>CM064580.1:33455029-34093455 GCA_032716605.1 Paralithodes platypus
GCCTGGCTGCTCCTACACCACCTTCAGAGCACCTCCCTCTCCTCTCCCCTAACTTAGCGACCCATTCTGCCAACCTCTGACTGCCTCTTACCTTTTCCATTCTCTCTCCTCCCACCCCCACCCCCCCCCCCACCCCCCCCCCCCCCCCCACCCCCCCCCCCCCCCCCCCCCCCCCCACCTAGATTTCTAGTCCCCGTTGCAAAACATCATCCTCACCCTCTCAACATGCCATAGGAGGTAAATCATGCGGTGGACCTTTAGTCTTTCAACGAGAGATTTAAGACCCCCCCCACCACACTCGCTTCAGACCCCTCAATGCCACTCTGAAGCTGCCAGAATTCCCGAAACGCCTCTCTTCCTCCACTACAACAAGATTTTGTGGAAATTAATACTCGATTCTCAAACAATTGTTTTTATGCAAATCTTGCAGCGTCATCGAACACACCCACCAGTCTTACCAAAGCACCACCTTTCACGGTCTAAATAACCCGATATAACGACAGGCAAGAGGATAACGATAAACAAATATTGTGGTAAACTATCAATGGAAGTTTAATTATTACTAAGCTATAATGAATCCAAAATATAAAATCAATCTAAATTCAAAAAACTACTCCATATCTAAATTGAATTCAATCAGAAAACAAGCTAAGTTATATCCAAAGGTCTCGCATAGTAATTTATATATAGGGTAAGGTTTATATAAGGGTTAATATTAGAAGGAATTAAATCACCAATAGTTCCACGTGGCAATGAGGCAAGGGAGAACGTTTTTTACCCAATATGGCGGGACAATGGGGACGCAAGGACACCGGGCCCGGAGACTCGATGGTCAAAGTGAAAGAAAATATAATGAATTACATGAGAATGGGACATGAATATTATGCTTTATCTGTCAGTCAGTCATGGCGTCGATGAGAGCCGTGGTGATGGTGTAAGCTGTTTGTATTGCTGTCAAAGGTGTATTGTGATAGAGGCCACAATAGCCGCGATTCAACTGAAGGCGGAATTTTAGATGTTAACTTGGTTGGTGTTCGTGAAGGCTCTGCCCTGTCTTCCCTCAAAGGCACACCTTGCTGCCTTGGCAAACGCCAGGAGCCCAAATTATCGTGCCGCTTCTAGGTTTCTCTATACGATAAATTATATTAATATATACGATAAATTCATATATACTACATACGACCATGGCAATATTGCTTAAATAGCATACGCTAGGCCTGTTATTACTTACAGCTTATTTACAATCTTATAATATACGATCTAATCGTCCTCCGCCATGCTGCAGGAACGTCCGTGACGTCACAGAGACATACAGGATCACAAATGAGTCATATTTTATCGTATTTATACGATAAATATGCTCAATGCTGGTTTAGTCACCCCTTCCAATAGCCCATGGTCCTCATCTGTTGTATTAGTAAAAAGAAAAATGGCACCCTTCGGTTTTGTGTCGACAATCAACAACTAAATGACACAACCATTAATGATGCTACCCCCCTGCCCCAAATTGATGACTCGACTCTTTGCATGGAGCCAAATTTTGTTCTACCCTCGACTTCCAATAATTTGGGGTATTAGCAGGTTCTAGTCCATGCACATCACCAACATAAATCGTCTTTTCTCCACCAGCAGTGGACGACATTACGAATTCAATGTTCTTCACAGAATTATGTAACGATCCCGCCACCTTCTCTAGGTTAATATACTCCATACTAAAGGGTCTAACATAGGAGATTTATTTAGTATATCTAGATGACATAGTCGTGTTTGCCAGATCATGGGAAGAACACCTCCAGAGATTGGCAGAACGATTTGTACGAATAAGGACAGCCGGACTATAACTGAAACCAACAAACTGCACCTTGGGCCAATTGTAAGTCTCATACTTAGGACATGTGATTTCCGAGGACGGCATTGCACCTGACTCAATAATTAGACGCTATCCGTGCAATCACTATACCGACCGTCGTTAACCCTTTCTGTACCATCGACATCTGGTATATTTTCTTCTAGGTATATTTAGGCTATTTTATGCAGCTTGGGAAGGATCTGTGATAGTTAAAAGGGTTGAATGAATAGTTCGAAGCCTAATAATTGCTAGAGATCCTTTCTAAACAATAAAATCGATTAGGAGTAGCCAAAATAAAATTAAAGGATGTCGACAGTTCAGAAGGGGTTAAGGGAGTCAGAACCTTTTTAGGACTGGCCTTGTATTATCGACGCTTTGTGATAAAATTTTCCTAGACTCCCAAACCCCTACACCAAGAAAGAAGAGATCTTCCAATGTTGGACTGAAGAACGCCTGCAAGCTTTCCATCAATTATAAGACGCCTTAATATCCGCGCCCATCGTCACCTTTCCCGATTTTACCCAGCCTTATTGTCTCTTATTGACGTATCTCTACTAGGAATAGGAGTGGTTCTGGCTAAGTACAAGGTGATAAAGAAGACTAATTGCCTGTGCTAGCTGAACTTTAACCACATCAGAATTAAATTTTATTGCTACCAAAAGGAAGTGCCTTGGACTAATTTTGGATTTGCAACATTTCAGATCTAATATATTAGGCGCCAAGCTCACCATAATCTTAACATACCACCACTCACTCCAATGGTTATGTATTCAGAAACCACCAACGCTTTATTGATACAATGGAGAGAGACATTGGAAGAGTTGAACTTCGATATTAACCCCTTATTAGCGGGGCCCAACTTAAGTCCGTATCTAAAAACCTGGACTATGTGGCGGGGCCCGACTTTAGTCCGTGTGCAATTTTTGAGCAAGAATGGCTCTGAGAGAGAGACGAGCGACGGGAGGAGCGTAGGTTTCCTCATGACCGCTCGGCACGGACCCCGCACGCCTACTGACATCTACTCCACACAACTCCACCCTCCCTACCTTGCCACACAGGGAATTATATAAGGAAATTACCGTATTTTAGGGTTTTTGCACTCTTGTTGCACGATCGTTGCAAGAGCACGCGTGGTCGTAGAAGGATGGTTCTGGTGTCATTGGAAAGCTCAATTTACGCCCTTTCAGGGATACATAATTGTATTACGCTCTCGCTCTTGTTTATGCATGAAAAAGAGAACGGAAACAAGGCCATTTAGGGTAAAAACACCCCGCTGGGCGCGTAGTGGAAAAAAACTGACGGGCCCGCTTGTAAGGTGTTAATTATCAACCAGGGAAACTTCACATGAATGCGGATGGCTTCTCTTGCCTTCCCTTACCAAACTCTGACCACGCCTACTCCCTCACCACGATGCAGCTGCCAGATCAACAATTAGCCCCAGTAGACAAAGAAGTGCTTCAAAACTAGCCTTTAATACAAGCCTGGACAAATAAGATACGCTCCCTCTGGCTACCAGCAGAGACTTTCAAGATTTTAACAAGAATTGCGGGCAGTCGACGATCTAATGAACCAACGACATACAAGGAAACGGAATTCACCTCGAGATAAAAAAAAAAAAAAAAAAAAAAATTGTTAAAAGTCTTTTGTACCACGTACTGGACACCCCAACCATCCTGACCTGCACAGAGAGCCACCCAAGCTTGTATACCTTGCGCCAAGGGCAAAGGCATCACCCGCATCCTTGGCCCATCAGGCACCCTCACTGCTACCAAACCATTTGACCTGTTGACAATAGATGCCATGGGACCCCTCAAACCCTTCTGGTTGTTCAGATTCATAATTACCTTTGTTGACACTCATTCAAAATTTGTATTAGCTACCCCAGTAAAAGAACACTCCGCAGTTTCTGTTGCAAACGCTTTACTGTCAGACTTTTTTCCATATTTCGGCTTCCCCCAGGCACTCCACCCTGATCATACCATGAATTGTCTAGCCAAATATGGCTGGAACTGTCCAGACTACTGGGATGCAAGATTTTACACTCCCCCTATTGGCCAAAAAGGAACTCAATATGTTGTTGTTGTTGTTGTTGTTCCCTAAGCTGCCTGGCCGAACATCCCCGAGTCCCTGAGGAAGGCCATGGCTACGATCGGGCTTTCCCACAGAGCTCTCATTGAATGTAGGTTGTGTTGTTGGCGTAAGTGGTTGTGTGAAATGCAGTCTTCTATGATGTGTTTAATAGTATGGGGTGCTGTGTTACATCCCGGGCAGGCGTCGACAACGGAGTCATCCAGTCTCTTCTGATAGCTCAGGAGAGCTGGATGGTGTCCGCATCTCAGCAGCCTGGCCAGGTGGACTCTGTCCTCGCGAGGGAGGGAGGATTCGGAAGGATGGATTTCGGGAGGTCGTGCATGCAGCTGCGTGTTGTCTGTGAGTGAGTGGATGGATTGGCGAGAGATATGAGTATGGATGTGCTTCTGAAAGTTGGTTCGGGGTGGGCAGGGAGGGAGAGAAAGGAGTCACCGCACCATTGCAATCCAACTGCTTACCAAACTGTAATCAAACCTCACCACCACCTCGCCCGACCAACTGAGAATCATTCAATGGGGATTTCTTTTTCTATGTGCATGCAAGAGACAAAAGGTAAACCTGCCTGTAACAAGTGTCCCCCTCAAGATTGAAAGAGTGATAGAGGACCAAAAGCAAGGTACGTTAGAGGCAAATTAGATGTGTTGGAAAGAAGTGTGGTGTGCTTGTTTAGTGTAGTGAATGAATAGGAGGAGGAGGTTTTTGTGAGAGTTAGCTGGATCACTCTCTGTGTAATTGAGGCACAAATAGAAACAGTGAGGGAAACCAGACAAATGAAACGGCAACTCCTGATCATATGACTATGTGTCCTCCCTGGGTACTGCCCTGCTCGATGTGGGTGTGAAGCAACTACAACACTCAACATATACAATAGTGCCACAATGTATGTACAATGCAAGACAACTAGGCCTACTGCGACAGGCACAGGAAACAAATACAAAGACAGTGTACCGAGGTGCGAACGTGCTAGGATAAGTGCTTATATATATATATTAAATTAAAACCGGCCCGCAAGGTGTCGGGCAACTGAAAGTGTCTATGCAAGTATTGCATGTTTTTTTATAAATAAATGTATGCCTGCTATCAAAGCCCTCTGATCCCTGGGTAGTTATAATTAAGTTACATTTATATGCACAACACAAATGGTAACAGAGACAACCTCAATCTCTTCACCATGCCAGCTGGCCCAGTTAGTTAGTTAAAATAGGACTTCAGAGGCTATCAACCCTTCTGGATTATTAAGCCAGCACACTGTAAGTCAAGAATAGCGTCAGGACTGGAGCCCCTTTTCGAGAACTCCAGTCCCTTGCTGACCCAGGAGTGAGGTGTAGTAACAGTGACAGTGACTGTTACTGTTACTGAGTCTTAGGAGTGTCAAACTCATTTGCTCTGGCGGGCCAAATTTGACACGGTACAATATTGTAGGGCCCCATTAATGTAGCAGGCCAAATATAATATACCGGTAATGCCTACACCCGTCCTAATCTAAATTAAAATAAATGTTTCATATTATCCAGATCTAACAATTTCATGAAATATTAAAAGCACATACAGTATAAATATATTATATAATATGAATTTACGGCAACCGTAGCACCTGTCGCACTATGTGCTTTATCCCAGTAACCTTGGGCCACAAACTGAGCATGACTGCAAGAACTGTCCAACTGGCCCCGAATTGAGCATATCATAAACCGGTTGACGATTTTATTCTGTCTAAGAAGAACGTCTAAGGGTGAAAGTATATTTAATCTGCTTTAAGCTTCTTACTCTCACAAGTACTTCCTAAAATTAGACCTTAAGTTAAAAGAGTACCAACATGTAATATATTAAAGAAATACTAATTATGTATAGAAGAAAATGCAATATTTGACACTACTTGGCCAAACTGGGTCGCGGGCTGCATGTTTGACACCCTGCGGCGCCTGTAGTTCACACCCCAGACACCTCGTCGCCCAGGTATCTCTGCCACACCTGACAGGTATCGCCAGCACACCCAGACACATTTTATCATATCTCCTATATAAAACATGTATTTCATTGTAGGGCAATACACACATTCACTACAATAATTATTCCATACACCAAAGACCTAACCTTGCCTGTGGAGGGTGGCCATCGAAGGGTAAACCCCTTTTCAAAATCCCTACACAGGTAGGAGGCTCACTGGCCAATCAGAAACGAGGGTGTGTGGTGCTGGGACCAATCACAGGCAGTATGGAGAGAAAGCCATCATGATACTATGGGGCCCTAATTTATTTTACCAGACCACTCCCCATTTTTTAGTTGGTCTGGTATGGCCTCCCCTTTCCCACTTCTGTGTAAGGGCGTCTCGCTCTTTCCGTAGGAAATGGTGAAGGAATAAATATAAAAACTTAATAATCCTGAGAATGCTCCTTCTTTTAACCTCGTCTGGATTAAAGAAAATCTACTACCTGGCTATACAAACATCAAACTACATAGCGAGAATGCCAGAAGAAGGAACAGCACACGCCAGTTTTGTGAGAAATTGGTACGTGAGGAGAAACAAGAGAAACTAGAAATAGCCAAAAACTTAAAGAAAGAGCGAGACGCCCTCACACAGAAGTGGGAAAAGGATGCCATACCAGACCAATTCAAATAATCGATCAAAAACTGCTTCAACTCAGTGAGCAACATAGACGCACAACAGAGAGCACTACCATCAATAAGCTCTGACGCTTGTATGGTGGGAATATAACACTGTCTAGACCATCCAAAGGGTACATCAACCTTGCTAACACCGAATTGACCCCCAACCAAGAAGATCTGCTCAACAAGGGTCTCAACTGCCACTATATCAGCAAATCCAGACTCCACCGAAAGCGACTTGAAATTGAAATACTTCTTAATGATATCATGCGACTCCTCGAGAAGGATGGTAAGGTCACCACAACCCCTGCCCTCCAACCCACCCTACTCCCCGAAGCCGCTAAGACGAGGATCTCACCACAGCTAACTCGTCAACAAGAAGCACTTCCAAGCATCTAATAAACTACAAGAAAACCCCAGTATACTGTAGTCATCAGGCAAGCCGATAAAGCCTCCTGCCTTGTGATATATGACTGACAAAGAAGAATACCTTAAAAAAATGGACAGCATCCTAAACGACGAACAAATTCAAGAGCATCAACCGTAACCCGACCAAGGACATAAAGCGGAGAGCCAACACCACCATCTCTGCTATTTATGCCAAAGCTGGAAGGATCCACCTTAAGAAACTCATAGGAGAATTTTCCCCAGGGTATGCCTATATGGTACCATCAACACCCACAAACCAGAGAACCCCCTCTGCCCCATCATCTCCCAAATTCCTACCACCACATACCAGATCGCCAAGACCTTAAACAACCTCCTCACTTCCTACGTACCATGCCTATACAGTCTATCCTCATCTAACGACTTCCTAGAAATACTAAGAGATGCCCTCCCGACTGAGGATCACATCATCTCCTCCCTCGACGTAGAGAGTCTGTTCACCAATGTATCTGTGGACAGGACCATCTACTTCATCCTATGCCGAGTATGCCACTGCCCCGACACCACACCGCTGGACATTCCGGAGACCACCCTGAGGACACTGCTGGAGCTGTGCACCAAACAGGCTCCCATCATCTGCCTCAGTGGAAACATGTACCAGCAGCTTAACGGCATGGTGATGGGCAGCCCTCTTGGAGTTCTCTTTGCTAATTTCTTCATGGGAACTATCAAGGAGGAACTCCTGGCTGCCCACCACCCCTCAGTCTACTGCAGATATGTGGACGACATATTTGTTGGGTGAAGGACCTCGGAGAGCTGCAGGATCTGCAGCAGCGTTTCATGGCCGCCTCTGGACTTACTTCACTTATGAAGAATCTACTGATGGACGACTCCTCTTCATGGATATCCTTGTTTTCACTTATGAAAATGGCTTCAAGACTACCGTCTACACTAAACCCACTAACTTAATGGTGACAGTGAGTGCCCCCGACAATACCTCCAGTCTACTATTTCTGCCTACGTCAGAAGAGACCTCACCCACTGTACCACATGGAGAGATAATCACCTAAAACTCAAAAGACTCTCCCAAGTACTCATTGATAATGGGTACTCTAAATCTGATGTATTTATCACCATCGAACAGCAACTAGAAAAGTGGTACAACCAGGACACCCCTAACAACAGCTCCCCCAATGACATAAAGATTTACTGCCACAATTACAGTACATGTCCTCTAAATACAAGACTGATGGGACGATCATGAGATAAATCATTGACAAAAACGTCCACCCCACCAACCCTGACAACAAAATCAAACTCATTATCTATTACAAATCTTACAAAACCTCTAATTTCGTCCTCAAGAACCATCCTGCCACTACTAAGAGCCTGAGGAGCGACGATCATGTCATATTCCAAAACACATACAACAGTGAGGACTGTGGACCTCACACCTACATTGGTATGACACAGACTTGCCTATCTCGTCGGCTCATCCTACACCTCCAATCTGGAGCCATTAAGGAACGCTACAAACAACTTTACCACCAAGCCCTGACTCGCCCTGACTAAGACAAGCACACTACCATACTTGACAAGGAAAGCGACCCCAGACGACTTACCATCCTCGAAGCCCTGTACAGTGTACATACAAGCCCTATGGCCCAGTATTAATCATCAGACTCAAGACCTACAGGTACTTCCCTTAATGAGACAACATGCACCGGCAGACACTCGCCCCTCTCCCCTGCCCACCTCCACCACACACCCTGACAATGCAGGCACCCACCTCTCTCCCTCACACGGCACCACCACGCAACAGGACAGCGCAAACACCCACACCACCCCCAGCCAACCAGCGACGAGATACAGCCAGAGACTGACCCAGGGACAGCCCATCACCAATGGAGGCCTTCCTAGTGCACCTTAGCCACGCCCCCACCTCCTCCCTGATCTGCAAAATCCCATAAATACATCCAAATCGCCCCATATATATATATATATATATGTGTCCAAGATGGGTAAGCCTGGAACCTCGGCACCAATTATAATCATTCTCATAAGTTCTTCAGTTTCGCTATTGCTATTTTCGCTATAGCGGTAGGATTAGGGCACTAATTACCTGTGATAGCAGAGGGATGAGTGTTTATATATATATATATATATATATATATATATATATATATATATATATATATATATATATATATATGTGTGTGTGTGTGTGTTATCGGTATTGAATATTAGTGAAAGAGATGTTTTCTTCTAATTTCAGTCCTCGCTACATGCAGCCTAATTATATACTTAATATTACCTGGTATTATAATGAGAATGGGGTGATCGAAATTTTCTCCTACCGCATAAGTTTTATTTATGAATAAGGTAAAAGCTTGAGTTTGTCTCTAGATCAATTCGACCATTAGATTTGTATTGTTCTATATTCCATCTACTACCTCTCGGGCATAGGCTGAGAGCCTGTACAGTACAATCAACCGTTATTGAACAGTGAAACCCGTGAGGTATCGTTCCAGTCTAGGGAGTGAGACATGTGAAGCACTTTTTAGCTGCAACCAGCCCCTGCCATCTTGCCTTCGTAGGATGCATGGGTCTTAGTGCTCACTCACTGCTCGAAGCAGCCCTATCTCTGAAGCTGTCTCGCTCCAGTGCTTCACTGTCTCACCTCCTAGACTCTGACCCTCACTCTCAGAACACCACGTATAGAACTCATTAGGCATTGCCCCTCTATAGCATATTTTTAAATATGGGAATATTCATACAGTGCTATTTAATCAGGGAACAGGTAAACTTTAACCAATAGCATCTCAACCAGGACCATTACTCTCAGTGACAAGGTAAAATTCTAACCTAACCTAACGGAAATGATTGAAGTAGTCTTTTAGTGGAGTTTTCCGGTCACTGTGTCAATAGATAGGTTTCTCTACTTTATAAAGTATACGAAATTGTTCATCACGACGTACTCTATTAGTATTATCCTGTGATGTGGTAACAAAATTATGCAACACAAATTCGAGGGCCTATAAAGTGAATTGAAGCAGAGTATTTTGTGAATAAGCTGATAAATGCTAAGGGTACGAAATGTAATGTAATCCTTGAGCCACTTTTCTCTGGTATGGTGATAGGTGCACAACAAATACGAGGCTCTGCAGAAGGAGGTGAAGCGACTGCGTAAGTCTATCCACCGTAGCCTGATGGAGAGGCCCTCCTCCGTGCGCAAACTGAAGCAGCTACTGGAGAAGGAGATTCAGGAGGTGGACGGCGAGACGACCAAGCTAGCGGAGCAGGTTCAGGTGAGGTTTGGGAATTATTGTAAGTCTATTGCTACATGTTGCCACCAAAAATATAGTAAATTTGTGTAGCAATACAGATATGTCACTGTTACTAATTTTCTACTCCTCGTTTGTTATTTGTTTATGATTAAGATTAATTACATTTATCACGGTCAGATATTTATTGTGAGTGTCTTACTCCCTCAATACATAGCCGTTAAAGATTAATTTGAATGTGTTATGATCTGAATCACACGAGTTACGGGTTCCGACGAGTTACGACGCAGACTAACGTAAGTCAATCTTTATATCATACGAATAAAATGGCCAAGCAACGTTTCTGCTCCATAAGGTTGAATATGCTAGGCTAGTGAGGAGCTTCGAAATAATGTTTCCTTATTTCTCATGACGCTATGCCTTAACCATGAATAGTTGAAAATAATTAAGCTTCTCATAACGTGTGATTCTTTAGACAATAATCATATATCTTCAACCTTTTCACAGCGGCCAATGTAAATGTACGTCCTATGTAAAAAAGGCCTACAATGCAGCCGAGGTAGATATACGTTCTGGTAGTAACGGTTGAGTTGGTTGCACCAACCCGCTCCGCTTGTTGCCAGACACTTCCAGGGGGCTCTAACTTTACCACCCATACTTATATCAGTGTGCTTAGTGCATTGGTTGAGGGAAGTTGTGGGTACAATGAAGAGGTGTTTTAGAAGCTGAAGATTAATAAAAACAGGGCCACTTCTCCATGTAATTGTGAAAGCTATATACCAGGTATCAATATAAGGCTAATTTCATATTTTTTTCAACAACTCATACTGTCTTGTAAGCACAAAACATGATAAAATAACTATATATTATCGAGTTATTGCGCAAGTGGAAGTGAAACAGAAATTTGTATATTTTCATTTGTGATTGTAAAGTGCGGGGTCAGCTTTCAGCGAAGAAACAAGCAAAGTATTGATTGATTTTTTTTGGTGTGAGGAGGTAGAGAGGGGATGGTGACTGTTATAAAGAGTTCAGCCAAATCTTTTCATTGGAACTCATTCCAATTTGCTCAGGGCTACGGATATGGTGCTAGAGCGATGTATATTGAGCGGAATTAGGAGGAAAACTGCCACCTGGGCGTAGTCTTCTTTATACAAGCCACGCAACAAAAGAGTTAAAGGGTGTGGGAGATGTATTTCCTCGAGTGGCTGTGGAAAAAGACTGGCCACCCGCTCCAGAATTGATTTTCTCTCTGTGTGACTCAATGTCACACAGCATTGCCAATAGCTTTCCTATTTTCTTCACATCGATCACTATTTGTAGCAAAATTTTCATGTGGATCGCTGGCTTGGGACTGCAATTAGCAGTTTTGCAATATTTAGGATAAGCCTTCAAATCACTCGATTAGTGGTTCTGCGTGCTAAGGGGATAATGTTTGCAATTCGCTTCAAAGGTAATAGGGCACAGAATATAGTTTTGCTTTCAATTAAAGGAAAAGGGACACAATATCTCTACAGATGCACATTCTAAATGCGGATGCAGATGAGATCTTATTATGAAATGAAGAAGGGGGAATGATCAATAAAGGCTTTTACGTTAGCCGTACACATGATATTTATATACTTTAATAAGATAGGGGAGACCGGTCTCACTGGGAATATATGCGCCAGGAGAGAGCTGAGAGCTTTATGATACGTATATAGCGATAACTCAATAAATGGATCATCAATGGTATGGTATGTGTTTCTGGGATTTGGTACTCACGTGGTGGTTGAGTCGTTACTATCTTGGGGTTCCTGGGACTACCTCTCGCAAATCAATGGTGGAGGGGCCTTCTTGCTCCTCTTCAAGGGACTCCTCTCTGGCACATCTTCACACATGGAGATTGGCCACACTTCTTACCACAGTTATGCCCCAGGGGGCGCCATCGTCACTTTAATAGGGGCCCAGGGCATATCATGGACTGTGCCCTCTACACAGTAGAGGGTTCGACTTGCACGTGTCAACTTTGCTGGGCCATGTATTGCAACTATTCGAGGACGGAGCGTCCTCACGACCTACTGCTTTCACTGCTACTATCACTATTACTGCCGTTGCTCTCTCCTCCCTCCATCCAGTGTCTCGGGGTAGTTTTCAGCCTCTTTGTCCGCTCTTCTTTGAGGTGTTTAAAGTAAGAGTCCTGATATGGGTCAATCAGTCTTTTCAACTCTTGTAATTCTTTGTGCAATTCTGAATCAGGCACAGAGAATAGAATGGCTGGTTACTTAAGGGTGGAGTATCCAGGTGGGGTCCACGAGGTGTGTCTGGTGCTTGTGGTGAGGGGGTGGGATGCAAGGGAGGAGGGGGTTGTTATTGAGGCTGTCCTGGCAAGGTAATGATTAATTTATTCCGTCTTCTTGGGCATTTCGCAATCTCCCGCCATAATGTTAGTTACGGCCAATTACTGGCAAACTGTCCTGCGGTGTTTGATTTGGGCTAATCACCTTTCTAAGCCTTCTGTGATGTCATTCGCGAGACTCCTTCGTTAGGCGTGTAGGCTCAATTGATAGATGTGTAGAATCGATGGCTTGTTGGTTTGTAGACTCTGTGGCTAGTCAGGGTGAAGTAAGGCATAGTGACGTAAAAGGTGCCAGGTCTTGATAATAGGTATTTCAGGTACTTGTATCGGGTAGGTGGCCCATGATGTCCTCGTCCATTGTGTGGCTTCTCGTGATGGTGTAGGGTTAGAATCGAGGGGGTGTCGGGTGGATGAATGGGTGGTGATGCGGTGAACTTCTTCCTCGTTCGTAACATTTATATTCATAATAATGACCCCATGGTGTCTTACTATATTCGTCTCAAACCAGCATATTTCTATTACCTCACAGCTTCTCACAAATCTCTATCATTTGTCAATACTCTTCTCATTCTCGGCAGAAACTATATTAAGACTCCTTACTATCCCTTTCCATCAGCCCATGCTACTAGTCTCATAACCTAACTAATATCTCACTCCCGTTTACTACGCATCTCAGTACCTCATGTAACAAGGAGTGTTCATGGCATTTTGGCTTCTCTTTTCCAATGGACTATCTTTCCTTCTCTTCAATTATCCACCCCTTCATTATTATTTCCGGCCATTTATTCATTACACATTTCTTCATTAACTGGCCGTTCTCATTTATCAACTCTGCAAAGCAGAGTGGTATCGCACACACAGATCCCGCCCGTATACTGTGCACCACAATTCAGCTTGTCCGTCGTCGTTGTCAGTCTGTCTGTCCGGGTAACTCCTCCTAGACCTATACCGTTCGATGGATTTTCACCAAATTTCACTGGTATATTAATTTGGTCAATGCAATGTCAGTCAAAAATAAATGTTTCATTTAACTTAAAGGTTAAGGTCAAACGTCAAGGTTAAAAATAAGGTCAATATTTCATATCGATTAGTTTTTACTCAAATGTCTTAATTTTCACTATACAAGTTACTGGTAACTTTGATATCCTTTTGACCAAATTTCAGATAAATATTCTAAAGGTTAAGGTCAAGGTCAAAGGTCAATAAGATTTTTACTAGTATTTCTTATACTAACTTTTAAAGTTTCACTAGGCTTACCATGTATATTCGGAATACCTAGGCCAAGGTCATACAAGAAACTATACAATTCAATATGAAAGGTCAAGGTCACAGGTCAAGGTCAAATAAAAGGTCAATATGCTATTTTCTTTATTTTTCATGCAAACTTCACAACATTTGGAGATATAGTTGCACTTTAAATAAAAAAAAAAATCAAATTTTGATGCACGTATCATAAAGGTCAAGATAAAGGTAAAAGGTCAAGGTCAACTATTCTATTAATATATATATATATATGAAACTAGCTGATGGGTTTTAATAAAATTTGGCATGCTTATTTGATTTTCCTGGGCAATGTCAATGAAAACAAAAATGTACTCTTACATAAAGGTCAAAGGTCAACTTTTACATTTTATTTTTAGTTTTTACTCATATGTCTATATTTTCACTATGCAAGTTACTGGTAACCTTGATATCGTATCGCTCAAATTTTAGATAAATATTCTAAAGGGTAAGGTCAAAGGTCAAAGGTCAAAATAAGTGTTTTACTAGTACTTCTGATAGTAACTTAGAGTCTCACTAGGCTTACCATGTATATTCGGAATACCTAGCCCAAAGTCATACAAGAAACTATACAATTCCTTATGCAAGGTCAAGGTCAAATATAAGGTCAATATACTAATTTTTTTTTACTTTTCATGCAAAATTCACAACAATTGGTGAGATAGTTGCACTTTAAATGAAAATGGAGAATAATAAATGTTGAGACATACCATGAAAGTCAAGATAAAGGTCAAAGGTCAAGGTCAACTATTCTATTTATATATATGAAACAATCTGATGGGTTTTAATGAAATTAGGCATGCTTATTTGATTTTCATGGGCAATGTCAATGTAAACAAAAATGTACTATTACATATAGGTCAAGGTCACAGGGCAAGGTCAAAAGTCAACTGTTATTATTAATTTAAAATGATTACTAAAATTTTGGAAAATTGGCTGTGTTAGTTGCTTATTACTTAAATAACATATATCAAATTTCACATATACAGTATATTGTAATAGTTAGGGTCCAAGGTCAAAACAAGAGTGTTTGTCATTTTCCCTAAGCACCTCCTAGAGGACCTAGACTGTTTAATGTATTGTCACCAAATTGTATAGGCAAATTCAGTTGGTCAATGCGACGACCATCCAAATATGATTAATTAATTTCTTAGTCAAAGGTCAAAGGTCAACGTCACCGTATATGATCACTATTTGTAATCGATAAGATTTTTATACAAATTACACCATATTCATAATACTAGTTATTATGAACAATGGTGTTAAGCTAACTAAATCCTCAATAAGAATTTCTAATGTCAAAGGTCAAGGTCAGAGGTCAAGGTTAAAGGTCAATATAAGATTCTTACTAGTATTTCCAATTTAATGTAAGATTCTCAGTAGGCCGAGGTCAAAAAAGAATAAACATAAGTCCATTTGATAGGTCAAGGTCACAGTTCAATGTCAAATATAAGGTCAATATGCTCATTTCTTTACTATTCATGTAAACTTCACAAAATTTGTTAAAACAGTTCTTTATATGAAAATTAAAATGTTAAATTTTTAGACATGGTCAAGATGAAGGTCAAAGGTCAAGGTCAGCTATTCCTTTAATACCTCTGGAACTAGTTGATGATCTTTAATAAAGTTTGACACTTATTTGATTTTCCAGGGTTACATTAATGCAAGCAATAAATATAATCATACATAAAGGTCAAGGTCACAGGTTAAAGTCAAAAGTCAGCCTTCATCATAAAACATACTCAAATTTTGATAAGCTATATGTTAGTTGCATTTTACATAAATTGCATATACTGTATATAAATTTCATATAAATATTCTAATACTTAAGGTCAAAGATCAAAAGAAGAGTGTTAAACTTTTCCTAGTCTGTTTAACCCTTGCTGTACTGGCAACGTATTTTGTTTATCATATTCTAGCTATAATTAGACAATTAGACGATTTTGTGGAACTTAACACCTTACGAGCGGCCTATGCGGTTTATTTATATGTACCGCCCAGCGGGGTGTTTTTAACCAAAATAGGGCTCTTTACGTGATCATTTTCATGCCTAAATAAGACCCAGAACGTAAAACAAGTATCTATCCCTGAAAGGGCATAAACAGAGCTTTCGAATGACACCATAACGATCCTTTTATGATGGCTAGTTTTCTTGCAATAACCGTGCAACGCGAGTGCAAAAAGCATGTAATTAGGAACTTTCCCCATACAATTCCGTATATAGCGAGTGAGAGAGGGACGGAGGAGGTGGGATTCGTGTCAGTAGGTTCGCCACGGTGGTCTGGAGCAGTCATACGCTCGCTACTCTCCTGCCACCACTTGTCTCTCTCTCTCAGCAACATTACGTGCTGAAATTGCCACACGACCTATGTCGAGCGCCGCCACATAGTCCAGCTTTATTTAACTCGACTTATGTTGCTCGCCGACAGTTAAGGGTTAAGAAGGATCTGTGGTGGAAAAAGGGTTGATTAGGATAGTTGAAAGCCTTCTAATTAAGCTGAATAGAATACTGAAAAGAACAGAACTGGTACTGAACAGGTTAATGTATCGTCACCAAATTTTGCAGGCAATTTTGGTTGGTCAATGCGACTATTGTCGCCTCCCGTCGGGGGCAAGTTGTTTTTGGGGCGAATCCTACAGTATTCTTAGTGATATTATTAGTGATGATGGTGATAGTAGCAGTGAAGATGGTGATAGTTTTGATGATGACAGTAGCAGAGATGGTAGTAACAGCAGGGATGATGGTGATAGCAATGATGATGGTGATAATAGTAGTGATAATGGTGATACTTGTAGTGGTGATGATGGTCGTAGTAACGATGGTGACATTAGTAGTGATGATGACAGTACTAGTAGTAGTGATGATGGTGCCAGTAGTAGTGATGATGGTGATAGTACTATTAGTAGTGATGATCGTGACAGTAGTAATGGTGATTGTAAGATGATGGTGATAATGGTAGTGATGAAGGTGATAGTTGTAGTGATAATGATGACAATAGTGATGAATGATGGTGATAGTAATGGTGATGGTGACTGCTTTAGTGATGATAATGACAGACCATCTTAGGAGATTTCAACGTTCACCACCGCCAATGGCTCTCCTCTCACACTACTGATCCCCCTGGTGAACAAGCCTATGTCTTTTCTATCCTAAATGACCTAGAGCAGTTAGTTCAGCAACCCACCCGTATCCCGGATCGCATCGGAGATCGGCCCAACATTCTTGACCTGTTTCTAACTTCTAACCCTTCTTCTTATACTGTCGATCTTTTCTCTCCTTTGGGATCCTCCGACCATAAACTTATCTCTGTCACCTGTCCTATCTCTCCAGTACAGCCACCCGATCCTCCTAGCCGGCGGCGCTTGTGGCACTTTGGCGCTGCCGACTGGGAGGCTCTTCGGCAGTACTTCTTTGATTTCCCATGGAATGATTTCTGCTTCCATGGCCGGGGACCCTCGGAGAGTGCTGAACGCATTACCGAGGTAATCCTATCGGGCATGGAAGCATACATTCCATTCTCTTTCTCTCAGACTAATGCTAAAAAATCTTGGTTTACTCACGCCTGTTCTACTGCTGTCCGCAATAAGGAGGAAGCATTCAAACGGTACCGACGCCTTAAAACTCAAGACTCTCATTCTTCATATGTTTCTGCCCGGAATCAAGCCAAATCTGTTCTTCGACTTGCCAAACACTCTTTCATCAATAATAAATGCACTGAACTATCCAACTCTAGCTCTTCCCAAGCTTTCTGGCATCTAGCCAAAAACCTCTCCAACAATTTCTCTTCCTCGTCTTTCCCTCCCCTTTCCCACTCTGATGGCACAACCATCACTTCTTCCTCTGACAAAGCTAAACTCTTCGCTCAAACTTTTGCTAGAAACTCCACCTTGGATGATTCCGGTGCTATTCCTCCATCTCCGCCCTCCTCTCTCTTACTTATGCCTAATATCCTAATCTCTTCTAAAGATGTACTTTCTACCCTCTCTGGGCTTAACACTAATAAGGCGTACGGTCCGGACGGTGTTCCTCCTGTTGTTCTCAAAAACTGTGCTTCCGTGCTGACTCCCTGCCTAGGCAAACTCTTTCGTCTCTGTCTATCCTCTAACGTCTTCCCTTCATGCTGGAAGTTTGCTCACATTCAACCTGTCCCAAAGAAGGGTGACCGCTCTCAACCCTCCAACTATCGTCCAATTGCTCTTATCTCTTGTCTTTCTAAAGTTTTTGAAACTATTCTTGCTTCCAAATTTCTTAAGCATTTCTCTTCTCATAATCTGCTCTCAGATCGCCAGTATGGCTTCCTTAAGGGTCGCTCTACTGGTGATCTTCTTTCATATCTTACTAACTCTTGGTCATCCTCCTTTCGGGACTTCGGTGAGACTTTTTCTATTGCACTAGACATATCGAAAGCCTTCGATAGAGTCTGGCATAAATCTTTAATTTCTAAACTACCCTCCTTCGGTTTCTATCCCTCCATCTGTGCCTTTGTCTCTAATTTCCTTTCTGGCCGTTCCATAGCTGCGGTTGTGGACGGCCATTGTTCACTTCCTCACCCTATAAACTCCGGTGTTCCTCAGGGCTCTGTCCTATCTCCTATTCTCTTTCTAATTTTTATAAATGATCTCCTTAACTGTACCTTAATTCCCATCCATTCATACGCAGACGACTCAACTTTACACTACTCCATTAGTTTTTCAGAACGCCCCAGCCAGCAATCCCTCAACGACAAACGTAATGAAGCCATAGAACTCTTAAATTCTGATCTAAATACTATTTCCAATTGGGGCAGAGAAAACCTTGTTAACTTTAATGCTTCCAAAACCCAATTTCTCCATCTATCTACCCGTCAGGATCTCCCAGCGGACTATCCCTTATTCTTCAACAATACAAAAATCAACCCTTCATCTTCTCTCAATATTCTTGGTGTCTCTTTTTCTTCTGCTCTCATTTGGAAGGACCATATTACCAGTCTTGCTAAGGCAGCCTCCCAGAAGCTGGGTGTGCTCAACCGCCTTAGGGGGTTCTTTTCCCCTGCACAGCTTCTTGCTCTGTACAGGGGCATAGTGCGCCCTTGTATTGAGTATTATTCACATGTGTGGGGAGGTTCCTCTCACACCGCTCTCCTAGACAAGGTTGAAAGGAAGGCCTTTCGTGTCATTAACTCCCGTCCACTCACCAACTCTCTGCAATCTCTCTCTCTCCGCCGCAATGTTGCATCTCTCTCGCTATTCTATCGCTACTATAATAATCAGTGTTCCTCAGAGCTATCCCAGTGCATACCACCTCCTTTACGTAGGGCACGTGGTACCCGTCTTGCAACTCAATCCCACCCCTACTCTGTGCAACTCTCCAACCCAAGAGTGAAACGTTACTCTCAAACTTTCTTCTACTCAACATCTGAGCTCTGGAACTCTCTCCCAGAATCAGTCTTTCCCTCTTCCTATGACTTAAATTGCTTCAAACTCCGTGTGTCCAGGCATTTTGGCTCGAACATCCCTTGATTTTGGCCCTGTCACTCTTTCAACTATGGGGGAGGCACTCGCTATAGGCAGTTATGCCTTTTGCCTCCCTCAATCACATAGAAAAAAAAAAAAAAAAAAAAAGTTGTAGTGTTGATGGTGACAGTTGTAGTGATGATAGCAGTAGTGATGATGGTGGTAATAGTAGGGATGATGGTAACCCATCGCAGAGTTGGGTATGCCGATTTGATTTTGGGTAAAGCGGCACTTCTACTTTATTGATGTGCTTTACTGATATGATTAATTCAATTCATAACACTGGTGGTAGCTTAATGACCGATTCATAAAAATACAGAACATGAAATCAATGCAACTGATACAAATTACACAGGAAAAATAAAATGGCAGAATACTATTTGGCATTATTTAACTACATTAGAACACTGCACAGAGAAATATACTTTTCACTAGGATACACAAATCAATTGGTTATTACTGGCAAAATGAGCTATTATCAAAACACTACAACATAAAGCGCCTTTTCCACTTAGACAACCGCAGAATCAATCGGTATCACTTGGCATAATGGGCTACTATTCAACACCAATCCAAAATATATTTAAACCAACAACAGGTGACTCTCAAGGCTATTACCTAAAAACCACACAACCTAGTCACTAGGTTCATAAAGGCGTTCAACAGCTCTCAACGGGGTGATGATCAGTTAGCTCATGGCCCAATAACACCAACGGCATATTGCTTCAGTACAGGCACTAGGTTCTGACCACTTGGATGGACACTGGACTCTTCTCGGGTAACTGGGTACCTCTACACCTGGTAGTTCACTCCAAACATGGTACCTTTTACAGAACATTTTAGATAAATAGGGTAAAAAAGGGACTCTATATTGATCAGAATCCCCTTCCCATTCCAAGACAGAGAGTAGGAAAGAACTGACTTTGGAAGAAGTCAACAATCTTTGGCAAGTCAACACAATAACATTCTATCTATCTATTGCCTGACGCCGTGATCCCCGAAGGTGTGGCCACGAACGAACCGCCCCCATGCACTTCTGTCCCCAGTCAGTCGACGCTCCTCCTCCCAACCAGGACCGGCTTCATTCATATATTTCCTCACACCATCCGTCCACCTCTCCTTCGGTGCACCTCTCCCTCTCTGTCCTTCCACCTCGCTCTCGTACACCCTCTTATTCAATCTATCGCTTTCCATACGTTCCATATGGCCGAACCATCTCAAGTTGTTCCTTTTCACACTTTCCAGCACATCTATCTCTACACCACACCGCCTTCTTACTTCCTCATTCGTCTGTCTATCCCTCCATGTAACTCCGCACGCACTTCTCAAGTAACTCATTTCCACCACTCTCACTCTTGGTCCGAGTCTCTTCCCGAACGTCCATGCTTTGCTTCCGTAAGTTAGTGTCGGGATTACCACACAGTCATGCAAGGACTTCTTCACTTCCATACTGACCACCCTATTTCTTGTTACTGCTTTCAATGTTCCTACAACCCTCTTCCCCTGTTGCACCCTCTCCCACTTCCTCATCTATAGTCCCATCTTTACCCAACACACTGCCCAGATACTTAAAAGAGTTGACGATCTCCATAGCCTGACCGTTCAACTTCACCTCACACTCTGTGACTTCACCCCTTTCGAAGCCCTTGCTCTACCACGCATTTACCTTCAAATTCCGTTTTATGCACACTGTTCCAAACTCATTTACCAGACCCTGCAACTCCCATTCATTATCGCTCATCAGAACTGTATCATCCGCAAACAGCAGTATAGGCAGCCTCCACTCAGTTCCTTCCCTTTTCAGCAATACACCAACATCCACTGCTCTTCCTAGTATTTCTTTCATGACTCCATCCATATATACAGTAAACAACCACGGGGACATCACATACCCCTGTTTCAACCCAACACTCAGGTCAAAGAACTCGCTCTGCTCATTCTCCACATGTACTGCCACCTTTGCACCCTCATACATGCTCTTCACTGCTTTCAGCAACTTGCCATCTACTCCGTATATTCTAAGTACTTTCCACATACCTTCTCTATCCACTCTGTCATAGGCCTTCTCCAAGTCCATAAAGGCAACCTACACCTTTTGTTGCTTCTCCAGATATTTCTCCACAACACAATTCATGGTAAAAATCTGATCTACACATCCTCTTCCCTTCCTAAAACCTCCCTGCTCGTCTCCTATCCATTTCTCCGTTCTCACTCTCACTCTCTCAATCACTACCCTACTGTACACCTTCCCTACATATTCTTCGGTTGTTACCACACACTCCTCTTTCCCCTTTACCCTTATATAGGGGGGACTATTATGCCAGTCTTCCAGTCATCGGGTGCATTCCCCTTCTCCCATGCTAGTTTGCACATTTTCCATACCCATTCTATCACTATCTCACCACTGTGATGCCTGCAGCTTGGCAGAACGCCATGTGGGCTCAGCCGCTCGCTTGGCCACTCGCTAGCACTCGCCGGGGCAAGGTATTTGGCTACAGTCTATCTACAATGTTGTTCTTTCTTTCATAGTGTTCGTGTTGTTGCAGACAGTCCCGTGGTGGTCTTTATTTTCTTCTGTGACAAGGGGAAGCATTTTATATCATGAGTTGAACATAAGATGCATTGTGTATAGTTAAGGCGAGAGAATAATATAGGCAGTGGGGTGGTAGTGTGTGCGTGCGTATACATGTGCTGCCTCCCCCCTCGCTCTGTAGGCTTGCGCGCGTGCCGTCCCACGCCTCTTGATTGGCTGGTGCTTCCTGACGCCTTCTGCAGCCCTGCTGCCTGGTGACGTACCAGCCTGTGATTGGCTGACCACCATGCCTTTGTGTGTGATCCTGGAGGGGTCCCGAGGAGTTCCTTCCTCAGAGCTCCTCTTAGTGCTGTAACGCTAACATCCCTTTGCAATCTATCAGCCCACCTCACCCCCCTATTGCGAACTTTCTCTACCACTGCTTACCTTCTTCTCTCTGTATATCCTACTATTAACCTAACAAGTGCGCATGGGGGTAATTAGACACCTCTCCCTGTGCGCATGTATTTGAGGTGTTTCCGTCACTAAAATATTCATTGTACCATTAATAGCATTAATACTTATCCATATGCGCCTATTATTGGTTGATTATAAAGGTATTAACCTGAAACCACAATAAAACTAGTGAAAACAGCGTTTGGATGGTCAAAATTGGAGATATAGCCCGTGAGTTGTATAATGTATGGGTGAGGCAAGCTGCTTTCCCGCCAATTTCCCCCAAGGCCACTGAGACAGTCGATCGATACTCTCTCTCTCTCTCTTGCATTCGCTTGCTATCAGTGATGACCACACCCTGCAACCGGATTTCTAATGTTAGCACGAAAATATACCTCAGAATAAGGGAATAACAGGGAAAATAGGTGATAATTGAAGGAGAGGAGGAAAGTGGGGAAGGAGGGGAGGTAGAGGACTGAGATTTTGCATGGCCCAGGGGCCAAAAAAAAATAAAAAAAAATAAAAAATAAATAAATAAAATCTATGTCAAAAGTTGATTTTTTTTTCTCTGACTCTTAAAAGTCTCCCCGCAGTTCCCGGGTTAATTAACAGCCCTTCCCCTTGACGTTGATTTCATATAATCATCACTGTATTATACAGCGAGCTCTCAGAGATATTATATGTAATTAGTTAGGCATTTTGGATCAGAGGGTTATCCATTTTGGCTTGGGGAGGTTTGACATACTCATCGTGTTGCCCCAACCTTATTTTCTTGGGTGTCTGCCAGGTCAGTCGATGCTAGACTGGGGAGAGGCTATCAGGTTACAGTTTCCTATGCAGACTCGTTTGAGCCTATGAACTGTACCTGCAGAGGCCTAGGTCATTTTCTTGTCTGTGTACCTTAGAGCCTAGCACTGTGTTTGCGTGAGGGCGTTTGCCTAGTCCACCCAGCACTGTGCTAGCTCGTTAGCTTTTGACTTAGGAGGGTCGCCAGGAGAGAACAAGGTGCACGAGACCTGGATCTCTCAAGAGAGCACCCCGTCATTTAATGTAACTAGGCGCACAGACTTGAGAACGACACTAGGCTAGCGAGCAGGTGGCTCGGCCCAGGTAGCTCGGCCCAGGTAGCCTAGCCTACGACTCCCCTGCTAGACTTCATCCACCTGGCAGACCCCCGATTAGGGTTTATAATCTCATTGTGTATATGTGTGCAGCATTATTGTTCCTTATGTTTATAGTAAGTCGTGATTGTTGCTGAGAGACCCAACCAGAACAGGTTTGTGCCTGGTGGGAGAAAGCTCATCTTTTTGTGGTTAGAGTTTAGACTGCCGACTGTTTTATAATTACACCTGTGCCAGATAACACTGTATGTCCCTACACTATATATGTTCCCACAGTAATAATACACAGTTCAGAATCCGAGACGTACTTCTTAGTTGCATCTGACTTTTGCAGAAGATTCTTGCATGATGCTTTACGACTTTCTTTGTTTCACTTTCTTTCAGACAGGAGTGACAGTTTACTGATTATTTAACGTAACGTTAATTATCCTTCTTTTAGTTTGCTATTAAATCGTTGCTGCGATTTAATTACGCTATCTATCTTTTTCCTTGTATACCTTAATAAAATAATCGTATGTTGTATGAGTATAGGCTGCTTCAGTGATCATCAGCCTATAGTGTGCACCTTTTACCGAGTCATAGGATACCTCGTTGTCCAGGCACGACTCAGGGTGGTATAGGTGTTTTGTTCTCCAGTGGTTAAGGCAGGGGTTGGAACTAGTGTTACCGTTGTTGCATTTAGCCTTATCTAGTCCAATGATAAAGAGCCCTGTGTCTTGTAGAACCTGGATCGTAACAAATGGCGACCTTGCTTAGGATTTTGTGAACTTAAGAAAATATACTGTGGGAGTATAGTGGCAATTTTTTTTATTGAGGAATACAGTGGATACAGATTTTTTTTGGCAAGCAGTATAACACATAAAGAGGCTTCAGATAACTTTAAGTGAATAGGTGCTTGCATAAGAGATTATAGATACTTTTTTTTGTTTATAAACTTGCACACTTCTCAGTATACACCATGTCTAGCAACAGCTCAGTTAACGGGGATAATCAGACAGTACAGCCTACAGGTGTTGAGCAGCAGCAGGAATTTAATGATGGCATCAGATTTATTAATTGTGAGGCTGATGCGAGGAAGTTTGTGGAGATACCAGTAACAGCGAGTCGGTTGGAGGGGATTGATTGCTATGGTCTGCGTTGTTTGGCCACGGTCCTGGGGCGTGTCCGCTTTGGCAGCATGTCTAAGAGTGACCTGGTGGCTTGTGTGTTGGGTGGTTTCAGGGTGGAGCGGGGGCTTGGGAGCCTTTATCCAAGCCTCCCTTCCACTCTACTCCTATCACGCCCCCTAGGTTACCAGACCTTGGCACGCTTCCGCAATCTGACAGTCGCTGGCAGCGTGGTTTGCCCCTGGGTGGGTCTCCTATAATTGCTCCTCCCCCTCAGGGTTTGACTGCTGATATGTTGTTACAACTGGAGTTGGCTAAGATCCAGCGTGAAGTTGAGATGGCTAAGATTCAGGCTGAGATGGCTAAGATTCAGGCTAAGGAGAGGACAGCATGCCGTGAGGCAGAGTTGCAGGTTGAAGCAACTAGGTACTGTGCTGAGATGGATGTTGAGAAATCTAGGGTGGAGACAACAGGGTGGCATCTCGGTTCTCGGAATCGTGGGTCTGAGTCTTTATCGCACTTGCTTAAATTAGTCCCTGTGTTCGATGAGTCTGGTGTGACTGAGTTTTTGCACGGTTTGAGAAGAAGTGTCGGGAGCATGAGTGGCCGGAGATTAAGTGGGCAGCCCTTGTATCATCAAAGCTTGTTGGGAAAGGTCTCAAGGCATATGACTTGCTCTCATTGGAGGACTGTACTAACTATGTGGTGTTAAAGGAGGCTGTGCTCTGGGCCTATGAGTTGCAACCAGAAACCTACAGGTTGAAATTTCGGGGTGTTGTAAAGAGCAAGGAGAGCTCTTTCCTTGAACATGCCCGGGAACTGACTGACACTATGGGGAACTGGCTCCGGTCTGAGAATGCGACAACAGTTGATCAGGTTAAGCAGTTATTTTTGTTGGAGCAGTTCTTCCGGTGCACAGGCAGCGACCTGACATTAAACCTGAAGGAAAAATGCCCTAAGACCGTAGAGGAGGCAGCTAAGCTTGCTGACCTCCGGCTTTCTTTGATTCGTGGGTGCGGGTCTGCTCATCGTAATGAGACAGGTAACAAGGGGCGTAACACCACCCCCCAAAGTCAAGCACAAAATAACACTGTAAAAAGTAAGAGCAATGATATCCATTATAACTACAAACACAAAACCATCTCGTTTTCAAAAGGGCAGGGCCCTTCCCCACCACCTCAAGGGGGGAAGTCTAGTGGTAAAGTGAAATGTTTTAAATGTCAGAAGGTGGGTCACTTTGCACGTACATGTCCGAGTAATATTCCTGCTAAGCCTGTGTCTTTGGTTCGCAACATGGGGGTGTCTCTGAGCTCTTCTGCGTCTGCCCGGGGTAGGTCGTCAGTTGCGGGGACACAGCCTGTGAAGAAGGGTTTGGAGGGCTCGACACCTGTCCAAGACACTTTTTGCAGCCATCGAGGGCATGGGCTTGTGAGCTGGGGGAATACTAAACATCAGGTCAAATTGTTGCGTGACACTGGGGCATCACAGACACTTCTTAAAAATTTCACAGGCAAATCTATAAACGCGGCTCGGGTTGTTGTGGTACAGGGGATCAATGCTACCAGGTCATACCCGTTGATTAGGTTGGAGCTGGAGGTGAATGGTGTGTGTCGTGAACTTGATGTTGGGATCGTAGAGAGCTTGCCAGTTGAGGGCGTCGACCTCCTTCTGGGCAACGACTTTGCGGTGCTCACTTCGGAGGTTCCACCCTTAGTTGTTGCCGAGAGGGCGGCCGACGTTAATAGGGAGAATCGGGAGTGGGTCGAGAGGTGTCAGCTTAAACAGATGGCCTGTGCAGTCACCCATTCTCGCGCGTCAGTTCAGTCACAACCATTGTCTCAGTCTTCAGACCAGCGGAGGAACGGTCGGAAGGAGGAAGCTGAAGCTGGGAGTTTTGTGAGTTTTGCTCCAGTTCACCCCTATTGACATGGTTGGGCGTGATGGCACTCCGCGGCTTAGTAGTTCCCAGTTGGAGGAGAGTTGTGGGAACGGGGCTATCAAACACTGGGACGGGGAAACATGTCCTGTGAACCTGTTGGAGGAATTTGTGAGGCAACCACCTGAGCAGCCTACTGTCCCTTCGTTGGTCTGCAGCGGCCAAGGTGGAGAAGGAGAGGGGGGATTGTCATCTCTCGGCGGAGCAGTGGGCGGGGGACACGAGTCTGGTGGCTGTGGAAGCGCTAGAGCACCTGCCTGAGCAGCAGTGTGCAGCGCTCCAGCACCAGCTCGGTTCATACCCCACTGGTCGTGCCGAGCCCCTGAGCCTCACAACTCGGGCGGTGCAAGATGTTCCGCGGGCAGGTCACGTGAATGTTGAAAGACCGTTAGCCTCGTTTCGGTGGTTCAAGGTGGGCGACGAGGCTTGGACATGGTTGTCAGGTCAGGGTCGACCCATGGCTGCCAAGGGTGGTGGTCAGAAGGAGGACATTGAGCAGATTGGTGAGATTGGCTGTGGAGTGGATGTGCCCGATTGTCGCATAGCCTCCCAATGCTGCTCTAGTCGAATGCAACAGCCCTACCATAGACCGACTGTATCTGGCCAGGTCGCTAAAAGCGGTGATGCTGCGCAGGCAGATGTAGTTGCAAGGAATGCGGGGGTGCGCATGTACGATATCGGTGGGGAAGCCTTAGCAATAATGAACTATGGGAGTGACTGCACAGGTGGTACTGATTGTCCCTCTCATGACCTGGATGTTCTAGGGACGAAGGTGGTGAAGGAGGGAGACTACAGGTTAGAAGCTGCGGTCTCGGCTGGGTTGTGGGAGGGCTCTAGGCATGTTCTGCGAGATATGTTGTTTACTAGGCTGGGGCAGTGCATCCGCATGTTTGTTGCTTCTCCAGGCCTGATGTACGGGGTAGAATCCGACATGGAGGCTGGAGACAGAGCGAGGCTCAGTTTAATTCCCTACCGTATAAATCCTGCTAAAAAGCCTGTCGTGAAAACAGAGCTAGACGACGTGTGGAAAAAGGGTCTGAAGGATAAAGGATATTGTGAGTGGTCGTTGCCAATGAGTTTGCAACCTGAGTTGAGTGGCAAAATCAGTGTGTGCATTATCCCTGACAGACACCTATCCATTGCCCAAGGGTCTGAGGGATAAGGAATGTCGTGAGTGGTCGTTGCCTGTAACTTTGCAACCTGTGTTAAGTGGCAAGATCAGCGAGTGTGTTGATTGCGAGAGTGTGTGTGCATTATCCCTGACAGATGCCTATACCTTATCGAGAGTTGACGACTCCATAGACCGCATCGGGGCTGCATCGCCTATCACGAAGGTAGAACTAGTGAAAGGCTTTTGGCAGGTCCCGTTGCCGGAAAGAGCGAAGAGAAATGCCAGTCTTGTGATGAACTGGGCAGTTTATCAGTGCCAGGTGTTGTTTTGCTGCCGGGACACAAGTTGGATGTGTGGCATGCTAAGGGGACTGATAATGTTTTGGCCGATTGTTTGTCACGGGAGGGTTTGTTTGCAGGAGAACCCTCGCCGTTCAGTCAGTGTGTGTTGAGAGTGGAGAAAAACTAGGCTTGCCCCTGTAAGTGCAGCCGCCATAAACATTTAAAAAAAATGAAAATTCTATAAAAACTCTTTCTTTAATAGTTAATTTTTGTTTAAGTATGTTATAGCTAAAGTTCTGAGTCGAACCTGTGCTTCTCTCAGAAGGCTGGGCTAGTAGAAGCTCGCTCTAGGAGCATAGCAGTATGTATTAATTAAGCTATTGTGTTGGGAGGGGTTGTAATTTTGTTTTTTTTATGAGAACCGAGCTTTGCCTTCTTTGTTGCGAAGTGATTAGGGGTGGCAAGTCTTATCGGCGTTCTGCTTGTCAGATATAGAGAACGCCATGTGGGCTCAGGCGCTCGCTTGGCCACTCGCTAGCACTCGCCGGGGCAGGTATTTGGCTACAGTCTATCTACAATGTTGTTCTTTCTTTTATAGTGTTCGTGTTGTTGCAGACAATCCCGTGGTGGTCTTTATTTTCTTCTGTGACAAGGGGAAGCATTTTATATCATGAGTTGAACATAAGATGCATTGTGTATAGTTAAGGCGAGAGAATAATATAGGCAGTGGGGTGGTAGTGTGTGCGTGCGTATACACGTGCTGCCTCCCCCCTCGCTCTGTAGGCTCGCGCGCGTGCCGTCCCACGCCTCTTGATTGGCTGGTGGTTCCTGGCGCCTTCTGCAGCCCTGCTGCCTGGTGACGTACCAGCCTGTGATTGGCTGACCACCATGCCTTTGTGTGTGATCCTGGAGGGGTCCCGAGGAGTTCCTTCCTCAGAGCTCCTCTTAGTGCTGTAACGCTAACATCCCTTTGCAATCTATCAGCCCACCTCACCCCCCTATTGCGAACTTTCTCTACCACTGCTTACCTTCTTCTCTCTGTATATCCTACTATTAATTAACTGCCCTTCCCCTTGACGTTGATTTCATATATCCGTCACTGTATTATACAGCGAGCTCTCAGAGATATTATATGTAATTAGTTAGGCATTTTGGATCAGAGGGTTATCGATTTTGGCTTGGGGAGGTTTGACATCCTCATGTTGCCCCAACCTTATTTTCTTGGGTGTCTGCCAGGTCAGTCGATGCTAGACTGGGGAGAGGCTATCAGGTTACAGTTTCCTATGAGCATAGACTTCGTTGAGCCTATGCAACTGTACCGGATACCTGCAGAGGCCTAGGTCATTTTCTTGTCTGTGTACCTTAGAGCCTAGCACTGTGTTGGCGTGAGGGCGTTTGCCTAGTCCACCCAGCACTGTGCTAGCTCGTTAGCTTTTGACTTAGAAGGGTCGCCAGGAGAGAACAAGGTACACGAGACCTGGATCTCTCAAGAGAGCACCCCGTCATTTAATGAAACTAGGCGCACAGAATTGAGAATGACACTAGGCTACCGAGCAGGTGGCTCGGCCCAGGTAGCCTAGCCTACGACTCCCCTGCTAGACTTCGTCCACCTGGCAGACCCCCGATTAGGGTTTATAATCTCATTGTGTATATGTGTGCAGCATTATTGTTCCTTATGTTTATAGTAAGTCGTGATTGTTGCTGAGAGACCCAACCAGAACAGTCTTGTGCCTGGTGGGAGAAAGCACATCTTTTTGTGGTTACAGTTTAGACTGCCGACTGTTTTATAATTACACCTGTGCCAGATAACACTGTATGTCCCTACACTATATATGTTCCACAGTAATAATACACAGTTCAGAATCCGAGACGTACTTCTTAGTTGCATCTGACTTTTGCAGAAGATTCCTGCATGATGCTTTAGGATTTTCTTTGTTTCACTTTCTTTCAGACAAGAGTGACAGTTTACTGATTATTTAACGTAACATTAATTATCCTTCTTCTAGTTTGCTATTAAATCGTTGCTGCAATTTAATTACGCTATCTATCTTTTTCCTTGTATACCTTAATAAAATAATCGTATGTTGTATGAGCATAGGCTGCTTCAGTGATCATCAGCCTATAGTGTGCACCTTTTACCGAGTCAAAGGATACCTCGTTGTCCAGGCATGACTCAGGGCGGTATAGGTGTTTTGTTCTCCAGTGGTTAAAGCAGGGGTTGGAACTAGTGTTACCGTTGTTGCATTTAGCCTTATCTAGTCCAATGATGAAGAGCCCTGTGTCTTGTAGAACCTGGATCGTAACACCACCATACCTCAACATTTCCCCACACACTCCATCTGTTCCTGGTGCTTTCCCCAACTTCACTCTTTTCATGGCTTCCCACACTTCTGACCTCCTGATCCCCACCTCTTCCTCCACTACTTCTCCTCTTCTCCCTCCCATACCATATCCAACTATGTTTGCTGGCTCTTCATTCCTTACATTTAGCAACTCGTTGAAGTACTCCCTCCATCTTTCGAATCTCTCTTGCTTCTCGGCTAGCATTCTCCCATTCTTATCTTTCACACCCTACTGTTTCCCTTGCTACCTTCCCTAACTTTCTTGACTTCTTTTCAGAACAGTTTCTTACACTCCCTCCATTTTACATTCAGATTCCTTCCAAATTCCTCAACAACTCTTCTCTTACTTTCCTTCACTACTCTCTTCATCACTCTCCACATACCTCGCTCGTTTCTGCCTCTCCAAATCTTCACTCCCTCTACTACCCAACCACTCTCTATACGCTTTCTTCTTGTCCTCCACAGCTATTTTTACCTCTTCTGTCCACCATGCTGTACCTTTCACTCCCCTCCCTCTTCTCCTCACTCCACACACCTCCTCACATGCTGCACAGATCTCTTCCTTAACTACCTTGCTTATCTCCTCCATATCGTTCAGGTCGAACCCACCTAGTCGTCTTTCTACTGCTCTCCTGTACTCTTCCCTGATTTCCTCCTCCTTTAGCCTCTCCACCCTCCTCACCATTCCACCTTCCTCCCTCCAGCTCTCCTCACCCACTTATTTTGTATCCTAACCTTAGCTACTACTACAGAATGATCAGACAGACCCCCTCCAGTACCCCTATTCACCCTAGCATCCTTCACAGATTTCTTCATTCTTTCATCCACACATATACAATATAGTCAATCAGTGACTAACCATCAATCTGACTGACAATCAGTCTTAACCTTCATCGTCCACACCACTTTCCATGTGTACCTGTGTATCATTCTGTGTTGGAAGAAGGTGTTGGCTATCCACAACCTCCTCCCCACACATACGTCCACAAGTGCACTACCATTCCCATTCACCTCTGACGGTACCCCCCAACCTCCCACCACTCAACTTTCCTATCACCCACCTTACCATTCATATCCCCAATCAGGAATATTCTTTCGTTCTTGTCAAACTTATCCAGGCACGCCTCCACATTCACCCAGAACTCCTCTTTCTCTCTTACTTTTTTATCCTCTGTCGGAGCATACACACACACAATCACCCACGTTTGTATTCCTACTTTCATTCTCACCCACACAATCCTTGAACCCACAGACCCATATTCTCTTACACGCTCCTTCCATTTGTTACTTACAAACAAACACACACCTTCTTTCGCTGCTCCCTCACTCACTCCAGCACACACACCCATTCCACACTCCCACTCTCTCACATCTGTACCCTTCCATTTGGTCTCCGTCATTCCACATACATCCAGCCTGGTATTCACTAACACTTCCAGTGCCTCTCTCTCTTTTGTGCCATCATTCATGCCACTCACGTTCCATGTACCTATTCTCAGAATGTCCGTAAGCTTGTCCATAGTCGGTCGGGTTTGTCAACACAGGGTCCGTCCGCATCCGAGGCTGATTGTCCGTTTATCGTTGCTATGTATTTTTTTCCGGGTGGGGGTCGCAAGCCCACCAACCCAACCTCTTTAGTCGCCTCTTACGACACACACGCAGAAGGCACGAGGGGCATATTCTAATCCCTTACCCCCAGGGTAACCAACATTACATTGGTTAAATGAGTGTTTCAATTTACTTTTTGAATCGAATATGATTGTCAATGGATACTAGATTTTTTTGTATATGTAATTTAGCCGAATTTCATGTAAAAATGCTCAGTATTACGATATGCAAGGTTCTTGTGTTTAAGGTGTACAGAGCCTCCATAAGTTGACACTTGTCAACCCTCACAAGCTGGGGCAGGAGAGACACCTCTCTGTGGCTAAGGCCTCTGAATTCAGGGTATCAAACAGATTATATAAAATGACTTAAGTCAAATCCCATAATTTTAATCATTGTTGTAAGACATACAAAGTTAAAGTTATACTCTATGGTTGCCCTTACATCCCTGGAAGCGATTGCAAGTGGCCAAAACAATTCAATTTTCTAGTAATTTCAAATCAACTTTGCTCTGGTTTATGACCGTCTCCCAACTTACAATAACAATGCCAAGCAATATAATTAAATATACTAAGCAAATATAATAAACCTTGTTCCTATAATACAGAATTTTGGCTACTAAATATTTTGTTTAACAATTATACATTTTAATTTTAACTTTAACTGTCTTGATAGCATACTGCTTGGTGCGCAGAATTTTGGTGTGAGTATCCTAGGTTCGAATCCATTGAGTACCACATGTATTCATAGTTTCATTAATTTAATTCATTAGGTTTATTTGTAAGTTAATTGGTGGGTTGGTGATGATATGAATTAATATGTAATTTGATATATTAGTCAAAATAATAACTATATGCTTAACAATTCGACTAATCTCAACACTGACTGGGTGATTATTGGACTAAACATGAGTGAACAGTAAATGTCTTGGTGTAGATATTGCCAAAATCAAGTCTAGCCTTTTTAGCTACTTAACACCCATTATACTGTACTCGTATTAAGGCCACTTAGTACCATCTTCTCATTACCTTATCTTACATCGATTATTTGTCTTACTTCAGAATTTGATTACTATTATCTTGTGATCCCATACTCTTAATATCATTATTAATTTCTTCTGTACCGACAACGTCATTATAAGTTTATTATTGCCATATTTAGACGATCTTGTGCAGTTTAAGAAGGCTCTGTGGTAGTAAAGGGGGTTGAGTGAAATAGTTCGAAGCCTGTTAGTTGCTGAAAGCCCTTTTTAAGCTAATAAAATAGTTTATTAGTAGCCACAGTAAAGTTTAAAGTACGACACCGGTAATGAAAGGGTTAACAACCTCAGACTGCTTTGCTTTACAACCCCTTCATCTCCTATAATAATCTATTTCTTACTATTTCTCTTCATAACTGTGTAGTAGCTAATGTAGTTCCAAGCAGCCTCCCAGAGGGCAAGGAATCCAATCTTACTTGCTAAATTTGTTACTCCTTTCTACTACCCCCAGGCATTGAGGTTCTTGCGTGTAACCAGTGACCGGGAGGAGGCGCTGAAGATGCTGGAGGCTGCAGAGTCACGGGCCTCCACCATCCGAGCACAGGCCGCCACCATCATCCAGCACCAGGCCAGGTTCCAGGTAAATTAACTTATAGACATTCGTGCGCCTGTTTTGTTTTCTATTATGCCAATATGGAACCGTTGGAACTTGTTAGTTAATTTATTTTATTTTGTGTTTAGTGACAAATTATTTATGGATTACAATTGCCTCAATATTTCAGTTTAAAATGACATACTTTCATAATGTTAAATATGAGTGATTGCACAATAGACATTCTTGAGTAATATTTTAATTTCGTATTGTAATTTTCGGGGTGTACTAGCAGAAAGGTTAACAACGTGATTGAGCCCTGTTGAGAAGTGCTTTGGTAGTTCCTGCTATACTGTAAATTGAAATGTGCCAGTATAATTTTGTGAAGTTCAATTTGCCACAACAAAATAATGTTGTGTGCCTATTAAGAGATCAGCTTGTTCGGTATTTTCTATAATATTATTTTCATGACAAAGCTGTGTTGATGCCCCATAGATGGATGTGCACCCTTTCAAGGAGCTAGTGGAGGTGGAGGAGGAGATCTCACTCAAGATGCTGCTCTGGCGTTCCTTGGCTGAGTGGGAGGAGCTCACCAAGCAGTGGTACCAGGTGTGTGTGTGCATGAGAGAGGAAGATAGATAGATTTACATAGATACACTGGCCACACAGACCTTCTGATCCCAGTGAGGTGGTCAGGCCTTAATTCTTGTCAGGGGAGAGAAAAAAAAAGGAAGAAATTGAGGGACCATATATAATTATATATTAGGAAAAAAAAAATATATATATAATTATATAATCATATATATATATATATATATATATATATATATATATATATATATATATATATATATATATATATATATAATCATCACAAGCAGCAGCAGCCATTAGGAGTACACTGATGGATAAAGGCCTCTCTTAACCTTTTCCATGACTTCCGAGACTTTGCCAGCCGTTGCTACCCATGCAGTCTTTTCTATCTCGTCTCTCCACCTATCTGGTCTTCTCCTATTGTGCTTTTTTACTTTGGGGGTCCAGCCAGTTAGTCTTTTACTCTACCTATTATCCTCTCTTCTTGCTACATGTCCTGCCCATCTCCCTTCTGCTCTTTAATAGTTTCTAGAATATCCTTGACTTTGGTTTGCTCTCTTACCCACAATGCTCTCTTTCTATTTCTAAGTGTTATTTCTAGCATTAATCTTTCCATTGCTCTTTGTGCACTCCTAAGCTTATTCTCCATTATTTTTGTTAGTTTCCAAGTTTCGGATCCATAGATCATGGTTGGTAGCACACACTGGTTATAAACTTTATGCTTAAGGCATATTGGTAGTGTACATTTCATAAAATTCCTGTTTGCCAAATGCTTTCCATCCTAGAGTGATTCGCCTTACTATTTCATGTTCATTGTCTTTTGTTAGGTCAGATCAGGTGAAGGTATTAAGGGATAAGCCTTTACAACCCACTGTTACTTTCATTACTTGGCCAAGATAATTGTATATAAAATATATATATATATATATATATATATATATATATATATATAAATATATATATATATATATATATATATATATATATATATATATATATATATATATATATATATATATATAATACAAACTACTGCATAGAGCAATCTCGCCCATGTAAACAAAGAAATATAATTGTTTAGTGCCACCTTTTAGATTAGGAATTAGGAGAACGATTGTTAATAATTGGCATATTCAATCTATGACCAAAATATACTCTACAAATTGGAAAGGAGAGTTGAAAAGAAGCCGACATTGAAGCGCCTAAACAGTATGCTCGAATGCACCACTATTACCTCGTGAGAGGAAGTGGCATAGGAACACGACATAAACATTCTTTGTCATAGGTTGAGGGAAGGAAGTATCAACTGAAAGGCGGAAGCCATAATTGGGGAATGAGTGACCCATATATGATACAGTTTTTAAATTGTATTAATGTATGCTCAAAATGAGCAACAACACTAAATAAAATGTTAGAGGGATGATCTGGAGATAAATCAAGAGATGGAAGTGGTGGGCATTAGGAGGATGAAAAAGTATCATAGAAGACTAATTAATATCTAAGCCAACTCCCAACTGTTCTTGTTCCTTATTGTTATGTCTGCGTTATTCAGGCAATTACTAGACTACACATGCTAAACTGGGTGTTTGTAAAAGAAGGGTTGCACGTTTCTATGAGTTGTATTGATATATAGGAGTCAATTAATTGGGTCCTGTAAAACCGCAATATCAATAATACAAACAAAATATAAAATAGTTTAAGCATAATTAGGAATCACACTTACAGTATATACTTGTCTTTTCGTAGCTTAAATGCTAACCCTGCAATCAATCAATAAATAAATATATATATATATATATATATATATATATACAGTATATATATATATATATATATATATATATATATATATATATAATGTTTCTAATCTCTCAGTGGGGTTCGAATCGCCGACCGTCAGGACACTAGCCGACGCTTTAATCAACTAGTTGATTAAAGCGTCGGCTATCGTCCTGACGGTCGGCGGTTCGAACCCCACTGAGAGATTAGAAACATTTAGTGGCTCACGTGTATATGTCATATATATATATATATATATATATATATATATACATATAATAATGATAATAATTTAAGATACAAACCCCTATCCGCTCACAAAACTTTGGGTGAGCTTCAGCTACACATACACAGGCAGCTTACCCAACACACGATGGTCCACCACACATTAAGGGGACTTCAGTAACACACGATGGTCCGCCACACATTTAGAGGACTTCAGCAACGTTCACTGTTTGTCAAGCGGCAGGCGGTGCTACAGGTGGTTAAGTGGGCAGACTCATCCTCGGCAGCATCAACTCTCCACTCCGTTAGTGTCCTAGGCAATTCAGCTTTCCACTGTTCACTGAATTGATAAACGTAGTCACATCCACAAGAAATCATTGACTTCAATTCTTGTAGTTCCCCACACTCGGAGAAGTTATCTACCTCTGCACCTTCAGGCAGACTGTGTTTCTTCCAGGTATGATAGGGGCTAGGTCCCATCATATTTTGTTTGGGTTTGAACAGGAGATGTACACTAGGATGCCTGGGTCCAAAATAACTGCTTTGATGGGGACGTGAGGGTGTGGTGGCTGCAGGGGTGTGTGGATGTGTTGCATTGGACTTGCACTGTTGTGGGTGTCGTTACTGGTTTGAGTTCTCATTAATTATTATGCTCCGCTAAAACATGGTCCTGTCCTTAGGACCACATTCTTATATGGCCACTCTGGTGAATGTAGAAGTCCATGATATGTCGGTGAGCATAGATCCAGATGTTTATGAGGCGATTCTTTGATCCTTTGCCATCCCATCAGAGGGTCATGTACACCTTGGCCTGAGGGTGTTGCAAGAATCTTCTTTCAGGGCTTGAGTGTTGTTGACCTTCATTCAGAAGTGCCTGTCCTTGAAGACGATGGATTTTACAGGTATGCGGTTGCTAATGGTGCCCTCCAGATATTCCACGGCAGGAGAGACCGAGGTACGTGAGGACGTCTTTGCTGGTCGTCAAGAAAGTGATGAAAGGAGTTGGTAATGTGAAGCGCACCTACTCTATGTAATGGGGATGGCGGCATTGGGGGGGGGGCACGGGGGGGATGATGGGGGGTGGAAAGTCTACGTGATGGGGACACTTGGGTGGGGGGGGGAGGGGTGACAACTCGCACCAGGTAGGGACGGACATGGTATTCTATCGGGCCAGGTTCCGGGGTTTCAAGAGTAACCATTTAATTCGTGGGCACCGCTGCCACTTTGTACGGGCCAACATGTCAGTTCGGGATGTGATTGGGTTGGTACTCTATAAAAGATTAGTATAGGAAGTTGAGGTTGTCCCAGTGTGGTACGGGAACAGAATCGAGGGGGTTGGAGGGATGTCCAGGATGGAGGAGATGGGCGGGGTTAGTGACCAAACAGTAACTCATAAGAAAATAGGAGTCTGCAGAAAGCTGATTGGCCCTCACAAGGCAGATCCCTCTCACACCTAACCCTAATTATAAGCCCAGATCTCTAACACCATTAGGACTGACCTCACCGAAACGGTCAGAGGTCAGAAAACGGGGGTCTGCAGAGCGCCGATTGGCCCACACCTGACAGATCTCGGCATGAACCCTGCCGAGGAGTGAATGGACTGATTCAGGCTCCACTGAATGATGGGGAGGAGCTCTGGCTAATTCCTTCGGTTATTCTGAATGATAGTTGCCTGCAGGATGTTGTTCATGTTCCCTTTGGGGTGGTAGGGGGTTGTAAGAGTTACGCTGTATCCTAGCAGGCTGGTAATGGCTGCCCAAGTCTGACTAACATTATTGCTTGTCCCTGTCGCAAAGAATGGATTCTGCAATACCAAATGCAGAGATCGCATGGTATAACAGGACCTAAGCTGTGGTGAGGACTTGTGGTTTCTCATGGACACGGCGGACTCTCCAGCATCAGGGATCCAAAACCTCCACTTAACCATTTTTCTCCCAGATGTGCATGAGGGTGAGGGTGGCTGGACCTTGGGTTGAGAGCAGGAAGGTCCTGCCTTCGTCTGTTGACACTTGATCCCATTGGCAGACATAATGGCCCTGAAATTGTTTAGGGAGCCAGTCGAGATCAGTCTAGGCCCTTGGCAGCGTCAGCCAACTGGGCTTTTTCGATCGAGTGACTATGATCTTATTGTACGGCACCGAGCAGTTCTTGTTGAGGATCAAGGGAGAGGGGGGCATGTAACATGGTGTTCCTAAAGGAATTTCTGCCACCGTACTAACATTGATTCGGAAAATTGCGTCCGGCAGAGTCATTTAAGGGAGTGGTGGTCGGTGATGATCTCGATATGGGCATCGGCTAAGTAGGGGCGGAAAGATTTGAAGCCGAATATGAGGCCCAGGAATTCCAACTTGTGAACAGGATAGCTTTTCTTGGCTTTGTTCAGAGTCCGACTGGCACATGAAAGGATATTCTCCGTTGACCTGTAGACTAGGGCGAGATCAGCCCCTAGACAGGCGAGGCTGGCATCCGTCTACACTCAGTAGGGCTGGGAAAAGTTGGGGATAACGAAGACCGGGGGGGTTAGAGAGAGTTTCCTTCAATTGCTCTTTGCTCGTCCTCTTGCATGTGAGCGCATAAAGGGGGACAGCAATGGTGGAGAAACTTTTAAAGAAACAACAATATTAACTATACATGCCAAAGAAAGTCCTAACTTTCTTTACGGTAGTCTATGTTAGTTTGTTATATAGAGATGTTCTGAAGTTATCCCAGTTCGCAGCTGATTATTTTAGTTTTGGGGATGATGGGATGATTATGGGTGAGGTTGATATGGTTGCTATTATTGGGATATGGCCACTGGGTGTTAAGGGTCCTGGTGGTATGTGTATGTTGTTGAATGTCTTGCTGCAGTGGTGTTCTATCTCTTGTCATGGGAGGGGTGGAGGAGAGTAGAGACGTTTATTTTTTATTTGTTTAGTTTTACGTCTTTGATCATATTGTAGTGGGCGTATTTCAAGAATTGGTTGATGGTGATGATTGGGCTTAGTGGTCCATTGTTGCTGTAGGCTGTGGTAGTTTTGTTAATCAGGTCTTCTTTGAGTTTTTGTTGTTGATGTGGGTTAGAGAGTTGGTTGGTTTTGTCATTATTATTTGATTGGAGAGTTAGGGGTGGCAGGGTTGTGTGTTCTTCTAGTTCAAGTAAGTCGTTGTCTTCATCATCCTGTGCTTCTTGAGGTCAGAGTAATTTATCTGTGGAGTTACCTCCTGTTGATCTTGAGTTGTTTGATTATTTGTGGTCTTGGTGGAGATTTCTTGGTTGTGAATGGATGATAGAGCAAGTTGTTGTTGTAGGGTAATGAAGCTTATGATGTATTTATAGTCTTCTTGTGTGATCTTAGGAAGATTGATGGAAGGTATGTTTTCATTTGCAGGAGGTTGTTATATTCATCATTAAGATTGTTATGTCCAACAGCATTCCTTACGTGTGCAAAATGCATTAGGGGAATGTACAGGTGTGTGTTTACCTGTTAAGTTGTAGTTTGTCGGGTTTGTTACTGCTAAGTGTTTGATTTTTTTTTTTTTTTTTTTTTTTTTCTATGTGATTGAGGGAGGCAAAAGGCATAACTGCCTATAGCGAGTGCCTCCCCCATAGTTGAAAGAGTGACAGGGCCAAAATCAAGGGACGTTCGAGTCAAAATGCCTGGACACACGGAGTTTGAAGCAATTTAAGTCATAGGAAGAGGGAAAGACTGATTCTGGGAGAGAGTTCCAGAGCTCAGATGTTGAGTAGAAGAAAGTTTGAGAGTAACGTTTCACTCTTGGGTTGGAGAGTTGCACAGAGTAGGGGTGGGATTGAGTTGCAAGACGGGTACCACGTGTCCTACGTAAAGGAGGTGGTATGCACTGGGATAGCTCTGAGGAACACTGATTATTATAGTAGCGATAGAATAGCGAGAGAGATGCAACATTGCGGCGGAGAGAGAGAGATTGCAGAGAGTTGGTGCGTGGACGGGAGTTAATGATACGAAAGGCCTTCCTTTCAACTTTGTCTAGGAGAGCGGTGTGAGAGGAACCTCCCCACACATGTGAACAATACTCAATACAAGGGCGCACTATGCCCTGTACAGAGCAAGAAGCTGTGCAGGGGAAAAGAACCCCCTAAGGCGGTTGAGCACACCCAGCTTCTGGGAGGCTGCCTTAGCAAGACTGGTAATATGGTCCTTCCAAATGAGAGCAGAAGAAAAAGAGACACCAAGAATATTGAGAGAAGATGAAGGGTTGATTTTTGTATTGTTGAAGAATAAGGGATAGTCCGCTGGGAGATCCTGACGGGTAGATAGATGGAGAAATTGGGTTTTGGAAGCATTAAAGTTAACAAGGTTTTCTCTGCCCCAATTGGAAATAGTATTTAGATCAGAATTTAAGAGTTCTATGGCTTCATTACGTTTGTCGTTGAGGGATTGCTGGCTGGGGCGTTTTGAAAAACTAATGGAGTAGTGTAAGGTTGAGTCGTCTGCGTATGAATGGATGGGAATTAAGGTACAGTTAAGGAGATCATTTATAAAAATTAGAAAGAGAATAGGAGATAGGACAGAGCCCTGAGGAACACCGGAGTTTATAGGGTGAGGAATTGAACAATGGCCGTCCACAACCGCAGCTATGGAACGGCCGGAAAGGAAATTAGAGACAAAGGCACAGATGGAGGGATAGAAACCGAAGGAGGGTAGTTTAGAAATTAAAGATTTATGCCAGACTCTATCGAAGGCTTTCGATATGTCTAGTGCAATAGAAAAAGTCTCACCGAAGTCCCGAAAGGAGGATGACCAAGAGTTAGTAAGATATGAAAGAAGATCACCAGTAGAGCGACCCTTAAGGAAGCCATACTGGCGATCTGAGAGCAGATTATGAGAAGAGAAATGCTTAAGAAATTTGGAAGCAAGAATAGTTTCAAAAACTTTAGAAAGACAAGAGATAAGAGCAATTGGACGATAGTTGGAGGGTTGAGAGCGGTCAATTTAGGCTGCTATTTAGGCATAATTGAGTTTTTCTTATCTCTCAGTTCCTTTTGTTGCCTTTTCACGATATCCTTCTTTTTCCACATTTCATTACTAAAGTCCTGTGATTTTCTCCGCAGTTTATGCACTTTTTGTTTGCTTGAGATATGCAGTCCTGCCATGTGTGTCCAAAGGAGCTACATTTCGAGCAGATTGTGTAATGTTCTCCTTTGTTGCATTTATAGGTGGGGTGAGCATCATATTTCATACATATTTCTACATGTATGTACTCTTCTTGTTGGATATACCACTTTAGTATGGTTAGGTGGAAGAGCTTCAGCCCTTCCTTAGCCCTCTCAGCCATATTTACGTCTGAAAAATCAAGTTTTGGGAAGCTATTTCCAAACTTTGCTACATGTTTGACTTCTAAAAGCTCATCTACTCTTTCCAGGTTCTTCAGGTTCATTCTGAAGGATATGCAGATCTACATTGGAGCATATTATGTTCCGTTTGGTTTTAATGAGAGGTGGGAGGATGGGAGTGAATCCCTCCCTCTCGAGGGTTTCCATTAAGGGGGATGGGAGGGTGGGGAGAAAGACAGTGACATTGTCTGAGAGTGTGGAAATAATTAGTATATCATTGCGGTGGTTTAAATTAGACGCTTCTATATTAAATGGAGCTATTACCTCGAGAAATTTCAGTTTGGCATTAGCATCATTATTCCTTACTTAACTTTAACCTTAGTCATTTTGAATCATAATTGGCCCCGTCCCTACTTAACTAACAGGAAACTTCCTACTAGCTAAGTGTGCCTTCCTCTCTCAGCTAGATGTGAGTTGTAAGAGGTTTCTTAGCCGTTCCTGTTATTCCTAGTCCTATCAGCGTATTTCCCACCCTTGCCTTCTCCCTCTCCACCCTTCTAAAATGCCCCATTGTGCCACTGGTTGCAGGGTTCGGTTCGGGAATGGGTAGGGACTCTAGGTGAGCGTGTATGTCTTTATTTTGTTTTATTTAGGGGGGATAGTTTACTTATTAAAATAATGAATAGTTAGTCATAGTTGTTGGTTGAAGATCTACATTAGATTTTCGTCTTAGTTATCATCCTCCAGGCTCTGATGGCAAGTGTTATGGAGCGGAGAGCCAATCAGCAATCTGGTCCATGTTCTTTGATCCCGTCAGAGCTTAAAGTTTCAAGATGATCCAAAAAGATTCTGCCTATCTCCCCCACTCCCCTCTCGTTATACTCCTAGAGGGGAGTGGGGAAGGTAGGCAGCATCTTTTTGGATCTTCTTGAAACTTTAAGCTCTGACAGAATCAAAGGACATGGACCAGATTGCTGATTGGCTCTCCACTCCATAACACTTGCCATCAGAGCCTGGAAGATGACGACTAAGACGAAAATCTAATGTAGATCTTCAACCAACAACTATGACTAACTATTCATTATTTTAATAAGTAAACTATCCCCCATAAATAAAAAAAGTGGTCACGGATTCCAGGAAAATGACTCTACTACTCAGTCACGCTAGTTTGGGTGCTGATTGGCTGAACTGGCCGGCCCGGGCTACAGGTGCCTGGGCGGTGCCTTCGAGGAAATGTATTTTCTTCTGCTTTCCTTTCTCTGTAATAATGTCCAGGCATTGAGTTTCCTCCATTTTTGAGTGGCTTGCGGGAGTATGGGGCTTGCGCCAGAGGAATAATGTTCTCTATGCCAGGACATACGGTATGAGATGTTGGAAGTGAGTGATGTGCCGCCGCCCAATCGGTGCTTGGGAAAAGTGTTTGATCAGGTCGATGCATCACCTGCTCCTCGTCTTGAAAAGCTGGCCGTTGATTGATAATTTTGTTGGCACCATATCTCTGTTCACTGACGTTAGGAATCTGGTTTACTTCGGATACTGTGACAATGTTTAATGATGGTCGTTGATTGGCAGGCGGTTTTAGTACCACAATTAATGTTCACAAATGCACTCATTCTAACTCCTGAGCATATTCAAAACATTTCATATCTATTATTTAATGTATTAAACATCTCTCGCTCTTCTATCGCTATTACAACAATCAGTGTTCTTCAGAGCTCTCTCAGTGCGGTGAGTGTGAGGCACCCACCTTTCAACACAGTCCCACTCCTATTCTGACCGGCTCTCCAACCCAAGAATTGGCAGTTTATCAGTCTTTCTTCTACTCAACAAGTGAACTCTGGAACTCTCTCCCTCAATCAAACTTTCCTTCATCCTATAAATTAAACTGCTTTAAACATGTTTTGTGTTCAAGCATTTTGACCACTATGTCCCTCGAAATAGGCTCTGTCACTCTTTTGACATTGGAAGAGACACTCGTTTCAGGCAAGCTGCCTTTTGTCTCCTCCATACACATAGAACAAATAATCCCCCTGATAAGAGAGAGGATGCTTGGCGCAACACAAGAGACACCATTGTTAGCCAAGGCCACAATTTTACCTTCAGATGCTGCGGTCACTGGCAGCTCCTCAGGTCCTTCCTGCCGTGTGGAGGGCCGGCCTCAGAGTATATTTTATGCAACTCGGCTCAGACATTACGCACCATTCCAAACACAAGTAGTTGTTGCCATGTTTTATCTATTTACGAATATATAATGGCATGCAAAAATGTGCATCTTAATCCTATAGGCTACTGTAAAAATAAATGTTTGTGTGTAGTGTTTTTATCAAAATATTGCGTTCAAATACTTACCGAGTATACTTTGATTAGAGTATAGTATAGATATATATACAGCATATAAATAATTATATATATATATATATATATATATATATATATATATATAAATATATAAATATATATATATATATATAATAATAATAATTTGATAAATTTATTTTAATCATATGTGTAAATAGTTAGAACTGGGTTGCATACAATATACTCACCTCCGGCCTTGGCACTGCCGTCACTTGAAAATCCCTACCAATCTCCTTACAGTAGTTGCAAAGTTTCAATATGCTATGAACCAATATGCATGACTAAGCTTTGTTATCCATTCCAAACTGTAATACTAATTGTGGTAATAACAAATATAAATTGAATATCAAATTCTTTTTGTATTTGATATCTCGTTGAAATGTAATTACTGCATCACCAAGGCAGACATAACAGAGCACGACGTATGCAACATGGACCCTATATATGTGAAGTATTTGTAATGAGTGGTGTATATAACGTGGACCTTGGAGAGCCGGTCACCCTCATCCCTGCCACACCCTACTGCACACACTTCCCGTCACTTCCAGAACTTCCCTTGCATGTACGCTAGATAGGGTTTTACTTTGTTGATATTGCTGTATAGATCGTTGTACTGGTCAAGGCCTAATACCGTTGGTGTCTCAGTATGTCTCTGCCTTGTCCTTCGCCCTTGCGGGTTATTTTTCAACTCTCCCATCATTATGGGACCAACTGACTGATTGATACTATACAAATATTGGTATATTTCTGGTGATGATTTAACTTTTGTAAGAAATTACCAAATCCACAACTAATGGCATAAAGTTTTGTATGATAAGTCTCTTTTACACACACACACACACACACACACACACACACACTAATATATATTATATATATATATATATATATACAGTATATATAATTATGTATATATATAAAACACGGAAAAGCTCTTGAACCTGAGTGTCGGTTCAAGAAAGATGTTACAGGCTACTGATTCAGACACTATGGACCACTAAATAGATTGCGGTTTTATAAATGAAATATTATCTAATTTAGAACTGGAACCAGTAGAGTATATTTTAAACACGCTTAGCAAACTCATGTAAAGCTCAAGATTATTTCTACAGTTATATACACTCTACTGTAGATGTAAAATTTTACTGTACAAATAATGATACACATAATAAGTGTTTCAACTGTTTTCGTTTTCAGATTAGCACACAAACGATTGAAAACACTTTTATGTATATCACTTTTGCTACAAGTTGGTGTTAATTATCTATTGTATATATGTACCAGTATAGTTAATCATGATAAGTAAAATTGTCTATTATCGCAAATGTCACATACTAACTAATCCTCTGAACTGATTTTCATGGTCTGTAACATTTGGGATGTAGAACTTGCGCACAGGTTCACAAGCAACTTCACTTAGAGATGCTCATATTTATTGTTTACTTATCTCGGTTTATCACACTCTCTGCTTAACCCATACTGTACCGGTGACATCCTTTGCATTGTATTCTGGCAACTGTTAGACGATTGTATTCAGTTTAAAAATGGCCTCCAGCAATTAACAGGCTACGAACTGTTTCACTTAACCCTTTTTACTAAGACAGATTTTTCATAAACTGCACAAAATTGTCTAACTATAGCTAGAATAAAATATGACACGTCGCTGGTACTCAAAGGGTTAAGTGGTATGTATGATTTCCATCATAGTAATCTAACATACGTGTTTTTTGTATTTTGATGTTTGTAAATGGAGACGTTCTAACGGATAATGTGAACATTTTAAAGTATTTTAAAGGCAAAACTGACGAAGCCAACTATATGAATCATCGCTTGCACCACATCGAATCAAAGCTTTCCTGCTTCTACTCTCTGGAAATCATCCTATCCAGAAGGTTTTGCAGAGCGGCCAGGGATGTCGGAGATTAGTAACGCTTGTTTCACACATTCAGTCTTCAGCTGTGACTTGTCTTGACATCCGCTGTGACGGCATTGAAGCAGCATCGAGCTTTGATCTAGAGATTACCTTGTGGGAAACAACTTTCACAAATTCAGTAAACGCTCTACATTAAGTTTTGCTTTAGCCAATACTACGATACAGTATTTAGAGTGGCTTACGCCAACATAGGGTTTTGCCATATATTACGCATAATCGAGGTCAATGGACTTCAGGCAGTCAGTCGTAATTAGGCATTGCATATTTATTCACTAGAGGCATACGCCATAACAGGCCGCAGTTACAATTACACCTACAACAAAGCTCTCTAAGGTCACTCAAGATCACGAGTTCTCAACCAGTGAGTAACTACACTAAGTGGGCGAGTAATTATGAGATATGGAGCGGGAAATTGAGACCTACAGTATCTAGAATTAGAATTTGATATTTTAATGAATAATAAAAGAATACGGTGATTCGATAATTAAGAAAAGTACATAACACTAAGCAATGTGCAGGTAAATTAATGGAAATACTGATTTATGTATTTGTTTGATAATCGGCAGATAAATTATAGAGTGCGCGCAGGAGAGGTATGTAGTAGTTGAAGCATCTTTGGATAATACCACAGGTGTGAAAGAATACTTACAAATACGAAAGATACTGTAATTGTGATTGTTGTTATGTGAAAATTAGAAAAATGCATAAAAATCGAAATACATAAGATTAGCTATTCTGCTAGTTCATTATGTTTTTGGTCCCATACAGCATATTATATTGTACTTCTAATAGGTCAGCCAACTTCAATAGGAGATATGGTTCAAGGAGTTAATGGTTATAGTTCAAGTCTCGTAATACAACAGAACAAAGTAGAACAAATTATAAATAGAACTCTGACCGTAACTTAGCCAACATTATGTCGTCACTCCTCACGTGTCTTACGCAACACAACTCAAGATTGTAATTTGCTTAAATGTGATTATCATTATGAGAGTAGTATTGTGTAAGGAGGATATATGATGATAATTAGAAGATGAGATAAAGTTTGAGTGGCGACTTTACTATTGCTTCCCTTAAGTGAATATGCGAATTGCTTTGAAGATGGTGAAGTAGCAACTTGAACCCATGTGTTACGAAAGATCATTTGTTAATTTGACCCTTCAGTATCAAATGATGCATTATATAATGTATGTTGTTTTATATTGTATCCAACTTAGAAATAACTTCTAAGGCTTGAATGAGGTACCATCTCGATGAACCCTTTAAATTCCACATATCCTGCATAACCCCAATAAAAGTGTATAATGTTAGCCAGAATAGCATGGCTAAAAGCGTGATAATACTCGAATATTTGCAATCTTTTTGGATGAAATGAAGTACAACACATTCATATTTGAAGAGGTTAGTATATTTATTACATGCAACCAAAGAATTTGAGGACAGAAGGGTTTTCGGGAGAACACGCTTATGACGCATTTTTGAGCCTATTAGGGATACTTTAAAGCCTTTGTTACCATCAGGGGTATTTAGAAACCTTTAGTTTAGTTACTTCAACCTCTGCAATTGTCTTTGAGTTAGCTGTGGGCAGAAAACTAATTTTGGAGGTAATTATAAGAGTGAGATAACTATTTCTTAATGCTAATCTGGCAACCTCTGCGTCATAAAATCGTGAAAGAGTTAATCATAAATATTTGTTTACTTTTATCTTCGCCTAAGTAATACTGTTATCTGATTTTGTTCGAACAATTTAATTTACTTTAACTTAAGCTAATATATAGAAAAGTACGTGTATTCGTTTTTTCATGTAATTCTTCGTTATAGAATGTTTTGGACCCGATTTTGTGATTCACTCGAATATATTATTTGTTTACATCTTTGCTATATATTTTACTTTAACCATATAACTCCTAACTAATCATAACGTTTTGAATAAATCATTTATTTATATGTTGTATTATAGATATATCCAGTGTGTTCCCACTGGCTCTGATGATGAAACGAGTCGGTTTTTAAATGTTAGTTAAAATTAAAGAACGAAGTCAAGAGCAGAGGCCAAGATGTGATGGCCAACGCTGGTGTTTCTATTCCGTATATACTGTATATTACATGGTACCTGTTTAATCTGTGATTTCACAAAATCCCTAGGGAATTCGTGAAATTAATTAAGAAATATGCCTAGAATTCTATATTATATATATTTTAAGTTACATTATATACTATCATTTGCTGCAAATGTGAAGTTACTTTACATTTAGTCAAGAACGCTAAATATAGTATCAATATTTACTTCAGTAATCGTGTATTTAATTTTGAAAGTTATTTTGTTATCTTCTTATAATATTTTGTTAATTTCATTAATCGAGTTTAGGAGTAAAGTTGGTTAGTGGAGAGAACATAATAATTAGGTTTGGAATGATACATGGTAGTTTGGCTAAACTGAGCCTAACCTAACTTTTCCACTACAAGATGTCCTACATAAAGTACATGGTATCAGAAATATTTCGAATTGAAATCTTATATTTCACAAATCCCTAGTTACACAGAATCCCTGTAATACGTGTGTAAATGTACTGTATATATATATATATATATATATATATATATATATATATATATATATACACACACAGGATGTGTGAAAACGACATCAACAAAATAATATGGCATCATATACAGGGAACAAGAATTAAAATCATCTCGATAACTAATGTCATATTATGTACCAATAATGACTTATAGATATTTTTAAAATATATATGAATCCAAGCCCATACCATGGACGAATATAGGCGGCAATTGTTTGAAATACTGATCAACGTCTTCCCAAATACAACACACACACACACACACACACACACACACACACACACACACACACACACACACACACACACACACACACACACACACACACACACACACACACACACACACACATCAAAGCAGTGTCTACGGAATAACAGGGAGCTAATTCCCCTACCATCCGGGACAGACAGAGTCTTGCAAGGAGTTACAAAGAGGTACTATACATGATGCTTTCTATTTGTTGTGGGTTTAAGAAGTGGGTAATGAAGGTCCATGAGGATCTTATTGTGATGTAATATATAATTTCCTTAAGTAATTCATCAATATTACACGCTGTAACTTTGATGGTGTCGTTGTCAAACATCATATATACTGTATATATATATATATATATATATATATATATATATATATATATATATATATATATATATATATATATATATATATATAAAGGGCACTTTCTGTGTGTTCACGAACTACTATCTCGGTTTTCAAGATGGAGATCCCATACTTGGCATGCATACTAAAGGGGTGCCCGAATAGGTTTTAACCCGTACAGCCCCAGCGACGCGCCTGACGCGTCGGCGATGTATGTAACGCACAGCCCCAGAGACGCGCCTGGCGCGTCACCCTAATTGCGCCGACCGTAACCTCAGGTGTAGCCACTCAAGAGGGCTCAGATTTGTATGGGAACTGTGTACGTATCCCACGCAACCGTGCCGATGGTTGAAAACTCTCAAAGTCCACGTGAGTGCGCGCGAGCGCGCAATAACCTGTTTTTTTGGGATAATTGCCTTCAATTTTTTACTCTTATAAAATCCGTTTTCGGGGGCTCTGTAGGACCATTTTTTAAGCTTTTTGAGCGGTTTTTCATGGTTTTTCCCTTCATTCCTAACCCATTCGCTATTGTTTCTGGAATAAAAAAAAAAATTGAAAACCGGCCGGGTTCTGGTGCGCAAACATTACAAAACTAGCCGGGGCTCCACGGGTTAAGCCGGTGGGGAGGGGAGACCCCCACCCCCACATACACACACACACACACACACACACACACACACACACACACACACACACACACACACACACACACACACTCTCTCAGTTTTCAAGATGAAGTACCCATACTTGGCATGTATACTATGAGGGTTTTAAGCGAATTTCTGTTTTGTCCCCTTACCCCCTGGGGGAGGGGATTGATCCAACACCCCCCCCCCCCCCCCCCCCCCTCACACACACACACACACTCACACAAAATAGACAACCCCCGGGCAGTTCCAGGTACCTCAGCTACTATATGTATATATATATATATATATTATAGGTTTGAGTCCCGGAGGGAAGAATGAAACCCTAATATTTAGTAGTGGCCCCGAAATCATTGACGATATGCCTATTAATATAATTTCTTCCTTTCAAGCACCTGTGGGTAGCCAGTTTTAAACTCCCTCCGCGGGGAAATGGAGTGCTACATCATAAGTGTAACGCTACTTCTCTTATGGAATTGTCTTATGATTGGGGTACACACTATGAAAAAACTTCGTAAAAAATAAAAGAGAAAAAATAAACTCAAATCTTGTTTTGCTATAGCTTTCCATCTCGTGGATTTCTTGCGCGTGGTTTCTAGCCCAGACCGTGGCAAACGAGACGCCATTCTTCCTTCACTGACATATTAAGACTAAACTCAAGATATCAACGAATGGGAAGTGGATGGAAGGGACGTCCCGGCCCTACATCATCAATGATTTCGGGGCCACTACTAAATATTAGGTTTTCATTCTTCCCTCTGGGACTCAAACCTATAATTTATTAGTGGCCCCTCCATCATTGACGATATGCCTGATATCTCGAGACTGGAGGGGGACATTCGTAATAATATCAAACCACTAATAATACCATAGGTAGAGACAAAGAATCGCACAGCAAATTTGAGTTCTTTATTGTTTACATACAATATAGTATACAAAATATAAAAGGATAGAAAGCATTGCGTTACTTCGAAGAAGATCTGCTTTATACATATGATAAGATTCTCCTCTCGAGATTCATAAAGTTGTTGTCAGGGAACAAAAATCTATTCCTGATCAACATATCTTTTTGTCCTTAAACTTATTTGTACAGGTTATATAATTTGTACATTTTGACTATATAGTTGCAACCACTATAGGTATCATTACATAGAAAAATATTTTAGAGCTGTAAAACCAGCTCAAATTATAAAGTATCACAGCTCGTGAACTTATCACATCCTCCGGCGGAGGGGCTCTCAGGGTTTTGGGGCTTACCTGCACCACCCCCTTTTCTTTAAGATTAATCTTAGTAAATAATAGCACAATGACTTATGAGACCCTCTGTCGTAAAGCTACACAGGCTAGCTTTGGTTTATCCAGGGCCACCAACAGGTATCGCATCAGGAATGTATGATTTGAAGCCCACAAATTAGTGTTAACAATGTCATCAATTGAATAATTGTATAAGTATCTAAGAGAGACAACCCAATTCCTGATGTCATGGGCTCTGCCCACTACGCCGGGATTACTTTCCCTAATGACTTCTACAAGTAAGGAGGCCAATCTTCTTCTCGTGATGTGAGTACCTAAGTTGGTGACCTATAAGAGTCCTGGTTGTTGAGGTTTTGTTACCCTCATAAAATTTATTAAAGCCTGCACCGGGCACAAAATGTGATGTGTATGTCCGCGTTTAAGTGCCGGTACCGTAAATTCTGAAAATACATGATCACAGTGTTCGTTCTTAGCTACGAACGTGGGAGACTGAGCGATCCGTAAATGTTCATTCAATCTCCCAAACCTGAGGCAATTAGGTTCATTGCTCATTGCCGCCAGCTCAGATACCCTGTTTCCTGTCGCCAAAGACATAAGGAACGCAGCCTTCTTTAGTAATGACTCAAAGTCCGGCGCATTATTATATTTGCGCGAATGAAGCAAAGATAAAGCTTTGTCCAGCGACTAGGTAGGCATGAGCTGCCGTGGTGGTGGGCGTAGTTTGAAACATGCTCTCATGAACCCTTTCTCCTCCTCCTGCGGTAAGGTCGTAAAAGGGTTTTATAATGGCAGATAAGTGATTCTTTAGTGTAACTACAGAAAGGCGTTTTTGCTCAAACAAATAATCTAAATATTTAAAGACCAAAGCAACTGATGAGTCTGATTGCGCCGTTTCTACTATCCAGGTTGTAAACGATTTCCAATGAAATTGATATTGTTGCCTGGTAGACATAGTATACTGATTAAGAAATGTATTAGTCACACTCTCCCCGTAATGAGCTAGCCATTTGGCATTTTGAATGTCCATAAGGCAAAAGTCAGCGAGGTCTCTAGGTTGCCAATTGTCTGCAAGTGGAAGTACGAGACCGGGAGTGACACCGGGTTCTCACACCACGTTTTCAACTGGTGGTACCACACCTGGGCCGGCCAAAGTGGCGCGATCATCGAGACTAAGCCCCGGTAACCCCGTAGTTTGTGAACTACTTGACACATGAGTGAAGCGTCTGGAGGCGGAAAAAGATAGATTGAATTCTATTTGTTCCAGTCCTCTGACAATGCGATTGGACCCACCGCCGCAGTTATTCTCCGGTGGGATAGATAGAGAGGGAGTCTGTGGTTTCCCTCGGACGCAAATAAATCCACTTGTGGACGGTATTGCTCTGCAATCATCTTGTTGAAGATGTTTTGCTTGAGGGCCCATTCTACTATTGTGCTCTGTCTCCGGGACAGGGTGTCTGCCCAGACGTTCGCTATGCCTGGGAGGTAAGATGCATGAAGATGCATGCAGATGCATGCTCAACGTTTCGGCTAGAGCAAAAATCTCTTCTGACAATTCTAGCAACTTGCGAGACCTCGTTGACCCTTCCTTTTGAATGCAGTGGACTGCATTCAAGTTGTCCATCCGAAAGGCTATTGACTTTCCCTGTAAAGAAGAGCTGTGATTTTGGAGGAAAAAAAGTGACTAGAAGTTCTTGATTGTTGATATGAAAGTTCTCGTCTTTGGACCTTGACCTTGGTGGCCTAGATTCGACTGATATCCCCAGCCTATCGTCCCTGAAGCATCCGTGTCTACCCATACCGTAGGTTGGGGAGAAACCCACGTCATTATTGAGTGCAATGTTTCCTTCCTTGCCCAGACCAACAGGAAGTTGTAAATTAATGGGGGGATAGGCCATAATTTTCCCTCCGGTAAGAGTGGGAAACATTTGTTGCCTTCATGATTAATCTCTTTACTTTCAACCGGCCCAAATTTACAGTTAGTTGAATCCAGTTGAGAGAACCGACCAGGGACTCCCACGTCTTCCTCGTGGAGAAATGTGACTGTGGAGAAATGCGAACAATTTCCTGCGAAATCTGTCTCGGTTGTCCACACTCTGACTGAGAGTAAGGTTGGCCATGTCCCAGACCAGCCCTATCCACTGAATTACCTGTGTGGGAACAAGGTTCGACTTTACCAGGTTGACCTTGAACCCTAAGGTTTGTACATGAATTATTACTTGATTGACATGGATACGGCATAAACTCTCTGGCTCCGCCACTACTAGCCAGTCGTCTAGGTACCATAACACCTTGATCCCCTGAGCTAACATTGGCATAAGTGCCTGCCGGACTAATTTTGTGAATATTCTTGGTGCCAAATTTAAACCGAAAAGCATTCTCTGAAAGACATAAGTCTCTTGCTTTATCCTCAAGGCGAGGAATATTTTAAACCTCCTGTTTATCGGGATATGCCAATAGGCGTCGGTCAGGTCTAGTGAACACATCCAGCCTAGCGGCGGGAGGGGGAGTCTGATTTGATTCACTGTGAGCATCCTGAAGATTGAATAGTGAATGTAAGTGTTCAGACACGAGAGATCTACTACTGATCGCATCCGCACACTGTCCCTCTTTGGCACAAGAAATAGTCTGGAAGTGAAAACATGGCAAGTTGAATCTACCGGGACAATGACATGCTTGGTGATCATTTCCTGGACTCGTGACTCCACCTCTAAAGAAACATTGTTGACTTCTAGAGCTTGACGTAAACGAGGTCACCGGAGCCACCGCCAGGTGATTCCCTTGCGCGCCACTGTCCGCGCCCATGTTCGCCGGGGCCAGGCCCTGTGACATGCTTGAAACGACCCAGTCACTAGACTGGGGTTGTCCGGCAGAATTACCCTCGAATCAAACTCGCCTGTGATATGCCCCGGGAGAGAGAGAGTTTGATTGACTAGTTTTTTGTGGGTGCTGGGGTTGTTGTTGTTCCCTAAGCTGCCTGGCCGAACAACCCTGAGTCCCTGAGGAAGACCATGGCCACGATCGGGCTTTCCCACAGAGCTCTCATTGAGTGTAGATTGTGTTGTTGGCATAAGTGGTTGTGTGAAATGCAGTCTTCTATGATGTGTTTAATGGTATGGGGTGCTGTGTTCCATCCCGGGCAGGTGTCGACAACGGAGTCATCCAGTCTCTTCTGATAGCTCAGGAGAGCTGGATGGTGTCCGCATCTCAGCCTGGCCAGGTGGACTCTGTCCTCGCGAGGAAGGGAGGATTCGGAAGGATGGATTTCGGGAGGTCGTGCTTGCAGCTGCGTGTTGTCTGTGAGTGAGTGGATGGATCGGCGACAGATATGAGTATGGGTGTGCCTCTGGAAGTTGGTTCGGGGTGGGCAGGTAGGGAGAGAGGACAGTAATTGTGTGTGATACCGTTTGCTGGGTGTTGTTTTGATATTTCTTGGTGTCTGTGGGTGTGTTGCCATGTAGTTAGTGGGTGGTCCTGGTTCATGGAGGCTGCTGCCAGGAATTGAGTGCCTCTCATGTCCAGATGGTCTTTAACTTTGAGGATTTTGGTTTCTTGATGTAGGTGATCTGTGGGTGCAGTAGCTGTGCAGCCTGTGATGATTTTTAGGGCTTTACTTTGAATAGTCTGTAAGGTCTTATGTGTTTCAGCTAGGTTAGAAGCCCAGGCAGGGCTTGCGTATTCCATCACTGATCTTATGTATTGTTTATATACTGTGGTGGTGGTTTCTTTGTTGTGTCCAAATTTTGTGTGAGCAAGTGACCTGAGGGCGTTAAGTCTGGGTGTCAGTTTCTTTTTAATGTTTGTGGTGTGCTGTTTGAATGTCATATGAGTATCATATGTTACTCCTAGGATTTTGTGTATGTGTTAGGGGTGTGTTGTTTATGGTGAGTTGAGGGATGTATTCGTGTTCTCCTGTCCAGCTTGTGAGCAGGGTTGCGGTGGATTTGGCTGGGGCTAGATTAAGTCTGTTTGTAGTGCACCAGCCATGTAGTGTGTTGAGATAGGGTTGAAGGAGATCTGTTGCTCTTATTGGGTCATGGTGCGTGAATGTGAGTGTTATGTCATCTGCATAGGAGGCTAAGTTAATTTGGGGCATATTGGGTGTAGTTATATCGTGCATGTACAGATTGAAGAGTGCGGGCGATAGGACGGATCCTTGTGGGACTCCGTTTGGAAAGTTTCTGATTCTAGATGACTGACCGGTAAAAGATACGTGTGCATATCTGCCTGCTAGGAAGTTGGCCAGCCACCTTTTTGTGTTGTTGTGCATGTTTGTGTTGTAGATTTTGTTTGTTAGGTTGTGGCGGGGGATGGCATCGAAGGCTTTACTAATGTCGAGTGTGGCTAATAGTGATCTGTGTGGTGGTCTAGCTGAGTTGATGCCGTCAAAAGCTCTTTGTGTAAGGTCTGTGAGGAGAGTGTTTGTGGAGTGCAGTGGCCTAAAGCCATGTTGTGTTGGAGCTAGGGGTAGGTCGGGTGTAATTAGTTGTAATACTAGGCATTCCATGACTATGGAGGGGGTGCAAAGGAGTGTGATGGGGCGGTGCGAGGAGGGTAGCATGGGGTCTTTGTTGGGTTTGGGGAATGTGATGATGATACCATGCTTCCAAATGTCTGGTATTGTGGAATAACTGTAGTTTGATATGTTAGTGAGTGCTTGTATGCCTTGTGGTCCAAGGTGTCTGAGGTGTATGTTGCTTATGTTGTCTAGGCCACAGGCGGGTGAGTGCTTGAGATTGTTGATGATATGCTTTGTCTGGTGATTGGTGAAGGGTGTGTAGTCAGGGTCTGTGGGGAATTGTCTCTTACGTCGGATGACACGTCGGTCGTCTTTGTGGGGTTTTAGGTGGCTGACATGTGAGAAGTGATTGATGAGAGTGTTTTCTTGTTGTTTACATGAAGGAGTAGAGTCTGTTGTTGTGATTGCAGCATGTGATTGTGTTGTGTTGCTGTTGGAAAGTGTGGTACTGTTTAGTGTTTTGTAGAGTTTTTTGGGGTTTGTTTTGTGATCAAGTGTTTGTAGGAAGTTATTCCAATTTAGTTTTTGTTGTTCTTGTATTTTGTTGTTAGTCTGGGTGTTGAGTGCTTGGATTTGTTGTGTGATGTCTTGTGTGTGGGGTGCTGGGGAGTGTTTCAGTATGTCGCGTTGTCTGATGAGGTTTTGAATTTCTGGTGTGAAGTTGGGGTTGTGTCTTTTTCTGTTACCTCTTGGAATGTGTTTCTTGTCAGTGTTTTGGATAGTTTTATTGAGTATGTGTACAGCATTGTTAATGTTAGTGATGGGTGTACTGTTTAGAGTTGTGAAGTGTTGTTCTGTCTCATTTGTGAATGCTTACCAGTTAGCTCTTTTATAATTGGTGTATGTGTGTTTGTGGCAAGCTGGGGTGAGTCTGGTTTTGGTGGTGATAATGATCGGGAGGTGGTCAGAGCCTAAGGTTCTGACCACCCTCCAGGATGTTGTGGGAGCGAGTTCTGGGGAGCAAAAGGTGATGTCTGGAGATGATGGGTCGTAGAGGGCTTGGTGAGGAATATGGGTATGTTGATGGATGTCGTTAAGGATAATGAGGTTATCAGTTTGGTTTTGTAGTACCAGCCCTCTGTCTGTGTCGGGGTTGTCAACAAACCAGGCCGACGTCTTGCCATTGAAGTCACCACCCAGGATGATGTGTGGGGTGTTTGTGATGTGTTGTAAGTGTGGTCTATATTCATTTGGTACTGTAGGGGATGTTTGGGGAGGGATTTATGTGTTTATGATGGTTATGTTGGAGTTGTTGCCAGTGCGTATTTTAATTTATTGTATTTCTGTTGTGTTATCATTTGGGGGGAGGAGGGATTTGGTTTGTACACTGGTAACTATGTATGATATTTTTTTGTGTACCAGGGTGATGAGTCCACCGCCGCCGCCGACGTCCCGGTCTTGTCTGATGGTGGTGAAATCATGAAATGTAGGTGTTTTTTGTGTTGTGCGGAGTATTGTTTCTTGTAAGATGGCAATGTGTATGTTGTGTTGTTTGATGAAGTGTGAGAGTTTGTGTTTCTTTGTGTTGTTGTTGTTGCTGTTCCCCAAGCTGCCTGGCCGAACAGCCCCAAGGCCACGAGCAAGGCCAAAGCCATAACCGAGCGCCCCCACAGAACCCTCCCTGCCGACCACAATAAAGCCTGGGTGACCGAAGCCACTCCATGGTGGGGAGCTGAGGAGGGTGAGGAAACGCCCAGGAAACCAAAGCCTCATGTGCCCCACAGCAATTATGAAGAGAAAGTTGAGGGGCAAAGGAAAAATGTGACGCTTTGGCTTCCAATCTTGGTAGATTGAGAGGTCAATCCACGGAAGAGACGCCGTCACTTGAGATCTAGAAAATATATATGTAAAAGGAACAGTCAGAGTAAGCTATGGGTATGGCAGAGATCGCTCAGTTCTCACTCTGATAGACCAGCCCATCACCACATGACTAGAACCCAATCCTCTCAGCAACAGCTAGGAATGGCCCTAGAAAGCCGCCTTTGGCGGGGGGATAGCTCCCCTATTTCAACCCCTTTCGGGATTGGGCACCCGCCCTGTTTCTTTGTGTTGATGCCATCTATGTTCAATTGGAGAATGTTAATGTTATGTGCACGATGTATGTTGGGTGCTGGGGTAGAGGTAGACGGCTGGCTAGGTTTGGCAGATGTTGTTCCCTGTTTTGGCTTATGTTGTGACTTATTCTTGTTCCACTTACCGTGAGGCTTACCTTGTTTCTGCTTTTGCTGAGTACCTCCCTGCTGAGGGGAAGGCTGGGAGTCCTAAAAGGACTGTTTAGCATTGTTAGCATAAGGCTTACCTCCTGTCTTTTGTTTGGAGTATGGTTTCTTGAACGAGTCCTTCTTAGGCTGGGAGGTACTCTGTGGCAAGCTGCCTACCAAATTGTAAACTGCTCTCCATGTGTCTAAATTTAAGAGAAAGGCAGTCAAGACAGGGGAAAGAGTCACCCGGCGACCAATGTCTTCCAGTAATTTCTACACCATAAACACCCTCAAGTCCTGGTGTGCTCGAACAGCCTCCAGTAAGGCTATTCTGATGTCAAATAGGGACTGGATTGAATTTTGTAAGAGCAGCCGCCGTGACAACTCCGTGGTTTGTCTTTCATTTTGATTTTCAATAGCTGAAATAGTCTGTGTGAGGGACTGGGCTATTTGGTGACTTACAATATATTTGGAAAAAAGTCTATAGGCTTTGTTTCTTAGTTTGAAATTTCTATCCAAGTGAGCTGGGGGAGGAGTAGAGAAAGGCTCCCTTAACTCATAGAGAGCAAGTTTGGGGGCCGAAAGAAAATCAAAGTGAGCTTGGGAGACCCCTCCCGCCTTATTTATGGGGAGTGAGAACCAAGAGTGGGTTTTCTGAGGAATTTTGTGCGAGGATTTAGTTGTAATGGTAGCTGTAAACTGCTGCGCCTCAGCTTCCCAGTTCCTCTACGGACCCACACCTACCTGCCCCACCTGCAAGACTGGACTGTGTGTTTGATCTAGCACCGGAATTGTATCCAATTCCTGCGTTAATGCGTTCAGAGCTTTTATATCGGTGACGCCGTCAGATTTTGTCCAGTCACCAAAAAGTCTTGCAGATGAGGCAGGGGGCAAAGCCGGAGTTGACGAATACACAAAGAAATCAGGGATATAGACATTGGGTATAGCCTTCATAGTAACATCCACTAGCCTACCTTGCATATTCTTTGCCCTTAGTTCCTTGCTTTTGCTAACCTCTATGGTCCAGTCACTCGGGACCGGAATCTCCCCCGATAGTGTCGTCTGTGCCATGTGAACGTTCTTGGCTATAGCCGGAACCCATGAACAGTCAGGCCTGTATAGAAGTGGCATAGGGCCTTTTATATGTGAAATTTTGTCTAGGGGAGGAGGTGTAATATCCGTGATAACTCGGACATTTGTAGTTGTCAAGGCAGCGGACATTGTTGTGTCACTCGCCATGGTGGTCGTTTGATTGACGTTAAGAGGGGGCATGGCAGTATTGGGAGGTTGAAATCCGGTAGGTTGTAAGGGCCTCACTGTCGATTCAATCGGGGGAGCTACCGGTGCCGTAGTGGGAGGGACCTGAGAACTAGGGATATGATATTGTCTCATTACTTTATGCAAGATATCATTAAGGTCATCTGTAGTCACATATTTAACCTGAGATCCCCGAGAAGACTCTGAACCCGCCTCAGAGCCTTCCTCGTTCACTGGTTGTCCTGAGGATATTTCAAGGTCTTCTAAATCCTCCGGGACTTCCACAACCTCCGGCACTTCCTCAACCTCCGGCTTTGTCTTTGTATAACTACCGGCTCATTCAAAGGCCACACTAAGTCTGGGACTGAGGAGGGAATATTATCATTACCCCACTGTCTGTCTTGGCCCTGAAACCTAGCCTGTGCCTGTGGTGGTTCCGATTGTCTCCAAACACTTCTGTTAAGCACGGCGGGAGGTTGGGAGTCCGGTATAATACTAGCCTGAGAATTGTCATAATGCTGTACGGTACATGGTGTATAACTCCTATATTGTTCCGCCAGCACCCGTTGTGACACTATCGGTGGTCCCGTACGTGGTGCGGCAAGATTTACCTTAGGTATGGTAAAGTCTTTTAGCCCTTCCCTGGGATTCGACTCAGTCTCCTCAGTCCCCACCTCCGAGTTTCCTGATTGGACAGACACAGAGGCAGAGGCGGAGGAAAGTGGCCGCGGAGCCGGCGTAGGCTGGCGCCGCGACAGCGTCTCATCCTTGCGGGAACTTTTATGTCCACTCACTGATTTAGGGGTCGATGTCAGTCTTCCTGCCTTCTTTTACTAGACTTCGCCGTCGATTCTACTGAAGACTGGCGATCTCGTCTACGAGGTGATCGCGACCTGGACCTCGACTTGGTCCTCGGCGAAGGAGATCGTCCTTGTTTGCGGCGGTCCGGGGGGGGTTGCCTCGTCGCTGTCGCTACTCTCGCTACTAACTAATTTCTTAGACAAAGCTTTAGTTTTAGTTTTCAATCTGGGAGTCGACCTAGCTGACGTTGCTTTTGACACTGGAGATTTAATTACTAAGTGTTCCCACAGTGCTTCGTCATCACAAATTAATGCCTTATGGGCCACATCTTTTGCATAGACATTAAAGATAGTCTTAATCTCCTGAAGGGCTACAAGGCACGAATGGTCCTTCTTCTCAAACACGTTTGACCGGAGTTCTGAGCAAACGGCGCACTTCTTAGATATCCAAAGTCCTCTAGATCTGTCGAGGCACTTTACACATCTGATGCAATGTTTATGGGCAAAAACCGGGAGAAGAGGACGGTTAGGTGTAGCGCACAGAGTAAACAGAGGCATGATGGAGCTAATAAAAAAAAACGCTGTGATCGGCTCCCTCACCTGCTGCTTGAGCTGCTACTGGAGTGACGAAATCTGGAAATAAAAATTTCCAGGGATCAATGCTCATAAGGATAACTTGAGAGGTGTTAAAACATCCTATCCTTCAAGTCCGCCGGAAAATTAGCTATAGCGCACTGCTGCTCTTACCTTCCGCTTGACTTGTCTTAGGAAAACTTAATTTCCTCTTGAACTGCTTACCTGTGACAAAGTGCCACTGGCCCAATTAATCCGTAAAAACTATCTGTTGACTATGGTCTAGATAGAAATAACCCCACTAGACTGTTTGCGCCGGGCCAGGAAAGTACACTAGACTGTTTGCGCCGGGCGAGGAAAGTCATGCCGTGCTAGGTTATCGGTTTTGGCGAGTTCGCTCGGCGGGCCGAGATTACTCCCTTAGGAATTTTGCAATTCCGCCGGGAGGTTCGTGGTACTGCACACCACGCCGGGATTTTTTTGGCTCAATCCTTTCGCCTACGAGGCGAGGTTAGGCGTCAGTAAGTAGAAAGATCGCTGGAAGGCGACGAGCCAAAAACATTGGAAGGGTCAACTTATATGTGAAAGTCAGACCCCCCCCAAAACACCCCCACACCACCATCACGACATCTCTTGACTCCTTGTTTACATGTTAAATATACATACACATATAAACAAGGGAAATATCTTAGGGTATAATAATAATATTTATTAATAATATCAACCCCTATACCCTACGGAGACCCCTAATGAGGCTGGCCACGAGGCTTGTAGTAATCATACACCTTGTAGTTTACCTTACCTCCTGAAGACACTGCTGCGACAACTGGCGTGGGGGGCCCACGAGAGGGGCAAAGCGGGCTCGAACCATAGAAAGTCCCACACCACTTGTGACAACTCTTAGACCAGGGCGTCTGCTATAAAAATAAAAAAGCAACTACCTCATATAGACGGTCAGAAGCCTATTCCTGCGGATAGATAAGCCTCCTAACTAGTAGCTGATAGCAAATCTAAGGCGCAGAAAACATAAACAAAAAACACATGCGGCGCTGATCCTGGAAGATTGTAGGCGCCTGCACAATAGTACCCTATTTTAATACTTGCCTGTGGGAGGTGTGGCAGAGTGGTCTTGCCACTGGACTGGTAATCCAATGGACCTGGGTTCTAATCCCAATATGTCAATGGGAACATATTATTGGGATGGAATTTGTGCTGTACCTAGTTTCAGTGCATTACCACAGCACACCGAAATGCCAAAAAAAAATACCCTCATTGTTCCCTGATTAAATAGCATTGTATGAATATTCCCATATTCAAAATATGTTATAGGGGGGCAATGCCTAGTGAGTTGATTGCTCAATAGGTGGCGTTCTCAGAGTGAGGGTCCGAGTTTGGGGGATGAGACTGTGAAGTACAGAGGCGAAGCGGCTTCAGAGATGGAGTTGCTTCGAGCCAGGGTGCTTCGCATGTCTCACTCCCTAGACTGGAACAAGACCTCACAGGCCTCACCGTGTTCAGCGGTGTAGTGTAAAGGCTCTCAGCCTATGCCCGAGAGGGAGTAGTTGGAATATAGAAGAAAACAAAAAAAATAAAATACCAATGGGGTAGCCTGTGCTAGCTAGTTTAAACCTGTTCAATACAACTCAGATAAATACAAATGAGCAAGGACTCACTAGAAGCGAGCGAACGAAGAATGTGGCAGAGCACAGGCACGCACGTCCGACTGGGATGGTCGCGGAGAAGGGAAGGAAGAATGGCGTCTCGCTTGCCACGGTCTGGGCTAGAATCCACGCGCAAGAAATCCACAAGATGGAAAGCTATAGCAAAACAAAGTTTGAGTTTGTTTTTCTCTTATATTTTTACGAAGTTTTTGCGTAGTGTGTACCCTAATCATAAGACGATTCCATAAGAGATATAGCGTTACACTTATGATGTAGTACTCCATTTCAAACTGCTACCCGCGGGCGCTTGAAAGGAGGCTATTATATTAATAGGGATATCGTCAATGATGGAGGGGCCACTAATAAATATATACAGTTTATATATATATATATATATATATATATATATATATATATATATATATATATATATATGCAGTATAATAGACATATATATTTACACACTTACACATTTTTAGAGTGAGGTGAAAGATCTGGACGTGTGCAATTTACGAGGAGTGACTGCAGACTACCGTAGGCGGTTGGACCATCTGATGGAGGCCACGGAGGGACAACACTCAGATGTACTCCTCCACCTTCACTCACTAGTCTCACAGCTTGAGGAGAAGGTCAGTTGAGGTTGTGATGAGCCATATTCTAGGATAACTGTACAATAGTTAATGTATAGCGCCAATAGGCTGTGATGGAGGTGCTATACGGCAACTATAGTATATTTTGTTACCTATGCCTGAAAATTGTATCCCTTAGCCATTGGTTTGCCGATACTGACAGAGATATATACACTATGTCTCTGCATCATACTATTGCAAATTTGTCATAACTAAGAAAATCCTTGTGATAAGTGAGTAATTAAGACTGAGAACTGTCAATTTACCGTCAGCTGATATTATATATATATATATATATATATATATATATATATATATATAATTCTCTCATGCCAGCTATTGAATTTCTCGTTCATTAGGCGCTGCCTCCTATTGAATATATTTAAAAGGGGAATATTCATACAATGTTAATGTATTGAAAACCGCGAGGGTGTTGTTATGACGAGCTAGTGACGGGCTTGGTGATAAGGTACTGAAACTATACAACACAAATTCCATCCCAATAATATCTGCCTATTGACACATCGAGATTTGAATTGGGAATTTAAGATTACCAGTCAAGTAGTAAGACCACTCGGCCACACCTACCCTAAATAAACTATAACTTATTTTTTAAGAAGATTAAAAATTACATTTATCAGAAGGCAGTGTGAGGAGAAGTATATGGTATGATATGCACCAACAATACCTGTTGTGTTGACCTTTGATATCTAATGTAATTAGTAACCATATGGTTTGCTTTAAACTATTTTGAAGTAGGTGTAGTGCATTAGCATGTCCTTAGTAGCAAATCTACTAGCAAATAGCTGAACAAATATCAATAATCTGTTGTCATTAGTCACCATATACATAGATTTTGAATTAATGAGCGTCATTTCTTAACCCTTTCAGTGCAGGCGTTTTTCCACTATAATAGGGTTCATTCAGGCACTCCTGATTGCTTAAGCAAGTGCCTGAATGAAATTAATTGTTTGCAGCAATGAAACTAGAATAGAAGAGCTTTCAAATTACACCAGAACAAGCTCTCTCACTAGCGGTATTCACCTGCAGTGTTACTACAGACATCGGCAATATTCGCTAATAATTATCAATGTTCCGCTGCATTTGCCTTCGGCAACACTGAATATATCTCACGAGACGTGGGAAGAGAGAGTCGGTGTGGCTGGTGGCCTACTGTTGAATGCACCTGATCACTCACTCTCCAGTCTTTGATTAATGGGCTAATAATTCCAGGATATTTCCAGGGCACGGAAGAGTTGACCAATCAGCGTAAGGCAGGTTCACTCGTTTACTACCTGGGTGAGGCTGTTACTTTTACATTCCCACTGCAGATCTCGATTTGCAACTTTCTACCAACCTGGCAGTGCGCACCGGCAGACTAATCTTTGCTCAGGCAGTTTCAATCTGAAATATTTACATAACAGGCAACTTTTCCATTAAGAAACTTTTCCAAAGCTGACTTGCCCGTTATTATTATGGAGAGAATAGTGTAAATGCAAGCAACGATGTGAAATGAGAAGGAGAGAAGAAAAAACGGCATCCTAAAGACATCTGGGAGCCGTCGGCCAATCAGGGCGCAATGCCACGGAGGGTGCTGGATATAAAAATACCGTGCCGACTAGCTGCCATAGCACACCCGGTTACCAGAGCCAAAGCAGTTACCAGCTCTAGTAAAGGACAAGTTGACTCTTCCCTGGCTCCAATACTCCGAGGCAGTAAAATATGAGCGAGATGGCAACGTAAGCAGAGAAGCCGAGCCTTGGGGTGCAGTACAATAGGCAGCTGCAACCAAATCCCAAGACTGTCATAAACACCTTCTCTCCCTGTCAATAAACTATACTGTTATCAGGACCACAAATGCCTGCGTCAACTTGACCACTGGTAACAACTCAAAGTGTACCGAACCACTGACTATAAACTTCTGCAACATTTGTGGCCTTTCCTCTAACTTTCACTCTGTGGAACATCACCTCTCCTCCAACAAACCTTATCTTCTTTTTCTCACAGAGACTCAAGTGTCTGAAGCAAATTCCAGCAACCCTTTATCAGTTTCCTCCTACTTTCTCTATTCTAGATTCAAAGCCAAAGGTGGATGTTGTGTATATGTACACTACAAACTCACTTACTCTCATGTTCCCGAATTCATCTCTTATGAATTCTCAACTCTCTGGCTCAAACTTTCATATCACTTTCAAACTAAATATTATTGTGTTGTCTATTCTATCAATCTCCTAACACTACCGACTTTCCTAAATTCTTTGAAGGTCTAAAGTGAAACACATTTTATCCATCTCACCCTTCTCTGAAATATCCATCTTGGGCGATTTCGACATTCACCACCATCAATGACTCTCCTCTCCTTTAACTGGGCCAGGAGTTGAGAGCCCTCATCAAGAACCACACCTTGGTTGCCTAAGACTTTTACTTTGAGGAACTCATTACTCACTGAGAGACTGAATTACTGAAGCTGCTGGAGGTAGAAGCTGAGTCAGCGACTGAGGCCCTCATTCCCTACTACTGAGTTGGCCGCCCCTGAAGATGCCTTGAGAGATCTGTTGTTGACGCCCTGTGTGTGGCCTGCTGCTGGAGCCATGTGAGAGGCGCAACCGACGACGAGGTACCTGCTGAAGAAGTGACGAGCAGCCAAGGCACCCTTGTCCTGGAGGGCCAAACCACTAACTTTTTTATTAGCTGTAGTAGACAACTTCAGGGCCATTAGACGGTTTTCACAACACTCTTAGGAGTGTTGTTAGTATTCAATATTGATAAGAACATCTGCTTTTCACAAAACTCAGATGAGCTATTGCTCACACACTGTAACTTGCTTCACTGTTAAACTCCAATTAATTTAGAAGTAATTTAATCGATAAAAAACAAACATACTGTTCACAGAACTTAAGTGCACGCTGTTCACAGATCATAAGTTGCAGAGCCAGAATATAGCTACTCTAATAGCCGGAAACTTGCTGTCGCTACAACACGAGTAGTAAAAGACAGCCCCTAAATATCCCTTTATTAGCTTAGTGCATGTTGAGCTTAGAACTGCTGAAATCAGGTTTGAGTTTAGGATCTGCTGGGCATAGCTCACAGACAAGTTAGGAAATCAGAAAGTAAATGATCGAGCCTAGAATTGCTAAATCTAATAGTTAAAGTTAATCTAGTCTGCTAGGCACAGCTCACAGACAACCAGGCTCAGCGATATTACCTTTGATGTTCTTTGGAATCTGAACTTTTATTTACTTATTATTTCACATATACAAGAGTGGTCCTGGAAGAGCAAATTATTGTACTTAATAAGAGTTAATTATATTGTCTGTGATCGCCAGAGGTTCAATATTGTATAATAACCTGAAGACACTGTAATTGTATATTATTACTTTGTATTGTTATATGTATTTCGTGTGCCATAATTTTTATATGAATAAAGTAGTTGTATATGTATGTTACCATTTGTTTGAGTTATCCAGCTGAGTATGCAGTAGACCCAGGCCTTATAATAGTTGCATAACAATATATATAATAACAAACATAATCATAGCAACATCATCACGCATAACAAAGATATTAGTAATGAGAACGATCCATCAGTTCTATACTATTTTAATATGTATCGTTTCCAACAGCTGCCAGTTCTGGAGGCCCTGACAGATTCCGCTCTCAGGCCGCGGCACTGGCAGGAAATAGACGCCTCCCTGTCCGCCCCCCTGCCGCCCGCCCTCACCCTCGCCCACGTGGCCAGCCTCGCCCTACACCTGCACGCCCACACGCTCCAGAGGGTGGCTCACACGGCGCAGCTGCAGAGAGACATGGAGAACCGACTCAAACAAGTATAGCCATATTTTATTCATGTCTGGGCTAGGGCGAGGGAACGCGAAAGTGGTCCCAGACCCTGAGAATAGGAACTTTAAATGTTTGTGTCTGTTCGGGCTCTGTCTCGTGTCGGCCACCCCCAGCGATGGGATATGTGCCTGCGTATATACATGCATACATACATTCCCTTACATCTTGTATTTCTTAAGGTTTTGAATCTATTTTCATAAGCATTTGACTTCCCATAACCTTTTAGATCGCCAGGATCCTTAACCCGTGCAGTACCAGGGACGTCCTTTTCATCGTATTCTGGCAACTATTAGACTATTTTATTCAGAACAGGAAGGATCTCTAGCAATAATATGACTTCAAACCACCTCAACTAACCCTTTTAACTACCACAGATCCTTCCTAAGCTGAATAAAATCGTCTAAATGGTGCTAGAATAATATAGAACACACGTCGCTGGTACTCAAAGGGTTAAAGGTCGCTCCACTGGTGATCACCTTTCGTACCTTACTAACTTTTGGTAATCCTCCCTCCAGGACTTCGGTGAAACTTTTTCTAATGCGCTAAACAAATCAAAAGCATATTCTGTCCAACTTTTCAACCCAAGAATTAACAAATATTCTCAATCTTTCGTCTACTCAACAAATAAGCTCTTGAATCCCTCAATCAATAGTTCCCTCATCCTATGACTTAAACTGCTTCTAGCTCCGTGTGTCAAGATATCTTGACTCTAACGAATCTTGAATTTGTATCTCTGTCACTCTTTTGGCTTTGAGGGCGACATATATTACAGGCAGCTATGTTTTGTTTGTCTCCTTCACATACATAGAACAAAAATAAAAAACAAATCTGAATAACTTTATTTTTAGCTCTAACATTCTTTAGATTTTGGGAGTGACACTTGTTGCGGTCTTCTCTGCCTTCTGTCGTCTTCATAAACATAAATTAAACATGAGTAGGCTATACAGTATTTATATGTGTGTAATTATATATAGAGATAGATAAAACAAAAATTCAATATTTTATAATGCGACGACATAATGTTCCTATTGCCAAAGAGATAAATGCAAAACTATGTTGTGAAACTGATGAGGGAACTCGGAGGTGGCCCTTATATACGGCCCAGGTACGATTACCTGCCAAATTGGCATGGTCATCACAATTGCATTCGTAAATACTCTGCTACCATTCGTTATTGTTCGGTGCGGTGCGTTGTCGGGTAATTCTCAGCGAATTAATGCAATCAGAGAACTTTGAACTTCAAATTTGATAGATGTCAGACAAAGGTGTCTGAACGATCGGCGCTAATTAGCTGACTTGCCGACTGCAAATCGGCGACAAGTCGGCAACAATTTTCAATTTGAGCAGAGTTCACTAAACATTAACATGTTTTCGGGTCTAATTCGGCTGAATATCCAAAAAATTACAGTAGGCCTGCGTTCGCTGACCGGTATTCGTGACTGTTGGACAGCCCCTTTACTTGATGCTCTGTCAAATGTGAGCTTTTTCCAATTATGCTAGAATCAGTATTTTTCCGATAATATATTAGATATCTACACTTTTGGATTAGTATTGGCATTGAATTGTGGATTAGATAAAATGTGGAGGCAACAAATGTTGTAAAGCTTAAGTTTAATATTTGCAAAAAAAAATCGTGTGACATGACCTCTTTATAACTAAGGTTGAAGCAAAGTGGGAAGCTGCGACCATCCCTATTCAGGACTATGTGAGAAAGGAAACGTTTGTCCTTGGAGAGTTGGGAGCTCTGGACACCCTGCTGCTGGAGACTGATCTCACCCTACACCTGCTCCTCCACTCACAGCACGCTCTTCACATCAAGGCCGACACCATTAAGTGGAAAAACACCCACACCATCATCAGGCACACACTGGTCAGTCCAACGGGTTTTGGATCTCATTTGTGGTCAATAGTAGTGTTTAAAGTAAATACAAGAAAATAATATGAAGTTGACTATGCCATTACGCTATGCAGAGAAAATAATATTAGATGATAATTATTATGTCCCATATTTTTATTTCAACATATCCAACATTAAATGCAAATATGTTTTTGATAAGAGGTAAATACAAAATTATAAAACCAGGGAGATGGTATACAAGAATGAAAAAAATAATGAAACTCTATACAAATTATTATTATATATAACTTAAATAAAAGCTAGTGTTGGAATTTAGACAAAAGTAACTGAAATTATTTGTTTTTTATTCAGGAAGCACTGAGAGAGTTTGAATCTGAGTGGATAGCCCTGGACCCAGTACTGACGACCTGTGATTCTAAAGAGGTGTTCCCTCTTCAGGTCACCACCTTCGCCAACACTTCACTTTTCTGGGCCGCTACACTGGCAAGGTAACCGTAACAGCGCTAGTAGCCTACTTTATTGAGCAAATTTGGGGTATTGTCTTGAGGTCACAACAGATCATTTAAGATCTGCAAGAGGATCTAATTGCTAATATTGGTTTGTGTATATACCTTCTTACAAATGACGTACGGTATATCATAATGTATTGAATATTATTCATTAAGATAGTCCACTGATATAAATGGCCGCTTTACTTGGGAATGAATAGCTAACTATTTCCAATTTTGATTGCAGGTAAAAGAACTGAAGTAATAAAACATGATCATAGGTTGAATGGGTGGAAATATACATACAGAGACACAAAAGTTTCATTACACTCACGTCCCTTAACGACTACAAATGTAATTGTGACAAGTATGAAGTTCATTAGCATCAATACAGTATACAAATATCGTTCAGTGTATCCTTTGGGTGTGAATCTCAGCAGCCATTACTGAATACCCCGTCAATTCAATAAACCCGAATTAAGGAAGTGACTGTTAAAACAGGGCAAATCGAAGCTCTATAGGTTTCTTAAAAAGGGGTGGATACCAGTTATGCTATTGTCATTTATAGTCTATTGCAATGGCTATATAGATAACGTTAATTCACCACGAGTACTGGAGGCATGAGGGTAGGATGGATAAAAGGGAAGTGTAGAAGGGAATAATCAATACAGTAGATAGGGGAACAATTGTAGCATCATTGCACACTAACTCTCTCATCCAAATTAAAGCATAATAGCAAGGTAAAGAGCCTCAGGTAATCACTTAAAAATACTCTGGTCTTGCTGTGGACTAAGTCATATTTGTTTTCACCAACCCACCAATTAATCTACAAATCAACCTAATGAAATCAATGAAAGTAATGAATACATGTGGTACTCCAAGGACTAGAACCCAAGATACTCACACTGAAATTCCGCACACTAAGCTATCAAGACAGCTATAGGCTATCAAGACAGTTAACACCTTATTGGCGGGCTAGGCGGTCTATTTGACCGTACCGCACAGCGTTTTTTTTTTAACCCTAAATAGGGTTGCTTACGTGATCATTTGCATGCCTAAATAAGACCCAGAGCATAAAACAAATATCTATCCCTGAAAGGGCGTAAACAGAGCTTTCCAATGACACCCGAACCATACTTGTATGACCACTGGTTCTCTTGCAACGATCGTGCAACCCGAGTGCAGAAACCCTGAAATAAGGTAATTTCCTTACATAATTCCCTGTGTAGCGAGTGAGAAAGGGGAGAGGAAAGTAGAATACAGTTCAGTATGTCCACGGTGGTCGTGGGGAGCGGTCATAAGGTTACTACGCTCGTCCCACCGCTCAGCTCTCTCTCTCAGCAACATTACCTGCTGAAAATGGCGCTCGACAGCTGTCGTGCACCGCCACTTAGTCCAAATTTATTTCACTCGACATAAGTTGCGCGCCGCCAGTTAAGGGTTAAAGGTTGATGCACAAGTCTACGATATATTATGCATTCTTGAATACTGCATATTAATCTAATCATGTGCATACTCCCAACTGCTCTATGGAAACTTAATGTTTAGACAAATGGAAGGGGTAATGTCATCATGATCATCAACCCTAGTTAATTAACTTTATTACAAAAACATCTAAATATTCCACTTATCTGCGTTTGATGTCAGCCTTTTCAAATATATTCTAGCTAATTTCCTGATCTAGTGTTTCTCTACCTTTCCACCTTACCTCACCTGCAGAATAAAGGATGAACCTAGAGTGCTCCACCAGCTGCGTGGTGGGATGCTGCTGGAGGAGGTGTCACAGGGGCGGGCACAGTTAGAGGGCCTGAGGTCGTGTCTGGCCCCGCTCCTCGCACTCCGTAGGCACACTTGTCCTCGCCTCTTCCTCCTGCCTGACACCGACCTTCTACACCTGCTCACCAAAGGACAGGTCCGCTTATATAAGTGCAAGAATAATGTTAGGATACTAAGATTAACCCCTTCGGTATCATGGCGTAATGTTATTTGTGATGTGGCTAACACTATACTATGTTAATGCCTTGAGGATTATGACGCGTTTTGAGGGTATATTCAGGGTACTATTAGACGATTTTGTTCAGTTTAGGAAGAACTTGAGGGAGCTAAATAGTCAATCGAGATAGCTTTCACCACTTTGATTCGTACAGATCCTTCGTAAATTGCATAAAATCGTCTAATGATTACCAGAAAAAAATGTAAAACTACTTTCTCAAACATTGAACGAGTTAATAAGCTATTAAATGCCCTCTTGATATCAACGGGGTAAACACATTTCCATTAACCTTTTGACTCCCATAGGTCCTTCCAATACTGGATAATATCGTCTATTGTTAGACAATACAATGGAAAAGGGTACCGCTGTGATGAAAGAGTTTAGAAAAATAATTTGGTATCGAGATGCACAAATATGAAATGAGTTACACACTTGTTATTGTATGTATATTTAAGTGTAAGTACATGTGCCATATATTTCACATTTTATTAAAGAATAATTCACACGGTGTATCGTAGTATATCGTGCACTTCATTTGATCAATACCTGATCATACTTAATTATGCATGTTATTTGTACTTGGGATTTTTGACCATGAGAACCATAGTGTAACACTTTAAGATACCGACAAACGAGAGAGAGAGAGAGAGAGTAATGCATAAGATAATAATAATAGTTTTGGTAACTAAATGATCAGTTATTTACAAGATACGTATTTTATATGCATTTTGCTAGGGTTTAAGAAACCTTTGAACAGCGATGCCAATTGCATATAATGTTACCAACTAAACAAGAATAATATTAACTATTATTAATTTGATGTGATAATTTGAAGAAGTTTCTTGACCACTAAATTTATTTCGTATAGCGTTAAATTTTTCTGAATCTACACAAACACTGATCATCTTTGTTTGTTTCTATGTGTATGAAGGAGACAAAAGAGCTGCCTGTAACAAGTTTCCTCCACAAATTGAAAGAATGATAGAGAGCCAAATTCAAGGTACGTTAGAGTCAAAATGTCTGGACACACAGAACTTCATGGAGTTCAAGTCATAGGATGAGGGAAAGACAGATTGAGGGAGAGAGTTCCAGAGTTTACCCATTGAGTGAAAGACTGACTAGGAAAATAGGCTCACTCTTGAGTTAAAGAGTTGGACAAAATAGTGGTCAGTAGATATTGTGGAGAATTAGTGAAAGGAGGTGAGTTGATGAGACTTAATGCTTTTGAATATACCCTTTCGAGAGGTGCGGCATGGGTGGAACCTCCCCACACAAGCGAACAATAATTAATTCATGGGCGCACAGTACCCCTGTACAGAGCAAGAAGTTGTGCGGGGATGAAATACTCACGGAGACAGTTGAGCATACCTAATTTCTCGGAAACTTTTTCAGCAAGTGTGGTAATATGACATTTCGAAGAAAGGTCAGAAGAAAATGAAATACCAAGACTTGAGAAGATGAAGGGGTGATTTGTGATATTTGGGAACAGTAAGGAATAGTCTTGTGGAAGATTGTGACGGATAGATAGATGGAGAAATTAGATTTTGGAAGCATTGAAAGCAACAAGTTTTTCTCTGCCCCATTCGGATATACAGTTGTTGAGATATATGAATATAGTTGTGCTATTGCCTCATCACGTGAGTTTTCAAGTAATTGCATGGTGGGTCCTTGTTTAAATTTAGTTGAATATTGTAAGGTAGAGTCTGCAGTTAATGGGGGGAAAGAATTTGAGGTACAGTTGAGATCATTAATGAATCATAGCAAAAACAAACAGAGATAGGACCCTTGCAATTGTTGTGGTGGAACCCATGCAAAACCACAATATCCTGCAATTCCAAGGACAGTTTTATAATAACTAATATTATTATATATTTTCTTCGTGCAGATGGAGATGCTATGTTAACGATGATGAAGACCATGATGAAGAGAAGGGAGTTTATCACTAATATAACATATAACGTTATCCTACAGGATAGCGAGGTGTGCCACAAATACCTGGGCCGTCTATTCCCTGGGGTGGGTCGTCTGGTATCTGGGCAGGAGGACAAGATAGTAGCTCTTGTGTCACCCCAGCAGGAAGTCCTGACGCTCGCCAAGGTATGGTTCACACCAACACCAAATATATATATTTATCAACTCTGCGTAAGCAGAGTGGTATCGCCCCCCCGTATAGTGGTACATGCTGGCCGAAATGTCTGTCTGTCTGTCTGTCCGATAACTCCTAGACCATTCGACGGATTTTCACCAAGCTTCACACGAACATTCGGTGCGTGAATGCGACGGTATTAACCCGTTGAGCCCCGGCTAGTTATAATATTTTGTTCACCCCAGTCCCAAGCCATTTTCACTTATTTTTTTTGTTTGCTAAAATGGAAGACAAGGATGAGAAATGAAAAAAAAACAAAAAAAAATCACCTCTGACATTTTTTTGGGGGAGGGGGGCCGGTGGGGGGTTGGGGGGGGGGGGCTTCAAAAAAAATTGTTGAGCCAAAATGGAAGAGAATGGTGAGAAATGAACACACAAATAAAAAAAAACTAATTTCGGTCATTTGGGGGGCGGGGGGGGGGGGTTTCAATAGTTCGTCTCCCCCGCATGACCACCCGCCCGGGAGCACTAGGGTAAAAACTGAGTATGGCATTGTACGGCATACATCCTAAGGAGTATCTCACATAAATCTCAAGCCTCTAGCTCCCATACGACCGGAGTAATGAAGGTTCAAAGTGGCGGTAAACTAGGGGTGTAAACTATCCCCACTAAGCCCACCACCACCAGCCGCGCGGCTGTCTCGGCCCGCTCACACCTACTGGCTCGGCTCCCCCACACACTACGGTACCGCCCCCTCCTATTCTCCCGCCATTTCCTACCTTACGAGCCACGTAAGTGTTTTTTATATGTCGGACGCACGTGATGCGTCGCTGGGAGTTGGTGATCAAAGACTGCCGACGCAACACGTGCGACGCTGGGTCTCAACGGGTTAATAAAAATATGTTTTGAATATGTGCAATAGTTATGATTTTAGGTCCAAAATATGGCTTTGCTGCCCCCCCTCCCCTCCCCCCTCAGGACACCCACCCTGTACCCGTTCCCAAGCAATGATGATGGCGTTCTGTGTGAGAGTGCCCCGTAGGGGCACTCTCACACGGAACGCCATCGTTCAGGGGGTGAGAAACACTTGCGACGCATTTGTTAGGTTAAGTTAGTTTAGTTGACATTAGAAGTGATGGTAGTAATAGTGGGGATAATGCTGATAGTAGTGATGATGGTGATAATAGCAGTGATAATGGTTGTAGATTTAGTGATAATGATGACAGTAGTGATGATGATGGTAGTGATGATGATAACAGTAGTAGATATGATGGTGACAGTACTAGTAGTAGTGATGATGGTCATAATAGTATTCATGATGGTGACATGAGTAATGATGATTGTAAGATGATGGTGACAGTATTAGTGATGTAGGTAAGTAGTAGTGATGATGGTGAAAGTTGTAGTAATGATGAGAGTAGTAGTGATGATGGTGAGAGTAGTAGTGATGATTATAATAGTAGTAGTGCTGATGATATTAATGATAAGTGACTAGTAGTGATGATGGTGACCGATCGCAGAGTTGGGTATGCCGTTTTGATTTTGGGCGAAACGGAACGTCTACTTTATATATATATATATATATATATATACTAAGACATCTTTCTCAAGTTTAATAACATCGTTTGGTTGTTTTCTTAATCATAGTATTTTCTTTGTTTTTGTTCATTAGTCGCCTTTAATAAGCTCATCAAAATATTCTCCCTATATTGAACAACGTTCTTGTTGACTGATCTTCTTGTTCAAGTGATGTTCTTGTTGATTATTTGAGTGATATCAAGATGCATGATAATGTCCTTTTTGAGGATAATCATGTGGTGGAGTGGTCTTGCTACTAAACTGATAATCCAATGGACCTGGGTTCGAATCCCGATATGTCAATGGGAACATATTATTGGGATGGAATTTGTACTGTACCTAGTATCAATGCATTCCCACAAATCCCACCGAAACGCCAATTAAATATCTTCATTATTCCCTGATCAAATAGCTCTGTATGAATATTTCCATAATCAAAATAGGCAACAGGGGGACAATGCCTAGGGAGTTCATTAGGTGCCGTTCTGAGAGTGAGGGTCCGAGTCTAGGAGCTAAGACAGTGAAGCAATGGAGTGAGGCAGCTTCAGAGATGCCCCGCTTTGAGCCATGAGTGGGCAACTAAGTCCCATGCATCCTGCGAAGGCAAGATGGCAGGGGCTGGTTGCAGTTAAAAGTGATTCACATATCTCACCCCCTAGACTGGAACGAGACTTCACAGGCTTCACCGTTGAATGTGTAACGGTTGAATATACTGGCTCTCAGCCTATGCCCGAGAGGGAGTAGTTGGAGTATAGAAAAACAAAAACAAACTTTGCTAACCCTAAGTAAAATGTCAAAAATCTGGCTATTATCTCAATCTACTTACAATACTCAACCATTTTACTTAGTGCTGTAGGTCCATATTTTACTGGGAGAACTAAAATTAGAACAAAATACACATGTATTCCATATAAGGTTTATTTACATAGGTTATAAGGTAAGTGTGGTAAACATTGGTAAGTGACTGGAAAATAATAGGTACAGACTTACATTATACATATATATATACAATACATACAGATATGATAGAACTTGCGATAGATACAGACTTGTGCTTTGCGTGGAGGAGGAGTTTATTTAGTATTTTTTTTTTTTTTTTTTTTTTTTTTTTTTTTTTTTTTTTTTTGAGACAATGAACGGAGGAAGGAAAAACACAGATAAAACAAAAAGGTCCATGTGCCTAAAGGCATCCTCCATTCATAAAATGTTTGTAACAACTGGATTTAAACATTTGTAGATTTTAAGTTTGTGGAAAGCAATTCGAGGGAAGTTAATTCCAAAGAGTAGTAGCTCTGGGGATAAATGAATTCTGATAAGCAGAAGTTCTGCATTGTGGAGGAGAAAGTGTAAATTAATGGGCGCTCTCAGCTGCCCTAGTTCTACGGGGAAAGATGTGGAGAGGCGGCACAATTGAAGCAAGTTCCTCGGAACAATTGCTGTGAAAATATCTGTAGAATAATGCAAGGGATGCAACGTTTCTTCGTATGGATAATGTAGGAAGGTCCTGTGTGATTGCAGGGTTATTGATTAATCTAATAGCTTTATTTTGAATTTTGTCCAACTGCCTCAATGCAACCACTCCACTTCCACCCCACAGAGGTGAACGGTAATCCATCTGAGAACGCACATGACTTTTATATATTACGGCCAACTGCTCGTCAGTGAAGAATTCTCGAACTCTGTACAGGAGTCCCAGTTTTTTAGAGGCATTCTTAGCAATGCTTCTAACATAATGTGTCCAGCTTAAGTTAGTAGTTAATGTTACACCGAGAACATGCAGCGCGAACATGCACAACAACGCAAAACGGTGGCTGGCCAACTTCCTAGTAGGCAGATGTGCACACGTATCTTTTGCTGGTCAGTCATCTAAAATCAGAAACTTTCCAAACGGAGTCCCACAAGGATCCGTCCTATCGCCCGCACTCTTCAATCTGTACATGCACGATATAACTACACCCAATACGCCCCAAATAAACTTAGCCTCCTATGCAGATGACATAACACTCACATGCACACACCATGACCCAAAAAGAGCAACAGATCTCCTTCAACCCTATCTCAACACACTACATGGCTGGTGCACTACAAGCAGACTTAATCTAGCCCCAGCCAAATCCACCGCAACCCTGCTCACAAGTTGGACAGGAGAACACGAATACATCCCTCAACTCACCATAAACAACACACCCCTAACACATACACACACACCCAAAATCCTAGGAGTAACATATGATACTCATATGACATTCAAACAGCACACCACAAACATTAAAAAGAAACTGACACCCAGACTTAACGCCCTCAGGTCACTTGCTCACACAAAGTTTGGACACAACAAAGAAACTACCACCACAGTATATAAACAATACATAAGATCAGTGATGGAATACGCAAGCCCAGCCTGGGCTTCTAACCTAGCTGAAACACATCATAAGACCTTGCAGACTATTCAAAACAAAGCCCTGAAGATCATTACAGGCTGCACAGCTACTGCACCCACAGATCACCTACATCAAGAAACCAAAATCCTCAAAGTCAAAGACCATCTGGACATGAGAGGCACTCAATTCCTGGCAGCAGCCTCCACGAACCAAGACCACCCACTAAACTACATGGCAACACACCCACAGACACCAAGAAATATCAAAACAACACCCAGCACACGGTATCACACACAATTATTGTCCTCTCTCCCTCCCTGCCCACCCCGAACCAACTTCCAGAAGCACATCCATACTCATATCTCTCACCGATCCATCCACTCACTCACAGACAACACGCAGCTGCATGCACGACCTCCCGAAATCCATCCTTCCGAATCCTCCCTTCCTCGCGAGGACAGAGTCCACCTGGCCAGGCTGAGATGCGGACACCATCCAGCTCTCCTGAGCTATCAGAAGAGACTGGATGACTCCGTTGTCGACACCTGCCCGGGATGTAACACAGCACCCCATACCATTAAACACATCATAGAAGACTGCATTTCACACAACCACTTACGCCAACAACACAATCTACACTCAATGAGAGCTCTGTGGGAAAGCCCGATCGTGGCCATGGCCTTTCTCAGGGACTCGGGGCTGTTCGGCCAGGCAGCTTAGGGAACAACAACAACAACAACAACAACACCGAGAATGTCAATACTAGGGGAAGTGGAAATATTTACATCATTAAAAAATATATGGGAGTCAGTGAGATTCTGTCAGTTAGAAAATTTAATGTACTTGGTTTTCTGTGCATTAAAGGAAACTAGATTCTCTTGTCCCCATTCATTAATTCTAGAAAGGTCCTGGTTCAGAGAAATTGCAGTGTTTATTTTTGAATTTATAAGATCGGGTTGGGTGAAAGAATTGGTAAATGTGAAGGAACTGTGGAGTGTTGAGTCATCTGCGTAGGAATGTATTGGATTATGAGATCATTGATATGAATGAGGAACAGAGTTGGGGCCAAAACTGATCCCTGGGGAACACCAGCATTTATTGAGTGAAATTGAGAATAAAGGCCATCTACCATTACACATATTTTTCTGTTATGAAGATAAGAAGAAATTAGTGGAACTAATGATGCAAGGCCGTAGTGTGACATCTTCGACAATAAGGATTGATGCCAGACTCTATCAAATGCCTTTGATATATCCAGTGCTATTGTATGTGTTTCACCATGTTGGTCTGTAGCTTGGTTGATTTGATGCGTAAGAAGGCAAAGAATGTCTGCAGTTGATCGATATCGTCTAAAACCATATTGCCTATCACTGATTAATTTATTATTCTCCAGATGCTTAATTATATGATTATTTAATATAATTTCAAAGACTTTGCCAAGAGTGGAAGTTATAGCTATTGGTCTGTAGTTTGATAGATCTGAAGAGGCACCTTTTTTAGGAACTGGATGGATGTTTGCTTCTTTCCAGGGTACTGGGAAGCATGAGGTATGAGTACACAGACGGAAAAAATTTGCCAATACAGGAGCGAGCACCTATAAGTACTATTGGAGGAATTTCATCTGGACCTGGAGCCTTATCTACTGAGAGATTCTGCAAAATAGTGTTGACATGTCTGGTGTGGATCTTAAGTGAGGGAATTTCAGGCGAATTAAAATTAAGTACAGGGACATCTTGATTTATTTCATCTAAGGTTGAGTTGGTGGAGAAAATATCCGCAAGAAGGTTAGCTTTACCTCGTGGGTCACTTACAAGATTGCCAGTCGGAGATTTTAATGGTGGAATGGATGAAGCAGTAGTGAAGTTGGATTTGAATGAGTTAAGAGTAGACCAAAATATTTTGTTATCATTTGGATTATTTAGAAGTTTATTTGTCTGCTTATGGAGAAAGTTTGATTTAGTTAGGTTTAATACAGTTTTGGCATGATTTCTGATGTTTCTAAAGTAATTAAAGGCTTCATGTGTTTTTGATCTTGTGTATGCATTGTAGGCTATTGCTTTTTGTTCAGTTACTCTAGCACAATTTATTATGGTCAAACCATTTAGGTGAATTAGATCTTTTACTTTACTTTTGATGAGGAATAAAAGTTTCCATTCCAATTTTTACAAAATCTTGTATGTGGCTCAAGGTGGAGTGTGCATCATTAGAAAAGAAAGAGGTCCAGGGAATATCAGTAAAGAAACCTTGAAGACCCTCCCAGTCTGCCCTATCGTAATGCCATTTAGTCACCAAAACAGGTTCAGAGTGGGAAGGTGTGGTAGGAGATAGACAGGTGGCCTGTATCAGACAGTGATCAGAAGATCCAAGCGGGGACCTCACTGTAACATCATAATTTTCTGAATTGGTTGTTAAAAATAAGTCCAGTAGGTGGGAATTATGATTAGGATTATCTGGTACACGGGTGGGTTTGACTGTATAACCGGTGTTGTTGGAGGGTTCTACGGTAATGAACACCCTCCAGGGGTTCTTTACCTCTGCGCAGCTTCTTGCTCAGTACAGGGGCACAGTGCGTCCATGTATTGAGTATTCTTCACATATAAGAAAAGGATTCTCTCACAAAGCACTTCTAGACAAAGTAGAAAAGAAAGCCCTCCGTCTTATTAACTCAATGACCGCGGCGTGTTATATAAAAAATACGGTCATCACTGCGACACTTGTCATATGACAACTGACAAATTTCTGCCTTGAAGAAGGTCTGGGAGGCAGGCGAGCGAGTATAAGCAGCGCGGAACAGTCCCATCCATAGTCCCCCTTGTCTGGGCGATCACTAGTGGCAGTGGGAGACATCTCCGACTCCCTTACAGACTCGGGGATAGCGAAAACCGCTCAAATTCGCTATTTTTTTACCGATTTAGCGTCACCTATGCAATATTGTTACACGGTAACCAGTGGTTGTACAGACATGATTCAGACGTCATTGGATAGGTTTACTCCTCTGCTTTCAGGGATATATCATTGAAATACGTTCTAACTCTTGTTTATACATGAAAATGTGCAGGGAATGAAGAATACTTTTAGTCCAAAACCCCCGTATGGCACAGTGGTGATCAAGCAATTGTCATATGACAAGTGCCGCAGTCATTGCGTTAACTAAGATCCACTCACCTATTCTCTGCAGTCTCTCTCTCTTTTCGCCACAATGTTGCATCTCTCTCACTATTCTACCGCTAGTACAATAATCAGTGTTCCTCAGAGCTCTCTCAGTGTATACCACCCCCTCTTCGTAGAGCACGTAGCACCAGTCTTGCAATACAATCCCACCCCTGGTCTGTGCAACTCTCCAACCCAAGATTGAAACGTTATTCTTAGTCTTTCTTCTATTCAACAGCTGAGCTCTGGAACTCACTCCCAGAATCAGTCTTTCCCTCTTCCTATGACTTAAATTGCTTCAAACTCTGTGTGTCCAGGCATTTTGATTCAAACGTCCCTTGATTTTGGGCTTATCTTTCTTTCAACTCTGAGGGAGCAACTCGCTACAGGCAGCTTTGCCTTTTGTCTCCCTCACTCACATAGAAAAAAAAACAATTATAGTGGAGCCGTCAACGTAACCTAGAAGGTATATACTGTATAATATATTTTGCAATATACCAAGGGGATAATGTGTATTGTGATTAATTGTTAAAGTTAGTAGGAATCCTGAAACAGGGAACAGCAATACTTATGGTAACTCTTCGACATTTTAGATGTTTGCCCGGGGTGACAGGCAACGGTACTAAGGGCGTCTGAGCTTTTGCAGGTGTGTGTATGTGTGTGTGTGGGGGGGGGGGGGAGGTATCTTTAGGTAGATGGGCTGCATCTTTATCTTCTCTCGTACGCTGCTGAAGAAGTGGGTGGAATACGACCCGCTTTGCCAAGCGGAATGTACCTTAGCACCTACAGCGGAATACTAATTATCCAGTCAATAAGTGAAGTACAAATTATTTCAAAGAATGGAATACGACACGTGTTGCCAAGTAGGATACAACTTAGCACCTCAAGCGGAATACAACTTAAGTGTGGTGAGCTTGGTTAGCTGACGACTGGTGTTTTCCTTAGAGCTTATATCCACTTTTCCTTCCTCCTGCTGTTCCAGTGGTTTGTGGCAAAAAGTGATTCCTATTCTCTGCTATGGTGGTGTTTTCTATACCTTTGTCGATCCGGGATGGCAGGTAAAGCGGAGATGAATGGCAGAAGCACAGGTAGCACCGGGATATGGGTCTCTGAGGAGCTTAGGGGTTGAGTCTGGGCGTAGCTTCATGATGTGGTAGGTGTCGTAGGTCTTGACAGCTGGGCAGAGGATCCTGGCTTTGCAATGTTAGGGACTGGCTATAGAGAGTGTGATGGTTGATGGGTAGCTGTGGTTTATTCTCATCTGAAACCATTATCACTGATTCTATGCGTCTTGGAGGTGTAGATGTTGAGGAATCAGGCATTATACTAAGCGTGATTGCGGTTGCTCTACATTGTAAGCAGATGCATGGATTAGGTCATTAGGAAGACATGATTTATGTGGAATTAGATAGATATTATAGTGTAGTGCAGGAACAAATTCTGAGATAAATCTATTAAGCACAATAAGGGATATCATCTGGTCCTAGAGCTTTTATCAAATATCATCTTTCTAGATTACCATCTGACTAAGTTACTATTCAGGAGGTTCTATTGATATAACAACTGAAAAATGTCTTTGTCAACCAAAAACATTATATTGTCATGTAAATTATATATATAAACTTGTTTGTCATGGAAGTTTAGCTTGGCATTCTTAGTATCAAATATGTGTAAGCAATTAGAAAGATATTTACTTACTGAATTTGATCAACCAAATTTCGTGTGGTTCAGTGCATAGGTTGTGCTGTAACTTTTTCTGAAATTGGGGATCGAGGACTACATCCCCAGGGGAAACCTGGTTCATAAAATTTTAAGCCGAAAAGAAATTTGTTATATATGGGTACCAAATAAAAAACACTGGTCAACCACCCTATCATATATATGAAGGGGGGGGGGGTCTGTAATTACTTAGACCTTTTAATGAGGCAATACAATTTCAAACAATAAGTAGAACATGAAGGTGCTGGTCAAGTGTTATCTTAATTCATTCACGAGACTTTTAGAAAATGTTTTGACCAATCAAGGACTGCATAATACGTTTTACCGAATTAGATATTTGGTGGAAATACAAACCTATCTAACATTTAAACAATTGACAAGTTATAACGGGGTTCGATTATGTTAGCACTTTAAATAACAGAACAAGACACAAGCTCCGTGCATGTCATATGCGTCTTTTGCCTCCTGACTGCTGAGATATTGAAGTCAAATTTTGAAGAAAGGAAAGGTTAGCATCCATGAATATTGCAGTTGCCTGATAATATACATGAAGAGACCATGGTGAAATATATTGTGTAATCTCCACCTTAAGTATTATACATCAGGAGGCTAACGATTAATTATATTTGTAGTTACTCACATATGATGACCGGGGATCACCCTCACATGTGAAGTGTCGTGTCAGAACATGGACATCCTGGAATTGGTTATCGTTGCTATGGTGACCTTGTATCAAAGTTCACAAACAAATTATTTGTTGGCAGTTCAAAATAAATTCCCTGCACGTTAACGTAAGCATGAAGCACATGGTATTGTTTCCACCCCTGTGTATATGCGTGTATGTGTGTGTTCACAAAATATAATGAACACAAATTGATAAAATTGGACAAGACTTTGTGAGTTCCTTCCTTTGGTACCCGACATGATCCCATTATTGTTTAGGTTAATATTGTATGATACTCCCAGTCCTCACTTTCCACTTCTTAGGTCCTCTAAACTCCACCTTAAGAAGTTCTAGTACGATAATTGTGATGTTTAAGGTACTAGAGTAGTTCTTGATTCCTCGCTGACTTAACACAAATATTTTAGAGATGATTGGATTCCTCCAGTGGGAGATTATACATTGATGTAGCATTATCTCCAACTCTAGTCCGTTGAATTACACCATTTGTATTGCCTGTAGTTAAAGTACATAATTCATACATTTTGTAATCGATACGTTCAGTATGTTTATTTGTGTGTGTGTTCGTGTCTGTCTGCTAGCACAAGATCTCGACAATTAATGAATGGATTTTGATGAGACTCGGTCAGTCCCTTAATTTTTGGTATCAAAAAGATCCCACTAACATTTACAGTTGATAACATTGGATGACTCTGCTGACTCCCATTACCCTCTCCTTAGACCACTCCCTCTCATTCAGCAATTCGCTCTCATTCACTTGATTTCGACCATCCTTTTTCTATTAATGTATTTAAAATATTAACGACTGTCTATTCCCCTATCAACACAAAATTATTAGAATCCCTCTATATTAATTAAGCATGTATCCCCCGAATTTAACACCCAAATAACTTCATGCAGTCTGAGTATTGTTAAATAAACCCTCGAGACACAACATACCGAACACAACACGTTTCTTCCTGCCACTTCACTTAGATTTAACCAGTCTCTGACCCACCATTACCGGACACACACATAACTAGGTTCATCATATTTTGATATCTTTATTTTAGTCTGTTCATTAAACTATTTTTAGTGATTGTCACTTTTTACTTAACCACATTATACCCTGTACCTTTGGTTAGAATTCTTAGGTTTTACTGTTCTAGCTTATTTGTTAGCCAATTTTGTATCTCATTGACTTCAGTAGAAATGTTCTGGTCATGGTTTAGTCGTGATAGGTTTTAATGATCAATCTTATAATAATTAATGTTGCACTATATATATGTTAAGATACATTTTGTTTTGTAGCCTGATGATGGCAAAAGAATTGGCGAAACGTTGCAATTAGGTGTAATTAGTATTTTATAACTTCCTACCTACTATATTATATGAACAGAAATAAGTAAGCTCTTTTATTGATCTGTGGATAATTTATAATGCAATACATACATACATAAATACATACAATTTTAAGACTGAGTGTTCCACACATACGTGCAGTTTCAGTCTCTTGTCCTAATGTCGGCGTTCCAGGCAACCCTGTTAAGGGCTGCTTCACTTGTCAAGTTTTTGAATTTGAGATCGTCACGTATAGTCCGATCCCAGGTCTTCCTCGGCCCACCCCTTGGTGCATTTCCCTCCACAATCACAGACCTGCATTTGTTCACCCAATTTTGTTCATCCATTCTCTCCACATGTCCATACCATCCCAGTCTACTTGTACGCATCACCTCGCTAATACTCTTTATACCTAAACGTCTCTTCAGCTCATCATTTGTTATTCAATCCTGCAGCCTAGCCCCACACATCCATCTCGCCATTCTCATCTCATTACGTTCCATTCTGTTGACATCCTCTACTTTAACGGCCCATGTTTCTGAGGCATACATCATTGCACTTCTAACACATGAGGCATACAAAAACACAACTTAAGCAAATTTAAAACAAAACAGTCGATAAAATATATTCCCAGAAGTTTTCATTCACAAATGGGCTTTGCGTGGCAACAACCTCTCCTGCACCCCAGGTCCATCAAGTGAGGGGAGTTGTTTGCCACTGTGGCGGGCCACCCCGTATGTAAGTAAACACTTCTGGGAATATATTGTATTGACTCTTTTTCTCATTGTGCTTAGTTGTGTATTGGTAGGATATTAATTGTTTAATTCCATTGCTTTATAAATTATCCAGAGTAAATATAGCCCACTTATTTCTGTTCATATACTATATTAGGTAGGAAGTATAAAATACTAATTACACCTAATTACAACGTTTCGCCAATTCCGTTGGCTTCATCAGGCTACAAAACAAAATGTATCTTAACATATAGTGCAAAATTAATTATTATAAAATTGATCATTAAAACCTATCACGACTAAAACATGACCAGAACATTTCTACTGGACTTTGGGGTTTGCCTCCAAACCAAGCATGGTGTTTACGAATATCTACATACTCGAATGGCATTAATCCTTTCAGCATTAGGATGTTATTCTTCATTCTAATGTGATGATTGTATGCAACTTAAGAGGGACCTCGTGAATTTCAAGTTGTATTTTTTTCACATATATATAACTTTAACTCGCACAAACCTTTCTAAGCTTCATCTGAAATTAGTCAAAATATATTGAAGACTTCGTCATGATATGCTGAGAGGGGTATAATATAAAGTAGTTGAACATATAGGAAATTGTTACACCATAATTACTGAGATTTTACCTTCCTCCTCTCCCTGGCAGCCTGTGTTGGCTCATCACGGTGTGGAGGACTGGCTGGGTCGGGTGGAGAGCTGCATGAGAGCCACAATTCGCCGCCTCATTCTGGGACAATCTCAACAAGCTTTTCTCGATGTTACAAGTTCCAGCCTACCATACCAGGCTAGTTAATGTTGAATATTATATTAGTTACTAGATACTAGTTATAAAATAATCTTACTATTGGTATATGCATTAAATCATTGTCTTGGAATAGTTATTGCATAATATTCTTGAAATTGCTTTATAGTGTTCATGCATCTGCATAATATTATGCAATATGCTCAGCTTTGATTTTTTGAATATTTGTTTGTTTAAAGATAGAAATACCTATGAATAAAATCCAGGGCCAATTTTACCTACAATCATAAGGTAATTGTTACTGACAGGTGGTGGAGGTTTGTCGGCGTATTCGGTGGAGCAAGCAAATAGAAGAGACTTTGGACTCTGCCTCGGTCTCATCAAGTCATATCTGCCATCAACTGGGTCTGGTAGCGGCAGGAATAAGGCGGGAAGTGGAAGCTGTCACGGAGGCTCTCAGGCAAGGGGGTCAAAGGAACGATGACTCCCAACAGTCAATGACAAATATAGGATTTAAGAATCTTCAAAGAGACTCGATACAGCCACAGAAAAGCGATGAATCTAGCAAACTTCTACGGCAGGTGAGCAGAGGACAAAGAAGAGAGGGAAACATCAGCAAGAATCAGAAAGGCGAGGGAGGCAGCACGAAACATAAAGTAAAGCAGAGAGGAGTGTTGGGGAGTGAGCAGACTGAAGTACTGAGGCAGGACCATGAGACAAGCAGAGTGTTAAGAACAGAGAGTCTTTCCTGCCTCACCATCACCCTGCTGGAACTGAGGGACACGACGGAGATGCTGCTGAAGGACGCTCCATCATCAAAGTGAGAAATATTTATTTTTTGTTTTGTGTTTTATATTATTTTTTTATAGGAACGGTGACATTCCTTCCAGAATGTTTTACTGGGAGAATGTGACGTTCCTTCCGGAAAATGGTACTTAAAAAAAAAAAAAAAAAAAAAAAAAAAAAAAAAACACCCAGTACCAGGGAATTTGAAGCAATATGTAATTAGCTGGAATGTCTATTTATCACCACCTCCTGTCTTCCCCTTACTTATGTCTCACTTATGTCCTTCCGCCCCCTTTCTCCCTCAACTTCCCCCCTCCTCCTTCATTCTACTTTTTCTCTCTCCTTTCTCCCCCTATTTCCTCCCTCCCGCTTCAAATACGTCCCGTCACCCTCCTCACTCTACACTCCCTCATACTACATCCACGAGAGACGGCTAGTCTCGTCAGTGTCTCGAGACGTCCGAGATTGTAGACCTACAGTATGTGGCACTCCCTCATATGTGTTTTTTACCTCTCCCATCACAATTATACGTTTTTTTTTTTGGTTCACTGGGTATAGGCTCTTTACACCTATTTTCTGTTTTTTTTTTCTTTTTTTTTTTTTCTTTTTTTTTTATATTTCAACTACTGCCTCTCGGGCATAGACTGAGAGCCTGTACATTCAACCGTTATGAACGGTTAAGCCCATGAGGTCTCGTTCCAGTCTAGGGAGTGAGACATGTGAAGCACTTTTTAGCTGCAACCAGCCCCTGCCAATGTGCCTTCGCAGGATGCATGGGGCTTAGTTGCTCACTCATGGCTGGAAGCAGCCCTATCTCTGAAGCTACCTCGCTCCAATGCTTCACTGTCTCATCTCCTAGACTCGGACCCTCACTCTCAGAACGCCACGTATTGAGCAATTAACTCGCTAGGCATTGTCCCCCTGTAGCATATTTTGAATATGGGAATATTCATACAGTGCTATTTAATCAGGGAACAATGAGGGTATTTTTGTTGGCGTTTCGGTGGGCTTTGTGGTAATGCACTGATACTAGGTAAAGCACAAATTCCATCCCAATAATATCTTCCCATTGACATATAGGGATTTGAACCCGGGTCCATTGGATTACCAGTCCAGTGGCAAGACCACTCCACCACACCTCCGCTCAAACATGCTCATTAAACAAGTAAAATATACACATATGATACAGTATATGGTAAATATAACAAATTTTGTCCGAATTGACCTTTAACTCAAACTAGGAAGCCATGGTAGTTCAAACCCTCCCACCAAGCGAAGGTAATTGGTTCTATTCTTATGAAAATCGTCATATGTAACATATATATAATTATTACTTATCCATATGGGCCTATTTTGCTTTTAATATGAACATATGGACATTTAATAGCAATAAAAGAAGTGGGAATAGCATTTGGGGGGTGAAAAAGATGTATTATTGCTGCAAGGTCGTATCCCTCTCTGAGCTGAAGAGCGACACTGAGGCCATGCACTAGAAGTCTCTCTGTTGCAAGGATCTCTAGCTGCCTCACCCGTGTTAAGGGGAGCCTCTGAAAAGGCAATACTTTCAGCAGTATTGTGAGAAAAATTCATGCAGAAATTCCATATAATTACGCTCATTTCCCCCCCGCCCCTACTCTTCGCAAACTTCTAAGGCCCGTATCTCAAAACGTAAGTTTTTCTTATTCAAACTGCTACTCCTCAGCTAGTTTTGGGTTGAATTTGATGAGAATAAAAACTGGGAGCAAGAGGAATATTTTCTTTTTAACTGTATGCTTTTATTTTTATTATATCTGTGAATAGGATATTTTTGGTAATTATTTGTCTTACAAATGTTTGGCAAAAATTAAAAACAATTTTAAACAATAAACAAAATCAAATAACAAACATATTAGAGCATAGAATGGAATATCATATTTAGTACTATTACCCATATAAATATGAAGGGGATGGGACCAATACTAGCAGAGGAGTAGCATTTTGAAAACTTATGGTGGGGGGGCCGCTGCCCCCTAAATGGGGGCGGGTAGAAGGCGATATGAGGTCTTATATTCATGTATTGTATAAGTTGTCATTTCATCATACCATATATATGAACATTATTAATGTAATGCATATTTAAAGTAAATATGGCATAAACATATTTTTGATCTGGCAAGCCAGACTCTACCCCTTAAAGAGACCGGGAGGGGAAAATTCCCGCCGAAATTTACCCGAAAAAAATCCCCATAAGAGGAAAAATAGCTGATTTATTTTTTTATTTTTTTTAAGAGACAATGAACGGAGGAAGGAAAAACACAGATAAAACAAAAAGGTCCATGTGCCTAAAGGCATCCTCCATTCATAAAATGTTTGTAACAACTGGATTTAAACATTTGTAGATTGTAAGTTTGTGGAAAGCAATTCGAGGGAAGTGAATTCCAAAGAGTAGTAGCTCTGGGGATAAATGAATTCTGATAAGCAGAAGTTCTGCATTGTGGAGGAAAAAGTGTAAATTCATGGGCGCTCTCAGCCGCCCTAGTTCTACGGGGAAAGATGTGGAGAGGCGGCACAATTGAAGCAAGTTCCTCGGAACAATTGCTGTGAAAATATCTGTAGAATAATGCAAGGGATGCAACGTTTCTTCGTATGGATAATGTAGGAAGGTCCTGTGTGATTGCAGGGTTATTGATTAATCTAATAGCTTTATTTTGAATTTTGTCCAACTGCCTCAATGCAACCACTCCACTTCCACCCCACAGAGGTGAACAGTAATCCATCTGAGAACACACATGACTTTTATATATCACGGCCAACTGCTCGTCAGTGAAGAATTCTCGAACTCTGTACAGGAGTCCCAGTTTTTTTAGAGGCATTCTTAGCAATGCTTCTAACATAATGTGTCCAGCTCAAGTTAGTAGTTAATGTTACACCGAGAATGTCAATACTAGGGGAAGTGGGAATATTTACATCATTAAAAAATATATGGGAGTCGGTGAGATTCTGTCGGTTAGAAAATTGAATGTACTTGGTTTTCTGTGCATTAAAGGAAACTAGATTCTTTTGTCCCCATCCATTAATTCTAGAAAGGTCCTGGTTCAGAGAAATTGCAGTGTTTATTTTTGAATTTATAAGATCGGGTTGGGTGAAAGAATTGGTAAATGTGAAGGAACTGAGGAGTGTTAGAGTCATCTGCGTAGGAATGTATTGGATTATGAGTGGTAGATATGAGATCATTGATATGAATGAGGAACAGAATTGGGGCCAAAACTGATCCCTGGGGAACACCAGCATTTATTGAGTGAAATTGAGAATAAAGGTCATCTACCATTACACATATTTTTCTGGTATGAAGATAAGAAGAAATTAGTGGAACTAATGATGCAAGGCCGTAGTGTGACATCTTCGACAATAAGGATTGATGCCAGACTCTATCAAATGCCTTTGATATATCCAGTGATAATTGAGGAGTGGGGGAAAAGGAAGGGAAGCACGGGGGGGGGGGGACATATGTAGGAGTGTTAGCAAGTAATGGAGGAGAATGATCTCACCTAATCATAAATTGCTTTGTTTTGAGTGTCACTGGGGTGTTTTCTAAGTTTTGTTGTTATGCTCTGCATCTGTTGAGGATGGTCGCAGTGCACCAGAAAAACATCTATTGAGGACGGTTGCCATTTTGGGGTTAAAGGTCCCGCACTGTCAGACGTTTCAATAACATGTCTGTCGCACTTTACGAGTTAAGAAATCTTGTATAGCTTAACCCTTTCAATATATAATGACTCATTCTTTCGTAATGTGCTGGTTATTATTAGATTACTTTATCCAGCTTAGGAAGGAACTCTGAGAAGCTAAGAGACAAAACAATCAAATATACCTTTCATTGCCTGATTATAATCATATAGTAACATAGGAAGGACATTATTGTATAATGAAAGGGTGAAGATAAACACTACTAACTGATGTACTTTAACTTGCTACTGACTACTTAAATTGGATAAGCAACGTTAATTATTATCTAGGTATCTAATTTTTGTAATACAAAGATTTATTAGTACAGAATATATGGTAAATCCGTAGACAAATTTTGTTTTATACTCGAGTATCTGTCTTTCTTTATAGCATTAATTATAAGAATAATTAATCTATATACACAACTATAACTCGCTAAAATTCTGAACAATTACAATTACTGTCTTTTCTGGCGTAGGTTTGTTACAGTACCAAAATACTATCGAAACGTAAATAGTAACGAAAACAGGAAAACTGTAAGAGAACACATTCAGCTACAACCATTTTCACACGAGACTCCATAGTAATTGAACATGTCTTTAGCACACCAATTCTAAAATTCTGATAGTCTTAGGAGACACTGACAGCAGGAGTTTGGTTCGGGCATTCATACCCGACAAAGTAATACTACAAGTTTTTTTGTTTTGTATTTATTGAGTTTAATTGATCCCATCCAACTCCTCCAAATTCAGTCACCATTCGATGTTGGTACTAATTGATCAAATTTGAGGTCATGGCCCATGGGTTATCAATGGGCCCTGTCTCAAATATAATACACCTGGATCCAGTACTTTTTAACCAAACAATTATGTATTCGATGACCTGCAATTTACACAGAATCCTCTTAAATCATTCATCTCTCGTCGTCAGGTTATGTTACTCCTGGGTGCAACACTTGCGACACCGGGTGATGGGATCGGAACGTGCAGCAGTTGTGGTGGTGGCAGCTGGGGTGGAGACGTTAGACTACGGGTACGAGTATGTGGGAGTCACGCCCCCTTCAGTCCCTGCCCCAACCACTCTAAGGGCTCGCCACGCCCTCATCACTGCAGCCGCAGAGCACAAATGTGAGTTTTGGAGATTACCTCTTCATTAATCGTGTCAGTACAGGTTACATTTTTTTTTTTTTTTTTTTTTTTTCTATATTCCAACTTACTTCCTCTAGGGCATAGGCTGAGAGCCTTAACATTCACCGCTTTACAATGAACAGTGAAGCCCGTGAGGTCTTGTTCCAGTCTAGGGAGTGAGACATGTGAAGCACGTAGAGTACAACGAGCACCTGCCATCTTGCCTTCACATGAGGCACGGTGCTCACTCATGGCCCGAAACGACCCCATCTCTGAAGCCATCTCGTTCCCGTGCTTCACTGTCTCACCCCCTACACTCGGACTCTCACACTTACACAGGTATTTATTATAGAAAATGAAAATAAATCCTAGGAAGTTTTTATCTCATTTTAGGAAGGATAAATTACATAATATTGCCTGATGATAGCCAAAGTAAATGCAATGATGGCGCCGTTCGTTCCGAAGTGGTTAATCTAAAATCTTTTCGAAATAAGTAGACAAACAGCTGAAACACATTCTCAATTTGCTGCAGATTTATAATTGATATGTCGAGACAGAATTACGAAATATATACACGTAAGTATTCTCCATTCATGTTCGTGTGTCTTGATAGCGTAATGGTTAGTGCACGGAATTTCGGTGTGAGTATCTTAGGTTCGAGTCCTTGGGGTACGACATGTTTTCAATAGTTTCACTGCTTTCATTAATTAGGTTTATTTGTAAGTTAATTGGTGGGTTGGTGATAATATGAATTTATAATTACTACCGTATTTCTTTGCCTAGCTCTTGCCACATTTCAGTAATCAATATAGGGCAGTGGTTCTTAAAGTTTTTCAGCCCCGATACCCCAAAGTTCAACTACAAGTCAACCTGATACCCCCTCTCCAATATTAGCCTACTACTCCCGACTTTTAACTTTTAATTTCCTGTAAAAAAGAGAAAACAGGACGGCTATGAACAAACAGCTGAATTCTATGGACACTTTTATTTTCATTTTCAGTAAATAAATTAATAAAGTATAATTCTTACACAAAATATTTCCTCACTGTTAGATTGTTTTCCACATTACATTATTGTACACAACACTATTTGTGCTCATTCAGTTGCCAGTTAGTCACTCCCTACTCGTAGTTGCCAGTTAGTCATAGTCACCATTCAGTGCACGAAATTATTAATTTAAAATTTTCCCCTTGGGGGGAAGGGAATAGAATATGCCCCACGTGCCTTCTGCATGTCGTAAGAGGCGACTAAAGAGGTTGGGTCGGTGGGCTTGCGACCCCCACCCGCAAAAAATACCTAAGCAAAGAAAAACGAACGAACAGCCTCGGATGCGGACGGAACCTATGTTGACGAACCACGACCGACTAAGGACATTCCTTCGGACATTCTGAGAATGGCTACATGGAATGTTAGTGGCATGAATGATGGCACAAAAGAGAGAGAGGTTCTGGAAGTGCTAGTGAATGCCAGGCTGGATGAATGTGGAATGACAGAGACCAAATGGAAAGGTTCAGATGTGAGAGAGTGGGAGTGTGGAATGGGTGTGTGTGCTGGAGTGAGTGAAGGAACAGCGAGAGAAGGTGCGTGTTTGTTTGTAAGTAGCAAATGGAAGGAATGTGTAAGAGAGTATGGGTCTGTGGGTTCAAGGATTGTGTGGGTGAGAATGAAAGTAGGAATACAAACGTGTGTGTATGCCCAGACAGAGGATAAACTTGAAAGAAAGAAAGAGGAGTTCTGGATGAATGTGGAGGCGTGCCTGGAGAAGTTTGACAAGAACGAAAGAATATTTCTGATTGGGGATATGAATGGTAAGTTGGGTGATAGGAAAGTTGAGGGAGTGGTGGGAGGGTGGGAGGTACCATCAGAGGTGAATGGGAATGGTAGTGCACTTGTGGACGTATATGTGGGAAGGAGGCTGTGGATAGCCAACACCTTCTTCCGACACAGAATGATCCACAGGTACACGTGGCAACGGGTGTGGACGATGGAGGATGAGACAGTGGTGGAACGAAAGTCATTGATTGATTATGTATGTGTGGATGAACGAATGAAGAAATCTGTGATGGATGCTAGGGTGTATAGGGGTATTGGAGGGGGTCTGTCTGATCGTTATGTAGTGGTAGCTAAGGTTAGGATACAAAAGAAGTGGGTGAGGAGAGCTGGAGGGAGGCGAGAGGAGGGTGGAATGGTGAGGAGGGTGGAGAGGTTGCAGGAGGAGGAAGTCAGGGAGGAGTACAGGAGAGCAGTGGAAAGACGACTAGGGGGGTTCGACCTGGAAGTTATGGAGGAAGTGGAGGAGATGAGCAAGGTGTTTAAGGATGAGATCTGTGCAGCATGTGAGGAGGTGTGTGGAGTGAGGAGGAGAGGGAGGGGAGTGAAAGGTACAGCATGGTGGACAGAAGAGGTAAGAATAGCTGTGGAAGAAAAGAAGAAAGCATATAGAGAGTGGTTGGGTAGTAGAGGGAATGAAGATTACGAGAGACAGAAACGAGCAAGGTATGTGGAGAGTAAGAGGGTTGTGAAGAGAGTAGTGAAGGAAAGTAAGAGAAGAGTAGATGAGGAATTTGGAAGGAATCTGAGTGTAAAATGGAGGGAGAGTAAGAAACTGTTCTGGAAAGAAGTCAAGAAAGTTAGGGAAGGTAGCAAGGGAAACAGTAAGGGTGTGAAAGATAAGAATGGGAGAATGCTAGCCGAGAAGCAAGAGAGAGTCAAAAGATGGAGGGAGTACTTCAATGAGTTGCTAAATGTAAGGAATGAAGAGCCAGCAAACATAGCTGGATATAGTATGGGAGGGAGAAGAAGAGAAGTAGTGGAGGAAGAGGTGGGGATCAGGAGGTCAGAAGTGTGGGAAGCCATGAAAAGAGTGAAGTTGGGGAAAGCACCAGGAACAGATGGAGTGTGTGGGGAAATGTTGACGTATGGTGGTGAGATAGTGATCGAATGGGTATGGAAAATGTGCAAACTAGCATGGGAGAAAGGGAGTGCACTCGATGACTGGAAGACTGGCATAATAGTCCCCCTATATAAGGGCAAAGGGGAAAGATGAGTGTGTGGTAACCACCGAGGAATATGTAGGGAAGGTGTACAGTAGGGTAGTGATTGAGAGAGTGAGAGTGAGAACGGAGAAATGGATAGGCGACGAGCAGGGAGGTTTAGGAAGGGAAGAGGATGTGTAGATCAGATTTTTACCCTGAATTGTGTTGTGGAGAAATATCTGGAGAAGAAACAAAAGGTGTATGTTGCCTTTATGGACTTGGAGAAGGCCTATGACAGAGTGGATAGAGATTTTTTTTTGGAAAGTACTTAGAATATACGGAGTAGATGGCAAGTTGCTGAAAGCAGTGAAGAGCATGTATGAGGGCCCAAAGGCGGCAGTACGTGTGGAGAGTGAGCAGAGCAAGTTCTTTGACCTGAATGTTGGTTTGAAACAGGGGTGTGTCATGTCCCTGTGGTTGTTTACTGTATATATGGATGGAGTCATGAAAGAAATACTATCAAGAGCAGTGGATGTTGGTGTATCGCTGAAAAGCGAGGGAATTGAGTGGAAGCTACCTATAGTGCTGTTTGCGGATGATACAGTTCTGATGAGTGATAATGAATGGGAGTTGCAGGGTCTGGTAAATGAGTTTGGAGCAGTGTGCGAAAAACGGAATTTGAAGGTAAATGCGGGGAAGAGCAAGGTTATGGTCTTCGAAAGGGGTGAAGTCACAGAGTGTGAGGTGAAGCTGAACGGTCAGGCTATGGAGATCGTCAACTCTTTTAAGTATCTGGGCAGTGTGTTGAGTAAAGATGGGACAATGGATGAAGAAGTGCGGGAGAGGGTACAACAGGGGAAGAGGGTTGTAGGAACGCTGAAAGCAGTAACAAGAAATAGGGTGGGCAGTATGGAAGTGAAGAAGTCCTTGCATGACAGTGTGGTAATCCCGACACTGACTTACGGAAGCGAAGCATGGACGTTGGTTGAGAAACTCAGACCAAGAGTGAGAGCAGTGGAAATGAATTACTTAAGAAGTGCGTGCAGAGTTAGATGGAGGGATAGACAGACTAATGAGGAAGTAAGAAGGAGGTGTGGTGTGGAGGTAGATGAGCTGGAAAGTGTGAAAAGGAACAACTTGAGATGGTTCAGCCATATGGAACGTATGGAAAGCGAGAGAATAATTAAGAGGGTGTACGAGAGCGAGGTGGAGGGACAGAGAGGGATAGGTAGACCGAAAGAGAGGTGGAAGGATGGAGTGAGGAAGTATATGAACAAAGGCGGTGCTGGTTGGGGGGAGGGGCGTCGACTGACTGGGGACAGAGGTGCATGGGGGCGGTTCGTTCGTGGCCACCCCTTCGTCGGGCAATAGATAGATAGATAGATAGAGATATTTTGCAGGATGCCTTTTTTGGACACCCCCAAGAACCGGTTTCGATAACCCCTGGGGGTATTGAGGCACTACTTTAGAGCACCTGGTATAGGGACATACCAATTTATATCGTTGGCAACATAACGTGTTTAGCCTTGTAATGAAGGGTAACATACAGCGTGTTGGCTCAATTTCCCTTCGCTTAAAATACAAAATGGCATAGTTACTGATCGTAGCCACCACCAACAGACGGCTACGTTTTCCAGCTTCTCAGACTTGCGGCTAATAAAAACATGTGCATAGTTTGTTTTCACCATTGACAGTAATTGACAATTTGTATAACTTGGCCCATGGACTATCAAAGGACAGTGTCTCAGATACTGTATGCCTTTGCACGTTCCAAGTGGCTATGTGCATACATTTGTGTTTTGCCGGATGTCTGATATTTCTTCTATTTATGTGCATGTCGGAATCAAATTGTATATTTCTTCACGAATGGGAATGCTTGTGTGGATGTTTATATATTATATAATATCAAAAGTACAGTATACTAAGCTAAGCTTTAGATGAGCGTAAGCAAAACAAAAATGTCTTCCTGTTATTAAGCTTATTATGCAAACAGACATTCACGTTCATCAAGGTACACCCGGCGAGTTTTGCAACTGACCCAGTGCTGCTTATGTTTATGCTATTTAAGCTACAGGATTTTTAAGTAGATGAATGGCATATAGAATATACAGACTTAATATATCTGTTCGTATTTTATTTTACATTTTTGTGTTTCTAATATCCATATCAAAGAAAAGCTAAAATTGCATAAATATAAATAGCTCTGAGCCACCTCGAAATCAAGCCAGTTACACATAACTAAATGTTGGCTAGGCCATGGATATGGCGCTGAGAATGATCATGGATTTTTCATGGATACTACCTTTCGGCTGAATACATGGTTTGTGGGGAAGCCCCTCCCAGTCCTCCAATTCCTACCTGCAGTTATCCTTCTACCACCTACAGAGTTTAGCGTGCCACCTGCAGCCATCTCGCTGTATCTGCAGCAATAGCTCTTGTACATAAGACCGAACTGATGAATTTATAAAAATTGCATTCCATATCTTCATGACAAGCAATTGTTGTCAATTAAGCTATTCTATTGTAGCTATTCATCACTATACTGCAGACAATCACTGTGTCTCCTACTTTGTGATAACAGCACAAGTACTTAACAGCCAAAATGAATTGTTTGTATTTCAGGTGGAGTGTCAGTGGGTGGGGTAGGGTCAGGGAAGTCAGAGACAATCCAAGGCTTGGCGAGAGCTGCCGGTCAACACCTAGCCACCCTCACCTGCTCTCCTTTCACACACCCACAGGTAAGAGGGATGCTGCTTTACACACTCCCATGTTGATTTACTCCTCTGTTTATCAAATATTATACTATTACTAGCAAATACATAAGTTTATTGTTCTGCGGCTATTTTAAGACCGCAAGGTAGGTTCTTCAACCAGATTCAGCAGGAGATTTATACAAAAGAGCGGGGACAAGGAGTATAAAGATATATACTTATTTTTTCTTATTTACTTAACTACTAAAACAGTGTCCCTCCGATAGTAACATGAAAAGGCAACAGGCAACAATATATAATTATACACTTTGCAGTTGTTGTTTTTGTTGTTTCTCAGGCTGCCTGGCCGAACAGCACCAAGGCCCCGAGCAAGGCCAAGGCCATAACCGAGCGCCCCCACAGAACCCTCCCTGTCTACCACAATAAAGCCTGGGTGACCGAAGCCACCCCATGGCGGGGAGCTGAGGAGGGTGCGGAAACGCCCGGGAGACCAAAGCCCCACCCAGGGCCTGGTGCCCCTCCGCAATTATGAAGAGAAAGTTGAGGGGCAAAGGGAAAATGTGACGATTTGGTTCCCAATCTGCCAACCTCTAGATTGGCAGAAGGGAGGTCAATACACGGAAGAGATGCCGTCACTTGAGATCTAGAAAATATATAAGTAAAAGGAACAGTCAGAGTAAGCTATGGGTATGGCAGAGATCGCTCAGTTCTCACTCTGATAGGCCAGCCCATCACCACATGACTAAAACCCAATCCTCTGAGCATCAGCTAGGAAAGGTACTAGAAAGCCGCCTTTGGCGGGGGGATATCTCCCCTATTTCAACCCTTTTCGGGGTTGGGCACCCGCCCATTATATACACTTTGCAGTAATATAAATTAATACCTATTCTAATGCATGTATGCAGATGGAGGTATAAGTAGTTGTAATGATCAATGAGGGTTGAACACTACTCTCATTAAAGGTTTAGCGTTTCCTATCTCACTGAGCGCACCTTTGACACTATTAACATGCACACGAGTGTACGTAATCTACAAATAGAGGCACGTACAGGGGTATAGCAAAGAAGGTATGGGAGAAAGGCTCGGCGGCCTGTATGCTCAAAGGTTTAATCCCAGGTAGGAGCAAACGAGCTTAAGGTGATTAATACAAAGGAGACGATAGGTGTGAAGACGCTTGGTCGGTCTAACTAAATATAATTATAGGAAGGGATTGCGTGGATCTATTTATGTCTGGCAAAAAGGAACGAGGCACTGATTGGAGCAATTTATATACCACTCCACATGGACTATCGAAATCGTACTTCTTATACCTTAATCAGGGATAAACACATAAATATACAGTTCGACATGGACACAATGCACTTACAAGTACACACACATATATATATATATATATATATATATATATATATATATATATATATATATATATATATATATATATATATATATAACTGTGGTAGTGGTGGGTTGGCCGCTAGGGTACCGAATTTTTAGGAGAAACAGGAGGATAAGGGCAACGACCGTGTTCATCTTGGTAGCTTTATTCAATATTTCGGACTATCTTGGTCCATCATCAGGTTTGGATACCGGTCCTAAAAATAAATTACTTTATTAAGAAACTAATATAAATTAAATCGTGGATCACAAATGTATTAAAAACACTACGAAATAATAAAATGTGCTAATATAGCTAAAACGCATACAATGTTATGCTATTAACAAGTATATAGTACTTACACATCTAAGGGGTCAGGCGCGGGTGCGATCCTAATACAGAATGAAAACCTATGTTACCAGGGCACATACAGTATATAATATAGAGGGGGTTACCTAATAGTAAACCTATGTTACCAGGGCACATATATAATATAGAGGGGGTTACCTAATAGTAAACCTATGTTACCAGGGCACATATATAATATAGAGGGGGTTACCTAATAGTAAACCTATGTTACCAGGGCACATATATAATATAGAGGGGGTTACCTAATAGTAAACTTTATATACTTAGGAGCAAACGAAATTAATTGAAACTAAAAATGCGAATTATGAAAACAATACTCATATGACACTAAACGAATTTAACAGAACTCTTATATAATGAAAGGGATATACATTGAACGAAAATAAAAGAAATACGATGTTACTGAAGTTAAATGAAAACAATTAACCCTAGCATAATATAATTTACATGCATGTGTTCAACCCCGGATTAATCTTATTTATATGATATTTCTCACCGATAAGGGTCTCTGTTCTGTTAGAAAATCTACCTATGATTTTCGGCAATTCTGGATCACTCATGAATGTGATCACACCTTCGGTGAAAAAGATTTTGAAATCATAGGTAGATTTTCTAACAGAACAGAGACCCTTATCGGTGAGAAATATCATATAAATAAGATTAATCCGGGGTTGAACACATGCATGTAAATTATATTATGCTAGGGTTAATTGTTTTCATTTAACTTCAGTAACATCGTATTTCTTTTATTTTCGTTCAATGTATATCCCTTTCATTATATAAGAGTTCTGTTAAATTCGTTTAGTGTCATATGAGTATTGTTTTCATAATTCGCATTTTTAGTTTCAATTAATTTCGTTTGCTCCTAAGTATATAAAGTTTATTCTTTAGTCGTATTGTTTCAATAATTATTTACTATTAGGTAACCCCCTCTATATTATATATGTGCCCTGGTAACATAGGTTTACTATTAGGTAACCCCCTCTATATTATATATGTGCCCTGGTAACATAGGTTTACTATTAGGTAACCCCCTCTATATTATATATGTGCCCTGGTAACATAGGTTTACTATTAGGTAACCCCCTCTATATTATGTGCCCTGGTAACATAGGTTTACTATTAGGTAACCCCCTCTATATTATATATGTGCCCTGGTAACATAGGTTTACTATTAGGTAACCCCCTCTATATTATATACTGGATGTGCCCTGGTAACATAGGTTTACTATTAGGTAACCCCCTCTATATTATATATGTGCCCTGGTAACATAGGTTTACTATTAGGTAACCCCCTCTATATTATATATGTGCCCTGGTAACATAGGTTTACTATTAGGTAACCCCCTCTATATTATATACTGGATGTGCCCTGGTAACATAGGTTTACTATTAGGTAACCCCCTCTATATTATATATGTGCCCTGGTAACATAGGTTTACTATTAGGTAACCCCCTCTATATTATATATGTGCCCTGGTAACATAGGTTTACTATTAGGTAACCCCCTCTATATATACTGGATGTGCCCTGGTAACATAGGTTTACTATTAGGTAACCCCCTCTATATTATATATGTGCCCTGGTAACATAGGTTTACTATTAGGTAACCCCCTCTATATTATATATGTGCCCTGGTAACATAGGTTTACTATTAGGTAACCCCCTCTATATTATATATGTGCCCTGGTAACATAGGTTTACTATTAGGTAACCCCCTCTATATTATATACTGGATGTGCCCTGGTAACATAGGTTTACTATTAGGTAACCCCCTCTATATTATATACTGGATGTGCCCTGGTAACATAGGTTTACTATTAGGTAACCCCCTCTATATTATATACTGTATGTGCCCTGGTAACATAGGTTTTCATTCTGTATTAGGATCGCACCCGCGCCTGACCCCTTAGATGTGTAAGTACTATATACTTGTTAATAGCATAACATTGTATACGTTTTAGCTATATTAGCACATTTTATTATTTCGTAGTGTTTTTAATACATTTGTGGTCCACGATTTAACTTATATTAGTTTCTTAATAAAGTAATTTATTTTTAGGACCGGTATCCAAGCCTGATGATGGACCAAGATAGTCCGAAATATTGAATAAAGCTACCAAGATGAACACGGTCGTTGCCCTTATCGTCCTGTTTCTCATATATATATATATATATATATATATATATATATATATATATATATATACATATATATACATATATATATATATATATCATTAAACCTTTCACCTTAATAATAGCAATAGTTGAATGTCTAATGGTGATATCTATCAAAGGAGTTCACGCTAATAGGTACTGGCCTTCCCTAGTGAAATAACCACATGATATCACTAGTCACTAGAGCCTTAAGATAACAGTCTATAACTTATTGATACACTGAGACATAAGGTAGCTCTTCTTTCCAGTCTAAGCAACACTCAAACTTCATATTAAATATGAATTATGACTGAAATAACATACTCTGTATTCTAGACAACTCGGGACAATTACACGTCGGAGTATCCGCGATATAATATATGAAGATCAATCACTAGTATGGCAAAAACCATTTACAAGGAGATTATTGGCTCTATGAGTCTATTATTCTAGCAATGGAGGCAGCCACACATGGTTCTCGGGTCTGCTTTCCACAGTTGCACAGCAAGGGGGTCTCATCATTATCCAGGCAAGGGACATCTGCTTGCCTCGGACTGTGCCCTCTCACAATGAGAGTTCAACTTGCTTGGGTCGACTTCTGCACCACGTGCTCTACGTCTTAGGGGTTATCCTTCTTGTTCAAGCTCCGTGCCTCATCATCTTCTCTCCACTTTGGTAATGTAGCTAGGTTTGCCTTCCACTCTTCCTCCAGTTGTAGGAAGTAGGCAACAGGGAATTGGGTCATTAGCCTTCACAGGTTTTCCAACTTCTCATAAGGACTAGGGTCGGCAGCAACAGCAGTGTTTCATACTATTTGGAACTCGGCTTCAGGCTCGTGGGCAGGGGTCGTAGGGGGTTGTAGCAACTCGTCGGTGGCGGGGAGACAGGGAGATGGGGCTGCTCAAGTTGCAGGTGAGGAGGGGAGAGAGAGGGTTGTTGACTTGTAGGGCACCAAGTGAATACTGACTCTTCCTGAGGGATTCTGGGCTATACTTGCTTCTGAACCCTCGGGAGTCAATTCCCTGTGACTTGCTTTCCTATGATTGTTGTCGGTGAATCACCTGCTTAGTTTTCGTCCTCTGTTCATCTAGGGCTTGCCTTGACCTGTCACATATGCAGTGGCTAGCGGGGTAGGCTCGGTGGCTAGCGCGGGCGGCTCTATTCTGAGGGATATCAAAGAGACAGGGCCTGAATTGGTGGGGATGCTTGTTATGTATGTTGGATATCTTGCCCATGATATCTGCGTCCAGTATACTGCATTAATTGAGGGTGTCGGGGGAGGTGTTTGGATGAATTGTGTGAATTGTGTGGAGGGCAGCTGGATTTCTCTTATTCTTGATGTCCCCACAAAGGGAGGTGGTGTCGTGGGCTGTGTGGCGATCGCGGTTGCTGAGTTATAATTTTCGTCTTCATTCCCAACAGTTATTAATTCCCGGGTGATCCGCCACAGGATAAGACATTTGATGGGAGCATGTTTTCACCATAATTTGCCCAATAATTAAAAGGCCAAAGAAGCCAACCCTTCTGTATTGATAGCATTGGAGAATTGACCTTGGTACATTCTATGCCTTCACACTGAACAAACAGCCCATGTCTTGTATAGATGACAAAAGGAATATTCTTGTATAATGTGTTTGTATTAAATGTATGTTTGTTGAACACACTCACTGCGGCCAACATATCCATCTGTCCTATATAGAAAAGGCCCATACTGCGGGTAACATACTCATACGTATTGGTATTACCGGCTGAGTTGGTTAGACCAATCCGCCCCGTTTGTTGCCAGATGCTTCCATTAGTTTAAAAGCTTGCCATCCATAGTAATATCAGTCTGCTCCATGCATTCGTTGAGGGAGGGTTTGTGTCCAAGCAAGAGGTGTTTTAGAAGCTCAAATATACAAACAAATACTAATTCTACATATATTTGTGACATCTATATACCAGTTACGAATGTGAGGTTCAATTTATGTTACAGTTCATATCTCATACAATCTAACAAACCCAAAACATGATAATATAACATACTATTTCATTGAGTTATTGCGAGCGTGAAATACGAAAGTGTAGGAGACAAAGACGGTAAATATACGCATGGTAACTGGCCGTGAACGATGCCACTTCTCTTCAACATTCTAAGGCCATGAGGGTCTGACTGAGTGAATGAAGACTTGTATGGGAAGAATTCAACCCAATCTTTTCATTGGAACTCGCTAGAATTCAGTCTGGACTACAGATATGGCGCTAAAGCGGTGTATATTGAGCAGAAATAGCAGAGAAAAATCCGCCAGGGTGTATTCTTTCTAGTAGAGCTCCCTGCACTTGTAAGGTTAAGGTAGTTTGCCCTTACACTTATCATACTTACCACCCAGCTAAGTCAAACATTTACAAGGGTAAATCCTTATTAACCCCTTCATTACCGGTGACGTCTTCTTCATTTGATATTAGGTGTTTTTAGACGATTTAATTCGTCTTAGGATGGTAGTGTGGCAATTATGAGACTACAGACTATCGGAATTAACCCCCTTTACTACCGCAGATCCTTCCTAAGCTCCCTGAATTCGTCTAAATGTAGCCGGTAAAAATCAACATACATCACCGGTAGTGAAAGGGTTAATACACAGGGCTCCACTGGTCTCAAGACATCATTTTATAGAAGTGAGTGTATGATGGCAGCCACCCACCCATCACTCATTATAGATAATGTGAACAACAGGATTAATTTTTTTATTTAATATAAAGGTGGAAAGTTATCTTGCTTCTAATGATCAAATAATCTCTAATTCCCACATTACTACACGTATGGTCAGGTGTAATCATGCACACCTTTTCAATACAGAGTAGGTGTGGGATTTTATAATGTGAACACAAAAGCTATATTCCCAAAATCACATAACTTATCATCACAAAATTTCTTTCACCACTGACAGCTGTAGGCCTACTCCACACAAACCCTTTTGTATAAAGACTTTTTTTTGTTTTGGCTAAAATTGCAATATTATAAGTTCTAATGTTCCACTTTTATGTTATTATGCTTCAGCTCACTTCATGAAATATTTAATAACCTCAGAGAAAATCCCTCAGTCAATGCAAATCTTTCCATCTGTGAGTGTGTCTCCGTCCCTATCAGAGTCTACACAACGTGGTGAGTGGCGGGGTACAAGGAGGGTTCTGGCTACTGCTGGAGGAGGCTTCACTGCTACCGCCTGTCCTCCTGCAGCGTCTGGCTCAGTACCTACACAACATCAGATACACAAAGCTCAACGCACTCAAAAAGTAAGAACCCTCTTTGTGTTATTATCCTATAGGTAGCGCCAACGAACTTGACAAAAATCTTGATCCCTGACCTCTTTGAAACTCAAAATGGCCTAGAGCAAACTTGCTGTAAATATCCACACCTATTTCCTGGTGGACTCTTCCCAAATTATATAAATGTCAGCCTGATTTCTTTCATTCATTTTGAGTTATAAGAGGTTAAGGGGTCAAGATTATAGTAAAGTTCGTTGGCGCTACCTATAATTCTACTAATTTTCTTTTAACTAGTTCGACGTACCACAACCAATCATTGATAGCATATGCCAAAATAAATGCATGACTATACTCTCTTTCCAATTCCCACCTGATGGTTTCTAATTTAATTTAAAGCCCCTTTCACACATTCACGATGTTGAGCACGACGAACCCCGATTTGAATATCGGGACACAACGTGCTGCAATCGCCAACTTGTGTCGGGGTCATCGGGGAGCGGCGGGTTACCCACGGGGCGGGACGTGGCAAATCGTCCTTGGGAACGATGTGTTTGGGGGTGTCCAAACAAATCGCACGAGGGAATTTTGGCGTGGTAACATCGGGTACATCGAGTCGATGATATGGGTCTGACGTGTCGGCATCGGGTATCATCGGCATTGACATGGCGGCGTCGGAGTACATCGTGAAAGATAGCGGCCATTTTCAAATCCCCGCCGCCACCACGACAGGCCCCGATGTTGCCACGTGTACACCCGACGCCACCACGCTGTACCCACGATTATCGGGTATTGACGTGTGGTCCACGTGAGTTTCATGTGTCATACAAAATTTGGAAGCACGATGGCAACACGTCAGCACCACGACAACAACACGCTGGCAACACGGCAACAACACGAGGTGCACGATGGCAGGATGATGTGGCAACTGCGCGCCACGTGCAGGCCACACCGCCTGCCGTGCACCCTTTTATATCGAATTGTGTCTGTCACCCCGTCTGTCGTTGTGGCGTCGTGTTCGTCATGTCGCACACGTAACACCATCATAAGTCCATCGCCCCTCATCGTGTTCCCCTCGTCCCACGTTGGGGTACGGTTTTCACTGGAATTTGGACCGTTAGGGCATTGACGTGCCGCCCTCGTGTTGCAACCATGGTACCATCTGGCCCGTCGTGGCTACGACGTGTCACCGTCGTGGCTTCATCGTTAAATGCGTACTTCATGTCACTGTCTTTGTCGATGTACCAATTTGTGTACCTCGTGGCACATCGAGACCAACATCGTGAATGTGTGAAAGGGGCTTAAGGTAATTAGTTTTGCTTGTTACTGTTTCCTTTCCAACTTTCTCCCGGCATCATAATTGCAACTGTATCTAGCCATAAGTAGTGTGGTATTCTCAAATATCTCATCCAATTATGGCTTTTATTAAATACGGCTACACGCTATGAGCAGACTCCCACATAATGTTTAATTATGTAAATATTCACTCCTCTAGTATTGAATGCCAGCCTGAGTTAGACACCTCATGTTAGATCCATTGCTAAAAATGCTTCTATGAAAATGGGACTACTATACAGAATTCGAAAATTCTTCACTGACAAGCAGTTAGCCAATATATATCAAAGTCATGTTTGTTCTCAGATGGAATACTGTTCAGGATCTTCCTTTATTATTCATGCAGAGAGATGTTGCATCCCTTGCATTACTCAACACATATTTTCAAGGTAAAAGTTCTGAGGAACTTGCTTCAATTGTATCACCTCTCCGCATCTTTCGCCGCGGAGCTAGGGCAGCTGGAAATGCCCATGAATTCACACTCTCTCCGTCACAATGTAGAACTTCCGTTTATCATAATTAATGTTTCCCCATAATTTATACTCCCTGAAACTCACTTCCTTGGAGTTGCTTTCCACAAGTTTACAACCTACAACAGATTAAGTCCAACTGTTAAAACAAAATTATGAATGGAGGATGTCTTTAGGCACATGGACCTTTTTTTGCTTTGTCTTTGTTTATCCTTCCTCTATGTATTGTTTCTTTAAAAAAAAAAAAAAAAAAAAAAACAGATGAAATGGTGAGCGGGACTGAATGGGTAGGTAGTACATGATGGGGGAGGGGGTACTAGCTAGTTAATTGCGGTAGGTGTTGTTGATCTTTAATAAAGTTGCTTGTCGGAAGTAACACTGACTAAGGTGCTGGAGTAGACAGTACTTGAGACCAGGTATATCAGAGCCTTGGTTAGTATTATATATAATAGTTTTTTTGTTTACAAAATAGAACCTTACTGAACCTATAGAGTTGACATACCACATGTGCTATCAGTCAACGCCGGTAGGATTACACCGCAAACTATTGTACAACTAACATTCTAACATAATGAGATTGTGAATAGTCTCCAATCATTCCTGCAGGTGCCTCATAGACGGGCAGGAGATGAAATTGATGGACAGCTTCACTTTGTTGATGACGGTGACGACCTCCGGGGGACCTTCCTTAGTTACACCACAAAGTTGCTCTCTCCTCAACCAACCCCTCGCCCCCCACCTCGTATCTGTCTCCGTCTCCCTGCCCAGAACTGGTGAGAATACAAATACATACCATCGTACCGTATCAAAACAGACACATATTCTAAATTATTTTTGTTTGTTTTTAAGTTATTCTTTTAAATATGGCAATTTTGTTTGTATGTGTCATATTTCAGCCTGCGGTGATTTTGTTTATGTTTGTGTTTATCTGTATGTATTTGTGTGTCCTGTAATAGTTTTGTATTAGTTATGGTTCAGTGCCATAATGTAGTATATAATTACTAATCGCAATCAGTATACATATTTGGTGCCTTAACTCTTTTCTGTAGTTGAGATATTCACGCCAAGCAGGTTTCAAGTCAACTGATCCAATAGCACCCACTTCTTTCTTGGTAAACAACCTGATTGCATAAAATTATCTTGATTTATAAAACATATATAAATCATTTGTCCTTGAAGTGTTAGGCTACGCATCCACTGGGAAAACTGTATACAAATGTATGATAACACACCAGACATTTAATCTGAAATTAATGGGACAAAATAATACCATATTGGCTGTAAGAGAGTTAACCTTTTCAGTACTACTGCTCTTTTCTTTCCATTATTTTGCTGCCTAGGCATACAATTTCATAATCAAGGATATTATAATTAATGTTGGTAGTAGAGAAGATAATTGCCAAGATATCTTTGTTATTGACGCACCAGTACCATTAATGTTGTTGCGCATTTCACCCCTCGTATTAGGAGTACAGAAGGACAACATTACTCATCTTTAATTACCGAAATCAGACAATACAGAATAGCCCGCGAGTGATTGGCCAAGACGAGCCCATTGGCGGACGATTTCGAAATGCCCAAGGAGACACTGATAATATTTGGAAGTCGACCATTACTTCTCCCAGTCCAGCTCGAGCAGCAGCCCCCTCCCTCTCCTCCCATGCCCTTGCTCCAGGCTCCAGACACGTTACATAGCCCCCCAGCGAAGTACAACACCCTAGATTGATCAGTTGCCCCCGTAACTCAAGCTTGAGGCAGATGAAGAAGAACCCCAAAACCCTGAAATACTTGTTCCTGCATACATACCTAATCAAGACCAAGAAGTAGAGCTTTACTCCTGGTTCGAGTATTTAAAAGAAGAGTGGACAGAGAGCCTAAAAAGTACCCTGTAAAGTTTGAGAGAGGGGAAGAGAGCGATGGCGTGAGTCATGATATAGTAATTAGTGTAATTATCGGAAGAGGTTCAGTTCCTGTAAGAGTACAGCACATGGCACCATCAGAAGTCAACACGTGGAAGTTGAACCCTTGATAGCAGAGAGGGCACAGTCCGAAATATGTCCCAGAGTCCTTATAGCAGAGACGACGGAGCCCTGGGACGTAACTGTGGTAAGCTGAAGTTGGCCTAGAGCAACAACTCCACTATCACACGAGTACCAAAACCCTGAATTGCCCGCCATTGTCCCGAGGACCCCTGGCTGTGTCTGAGTAATTAAAATATTTTGCGTTACGTCCTCTCTTGATTCATATGAATGTTAAAGATATAAAAACACTGCGATTCCCCATCTTATTCCTGTAAGAATCATATGTGTTGACCATGTGATAACCAAATTGAATCATAACTCTTCCTCTTAGCTCAACACGAGGTCCAACAGCATACACATTTATTATAAACATTCATCAGCCTAATACCCACTATCTCCCTTCAGTATAACTCTATAAGTATATTATCTGTCCGGCCCATGTAAATAATCCTAATGCCCATATATATTATATTTATAGAATGACTTGTATCTGTGAGTAAAGTCAATTGGTGAAGACCCCGTTTTCCCAGTGCTTTTAGTCACCTCTTATGATGCATGTATGTTCCTAATTTTGCCGTGCCAAAGGAGAGAGAGCAAGCAAGTGAGCTGGGTATATGAATAATGCTTAGTCTTTATTCAATTGTGCCAAGATCTTTCCACGAGTATCTACATAGCCTAGTGCTGCTAGTTTGATTGCCGATATATATATTAAGTCTCTTAATCTTTAAACAGCGAAGCTATGGTATTTGAAAGTGCCCGCCAGGCGAACATATTGAGGCTCATTCCCGACTAATATCGCCATTATCCGATAAATATCGTTATTGCTTATTCATATGCGCCTATTTTACATTTAATATGAAGATATTAACATGTAACAGCAATAAAACAAGTGGGAATAGTATTTGGGGGATGAAAAAGACGAAATATTGCCGACCGGTTCATTCATGAGAGGAGAGCCGGCGCGGCACACACCCTCCCTCTCTCACTTATCGATCGACACTGATGTCTTGCTAGTGAAGTCTCTCTCTTTCTCCGATCTCTACTGTATATGCGTCCCCTTCGACTTTGAAACCGGGTAGGGGATAATGGCGCGGAAAATAAACCAATAAACAAGGGAATAACAGGAAAAACAGGTGATATTTGAAGGGGGAGGAGGGGGGGGGGGTTGGACACATGTGGAGGAGTGATAGAAGATATGAAGGGGAATTATCTCACTTAATCACTCATTCATTTGTTTTGAGTGCCACTGGGGTCTTTTGAAAGGCTTTTTGTAGGCCCTGGATCTTAAGAGTCCCGTTGCTTTCGCCCAGTAAAACCTCTTAAGAGTCTCGGCGAAGTTCCAGGGTTAAGGCCGCCAATCTGGGTATTGGTCAACCAGTCTAGTAGCACAAGTGTGAAAGAGATTATATCATCGTAGTGTGTTTTTCATAATCGTGAGATAGTTCAGTATTACATTGTTTCACTGAATTATTAAGTCGAAATGCCTAGTGTATGTGTGCCCGTAGAAATTCAGACTGGACGCAGTATAGGAACCTACCTTGCCCTTTTAACTAGACGTGTTAATTTCTGAGGGAAGTCCCTCAGTCAATCGTAATGAAATACTGTTAACTGCAGGCCCAATTTCATTCTACTCCACGTGGAGTTAATCTTGATTTAACCAGTTTGTTGAGACTTCAAGTTTGAGAGTATATCCATGATTAAGTAACTCCCCAAGCATATATTAACCGGTCTCTATACTATAAAGTCAGATCAGAAATGTCTTCTGAATAGCCGATATGATGACTGTGAATAGGGAAAAATTTCTTGCAAAAGCAAAATGTAGTTTATCAGAAGTATGTGTTAACCTTGTATCCTGTATTGTTGTTAGATAACGAAGTTAGTAATTGATGATCTCCCTTGTCAACTCAGTAATTTTGATTATAGTTTAGCCGAATCTCTGAGTGATGAGCCTGTCCTTGAATCAGTGTATTCATGTGCTAATCGTGAGCCAGGACGATTGGTTGAATTCATGGGATTATTTTAATCAGCAAGAGCAGTGTACAACTAGTGAAGAGTGATTGTATTGACCGTGACAACTGTGGTGAATTATTAATACTATAGCCTACAACGTCGGTGTACCATCAAGGGTTAAATCAAAATTAATCTCAGCTAAATTATGTTCGGGGCACTACCAAGACAAAATGAATCCTGGAATAAAAAATAAGGTCAGGTTTGGCTTTAACCTACAGGACTCAACCTAGATCTACATTAAGCTAAGTCTTGTTATATATGGCCATGTATACAATTCTTAGGGTAATTAATGAACTTTAACTATGGAAGCAGAGCTCTAGGCCGAACGTTGATGTATAGATGTGCAGAGACGTGAGGGGCGTCCTACACTGTTCAGGTCTAAAATGCTCGTTTTCCGTCACTATGTCAATATAACAAAAGACAGTTACAGGGATGCATTCCCTCTTTAACTATTCAAATACATTTTACTAAGGTTATTAAATATTGCTGTAGTGTATACACTTATAATAAATGTAATTTAGATAATTTATCAAATAAAATATTATGTTGGTTTGCACTCTCGCCATATTGGCGGGAGATTCAAATTACAACTAAGGTTCTAGATTAATTATGGGATCCCAAGATTATCTAGCTAACTCAATTAACCAATAAATTTACCCATTTCACATAGTAACAATATTTACAAGCAGTCACCTTACTCTAAGGAAGGGCAATTTACTCAAAACGATACTTTAGTCTCTTTCTCATGCAGTTCTAATACCTACCTCACATCCAGTAGAGTTTTAGCAACCAAATATGTTTCACAACCACTGTGTATTACTGTATAATATATAGGTCTCTATATTATGTGAGTGTATTTGTCTGTAATTATGTATTTTGTGTAGTATGTCCATGTCCATGTATTCCTGTTTAGTAGACATTTGGAACTCTCGTGATCGTTCAGATAAAATACTTGTATATGAATATATAGCTGTAACGTGTATTCATATAAATATTTATAAACGAGTATTCCCTCCTAGACCCTCCCGTGTTTATTTGCCTTTAGTCGCTGACCCTATTAATAGAATTCTCCCTAGCTATCATTAAGGGGGGTCACCGACTTTTTTTTATCTTTCTCTCCTTTTCTCTCTTTCTCTGACTTGAATCCATTTGGCCCCATTCAGCCAACTGTTTTAAGACGTTTATCCGCATCCAGGTATCGATTTTTCCTGGCGAGCGATAGCGAGCCAGCATTGTATGGAAAAATCCGGCTTAGCTGGACACATTTTTCTATCGAAAAATGTACAGATTTAGCTTGCTGTAAAACAAAAATATATATATGCTGGCTCGCTACTGCTCGCCAGGAAAATATTGACACCTGGATGGGGGTAAACATCTTAAAACAGTAGGCTGAATGGGGCCGAATGGATACAAGTCCTCTCGGGCATGGAAGCGTACATTCCATCTTCTTTCTCTCAGTCTAATGCAAACAAATCCTGGTTTACTCGCGCTTGTTCTACTGCTGTCCACAACAAGGAGGAAGCAATCAAACGGTACCGACGTACCGACGCCTTAAAACTCAGGAATCTCATTCTTCCTATGTTTCTGCCCGGAATCAAGCCAAATCTGTTCTTCGACTTGCCAAGCACTCTTTCATCAATAATAAATGCACTGAACTATCCAACTCTAGCTCTTCCCAAGCTTTCTGGCATCTAGCCAAAAACCTCTCCAACAACTTTTCTTCCTAGTCTTTCCCTCCCCTTTTCCACTCTGATGGTACAACCATCACTTCTTCCTCTGACAAAGCTGAACTCTCTGCTCAAACTTTTGCCAGAAACTCTACCTTGGATGATTCCGGTGCTATTCCTCCCTCTCCACCCCCCTCTCTCCTACTTATGCCTAATATCCTAATCTCTTCTAATGAGTACTTTCTACCCTCTCTGGGCTTAATACTAAGAAGGCGTACTGTCCGGACGGTGTTCCTCCTGTTGTACTTAAAAACTGTGCTTCCGTGCTGACCCCCTGCCTAGGCAAACTCTTTCGTCTCTGTCTCTCCTCCAACTTCTTTCCTTCTTGCTGGAAGTTTGCTCTCATTCAACCTGTCCCAAAGAAGGGTGACCGCTCTCAACCCTCCAACTATGGTCCAATTGCTCTCATCTCTTGTATCTCTAAAGTTTTTGAAACTATTCTTGCTTCCAAATTTCTTAAGCATTTCTCTTCTCATAATCTGCTCTCAGATCGCCAGTATGGCTTCCTTAACACCTTAAGAGCGGGTGTAAGAGTATATTTGATGTACCGCCCAGCGGGGGGTTTTACCGTAAACGAGCTTGTTTCCGTGCTCGTTTTCATGCATAAACAAGAGCCAGAGCATAATACAAGTATGCATCCCTGAAAGGGCATTCAGTTAGCTTTCCAATGCCACAGAACCATCCTTTTACGATCACTGGTTGTCTTGCAACGGTCGTGCAACCGAAGGGCAAAATCGGTAAAATACGGTCATTTTCTTACATTATTACGTGTGAAACGAGTGAGAGAGGGTGGAGTACAAAGGAGTACATCTCGGTAGCTCCACGGCCACCGTGGCGAGCGGTCATGAGGTAACCTATGCTCCTCCCACTGCTCCGCTCTCTCTCCGAGCACATTACGTGCTAAAAATTGCTCTCGACAATAGCCGTGACCCGCCACATAGGCCACTTTTATTTAACTCGACAATAGCAGTGTGCCGCCAAAGAAGGGTTAAGGGTTGCTCTACTGGTGATCTTCTTTCATATCTTACTAACTCTTGGTCATCCAACTTTCGGGACTTCGGTGAGATTTGTCTGTTGCATTAGACATATCGAAGGCCTTCGATGGAGTCTGGCACAAATCTTTAATTTCCAAACTGCCCTCCTTCGGTTTCTGTCCCTCCATCTATGCCTTTGTCTCTAATTTCCTTTCCTGCCGTTCCATAGCTGCGGTTGTGGATGGCCAGCGCTCATTTCCTCATCCTATCAACTCCGGTGTTCCTCAGGGTTCTGTTCTATCTCCTATTCTCTTTCTAATTTTCATAAATGATCTTCTCAACTGGACATCCAGTCCCATCCCTTCATATGCAGACGACCCTACTTTACACCACTCAATTAGTTTTCCATAACACCCCAGCCAGCAGTTCCTCAAAAGCAAATGTAATGAAGCCATAAAATGCTTATCTTCTGATCTAGCTACTATTTCCAATTGGGGTAGAGAAAACCTTGTTACCTTTAATGCTTCCAAAACTCAATTTATCCATCTTACTACCCGTCAGGAACCTCCAGAGGACTATCCCTTATTCTTCAATACAAAAATCAACCCTTCATCTTCCCTCAATGTTCTCGGTGTCTCTTTTTCTTCTGCTCTCACTTGGAAAGACCATATTAACAGTCTCGCTAAGGCAGCCTCCCAGAAGCTGGGTGTGCTCAACCGCCTCAAGGGGTTCTTTACCCCTGCGCAGCTTCTTGCTCTGTACAGGGGCACAGTGCGTTCTTGTATTGAGTATTGTTCACATGTGTGGGGAGGATCTTCTCACACCACACTCCTAGATAAAGTAGAAAGGAAAGCCTTTCGTATCATTAACTCCCGTCCACTCACCAACTCTCTCTTAGCCGCAATGTTGCATCTCTCTCACTATTCTATCGCTACTACAATAATCAGTGTTCCTCGTAGCTTTCCCAGTGTATACCACCTCCTCTACGTAGGGTACGTAGTACACGCCTTGCAACACAATCCCACCCCTACTCTGTGCAACTCTCCAACCCAAGAGTGAAATGCTATTCTCAGACTTTCTTCTATTCAACTGCTGAGCTCTGGAACTCTCTCCCAGAATCAGTCTTTCCCTCTTCCTATGACTTAAATTGCTTCAAACTCAGTGTGTCCATGCATTTTAGCTCGACCGTCCCTTGATTTCGGCCCTGTCACTCTTTGAAATCTGGGGGAGGCACTCGTTGCAGGCAGTTATGCCTTTTGCCTCCCTTGTTCACATAGAAAAAAAAAAAAAAAAAAAAAAGTCAAAGAGAGGGCGAGAAAGAGAAAAAAAGAGAGGTGGGCTCCCTTAACCTCATAGCTTCTCCCCTCTTGAGCCCCGAGCGTAAGAAGCCCCTGAGAAGTCTCCCATCCCTGGACTCTGTTTCTGTGTTTCCACCGCGTCTTCGATCGCACCTTTGAGGTCCGTGAACCATATTACCTGTTAAGGGGAGACTGGCCGTTTGTTTGGTCTATTCATTCATTTATTCATACATTTTTTAGTTTCCTCCCTAGACCTCTATCAAGCTTAGAAAAACACCCCCCTTTAAGATAAATTTTTACATTTTTCGGTAGAAATATGTCCCGGCCGAAGGCCGGTTCCTCTTAAAATTGCAGGCTCGCTTTCGCTCGCCAGGAAATAATAACACCTAAATGGCACGAAAGGTCTTAAAATTGACAACGAAATGGGGCGACATGTGTTAAAGTCGCCAAACTAATCGGCCGAACGTCTACTAATCTCAAAACTAGTGGGGCTAAACATTAGGGAGAAGGGGGTCCAGAAAAACGGTCTGCCTCCCCTTAAACGCCTTTAATGAAGAGGCTGTTTGAGCTCCCTTTGTATACTGAGAGTTCCCGTATCTATACCAATTCATTCCATTGCCTTTGTCTTTCAGATATACTGTATAATTTATAGACAAATACAATATATATAGAATAGGCATTAACAACATTGGTTATTGTAAATGTTTTCCTGTCTGTATAATGGCAATAGGAAGTGTTAGGAGGAACTGTGCGAGTCGCTCTCCAGTGTAGCTAGAGTATAAGGCCGAAGTCACACAAGCCCTTTTTCGAGAAATTTTTACGGGCAATTATGGTCTGGGAGCTTAAAAAATTACACTTTATCATAATTCAGCCGCCTAACATAATCTTCATTTAGTCTAGTTACTTATACCAGTGCGAAAATGTCCCGAAATAATACGAGAAAAAACTTGCTCATAGAAAATTGCTGGAAAAAGCGCTCGTGCGACAGCGGCTTAAGTCAATAAAGTTTGTAAATTGCATACTTATTGCTTAGTAATATTGGCATAACATTTACAAAAATAAATTTCTTCTAGTGATTTTTTTTTTTTTACAATCTGTCTAACACTAGACTAAATCTTTACAAATAGGAAATTCCTCACGTAGTGAATGGAATTAACGCTTTCAACCCGGTAATTTGTGTTTTAGTTTTACCACTAATCGATTATCTTAGGAAGTGTTATATATGGTAAGATAAAATTTCAATTAAGCATTTCAAGCCAATTTGAAAATATTCTGAAAATAGATCCAAATTCCAGCTACTCCCAGACGATTTTATTAACGCTTTCAGAATACAAAGAATCTATCGTTTACTTTGTTATGGGTATTATTTAACGATTCTATGAACCTTTGGATGGATTTGAGGGTTTATTCCAACAGATCCTTCCTAATGCATACAATTTGTCTAAAGATAACCTGAATTAGATGTAGAAATGTGTCATCATGTTGTTGTAGTTAAACTTGCAAAGGTTCTCCAATCATGAAGGCGTTAAATTAAGGGAGCCCACCTCGCTTGTTTTCTCTTTCTCTCCCTCTCTTTAGCTTGTATCAATTCGGCCCATTCAGCCCATTCAGCTTTAAGAAGTTTACCCCCATCCAGGTGTCAATATTTTCCTGGCGAGCGGTAGCTCGCCAGCAAGCTAAATTTGTACATTTTTCGATAGAAAAATTTCTCCGGCAAAGCCGGATTTCTCCATACAATGCTAGCTCGCTATCGCTCGCCAGGAAGAAATCGACACCTGGATGGGGATAAACGTCTTAAAACAGTTGGCTGAATGGCGCCGAATGGATACAAGCCAGGGAAAGAGAGAAAAGGCGAGAAAGATTAAAAAAAAATTGTGACCCCCCTTAATACATGTTGCAGAGTGCTTAGTGGAGTCGGTGTTGAGGGGGCGGGGCTTCGTGGTGTCCTCTGAGTTCCTGCAGAAGGTCCACCGATGTCTGGCTCACGTGGGGCGTCTTCAGCAGGGGGCGTATCTCCCTTCCACCGTCAGGTAAATGAAAGGGCTCATTAGCATCCTCTTTCCGCAATGTTACGGATTGAAATAAGTGTTCCAAATTCCTGATATCTGTGTTAAATTAAGGAAAAGTACTCAGCAAAGTAGAACATCGAGGTGTATACAGTATATTCGTTTAACTTGCTTTCCTTGACTCGCGATATGCCTGAAACTAACATTTATTTTTCAATTATACTGCAACTCTTATTTACAAATCTAAGTATTTTGACGTATTTATTTCATATTTCTTTGTTAGAATAGAATAGAATTTGTTTGGATAGAACATAATAATTGATATTGGTTCAGGAGTAATTTATCGAGAGGACTTCCCTAGTGGTTAAGGCCCCATTAATTGCTCTTTCCATTCACATATGCATAGCCTACGAGAGTTGCAGTTGGGATGTGTGTACATGCTTAGATTGATATGCAGGATTCGAAGTTGCATAATAAATCGTAGGCAGTGTCCACCATTCTTTAACTGTCTTCGTTGGGCAATGCATAAGGTGTTGATTTTCGGTGTGAGCGTCCCGGGTTCGAATCCACGGACTGCCACTTGTGTTTGTAATATTTCATTAATCGATTTTAGGAGTAGAGTTGGTTGTTGGATAGAACATAATAATTAGATTTCACTAACATTTTTAACCAATTTCGATAATGAGAGGTAGGCTTAAACATTTTGTGTTCACGTCTTTTTTAACATTTGACAAATGTTATCTTTATAATTATATATAATAACGGAATGTATACTGTACAGTATAGTAAATATTTATTTTACTCAATTTTGATAATTAAATCTTGATGTATACAAAATTTAGAATAAGTTATTTTGTTCCATACTTATAGGCTCTGATGATGATACGAGGATAGTATCGAAACGTCGGCAAATAAGTTAAAGATGTGGCTACCTACACTGTTGTTTATCTTCCTTATACGTCTGCGCTTTCCACGCTCAAAAGCTCTAGCTGATATATATATATATATATATATATACAGTATATATATATACCGGTATATATAATTTTATTTTATTTTTTTATTATTGTAATAGCGGTAGAGTAGCGATAGAGATGCAACACTGTGGCGAAGAGAGAGAGATTGAAAACAGTCAGTGAGTGGACGTGAGTTAATGAGACGAAAGGCTTTCTTTTTTACTTTGTCGAGAAGCTGTGCAGGGGTAAAGAACCCCCGGAGGCGGTTGAGCACACCCAGCTTCTGGGAAGCTGTTTTAGCAAGGGTGATAATATGGTCTTTCCAAGTGAGATCAGGAAAAGAAGAGACTCCTAGAATACTGAGAGAAGATTATGGATTGATTTGTGTATTGTAGTAGTATAAGGGATACTCCAGTGGGAGTTCTTTACGGGTAGATAAAAGGAGAAATTGGGTTTTGGAAGCATTGAAAGCAACAAGATTTTCTCTGCCCCAAATGGAAAGGGTTGATAGATCAGACATTAAGTGTTGTATGGCATTATCACGTGATGTTTTGAGTGCTTGCTTCCTGGGGTGTTCTGGAAAACTAGTTGAATAGTGAAGGTAGAGTCATCAGCATATGAATGGATAGGACTGGATTAGGATATTAGGCATAAGTAGGAGAGAGGGGGGTGGAGAGGAAGGAATAGCACCGGAATCATCCAAAGTGGAGTTTCTAGTAAAAGTCTGACCGAAGAGTTCAGTTTTGTCAGAGGAAGAAATTATGGTTGTGCTATCAGATTGGAAAAGGGAGGGAAAGACGAGGAAGAAAAATTGTTGGAGAGGTTTTTTGCTAGATGACAGAAAGCTTGGGAGGAGCTAGAGTTGGATAGTTCAGTGCATTTATTATTGATGAAAGAGTGTTTGGCAAGTCGAAGAACCGATTTGGCCTAATTCCGGGCAGAAACATGGGAAGAATGAGATTCTTGAGTTTTAAGGCGTCGGTACCGTCTAAATGCTTCCTCCTTATTGCAGACAGCAGTAGAAGCAAGCGTGAGTAAACCAAGATTTTTTTGCATTAGTCTAAGAGAAAGAAAATGGAATGTATGCCTCCATGCCTGATAGGATTACCTTGGTAATGCGTTCAGCACTCTCCGAGGGTCCCCGGCCACGAAAGCAAAAATCTTTCCGTAGGAAATCAAAGAAGTGCTGCCGGAAAGCCTCCCAGTCGACAGCGCCTAAGCGCCACAAGCGCCGCCAGCTGGGAGGATTGGGTGGCCGTACAGGAGAGATAGGACAGGTGACAGAGATGAGTTTATGGTCGGAGGAGCTCAAAGGAGAGAACAGATAGACAGTATAAGAAAAAGGGTTGGAAGTAAGATCTCCGAAGTGATCCGGGACATGGGTGGGTTGCTGAACCAACTGATCTAGGTCATTTAGGATAGGAAAGACATAGGCTTGTTCACCAGGTTGTTCAGTAGTATGAGAGGAGAGCCATTGGCGGCGGTGAACGTTGAAATCTCCTAAGATGGAGATTTCTGAGAAAGGAGTTCAGATAGTCAAAGAATTTGGGAAAGTCAGTAGAATTAGAGGAAAGATAGACAGAACAAAACAATATTTAGTTTGATAGTGACAGGATATTTTGAGCCATAAAGTTGAAAATTCAGAGGAGTCAAAATCGGGAACACGAGAGCAAGTGAGTTTGTTGTGCACGTATGCAGAACATCCGCCTTTGGCTTTGAAATTAGGACAGCGAAAGTAGGATACAGAGAAGGGGCTGCTGGCAGTTGCTTCAGACACCTGAGCTTCAGTGAGGCAAAGAAGATCAGGTTTGTAGGAGGAGAGATGGTGTTCAACAGAGGGAAAATAAGAGGAAAGGCCGAGAATGTTGCGAAAGTTGATAGTAAGAGTGTCAGGCACGAAGTCCAGACAATGTTGTAGTGTCGTCAGGTGAAGGTCCCCTGGGGACTCCGAGGCTAGGCTATTGTTCATCATTACAAAATATAATTGTGGAAGAAGGAAGCGTGGTAGTCATGTTTAGTGTAGTGAAGTAGATAGGAGGAGGAGGTATTTGTGAGAGCGAGCTGGATTACTCTGTGTAAGCGAGGCACAAAGAAAATCAGTAAGAGAGGCCAAGCAAATGAAACAGGAGTTCCAGCGATTTCTTATCATATGCCTATAGCCTCTCCTGGGTCTACCCCTGTTCGATTTGTGCCTAAAATCTCTCCCTGTGATTGCTTTGTGTGAATGCAAATAATACTGACAGTTTGAACGCTTTCATAACTGTATCGCAATAGACAAGAAGTATGTCTAAAAGGATAGTTTTTCAGGCGTTCAGGCCTTTAGTTTCCTTGGCTTGGACTTTATGCCAAAGAAAAGTAGAAAGAAATTTGAATTTTAGCTGCACTCTCACGAACAAAGCTCCCTCCCTAACATAAATAACCTTTCTTCCCTAACATGAACAAAGCTTCTTCCCTAACATGTACAAAGCTTCTTCCCTAACATGTACAAAGCTTCTTCCCTAACATGAACAAACCTTCTTCCCTAACATGAACAAACCTTCTTCCCAAACATGAACAAAGCTTCTTCCTTAACATGAACAAACCTTCCTCTAACATGAACAAAGCGTCCTCTAACATGAACAAACCTTCTTCCCTAACATAAATAAACCTTTTTCCCTAACATGAACAAACACTCTTCCCTAACATCAACAAAGTGTATTCCCTAACATGAACAAAAATTCTTCCCAAACATGGACAAAGCTTCTTCCCTAACATGAACAAAGCTTCTTCCCTAACATGAACAAATCTTCTTCCCTAACATGAGTAAAGCTTCTTCCCTAACATGAACAACACTTCCTCTAACATGAACAAAGCTTCTTCCCTAACATGAACAACGCTTCCTCTAACATGAAAACAGTTTCTTCCCTAACATGAACAAACCTTCTCCCCTAACAGTAACAAAGATTCTTCCTTAACATGAACAAAACCTCCTCTAACATGAACAACGCTTCCTCTAACATCAACAAAGCTTCCTCTAACATGAACAAATCTTCCTCTAACATGAACAAAGCTTCCTCTAACATGAACAACGCTTCCTCTAACATGAGCAAAGCTTCCTCTAACATGAACAAAGCCTCTTCCCTAACATGAGCAAAGCTTTTTCCCTAAAATGAACAAAGCTTCCTCTAACATGAACAAAGCTTTTTCCCTAACATGAACAACACTTTCTCTAACATGAACAACGCTTCCTCTAACATGAACAACGCTTCTTCTAACATGAACAAAGCTTTTTCTCTAACACAAACAAAGCTTCTTCCCTGACATGAACAAAGGTTTTTTCCCTAGCATGAACACAGCTTTCTCTAACATGAACACAGCTTTCTCTAACATGAACAAAGCTTCTTCCCTAACATGAACAAAGCTTCTCCCCTAACATAAACAAAGCTTCTTCCCTAACATGAACAAAGCTTCTTTCCTAACGTGAACAAAGTTTCCTTCCTAACATGAACAAAGCTTCTTCCCTAACATGAAAACAGCTTCCTCTAACATGAACAAAGCTTCTTCCCAAACATGAACAAAGCTTCTTCCCAAACATGAACAAAGCTTCTTTCCTAACATGAACAAAGCTTCCTCTAACATGAACAAAGCTTCCTCTAATATGAACAAAGCTTCTTCCATAACATGAACAAAGCTTCTTCTAACATGAACAAAGCTTATCCCCTAACATGAACAAAGTTTCCTCTAACGTGAACAAAGCTTCCTCTAACATGAACAAAGCTTCCTCTCTAACGTGAACAAAGCTATCTCTAGCATGAACAAAGCCTCTTCTAACATGAACAAAGCCTCTTCTAACATGAACAAAATGTCTTCCCTAACATGAACAAAGCTTCCTCTAACATGAACAAAGCTTCTTCTAACATGAACAAAGCTTCTTCTAACATGAACAAAGCTTCTCCCCTAACATGAACAAAGCTTCCTCCCTAACATGAACAAAGCTTCCTCTAACATGAACAAAGTTTCCTCCATAACGTGAACAAAGCTATCTCTAACATGAATAAAGCCTTTTCTAACATGAACAAAGCTTCTTCCCTAACATGAACAAAGCTTCCTCTAACGTGAACAAAGCTATCTCTAACATGAACAAAGCTTCTTCCAACATGAACAAAGCTTCTCCCCTAACATGAAAAAAGCTTCCTCTAACATGAACAAAGCTTCCTCCCTAACGTGAACAAAGCTTCCTCTAACATGAAAAAAGCTTCCTCCCTAACGTGAACAAAGCTTCCTCTAACATGAACAAAGCTTCCTCCCAACCATGGAAAAAACACTTCTTCTCTAACATGGACAACATTTCCTCCCTGTCCTTCCCTAAAATGAATCAAACTTCTTCCTTCCCAAATCATCCTCCCTAACATGGACAAAACTTCTTTCCTAACATGGAAAAAGCTTGCTGCCTTACATGGGCAGAATTTCATCCCTAACTTTACTAAGACCTCCTCCCTAACAAGGATAAAACTTCCTCCCAATTCAAAATCCTCAAAATAGGTTCGAGTAGGTCAGAAGTATTGTCAACAAAGTTAATACCTTTGGTTTTTACTATAAAAAGTGGATAAATATTTCTAGTTTAGCATTTGTGGCTGGTAACTCTCGACAATATGTCTTATATCAACAACTTAGTAGCTCATATATATCGTAGTCGAAATTTGGTAGAATTATTAGATCAGGACTTTGCGTAAAATATTACATACCTAAACTATTTCACAAATGACTTAACAGATTCATATACTAGTACAATTAGAAATATAATTATATTTTAACCACTTGCTTAGAGTACGAATGTATTGAAACATTTATATAATCATTTAACGATCTATGTATTTCATTTTAGGTTGGTCCAAGCAATAGCTCGTGTCTGTACAAACTTAAGGGAAACAGTGAGCAAAAAAAAAGAAGACGGATGCACTGTTAAAGAGAATATTCTTGAAAATGGCACAAACTCAGAACAAAGCAGAATGAGGGTAAATGCTGATCAAATAATTAACAGCGACTCGGATCATCCACAGACCTCGATGAACATACTGCAAAGAAAACCACACAAAGGTTGCCAGGCATTGGAAGACGAAAACATCATTGCTCAAGGATTGTACTTAGTATTGACACCCATGCTTGCTAACAGAGACTATGAATGGAAGAGATATTTCAAGTTAAACTTTGATACCAAGGAGAATGATAGTGATCCTCATTCTTTTGAAGATTCAAAGTTAAAGGAATCTATCCAGGAAGTGCTACTTGACTGGGGATACTATGAAGAGGAAATTAACTTTGAGGAATTACACAATTCCAACAATCAAAATAACGAATTGAAAAGTATTAGTGCTTTCAAAGCAAAGCAAATGGAAAATACTGGATCCACGAAACAAGAAGAAATACTAATCAATTCTACTAAGCTAAATGAAAGCGCTACACAATACAACAACATCAGCGAAAGTGAATTGAGCACTGAGCAAGAGAATAATAACGACACTAACCACGATGGTAATTCAGCAAATACCAGCAAAAATCAAGATGAACAACACAGAACTAACAGACAGGAACAAGGAGATGGAAGGAAGAATACCAAGAATAATGAAAGCCTAACCAATAATGACGGTGAAAACATCATAAATGGAGAAAGCGAAAAGTCCAAGGAAACAGAAATACATGGTAACAATATCAACAACGGGAGCCACAAGAAGCCTACTAATGAATACAAGAGCAGGCTGCCCAAGAATGGGACGCTAAGTGACCACGGCCACTCCCTCCTGAACTCTGCTCTACGCCTTCACTCCCTCCTCTCCCTCCACCACTGCTGCTGCCTCGCTGGACCTTCGGGAGCTGGCAAGACTACTATCTGGAAGGTGAGAGGATCTGACAAATGAATGAGATTCATGTTTTTATATAGTAAAATCTAAGTGGTTTTGTATAATATAGGGAATTCTAAGGTACTTATTTTGACATTGACTCATTCTTTTTTCATGACAGTGCATGTAGTAAGATTTTTCCTAATTATTATAACAATTTGGTTTGCTAATCATTGCAGTTTGTGATGAAAAATCTGTTACTTTTTTATCCTTTAACCTTGAAAGGAAAGAAATAGAAAGGCTCATTTGACAGGATACTCTGTAAAAATATATGTTCGACAGGAAGAAAATGGACACTACTAGTTTTAGCTTTTAATACAGGTTGTGTGCATTTATCTGTAGGGAAATTTTATTCACTTTTATATTTGGCAATGGCTTCCAATGACAGTAGTCGAAAGTAGTAGTATAGAGTGCGACATCCAGACTATTTTCATTCTATGGGATTTTGCGCCTCTCTAAGGGGGTCGGCGCCCTCCAGACCTTCTAGAGTGGTTGGGTAATGCATGCTTCCCTCATTCCCAAACGTATTCAGAGAATAGATGCGACAAGCCGTTTCTTTAGAGGTCGGACTAAGATCTAATGTATTCAGAAGAAGTCGGATTTTATCGCCGAATTGTCTTCCGAGAATTCTGACGTAATCCATTGTGTTTGGTATTGTCGGCCGGAATTTTGGAAAATTATAAATTTTGTCTGAATGTCGGTTGCGTGAAAGAATGTTGAATTAATCGGACGTGATGTTGGCGACAGTTTTCCCGAGTTGTCAACGACATTCTGATGTGGTCGACCGAAATGGTGGATTTGAAATTATGATTCCAACATAACGGCGAGCACCTCCGAACACATCAAACTAATCGGCTATAATTTGGCGAGCTGTTTCCGAGCTAACCCGATCGGTTGGTCGGGCCTCAAACGTCAGATACGTTTAAATGACATGTCCGAACTGTCACCAAACACATCTAAACGGTCAGAAACTGTTTTTTGAATGCGTCTAACATGTCGCCGAACTGTTTACAATCAAATCTTAATGGTCGGAGAAGCCATCCTAACGAGCGGTAATCCGACCCAAGCTAATCTCCGCAAACAATGGAGAAGCAGAATAGTGACCTGACTCCGACTGGAATGGTCCATAAAAAGGCCAATCGGCCTGTCAGATCATCAATTCACCCGCATTTCTCCTTGAGGCAAAATCACTCCCATCAGCTCCCCACGCTACACTCCACGATGACAGCCAAAAGAAGTTCCTCAGGGAAGGGCAAGGCTTCCAAGGACGCCGCAAAAATGCCAAAGGCCTCCACAAGTGTCCTGCAGGAGAAGGAGGTGGAACAAGTCATTGAGACCTCTGCACCAAAAAATACCTACATTAAAGAGGGCTGTCAGGAAGTTGCCAGCCGCGATGACGATCTCTCAGTTAGGCAGTCCGTTGGATCCAACCACACCACGTCTGATGATGGAAACACTCAAATAAGTGTCATCCCCGGCAGTCAGCCACCACCCTCACTGCCTACACCAAGCAGGTACATGCCGTCGGCCCTACCTGACGGCATCAAGATCGAGATGGGTGAATGGTTTGCTCTAAACCCAATATTCTATGACAAGAAGCATCCTGAGTAATTCAACCATGCAAAGAAGGATAGATTGATGGGAGAGAAGGGCGAATCATTCACCCCAAAACTAACAGGTGTATGTAAACTGTGTTTTCATATATTTCTATCTATATTGTGATTAATTGTTGTATGTTACATATTTGAGACATTGCCATATGCTGAAACATTCACATACAATATAAATATCCTTTCTCATTACAGTTAATACTGTCTCATTTGGGTATATAAAAATAAATTTCTTTTCTATTTCTTTTCAGCCAAACGCATGCATGAATTTCTGCAGAACATGCGGACGAGGTATGTCAAGCTCCTGAAGAAGAAAAGTGGTGATGCTGCTCGGCTCCTGGCTATGAGGGAGGCCTGGATTGTGAAAAACCTTTCATTCCTCAGGCCCCACCTCCAGAAGCCGCAAACACGGTACACTGCGAAAAGGTTACGTCAATTATTAAATTACGTAAACAAATATACAGTAAGTGTAGACACTTGTGTGCATTGTGCAAGATATGTGTATATCTATGGAAATATTAGTATAAATTTGCATGTTACTACATATATAAATCTTTGACACTTTTGAGGACATGCTGTCCCTGTTAAATAATTTTAGCCAACATACTATACTGCTGTTGATTTATTTGTCGTACTACGTACCAAAAATTGTTTATATACAGTGGCCTCGGAAAGACCTTTTTATCATGATCATTATATTTCTGCATTTATTTAAATATGTAACTTATGGGTAGCAACTTCCTCACTAGTCGTGTCTCAGAACTACATATAAATTTAGAAGATAAATAATTAAATTTATTGTCATGCATATGGAAGTAAGTGTCATTACTGCCTATATAAGAAATGTGTCTCATTCCAACTCATGGTTGCACCAACAGTGCCAGCGGACTGGCAGGACAACAGCGAGGAGGACAGCGTCCGTGAAGAAATCCCTGTGGCCAGCGGCAGCCCTCTCCTATGGAAGTATATTGGGGTCACTTGGTCTGCGGAGCCTACCTAATTCCGCGGAGGGTCCAAGGCCTGCATAATTCTAGAGATTAATTTTTTGAAATCTGCGCCGTCACTTTCGTGGCACAGATAGCCCTTGGAGGTTGGGACTAAAAATCCCACCTCCAGAATTGACTCCCACTAAGGGATCAGCAAGCGAATTTGGCTACTGACTGACTGAACTTTGAAATTTGGATATTTACGTCAACTACTTGGTTTTAATACATAAAAAGTTTTATAAATATACAAATTATTATATGTTCATGCCTTAAAGTAGCAAAGATTATTATTTATGAATATTCATCATGGTGAAAATAGCCTTTAGCGTACGCCGTCTGCAGAGTTGTCGCCATGCAAACAAAAGTTTGGTCAATGATTTTATTATGATCTACAGGGTACTTAATCTTCCCCTTTCAGTGCAAAGGAACTGTATTTAAGTGTATTAAATAATTGACTTAAATATCCAAATTTCAAAGTTAATCTCTAGAATTACGTGAGCCTCGGACCCTCCACATGTGGAATGCTGAGCGGGTGACCCCAATAGGCTTCCATAGGCACATCAAACCAACCTGGCCTGTTCCACGCCCCAGGTGACCAACTTGCTGCTCCAGTGTAACCCTTTACCCCCCCCCCCCCCCCCCCGCAGCACCCTTCCACTATGTTGGGGTTGGCGGGTCAACATCGGATATGTTTGTGGTTGGGCCAGGCCACATGATATACAGTATACCCAACCAATCATGTGGCCTGGCTTTTCATACCCAGACCAGTTCCGGTCGCCAAGCACCACCTCCTCTGACTTTGTTCACAGGCCGCAAACCCCTGGGGTGGTAAGGCATGCCCGTGCAACATCCTCCTTTCAGAAGGTAATGCAAGAGGTTTTGCAAGCACCTACGCCACCAAACACAATTTCGGGGGTTTAAGAAGTATTGAATATTTGTTTGTATTAACAAATAAAAATATTAAAAACTTTACTTTGTTATACTTGCCATGAAAATGTAATTCTTTGTTTTTCACAGTGCACCATATTCCATTCTACCTTTACATATGATAAAAATTAATGAGCATGCTGCTGCTTGAATGAAAAATATTATACATAATAATTCAATCATTAGTATTCAACAAGAAGTTTGCACAACAAATAATAGCAATGAATTATATTTAAACAATTTAGCACCTGTAACAATATGACATGTAGAACATAAACCATATGTATTATAGAATAGATCCATAACATAGTTGAGTTGGGTAAAGTATGTGACTTGTCAAATACATTTACAAAAAGACAGAAAATGACAGGCATATAAATAATTAGCAGATGAAAATACTGCCCATTGCTTAATCAATATATACGATACTAATGATAGACAACTGTTATGACTGACAGCAGAGGCTTCTAGTCCTTGGACTAACAGACAAATAAATACTCAGCACCTCTGTAGTCTCAACTCGTAACACAGCCTACCGCAACAGAACAGAGCTCAATCACAACTTCCAGGCTCTCTGGGGACAAAAGGTGCAGACAATTCCCCAACTGGTTCTGTTATACAAACAATGCAAAACAACTGGAACCCCTAGTTGTGGTGAAAAGATATCGTGAGCCACAAGTATCATCAAAACTCATTACCGAATGGCAATACTGAGGAGGATCCTTTCTAAGCTGCACAAGAGAATGTTCCAATTTAATTTACATTAATAATATTACGGTAAATACATGCCAACAAATGTAAATAAAAGCCAAAAAAAGGAAGCAAGTATCAAGCAGAAAAAAAATGAATCTAGGATTAAACAAACACCGATCAACCACCACACCAACCACCTAACTACCCAAATAATCGTTGAGGCGTCCTAAGCCGACTTCAACTCAATGGGTTTTTATAATTGTGCCAGTATCCGTGCTTAGTAGAGAAAGAATACCCAGGTAGGCAACCACAGCCTACCTGCGGCGCTCTGTAACACAAATATAAAACGCCAACGATTACTTTGTTCAGACTATTAGCCTGCCTGGGCTGAAGTAATCCTCCCTGTAACTGAAGACTAATGAAATCCTCCACCCTCTACTTCGAACCAGGCAACCCAATGGTCTAAACCCCTAACTAAAGCAATGCACATAATAAATAATGGTTCCGCTGGGATAAACACAAGCCACTGCAGGAATAATAAGAAAATTATGAAGCATCTATCTATTATGCCAGCGAGGAATAACTCTCTTAGCCCTCCATCAATACTACAGTATACTGGCTACCTTAACAAGGCCAAGGTTGCGGCTCTACTAAGGCAAGCTAAATCACAGAAAGGAAGAAAACATTTATAGAAAAACACAGATAAATATGCAGTCACAATACAAGGGACAAAACACGCCACACACACCCCTTAGAATCCATTGGATGTTATGTTAAAGTGCCAATTAACCCATAAATGACGACAGTCCTCAATAGAGTTTTTTCTGGTGCACTGTGACCGTCCACAATAGATTCAGAGTATAAAAAAAACTTAGAAAAACACCCCAAAGGCACTCAAAACAAAGCAATTTGTGATTAGGTGAGATAATTCCCCTCCATTACTTGCTACCACTTCTACATATGCCAGGGGGATGTCTCCTTAGCATTGTAGGGAAGATGTACTGGAGGATAGTTATCGAGATAATAAGGAAGCAAACTGAGGAGATGGTAGGTGAGAAACAAGGTGGGTTTAGGGAGGAACAAAACTGTGTAGGCCAGATCTTCTTGAGATACAAGGTTTAAACGTATATGGACGAGGGACGGAAGTTGTATGCTGCCTTCACGGACTATGTCAGCGTTGACGGCAAAGGTTTTTGGAAAGTACTGAAAATATACAGAGTATTTGGTAAGTTGCTGGAAGCTGTGAAGATGATGTGGGAGGGTGCAACGGCGGCCGTGTATGTAGATGATGAGCAGAGTGAGTTCATTGATCTGAATGTTGGGTTAAAGCAAGGATGTGTGATTCCTCCATGGTTGTTCAGTATATTTATGGATGGGGTCATGGAAGAAATACTCGGAAGAGCAGTGACTGTTGGTAAGGAAAGGGAGTAAGTGGAAATTGCAGAGTTTGGTAAATATGTTTAGTGATGTCTGTGAGAAACAAACCCTTTATACAATGTGGTGAAGATTAAGGTTATGGTCTTTGAGAGGATTGGAGTCACAGAGTGTGATGCGAGGATGAATGGTCATATAATGAAATATATCTGTTCATTTAAGTACTTGAGCAGTGTGATGAATAATGGTAGGACTATAGAGAATGAAGTGCGAGAGAGGGTGTAACAGTAGAAGATACTTGTAGGAACGGTCGAAGCAGTGACAAGAAATTGGGTAGTTAACATGGAATTACTGAAAGCACTAAATGATAGTGTGGTAATCCTGACATCAGCATACGGGAGTGAAGCTAGGACGTTGCTGGAGAGACATAAATGAAGTGATAGGGTAGGAAATCAGTTATTTGAGAAGTGCGTGTCGAGTTTCATGGAGATTATAGGCAGACAAAAGAGGAAATACGAGGTAATTGGGGTGTGAATGTGGATGTGCTGGAGAGTGTGAGGTGGAACACCTTGAGGTGATTCGGTAATGTGTAGCATATGATGAGTGAGAAAATTACTAAAAGAGTGTATGAGAGTGAGGTGGAACGGCCGAGAGGGAGAGGCAGCGAGGTGGTAGGATGGACTTGAGAATTATGAGTGCAAGTGGTGTTGGGTGGGAAGATGGTCGCCAGTTATGTCAAACGTGGCTACGGATTCATAACAAGAGCAGACAACAATATAGATATATTTCCACACCATAAGTCTATATCAAAATACAACCCCAAGTATTTTCCATCACTAGGGGAAGGCGAGACTGTGATCTTCAGTGTTAAACCTGGAAGGAAAGGACCAGAAGCCCATCAAATTACTGGTCCTGGAGGGGTTTCAGTGAAAGGATCACATCTTGCTTGACAAAAACGCTGAGAGAAAACACACAAGACCCAAAACCACAAGGAAACTGACACTGGCCAAAATATACGCTTGTGTCCAAGCTGCTACAGCTATTGCCGGCCATAACAAAGTTCACCTCTGTCAGATCATTCCCAAACTACTCCAGTACAACGGCTTGCCATCAATCTCCATCCCTCCAGAAGTCTTGGAATCTAGAAGAACGCGGCAGAAACCAAGAAGGAGACGAGAACACCAACCCAACATCATTGAAGAAGACAACTACTCCTTGAACTTAGAAGATGATGAAGAGGAGGACAACGCCGAAGAAGACAATGATGAATACGAAGAAGACGATGAAGATGAGGAAGTGGAAGACGCAGAAGATGAAGAAGAACAACAAGATCATCCAGACCAACCTCCTGTAACTACACCTTCTCCTACTCCTCCTGTCCTGACTCCTCAATCTACAAACAGGCGTCTGACTACACGTTTCGCCAAAGATCTCTTCAGACTGTCACCAAAAAATGTTTAAAGAAAAAACTCTGCCAAATACCCAGAAGACACAGAATGGGCACTAACAAAAGAAGGAAGAGACACGCTAAAACATCAGTTGCCTCCAAACTACTTAGAAAAGTACAACATTAAAGCATGAATAAAAGTTTAAAAAAAATGACTAGACAAACAAAATAAAGTAATAAACATCCCTCAACAACAGCAAGGTGGACGGCCCACTAACTTTTCTCTTCCACTGTATTTCATCTTTCCTACTTTCTCTTCCCCCCACCCACTCTGAGGTGCCTCTCTCTCCCCCCCCCCCTACCTAAAAAAAAACAAAACAAAAAAAAAAGTCGCCAGCTGACAATTGACTGAGGTGTATGGAGGCAATTATTTCTTGGTCATTCCCACGGCGAACAAGGTGTCTAACGATAGATGGACAGATATACTCTGAACATACTATCAGATACATGCCCTTATGTACCGCTACCTTTATTCGTCCACAGGCACTTGTAGAAGCCATCAATCGGCTGAGGAAAACAGAAGGCTCATCAGAGGCAGGTGACTCAGGACGGGTGTTGTGGCAGGTGGTACAGTGTGGTGCCCTCACCAGGAACCACCTGCTAGGGGCCTGGCTGAGTGGGGGCACCACTTGGCAGCCTGGGGTCCTCTACACCATGCTCACACACGCACAAAAGGTATCTTTCAGAGATATAACTTCAACAACTCTAAAAATTATCACCTTTATATTTTTTTCCTATGTACATGAAGGAGACAAAAAACAAGGCTGCCTGCAACAGGTGTCCCCCAATATTTTTGAAAGAATGATAGAGAGCAAAATTCAAGGTGCGTTAAAGTCATAATTTCTGGATACACGGAGCTTCAAGGAGTTTAGATTATAGGATGAGGGATAGATAGACTGAGGGAGAGAGTTCCAGACTTTACTTGTTGAGTGGAAAAAAGACTGGGAAAATTTATTTTCTCTTGGGTTAGAATTGGACAGGACAGGGATCAAAATGCGTTGAAAGGTGGGTGTCATCTACTCTCTGTAAGGGAGGAGGTTTACACAGAGAAGGCTCTGAAGAACACTGATTATTGTAATAGCGATAGAGGAGTGAGAGATGCAATATTACGGTGTGTAAAAGGAGATGAGGTGATGAGACAAAATGCTTTTGACTCTACCCTTCGTATGGGGGGAACCTCCCCACAAATGCAAACAGTACTTGATACAGGGCGCACAATGCCTCTGTACAGACAAAGAACCTGTGGGGGGTCGGAGAACCCATGGAGACGATTGAGCACATATAACTTCTGGGAAGATGTTTTAGCAAGTGTGGTAATATGGTCTTTCTAAGAAAGGAAAAGAGACACTAGGATTATTGAGAAGATGAAGGGTTGATTTGTGTGTTGTTGAAGAGTAAGGGATAGTCGTTTAGAAGATTGTGACAGGTAGATAGATGAATAATTTGGGTTTTGGAAGCATTCCAAACAACAAGCGTATCTCTGCTCCAATCAGATATACTGTAGTTGTAGTAGATGGTGTATTTATGAGTGCAACCTGTGATGTAATGATTATTGCATTAGATTCACAATCGAAAGTTAATGGGGTCAATTTCCGTGCCGAGATAGATTGATAGTTAGCATTCTTAGAACCGATGCATTTAAAAGTGACCCCTCCAACAATGACGTACTGCCAAAAGTCATATTTGGCACCTTGTCACTTAAGGAAACCCTTTCTAGGGACGAACCGTCCACCTCAAGACAATCCAAATACTAACATCATAGGCGGCAATATAGAATACCTATGAAACGTCATATGCATTGGATGCCACAATGAAAAGATAAAATATGAAATAATTAAGAATAATGTTGAGCCTCTGTAATGCTCTTCTTAGCTGGCACATGTTTCCAGAGCTCTTATCAATGGCTCCTAAGAACAAAGTCCCGGATATGTAAGTTTCCTTAGCTGAGGTAAAAGGCTTCTACCCTATAAACCCTTTTTATTCCCTTACTGAAACAAAAATGAAACATTTAGAAGGTAGACAGGGCAGAGGGCGAAGCAGATGTTGACTCGAATTTACGCATGCATCGGAGTAATTGTATTAGTTTTGTTCCTTAAATAGGCTATAATTGTTTTTCTCTGACATAATTTACATATTCTAATACGTTATGCAAATCTAGTAATTTGGAACATGGTCACAAAATTTCCTCAACTTGATTGACATTAAATATGTATTATCATAGTGCATGTCGTGTGCTTCTCTCTTTCACTTGATTGACACATTATCTCTCTCTCTCTCTCTCTCTCTCTCTCTCTATATATATATATATATATATATATATATATATATATATATATATATAGTATATGCCTATATATAAAGATTTTGCATTGCATTTTTTGTATTTATTATAGTTTGGACTGATTGTTGTATATTCTTTAACTTTCATTGTGATTGTCTCCTTTCTCCTTCTTAGGAAGTTAAAGATGACTTCTGGATTGTTCTGATGGGCCCCTTCCACCCTGATGTGTTGGCTGACTTGGCCCCTCTCTTCCATCTGGACCCAGAGATCACGGACGAGGCTCTCCGCCAGGTTAGCTTTTTGTATTTATTTTTGGCCTGCATTAGACTATCATATGCAGGTTAGGAAGGACGTATAGGAGTCATATTAGAGGTTTTATCCCCGAAGAGGCGAAGAGAAAACCTAATATTAATAAAGTGACTCCTGAGTCAATGACATACTGCCATAATTCATATTTGGCACTGTGACCTACTAAGGAAGCCCTTCAAAGGAAACATCCCACTAATAAGTACACTCAAATGCTTACATCATAGGCGGCGCGATTAATTCCCTTTGGGACGTCATTTATCGGATACCACTTAGAAAATAATATAATAATAATAAACACAAATATTAAGCATGGTGATGTGCCTACCACACCGTACTTGTCTCACAGTCGTCTCACGACGTCTCTTCCTTGAATTCGGTCTTACGATCTCTCACTCATAACAAGATAGGTATGGGAAGGAGTGGTGGGAGAGTTTTCTCGCCATTGACTCCGAAGTCACTTTATAAATATTAGGTTTTCTCTTCATCCCTTCCAGGATCAAACGTATAATTAAACATGACTCCTCCGTCACCGACGTACTGCCGAATTTCAATTTGGCGGAAGGACATACTTATGTCAAAAAGCACCACAATTCCCAAAGATAAGAACAGAGACTGCTTAATATTCCTCATTTATTACAAAGAGTACAGCTCGTGTCTCGTGAATTGCTGAGGAAAGAAGTACTACAGAGAGAAATCAAATAAATATTTACTCTGTAAACATAAATTTGTAGGAGGGTGGGTGGGCGGAGCAATAAAAAATGCCCCCATCAGATTGACCCCTGGTATGGACTCCTCTAAATGCCCTGGACCTCTACCTTCTACTCTGTCTATCAATTTCTGTAACATTTGTGGCCTTTCCTCTAACTTCCTCTCTGTAACATACCATTTCTCTTCTACTAAGCCTGACTAACTTTTCCTCACCGTAACTCAGTTGTATCAGGCAACAGACAGCAAACCCTTCATTTTGGCTCGAACGTCCCTTGATTTTGGTCCTGTCACTCTTTCAACTATGGGGGAGACACTCGCTATAGGCAGTTCTGCCTTTTGCCTCCCTCACTCACATAGAAAAAGAAAAAAAACATATCGCCCTACTATTTCTATCCTTAATTCAAAGCCAAAGGTGGTTGTTGTGTGTACATGCAAAACAATCTTAATTACTCTCGTGCTCCCAACTTTGACTCCTCTGAATTCTCAACTATCTGGTTTAAGCCATCTTGTCACTCTCTCACTATATATATTTGTGCTGTTTATCTTTCCCTCAATTCTACTGACTATCCAAAATTCTTTGACTCTCTTACTTCTAAAAGTGGAACACATTCTATCCATCTCTCCATTCTCTGAAAACTCCATCTTAGGAGAGTTCAATGTTCACCACCGCCAATGGCTCTCCTCTCTTTTCACTGACCAACCTGGTGAACAAGGCTACATCTTTTCTATCCTAAATGACCTAGAACAGTTGGTTCAGCACCCCACCCATATCGCAGACTGCCCTGGAAATCAGCCCAACATCCTTGATTTATTTATAACCTCTAGTGTTTCTGCTTATTCTGTAAATGTTCTCTCTCCGTTGTGCTCCTCCGATCATAACCTTATCTCTGTCACCTGTGCTGTCTCTCCAGTACGGCCTTTTGACCCCTCCCAGCCGGCAGTGCTTATGGAATTTTAGTGCTGCCGACTGGGAGGCTCTACGACGGTACTTCTTTGATTTCCCATGGAGTGATTTTTTGCTTCCAAGGCTGGGGACCCTTAGATAGTGCTGAGGGCATTACTAAGGTAATATTTTCGGGCATAGAAGCATACATCCCAGTCTCTTTCTCTCAGACTAACTCACAACATTTTTGGTTTACTCACGCTTGTTCTACTGCTGTCCGCAATAAGGAGGAATCATTCAAACAGTACTGTTGCCTTCAAACTCAAGAATCCCGTACTTTATAATTATGTCTGCCAGGAATCAAGCCAAATCTGGCCTTTGACTCGCCAAACACTCATTTCCTGCATCTCTAAAGTTTTCAAAACCATTCTTAACTCAAAATATCTTAAGCATTCATCTTCCCATAATCTACTTTTAGATCGCCAGTACGTTTTCCTTAAGGGCCGCTCTGCTGGTGATCTTGCTTATCTTACTAACTCTTGATCATCCTCCTTTCGGGACTTCGGTGAGACTGTTTCTATTGTGCTAGACATATCGAAAGCCTTCGATAGAGCCTGGCACAAATCTCTAATTTCCAAACTACCCTCCTTCGGTTTCTATCACTCTATCTGTGCCTTTGTCTCTAATTTCCTTTCACACCGCTCCATAGCTGCAGTTGTGTATGGCCATTGCTCACTTCCTCAACCTATCAATTCCAGTGTTCCTCAGGGTTCTGTCCTGTCTCCAATTATCTTTCTAATATTCATTAATGATATCCTCAACTGTACCTCTAGTCCTATCCAATCATATGCTGACGATTCTACCTTACATTATTGTAAGATACAAACTGTGTTGTGACCTTGTAAGGTGTTAGAATTGTTTTATGTAGTATTTAGTTGATTGTAGACTCTGATTTATATTCGTAGATTATCTCCTTCTGGTTTACCCTACTTTATTCTAATTATTTAAGTAGTAATAATGCTGCCACCGATTCCCAAATTGCTATATAAATATAATATGTTGATACATGAACAATGCCTGGTGAACTCAATAGTGCTTGAGTAGGGTGTTGCATATATCTGTCACGGGAATAGATGACCCAGAAATTACATTGATTCAACCTCTAGTGTACAGTTGCCTGCTTAACTATATCAATTCTCTGCAAGTAAATTACCTTAAAACTATATGAGAGTTGCATTAATAATTCCTATATTAATTACCAACTATAATTATTATGTTCCTTCCAACAACCAACTATACTCCTAAAATCGATTAATGAAATTTACAAACACATGTGGCAGTCCGTGGATTCGAATCCAGGATGCTCACACCGAAAATCAACACCTTATGCATCGCACCACGAAGACAGTTATTATGTAATACGCCCCAACTTAAATTATTTGCTATTTCACAGCAAGGTATTATCTTAAAATTAAATGAGAGCAAAGAACAAGGTAAAGACCAAAATAAAATGAGTTACTATTCAACTAATTTCTCACATCAACCCAGCATGCAAGCACTCCAAAACAAACGTGACGAGGCCATAGAATGCCTATCTTCTGATCTATCAATTATTTCTCATTGGGGCAGAATTTTTTTTGTTACTTTCAACGCCTCCAAGATCCAATTCCTCCCTCTATCTCTTCATCACAATTTTACACAAGACTCAATTATTATTCTACATTACACAAATCAACCCCTCATCTTTTCTCAATATTCTTGGTGTATCTTTTTCATCCGACCTTTCATGGAAAGATCATATTGGCCCTCTTGCTAAAACAGCTTCCTAAAAGTTAGGTGTGCTCAACCATTTCCGTGGGTTCTCCATCCTCGCACAGCTTCTTGCTCTGTACAGTGTCAGGTACAGTGCGCCCCTGTATTGAGCATTGCTCGCATATGTGGGGAGGCTCCACCCATACCGCATTTCTTGAATAAGTAGAATCAAATCAAAAGAATTTCGCCTCATCAACTCACCTCCTCTTACTAGTTCCCTACAATCTCTTACTACACACCACAATGTTGCATCTCTTTCACTCTTCTATCGCTATTACAACGATCAGTGTTCTTCAGAGCTCTATCAGTGCATACCCCCTCCCTTGGAGGCGAGTGCGAGGCATCCACCTTGAAACACAGTCCCACTCCTATTCTGTCCAGCTCTCCAACCCAAGAATTGGCAAATGTTCACAGTCTTTCTTTTACTCAACAAGTGAACTCTGGAACTCTCTCCCTCAATCAATCTTTCCTTCATCCTATGACTTAAGGGTAGGCCAAAGTCTGGGGGCGAAATGATGCATTTTTTTTTTTTTATTTTTTTTTTTTTAAATCCTTTGATCAAGGAAAAACTATAGTCGCCATAAATAGTGTGGACAAAATATATCCCCCAACCCCCACCCCCAGGATCTTCAAAAACCCATTTCACCGTTCACATTTTTTTCTTATGTCAAATGACCGTACATGTTGTAACCATACCACACAGATCACTACTTGCCACACTCAACCTTCTCAAGCCTTCGATGCTATCCCCCGCCACAACCTAACAAACAAAGTCTACGACACAAACATGCACAACAACACAAAAAGGTGGCTGGCCAACTTCCTAGCAGGCAGATGTGTACATGTATCTTTTGCCGGTCAGTCATCTAGCATCAGAAATTTCCCAAACGGAGTCTCGCAAGGATCCGTCCTGTCGCCTGCACTCTTCAATCTGTACATGCATGGTATAAATACACCCAATGCACCCCAAATAAACATAGCCTCCTATGCAGACGACATAACACTCACATGCACACACCAGGACTTAGACAAAGCAACACGTCAACTTCAAACCTATCTCAACACATTACATGACTGGTGCACTACAAAGAGACTCAATTCAGCCCCAGCCAAATCCACCGCAACCCTCCTCACAAGCTGGACAGCGGAATACAAATACACCCCACAACTCATCATAAACAACACACCCCTAACACACACACACTCACCCAAAATCCTAGGAGTAACATATGATACTCTAATGACATTCAAACAGCATACCACAAACATGAAAAAGAAACTGACACCCAGACTTAACGCCCTCAGGTCACTTCCCCACACAAAATTTGGACACAACAAAGAAACGACCACCACAGTTTACAAACAATACATAAGATCAGTGATGGAATACGCAAGCCCTGCCTGGGCTTCTAACCTAGCTGAAACACATCATAAGACCTTACAGACTATTCAAAGTAAAGCCCTAAAAATCATCACAGGCTGCACAGCTACTACACCAACAGATCACCTACATCAAGAAACCAAAGTCCTAAAAGTCAAAGACCATCTGCACATGAGAGGCACTCAATTCCTGGCAGCAGCCTCCACGAACCAACACCACCCACTACACTACATGGCAACACACCCACGGACACCAAGAAATATCAAAACAACACCCAGCACACGATATCACACACACAAATACTGTCTTCTCTCCCTCCCTGCCCACCCCAAACCAGCTTCCAGAGGCACATCCATACTCATATCTCTCGCCGTTCCATCCAAGAACTCATAGACAACACGCAGCTGCAGGCACGACTTCCCGAAATCCATCCTTCTGAATCCTCCCTTCCTCGTAAGGACAGAGTCCGCCTGGCCAGGCTGAGATGCGGGCACCATCCAGCTCTTCTGAGCTATGAGAAGAGACTGGATGACCCCATCGTCGACACCTGCCCAGGATGTAACGAATCACCCCATACCATTAAACACATCATAGAAGACTGCATTTCACACAATCACTTACACCAACAACACAATCTACACTCCTTGAGAGCTCTCTGGGACGGCCCGACCGTGGCCATGGCCTTCCTTAGGGACTGGGAGCTGTTCGGCCAGGCAGCTTAGGGAACGACAACAACAACAACAACCAAACTCTCTGTGAAATTTGAGACAAATTCCACTTTATTATCACCCCCCCCCCCCCATCCCTCAAACCTATGGAAAAAACAATTCCATATACACCAAAGACGAAGTACAAATGAGTAATGCCCTCAATAACTTCTTTGCATCAGTTTTTACAACAGAAGACCTCAGTGATATCCCTACAGCATCGCCGATTCAGATTGATAATGCTGATGCTCTAAGGAGTCTAAGCAATATCACCATTACAGAGAGAGAAGTATTGAAATGTTTAGATAAACTCAAGGTAAATAAATCGCCTGGACCTGATACAATCTCAGCTAGAGTTCTAAAGGAAGCTAAGGATGAGTCTCCAAACCACTGTCGACATTGCTATTCAATAAATCCTGGCAGTCTGGAACTATGCCTGATCAGTGGAAACTAGCCAACGTAACACCGATATTAAAAATAAAGGCAGAAAATCCCTACCAAGTAACTATCGTCCAATTAGCTTAACCTCAGTTGTATTTAAAATGCTAGAAACACTCATAAGAGACAGACTTGTCAATCAAGTAGAGGAAAATAACATACTTAAAGATACTCAACACGGCTTTCGTAACAAATGTTCCTGCTTAACAAACCTCTTAGACTTCTTCCACGATATCCTCAACCTCTATAATGAGAGTAAGTTTGAAACCATGCTTGATAGATTCAGGAAAAATCAGGATCAGAGGTATAATTATAAAGCACTAATCAAAAACACCACACGCAGCCGACCAATAGTTAGTGTACAGGCTGCCACACTGGAGTCACAGGCCCACTAGGGCCTCTTCCAGGGATTCTACTGTGAGTTACTGTGAGATAGTATATACCTTGATTTTCAAAAGACCTTTGACAAAGTTCCCCACAAACGTTTACTGCTAAAACTAAAAGCGGAAGAAATACAAGACGGTGTGTTGAAATGGATATAAAATTGGCTCATCGACAGAAAGGAAAGAGTAGTCATAAACGGTAAGGCATCTAAATGAACCAATGTAAGTAGTGGGGTATCCCAGGGATCCGTACTAGGACCAATTATCTTTCTAATTTACATCAACGACATAGATGAGTGTCTCACATGTACAATCTCAAAGTTTGCTGACAATACAAATATTGTAAATGACGTACTCTCAAAAGAACAAGTTGACAATATGCAACACAATCTAGATAAGTTGTCATGTGTTTTTGTGGCTCATTTACTTGAGACCCCCATGCAAATATGGCTGAGTATCGTTTTCTTAGACAGTTACTCAAACAAATAAAACTACACAATATTTAATGGTAACTATTCCAGACTAATCTGCTGTTACGAACTTCAGTTTCTGATAACTCAAAAAACTATATTTTACTTCCATTACACATTCAGAAGGCCATTGAGGGAGTAATTATGGCCTGATAGTTTTATAATTAGGCCTAAATATGAGATACAAAGATATGAACAAAACACTGTCTATATTTCCCCCAATTTTGGCCTGGAATATTTTTAGTGAATATTTTTTTGTTGGGTTTAGGTTAGATTTTCGTGGAAATAGTAAAGGACAATTTCAAAAATGATTTTGGGACATTTCTCATTATATAAACAATAAAATACAAACGATTTATTGAAGATGCATGCTTTGGAAATGCACCATGAACGTTTGATAGGGGTTACAACTTAGTTTGTATTTTTGGCGATTTTTGTTTATATTTCATTCTAAAAAAATATATATAAATACCGGTATATATATATATATATATATATATATATATATATATATATATATATATATATATATATATATATATAAGAACATAAGAAAATGGGAGTCTGCAGAAATATATATATATATATATATATATATATATATATATGCAGTATATAATTTATATATTATATACTGTATATGAATTGGGAAAAAAGGGCTAAAGTTACCAAACTCGGTGAAGATGTTTAAAATACAAATACAAATTAAAATAAAAACATAAAATTAAAGGGCATTTAGGGGCATAAAACTGAAAATTGGCGTCGTGAGTCTTTGGCCTACCCTTAAGCTGTTGTTGTTGTTCCCCGAACAGCCCCAAGGCCCCGAGCAAGGCCAAGGCCATAATCGAGCGCCCCCAGAGAACCCTCCCTGCCGACCACAATAAAGCCTCGGTGACCGAAGCCACTCCATGGCAGGGAGCTGAGGAGGGCGACGGAAATGCCCGGGAAACCAAAGCCCCACCCAGGGCCCTGTGCCCCTCAGCAATTATGAAGAGAAAGCTGAGGGACAAAGGAAAAATGCGACGCTTTGGCTTCCAATCTTGGTAGATTGGGAGGTTAATCCACGGAAGAGACGCCGTCACTTGAGATCTAGAAAATATATAAGTAAAAGGAACAGTCAGAGCAAGCTATGGGTATGGCAGAGATCGCTCAGTTCTCACTCTGATAGACCAGCCCATCACCACATGACTAGAACCCAATCCTCTCAGCATCAGCTAGGAAAGGCCCTAGAAAGCCGCCTTTGGCGGGGGGATAGCTCCCCTATTTCAACCCCGACCCGCCCTTAAACTGCTGTAAACTGTGTGTGTCTAGTCATTTTGACTGCAACGTCCATTGAATTTGGCTTTCTGTGACTCTTTTAGCTCGGAGGTAGACACTTGTTACAGGCAACCTGCCTTTTGTGTCTTCTATGCACATAGAAAAATATAAATTAATAAATAAAATCCGTTGATCTGATTCAATAATCACAACGTAGTTGTTTGACAATGAAACTGATATTGTCATTTTGTGGATTCCGCATAACCATTCATGAGTTTGTTGGTGATGCTACCTCCATAAAGGTTAAACCACCAGGCATTCTGAATGTCCATAAGGCAAAAGTTAGCCAGATCTTGAAGGTCCCAATCGACTCAAAAGGAAAACTTATGACTGAGAGCTACACCGGGTTCTGACACACACCAAGGCTTCATGTGTGGATACCATGCTTGCGTCGGCCACACTGGCGCTATCAGCGATACTGTTACATGATAGTCCTGTAGTGCATTGACTACGCGACACATCAGAGATGCATCTTGAGACAGAAACCGATAGATGAACGTCTACCTGTTCCAGTACTCAGAGAAACGCGTCCGGACCCCTTTTTTTTTCTTTTTCTATGTGATTGAGGGTGGCAAAATGCAGAACTGCCTATAGCGAGTGCCTCCCCCATAGTTGAAAGAGTGACAGGGCCAAAATCAAGGGACGTTCGAGCCAAAATGCCTGGACACACGAAGTTTCGGCCAATGTCTAAAACAAAATATAAGCAAAGTCCGAAGCTTCCCCCTACTCAATTCCGTTCGCTATGGGTTTTGGCCAACAACCCCAGGACAGAGGGAATGCTCACAGGCAGCATTTATCTTAGTAAAGGCCAATACTATTCCAAAGGTAGTAAGGGTTCGGGAAAGCCATAGGCCACTGGTAAATACCATAAACCACAGGCTCAACCCAATAATCAGTCAAGTTCGATGTCAAAACGCAGAAACTAGACTCAACCATTGCCAGCCCTCAAATTTTTAACACATTCAGTCATCCAGCATCAGGAGTGCACAATCACGGATCTGTTTCGGAATAATGGCCAACATCTCTCACCTAGAAATTTTTGTGTGTGTCACAAAGCATGGCCTCAGAGCCTGTGGTCAAAGAAAATTATATGGAAAGGGCTACTCTAAAAGTCTGTACATCCCGACTATTTCTAGGTCCAAAACGACATGGTCGCAAGTGTCGGTTGATAGTAGACCTGTCCAACCTAAACAAGTTCATTCACAACAACAAGTTCAAGATGATGACTGTCTGCCAAGTACGCCTAACACTTTAACCTTTTCTATGGATGACTTCGTTAGATTTCTCCGAAGCATACTGGCATGTTCCAATAAGCAGAAGATTTCAGCAATACCTATCTCTCAGGCATTTAGATCAAAATCTCATGTTTCAACGCCTACCCTTTAGGTTCAATCTTGCACCTAGGGTGTTCTCGAAACTGGTGCAACAAGTGTTGCTTCCCCAGTAAGAACAAGGCATCACCATTCTATTTGATCTGGACGACTGGCTTCTTCTCGGCCCGTCACCAGAATCAATAATAGAAAACTAGACTGTAGTCATAAATCTTGTCAGAAGACTCAGTTTACATATCAATTGTTTAAACAAAATTCCCTCCAACCACAGCAAAGAATGCAATGGATGGATTAGTGTGAGATTGTTACAGCTTACAATCCAACAATGTCCTGACAACGCACACAGGTTGCATCAGAAGCTATTTTGAGTTTTGCACAGTCGTACAATCCCTCGCAGACAGTGGAAATCGCTAATAGGCACACAAACTTGGGTTCAACTCACTGTTCCTTTTGACCAATTATGTCTAAAAATGCCTGATTCTTGAGGGCAACAATACCTTTCCATTATAACCTGATGATTGTCTGTGGCCTATCCGACACACATAATCAAACTGGTAGTGTTCTGGGCTTTGCAACATATCCCGACATCTATTCAGTAGTGGTTCGGACTACCGCCGACAGTATGGATCAATACAGATGCATCAGAGACTCTCGGGTGGGACTTTCAATCAACCGAGAGTCATCAGGGTCAAGGTCGATGGTTTACACACAAGTGGCACATAAATGCGAAATAATTGTTTGTACCATTGCAAGTTCTCACAATTCACGACACCTCCTTTCAAGGCAAGTCAATAGCGGTCAGAATGGACAATCTGATAGCAGTGTCATGCATTCAAAAGCAAGGGTTGGCTTGATCACGAGTTCTCCAGTGTCTCTCGGAATGGATATTCAATGTAGCTCACAAGCTACAAATAAACATCCATGCGACACATTTTCCACTCTGCCAGGCGTCGCAAAGCTGTGGACAGATGCTCTGCATAGAGGACAGAGTACACTTCTGGAGTGGAGCCTTAAGTATAATGTCTTTCAAAAGATAATTGTCTTGCAATACCACTCACTTATAGATCTGGTGCATCCAAAAAGAAGAGCAAGTTACCTCACTACTTGACTCATTGGACACATACTCCAGCAAATTTAGACTTATAAGTTAGCATATCAGACCTTAGCAACAACGTGTTCACCTCCAACATCACACGCCCCCTAGTGCTGGTTGGAGGCCGTTCAGAGGGGCGGGACCTGGACTGATCTAGCTCGGTGAGTTTGGTTGTTGTTCCTTCCTCGCCCGACATCGGGAAAGTAGAGTAAAACCCAATTGAGATCGTTAGAAAAGTGGACTCCGCCCATGGCGGAGGATGAATAACACCGAGAGTTCGACAAAGTCAAAACATTCAGCATAAGTCAAGCCAACCCATGTTTGAACAGAATGTGTCAGACTAATTATGTTCGATCGACGGTACTGGGCACTTCGGATATCGTCGTGAATAATTCAATTAGGTCAACTGTCGATAAAACGAACCCATGTATGTGTTATCGACCGTAGCATAGGTGGTGTTGGAGAAAACTCTTGGAACCCCGACAAACCTCAAGAACATGGAACTGTGAAACGGCTATCCCACTGCACGAACTTTCGATGGTGAACGCCTTGCGACTGTGTTTTTTTGTCTATGTTCCAAAGTTCCCCATATCCGCTCGAGTATTCTCCAAATGTCGCGGAAAGCGCACAGTATTCGTCGTAGCTTCGCCCCTGTTCGCCCAGATTCACCCAGAATCGCCGTTATTAAGGCGGTATCCCACTGCGCGAACTTTCGATGGCGAACGCCCTGCGACTGTGTTTTTTTTTTATGTCCGTAAATTCGCGGCGAATAGGGCGTGTTCAGAAGCGAATGAAGTCGAACAAGGCAAATTATGTCGATTGCAGTGCGACAGAAGTACGATCACAGTGCAATTATGTCGACTATTTAGGCGATAATGACGAATGATGTGCGACAATTGATGGCGAATCAGGTCGAATGTGGCGATCGATGATGGCGACAGTAGCGACTGCAGGGAGAATGTTGGACGATGTGATGCGAAACACCGCGGAGGTTGTGCGAATATGGCTAATGCCATTTGTGTGTGTGTGTGTGTGTGTTGTAGTGTGTGTTTGTGTGTGTGAAAAGGCGAAATGTGGAAAAGCTGGACATTCTGTGTGTGTGTGTGTGTGTTGTAGAGTGTATGTGCATGTATGCGTGCTGTAGTGAGTGTGTGTGTGTGTGTGTGTGTGTGTGTGAAAAGGAGAAATGTGGGACAGCTGGACATTCTGTGTATGTGTGAAGAGGCAAAATGTGGAAAAGCTGGACATTCTGTGTGTGTATGTGTGTTTGTGTACCAACAACCGCACACACCCACTGCCTTGTGGTTTAGTCTAGTAAGACAAAGGCTAGGGGAGCACACCCCGAGAGAAAAGCAGACGTTAGGGTCACGTCCTGGCGGTTTCTGACAAACTGGAATCCCGGCAGTCCCCTGCAGTATTGAGCAGGAGCTGGTCGTCTTGGGTCACCCCCTTGCCATCAGCAACCCCTGCTCAGTACCAAGATAGTGAAGTTGGAACTGCGCACCTCCCTCGGCACTCTAAACTCTTCTATGCGCAGGTTTTCTCTTCCTGCTTTGCAGGAAGGGAACGTCATCATCGGACTACGATGGACTACCATATACTATATATATCTATGGATCAATGTGTACAAGCCTTATCATGGAATATCTGAACAATAATTGGGAGAGCAACAATGATACACTGACGAATTATTCTGAATAATTAACAGTCCCATTTAGAACAATAACTTGTTTGTATATTATCATTCGAAGTTCACAATCTTGTTTACATAATAAGGTCTATTACAAAAACATATGCCCTCGAATCAAAATGTAAATATAATTGTGTATGGATTTATTTTTTTGTTTCCTTGCAATTATAAGACTATTGTATTCAGATTAGGAAGTGTATATGGAGGTCAGAGGGTTAATTGAGATACTCTTTACCCTTCTAGTTACCACAGATCATTCCTAAGCTGGATAAAATCGTCTAAAGGTAGTCAGAATATACTGTCAAAATGCGTCCTAATCATCAAAGGGTTACGAAGAAGTAACTATTAAATTAACACTTTCACTATTATGATAGTTTGTTTCCTATAATTCGAGTTATCATTTGTCGATTTAAGGGGAGATTTCCACTTGAAGGATTTTATTCTAAACCCCTTTTTCTCTCATGTTTAGCACCATTCCTTTTGAAATTTTAAGACGTTCGCCCCATTCGAACGTTCCCTTAAATACAGCTTAGACAGGGCCTTTTGAAATAACTATGCCTCACATACACACTCGACATAGCCACACAACAATAAAGTCTTTGAAATTATATTAAATAATCACATAATTAAGCATCTTGAGAATAATAAATTAATCAGTGATAGGCAATATGGTTTTAGACGATGTCGATCAACTGCAGACATTCTTTGCCTTCTTACGCATCAAATCAACCAAGCTACAGACCAACATGGTGAAACACATACAATACCACTGGATATATCAAAGGCATTTGATAGAGTCTGGCATCAATCCTTATTGTCGAAGATGTCACACTACGGCCTTGCATCATTAGTTCCACTAATTTTTTCTTCTTATCTTCATAACAGAAAAATACGTGTAATGGTAGATGGCCTTTATTCTCAATTTCACTCAATAAATGCTGGTGTTCCCCAGGGATCAGTTTTGGCCCCAACTCTGTTCCTCATTCATATCAATGATCTCATATCTACCACTCATAATCCAATACATTCCTACGCAGATGACTCAACACTCCACAGTTCCTTCACATTTACCAATTCTTTCACCCAACCCGATCTTATAAATTCAAAAATAAACACTGCAATTTCTCTGAACCAGGACCTTTCTAGAATTAATGAATGGGGACAAAAGAATCTAGTTTCCTTTAATGCACAGAAAACCAAGTACATTCAATTTTCTAACCGACAGAATCTCACTGACTTCCGTATATTTTTTATTGATGTAAATATTCCCACTTCCCCTAGTATTGACATTCTCGGTGTAACATTAACTACTAACTTGAGCTGTACACATTATGTTAGAGGCATTGCTAAGAATGCCTCTAAAAACTGGGACTCCTGTACAGAGTTCGAGAATTCTTCACTGACGAGCAGTTGGCCGTAATATATAAAAGTCATGTGTGTTCTCAGATGGATTACTGTTCACCTCTGTGGAGTGGAAGTGGAGTGGTTGCATTGAAGCAGTTGGACAAAATTCAAAATAAAGCTATTAGATTAATCAATAACCCTGCAATCACACAGGACCTTCCTACATTATCCATGCGAAGATCCCTTGCATTATTCTACAGATATTTTCACAGCAATTGTTCCGAGGAACTTGCTTCAATTGTGCCGCCTCTCCACATCTTTCCCCGTAGAACTAGGGCAGCTGAGAGCGCCCATGAATTTACACTTTCTCCTCCACAATGCAGAACTTCTGCTTATCAAAATTAATTTATCCCTAGAACTACTACTCTTTGGAATTCACTTCCCTCGAGTTGCTTTCCACAAACTTACAATCTACAACAATTAAAATCCAGTTGTTACAAACATTTTATGAATGGAGGATGCCTTTAGGCACATGGACCTTTTTGTTTAATCTGTGTTTTTCCTTCCTCCGTTCATTGTCTCTTAAAAAAAAAAAAACACACAACACTTGTTTCGGTAATGGTTCCGATACACTGACTTTTAATTTGAACTTATAACTCGTGTTATATAAGTTTATTATGAAATATTATGAAGAATTAATTAGGTAAGTATAAATAACCTACTGTTATGTATATAGTACTTATGATTAAATTGTCGTATTTCGCGATTTTGGTCACTCGGAAAATCAGCTGATGAATCTCGGCGCTCCAAATTCACTTGCATTGAAATTATATTCTTTGTACAAGATCACCCATGGTTTTGGAGGGTTTATTTAAGGCTTAGAAATGTTTCTTTATACGCCGGTATATACAGTATACTAAGTTTCATTTCATCTGACGGTATTGAATCCCTAATTGCTCGATACTTAATGGACAAATATGAAACCATGTCTATGCATCATATTAAGTCCAAGTTTATATAATTAGCACCATATTTCACTTCAAAATCTTCAAAATAACTGAGAAATCCTGATGGAAATTTTGCATTTAGTTTACCGTCAGTTGAAAAGAAACAGAGTATAGTGAGAGACACATCAACAGTCACATAAAAACCCACCTATCGCCTTAGTTCGCCACATATCCCATGGCATTGGCAATAATTCGTCGACACATTCGCGCTACTGTCGTAGGGTTATCGCCCTATTCACTCAAAAACCAGCGTTGTCAATAATTGGAATTTGCAAATTGGGAAATCAGGGCTAATCAGACGACAATGGTACGAATTGTGCGACTCGTGCGAGCCAAGACGAATGCCGTGAGACAAATTCGCCAAATTCGTCAACATTTTCAGTTCGCCGCCGGATTTTTAACGTATCATTGTATCAGTGTTGTTCTCCCAAGTATTGTTCAGATATTCCTGGGTTAAGGCTTGTACACATTGATCCATAGATACACACACACATTTTGCCTCTTCACACACACACACATACACACACAGAATGTCCAGCTTTTCCACATTTCGCCTTTTCACACACATAAACACACACACACACTCACTACAGCACGCATACATGCACATACACTCTACAACACACACACACACACACACACACACACACACAGAATGTCCAGCTTTTCCACATTTCGCCTTTTCACACACACACACACACACATGGTATTTGCCATATTCGCACAACCTCCGCAGTGTTTCGCATCACATCGTCCAACATTCGCCCTGCAATCGCTACTGTCGCCATCATCGATTGCCACATTCGACCTGATTCGCCATCAATTGTCGCACATCATTCGTCATTATCACCTAAATAGTCGCCATAATCGCACTGTGATTGTACTTGTCACACTGCAATCGACATAATTAGCCTTGTTCGACTTAATTCGCTTCTGAATACGCCCTATTCGCCGCGAATTTACGGACATAGAAAAAAAACACAGTCGCAGGGCGTTTGCCATCGAAAGTTCGCGCAGTGGGATACCACGTTAACAGTTAGCCCCATAGAAGAATAAATCAAACTTTTGAACAATGAAAAGTATTAGAAATCCTTCAAATCCGATCCTCGGAACAAAAATCCAACAACAGATAATATCCCGAGGACTAAGATGACTATCCAAGATCAAAATCAAACACAATCGTAAGTGACCCTGGTTACCATAACAGTTATGGGTGAATTTTGCAAAAAATAGTGTGTGCCTCCTGAAGTATACCAACACCCTTACGCACTTAATAACAAGCAACAAATTACAAATTGTAAAAACATGAGCAAGAAATCACATTTCTCATCGTTAGAATAATTTAAGTTAGGTTACAGTGAGAAATAAAAGGTTAAAACTCCATAATAACCTAGAATAGGAGGCAGACTGAACACTAGTATGGGTCCGTTTGGGTGAAATCTGAGACATGGAAAATGAGGATGAAGCATGTGATGTGGCCAATGTTTTAGATGTACAACTAGAATGGGACTCCACATTCGATATTGCACTGGAGGAAGACGTGGCAGTTCTCACAGAGGCTGACAATGTACTCAAGTTTGTTGTCGGGCCATCCAATGGTGGAGATGTCCCCGATGCTGGCATCGGGGCCTCCGATGATTTTGAATTTCATGGACTCAGTGGTCATGGCTGAAGAGGTGCAAGGTAGAACTAACTCTGGCCTTCTCGGCATAGTCTTCGAAGGTATTACCGGTGGTGTCTTTGGACGCTTCATACTGGTAGAAGTCCTAGCTTTCTTGCTGGAAGTGGAAGAAGTCGGGGACATGAAGCGGATCTTATGTGGAATAATAGGCTTAAATGCCGAAGCCACAGTGTCATCGCCGATCTGGGGGCTTTTGTGGGTGACATCGACCAGATGCCGCCCGACGGTAGACCAAATCGAGACTAAAAATGTCATGGCTCTTTGTCTTGGACTGGAGTTCTACCTCGATAAGCTTGATTCTGTAATGAAAGTTATCAAGAATCAATGTTGCATAAAGACAATGTTAAGCCCTAAGCTACATGTTCTCGCCTCTCTGGGGTCGAAAGGAACAGCATTTTATTTTATTTATTTTATTTTTTTTTTCTATGTGATAGAGGGAGGCAAAAGGCATTACTGCCTATAGCGAGTGCCTCCCCCATAGTTGAAAGAGTGACAGGGCCAAAATCAAGGGACGTTCGAGCCAAAATGCCTGGACACACGGAGTTTGAAGCAATTTAAGTCATAGGAAGAGGGAAAGACTGATTATGGGAGAGAGTTCCAGAGCTCAGCTGTTGAGTAGAAGAAAGTTTGAGAGTAACGTTTCACTCTTGGGTTGGAGAGTTGCACAGAGTAGGGGTGGGATCGAGTTGCAAGACGGGTACCACGTGCCCTACGTAAAGGAGGTGGTATGCACTGGGATAGCTCTGAGGAACACTGATTATTATAGTAGCGATAGAATAGCGAGAGAGATGCAACATTGCGGCGGAGAGAGAGAGACTGCAGAGAGTTGGTGAGTGGACGGGAGTTAATGATACGAAAGGCCTTCCTTTCAACTTTGTCTAGAAGAGCGGTGTTAGAGGAACCTCCCCACACATGTGAACAATACTCAATACAAGGCCGCACTATGCCCCTGTACAGAGCAAGAAGCTGTGCAGGGGAAAAAAAACCCTAAGGCGGTTGAGCACACCCAGCTTCTGGGAGGCTGCCTTAGCAAGACTGGTAATATGGTCCTTCCAAATGAGAGCAGAAGAAAAAGAGACACAAAGAATATTGAAAGAAGATGAAGGGTTGATTTTTGTATTGTTGAAGAATAAGGGATAGTCCGCTGGGAGATCCTGACGGGTAGATAGATGGAGAAATTGGGTTTTGGAAGCATTAAAGTTAACAAGGTTTTCTCTGCCCCAATTGGAAATAGTATTTAGATCAGAATTTAAGAGTTCTATGTCTTCATTATGTTTGTCGTTGAGGAATTGCTGGCTGGGGCGTTCTGAAAAACTAATGGAGTAGTGTGAGGTTGAATCGTCTGCGTATGAATGGATGGGAATTAAGGTACAGTTAAGGAGATAATTTATAAAAATTAGAAAGAGAATAGGAGATAGGACAGAGCCCTGAGGAACACCGGAGTTTATAGGGTGAGGAAGTGAACAATGGCCGTCCACAACCGCAGCTATGGAATGGCCGGAAAGGAAATTAGAGACAAAGGCACAGATGGAGGGATAGAAACCAAAGGAGGGTAGTTTAGAAATTAAAGATTTATGCCAGACTCTATCGAAGGCTTTCGATATGTCTAGTGCAATAGAAAAAGTCTCACCGAAGTCCCGAAAGGAGGATGACGAAGAGTTAGTAAGATATGAAAGAAGATCACCAGTAGAGCGACCCTTAAGGAAGCCATACTGGCGATCTGAGAGCAGATTATGAGAAGAGAAATGCTTAAGAAATTTGGAAGCAAGAATAGTTTCAAAAACTTTAGAAAGACAAGAGATGAGAGCAATTGGACGATAGTTGGAGGGTTGAGAGCGGTCACCCTTCTTTGGGACAGGTTGAATGTGAGCAAACTTCCAGAATGAAGGGAAGACGTTAGAGGATAGACAGAGACGAAAGAGTTTGCCTAGGCACGGAAGCACAGTTTTTGAGAACAACAGGAGGAACACTGTCCAGATCGTACGCCTTATTAGTGTTAAGCCCAGAGAGGGTAGAAAGTACATCTTTAGAAGAGATTAGGATATTAGGCATAAGTAAGAGAGAGGAGGGCGGAGAGGGAGGAATAGCACCGGAATCATCCAAGGTGGAGTTTCTAGCAAAAGTTTGAGTTTAATTGGAACAAGCTAGGACCTAAAACCCGATGCATGGAATAGAAACATAAGCTACTAGTACTCTTCAGCACGATGAGTATATGCAAGGAGTCATTGAATGCAAGTTTCGTACCTTCCGAATATGAGTTACTTGCCAACATATACATATGAGAAAAGACTCACAAGTCGGAAGGCAGGAGAAGAATGAAGCGTGGCTGTGCACCCCTCCGAACACGTCCGGACCCAACGGCGCCTAGGAGAAGAAGGACATATGCGCCCAGATAAGACTGGGACGACGCGCACATTAGACAGCAGACGCCTGAGAAGCGCATTAAGCTGGACCACGTTTGACGGTATTTTATATTTGATTTTGTACTAGTTTTTTCTAGTAGTGGTACCCACATCATAAGGACGAGTCCATGAGTGGTTTTGTTATATTTAAGAGCGTTTCGCTCACGATGTGTGGCAAACGTATTTTTTACTCTCCTAGGCGGGTCGTTTGAGCGGCGAGCCTTGAGTTCAAAGATTGGCCATTACAATTCGTGAGGCGCATCGTCAATAAGTATATAATTTATTGTTTATGCTGAAAATTTTCCAAATGCGAGCCAAAATTTGCTTACAATTGTAGTGTTATTATACTCTGAAAATTGGTTAAGTCCAAGCCAACCTTAGGAAAAAATAAAAGTTTTACACCGAGGACGATTTTTACATGTATTTTGTATGTGTTCCTTGTTTTGGGGGGTATTAGGTGTGTATTTTTATGAACTCCATCGGAAATTGCAAAAAACAAACATTATCCATCAATCTTAAGACACAGCTCCTCAGGGGAAGTTGATCACCCCCCCTGCAACTAATAATATATCAGCATATATATTGCCAGTAGGGGGCTTACTTAGGTTTGGGCGTAAATCAAAGAATGGGGGGGGGGGGGGGGAGACGTGTGGGACCCACACCAACACCACAAAGATAAGGTGATCAGGTGCGAGGTGCGAGATCTAGGGATTTTTTTGGTAGTAATTTAGGGATTTTATCTGGACAAGGTTATCATGTGTCACCAATTCAGGTACCTCGATAATTATGTCATACATGGAATCTTTATGACCCATACATCATTCCTATATAATATGTCATTACCACCGGAAATGTAATTATTTGTCATTAGACTTTATGGGTGGAAGGAAGGAAGTTCAAGTTTCCACTTTCCCTCAGGTTAGGTTATAGGTTGTCAGATAAAATTAATGATAAAATGTGGTTTTCTGGGGGCTGGGGGGGGGGTGAGGGGGGGGGGGGGGTGGAGGCATATCTTAACATTTTTGTATAATGGGTAAATGTTAATTTCCGATGGTAATGCCATACATAGGAATGATGAATGGGTCATAAAGATTGCATGCATGACATAATAATCGAGGTACTTGAATTGGTGACACATGATAACCTTGTCCATCTATTTATTTGTTTATTCATTTATTTGTTTATCTTCTGGTTGCCTCCTTTTACCTCCATCAAGCTGAATAAAATACCCAAGACATCTACCCCCCACTCACTCCCACCCCAACACACACTTGAATATAAATGTGTGCTTTTTTTTATAGAAAAATGTCACTGCCGATGACCGGTTCCAAATGTATTAACGTCCCGGCTAGGTAAAAAAACGCCTAAATGGCACAAAATGTCATAATATTGACAAAGAAATGAGGCAAAAGGTTATATAATCGCCCAACTAGTGGTGCAAGCGTTCTAAAATCTCGTAGGTAATGGAGCTTAACATGAGGGTGAAGGGAGTCCAGAAAAAGCAAATACCTCTCCGTAATACACAGAGCATCACAATGTAGTGTACAGTTGCCCACATAAGTGCTCATCCTAGCGATGATCTTATACATAGAAATAATATACGCATGATTGAATTACAAGTTTAGTTTATTATGCAGTGAACTCATCTATTTAGTTAACTGATAATTGAAAGAAACCACACTCGCAATTCATTCATACTAAATTTACTTTCATGCATAAGATCAAAATGATAACCAGAATTTATATTCCAAAAATCATAAATATATAATAATACCGACATTTACAGTATCTAAAATAAAATCAAATAATATAATGTAAGCGAAATAAATATTATGTATCCGCATAAACTCCGAAAATAACTGATAAAACAAACATGCATATTACCATAGTTAAAATTATCAGAAGTGATCATTCACATACGAAGGAAATCCGTTAAAATAATGATATGCTTATCATACTATATTTAAATATTTTGAGATGAAGAAAACTAGGTGGTCGAGTAACTCGCCAATCATTATATATTATACTGTTATTCCCGTATATTAGACTAATAAGGTCTAATTATACACCGGGGGGGGGGGGGGGGGGGGGGGGCGAATTTGATCCTGACACCATGGACTTGTTGCACGAGTGCTTCCAGGACCCTGTTACCGGTGGCTGCTGTAGTGACGGAGGTCACCTGCTCCACCAGCTCCAATACGTCTTGCGGGAAGGATTCAGCAACAATGCGGTAATTATGCGAATCAAGACGAGATTTTGCTGTATCAGATTTTTTGTTGGATGTGAACAACTTGCGTATACAACAAACTACCCAGATGACCAGTAGGAAGGCAGTTATGAGATAGACAAAGCGGAGTGCCAAAAACACAAACCCAAAATACCAATTTTGGGCGAATGTACAACCATAATTTTCAGTGTTTAAGACGGCCAAGCCTGTTTTGGGAGAAATTTCGCATTTTCCGTTTTTGTCGAAAACACCCTGAATAGCATCAGTATTCACATCTGCATTTTTTTTTTTTTTTTTCTATGTGATTGAGGGAGGCAAAAGGCATAACTGCCTATAGCGAGTGCCTCCCCCATAGTTGAAAGAGTGACAGGGCCAAAATCAAGGGACGTTCGAGCCAAAATGCCTGGACACACGGAGTTTGAAGCAATTTAAGTCATAGGAAGAGGGAAAGACTGATTCTGGGAGAGAGTTCCAGAGCTCAGATGTTGAGTAGAAGAAAGTTTGAGAGTAACGTTTCACTCTTGGGTTGGAGTTGCACAGAGTAGGGTGGGATTGAGTTGCAAGACGGGTACCACGTGCCCTACGTAAAGGAGGTGGTATGCACTGGGATAGCTCTGAGGAACACTGATTATTATAGTAGCGATAGAATAGCGAGAGAGATGCAACATTGCGGCGGAGAGAGAGAGATTGCAGAGAGTTGGTGAGTGGACGGGAGTTAATGATACGAAAGGCCTTCCTTTCAACTTTGTCTCTCTGATATCAACGCATATCTCTCAATATAAAAATTGAGGTGTACAAATGTCCCAGATGATACATGATGTAGCAGAGCTACCGTCATAAAATTACACAGAATCAGATATGCGCCGAACAAACCTGGATGCTACTTGATTTCGGTACACAGCCGCGTGGTTGAGGAAAAATTGCACTATTTTCTGGTCTGTTAGATCACATACACAATAAACAAAATTATCAATTCTTTTATCTGCATAAACATTCCTTACACTTCTGGTACTAAGAAATATTAAACTGCAAATGAATGGCGCAATTGGGATATAACGATAGTTCGTCAACGTGAGTACGGTCTTGTGGATCAGGGTGCACCTCCGTGTAGGAAAATCCAACACACAGGTCATATTTTATGGGGTCGAATAATGTTTCGAGCCCACCTCACTGAGACATGCAGGTTGGGGTGTAATTATCAGGAAATAAAAGCGTGAGGGCGAAAAAACTACTTATGAAGAAAAGAAACTCAAAACGATAATTAAACACCAAGAAAAAGCTTCCATCATTGTCGATCGGAGTAGTGTGTTTTGTGCAGAGCTGAGAACAAAATTTTGTTAGTCATCTTGTTAATCGGTAACGGAAATGCGATTTTAAAATATCAGACTAAAAGACTTATCTGATATCAAACCAGTTGATAAATTATCAACACATTATATAGCCTATGTAATTGTAATCACACTTAGATAGCTTCGTTGAATGATTTTTATACTAATTATGGTAAGTTCTCGCAGATAAATTAAGCACAACACACAGCACTGTTCACTTACTGACACTGACTGCACGAATGGCGGGTCTTGCTCGTCATAGCCATATTGTCCACATATACTGTATATATAACATGACGCTATTGTTCCTTTAGTGTTATATTCTATTTGCATAATTAATGATGAAGATAAAACACTGGTAATTACATAACTGAAATACAATGTACACCCAGAAGTGAAAGTCCTTGCATAGGGTTTACCCCCTACTCCTACTACCCTAAAAGGTAGGAACGGGATGGACCCTGCCCAGACCCCTTTACTACTCCTACCCCAGGCAGAAGGGACGGGATGGTGCCAGTCCGTCACCGCTTCCTTCCCCTACCCTATAATGGAGAGATTAAACAAGCAGGCCCCCCACTCACACCCTACCCCAACCCCACACAGGAGGAAACCGCCGATGACAACCATTGTTTTCCACGAACACAGAATAAAGTAACCTTGCCACGAGGGCGAGACCATGTCAGTAATTGGTAATCTATATATATTCTATATATTATGCCAGAACAATGTTGCAATAAATTATCTGATTTTACAGAATGAAGATCATTTACACTATCTGTCACCTATCCGTAGCTTAACACACAAACACTTATGATTTATGCGTAATTAGTATTCTATCATGTTTATATTTAAAATTTAAATTTCCAATACCATCACCCCTTCTAGTTATTTTACAAATTATTGTATTCACCCGTGGCCAACCCTTCGGGCATCACGGCGTCAGGCAATATATAGATAGATCGATAGTATTCACCCACCCGCGCAATATGCATTGGTATTTAATGGATTTGCACATTGAAATGGTAATCTTGTAATTTTTGAATACCTCTGAAGAGATGTTGGAACTTACTAAAAAATATGTTGTATGGATTGCTTAATTGATTATAAGTGGTATATTCATTCAATGCTCGATCCGTGGTTAGGCTTTTTGGTGCAAATTCGAGAATATTAACACTTTCTCTCTCTCTCTCTCTCTGAAAATGTTGTCTCGGTTCTTAAGGGATACCAACAGATTTTTCATTTACTTTTGTAATTATTATTTGTATTGCTTCTACATTAGCACACATCTATTATTAACGTTAATTTGTAGTGCAAGTTAATTAGATCAATAGTGTAACTGAATAGTTAGGGTCATAGGATTTATCCTGAATAATGTTGGCAGGCCTGAACTGTAATAACTGGTGTTCCAGTAGTAGCAGAAGAGTTGGTAAAAAGATCTATATGAAGATCCATACTAATCTCAGCCTAATGTCAGAAAGCAATAAGAGTTAAACGAGACTCAAACTATGCAAGTATGTAGTTCGGGGGAGGAAAGGTGATAGTTTAGCAGTCGACACAGGAAAATCAGCTTTAGAACACCATGAATAGAGATGCATTTAGTATCAAAGTTTAACCGTTCCAGCTACTCTAAATATACCAATAACTCATGAGGGAAATGCTTTACCACAAATGTTTGCCTCGATGTTAATTAATTGTTCAATATATATGTATATAGATATAATATATACTGTATATATAGGGTCTATATATACAGTATATTATACTCTCTCTCTCTATATATATATATATATATATATTGTTACGACTGGGGTTCAAATATATCAGGGCTCTTATTCATTGGACTAGTAATGGCATAAATGTTACAACGGAAAGCGCTAACTCCAACCTCTGATGTATATTCCCAGTGAACAAAGAACACAAATACTCTACAGAGTTCTATATGCAATAATAGGCTATCAAACTCTCAATAAATGTGCGTCTACTCTAGGCTTAATGTTATGTGAAAACAGCCTATTACTACCTATAACCGAAGGTGCTTGGTTATGGTATGCAAAGTAAGGTGGTAAGAGAAGTTACAGCTTACGTTACTTTAATCAATAAATGTCAGGCACTCCTGCATGAAAGAAAAGTGCACTAAAGTCCTTCAACACTAACAAGGAATCTTCTTTAAATGTTAGATGCTATAAAGATGCTCGTATCGGAAATGGAACCCAAAAAGGCAGGCAGCGGAACAATGCTCGTGCAGGCTATGCACAAAAAGGCAGAATATATATAATGCCGTCGGAGCCAAGAATATCCTAAACACAACAACAATAATAATAATCGCCACGACAATGCAGTATTCCTATCAACAAAAAGAGCCTAAGTCGTTTGTGTCTCAATACATCAAACTAGGCTGCGAAATGCTTGTGTAATCATAAATGGGTATGCATAAAAAGAGTAATTGGTTTAATATACTTAATGTCTACTGTGACTGATAAAGTCTAGCTAGAGTCAATGATACGAGATACTGGTGCGCATGGCATGCCGCATAGCCTAGTGCAAATCTCGTCTGTGCGTCAAATATTACGTTATAGGGAAGGGTAGCTCTCTTGAGAAACCTTAATACCGAAGTATTAAGCGTTCTCCTGGCGTACCTCAAAGACAAACAATCGAGACTAGAACAGTGCAGAATGGTATAGGCAAAAAGCCCTCATTCGTGCATGCTCTATTCTCAATGGCACACAGACTAGAATTTACTCAATCAACTCCAGTTCTCAGGTATGTCGTGCCGCTTTTTAACTGAAGCCAGCACTCATAGGAAACAATACCTATAATATCAGACTCCTAGTCTAGCATTATCTAATCCAGCAGAACACTAATAACTAAAGGAAGCAGTACTAAACAATATAAATGCCAACCAATGCTTCGTGATCCACTTATCTTAACAACTAACATACATAGGCTATATCAGACCTTAACACACAATACAACTGGCCAGCATGAAGCTGATTTTGCAGAGTTAACCAGAGGGGGTATAATATTAATAAAAGGTGGTGAAGGATATGGAAAATGAGAGAGATAGGCAGAGGAAAAGATTCTCAGGTACGGAGCGGGGACAGATAGCAAGGGAAAAAAGATGGGTGTGTTCTAGAAACCAGATCTGAGGGAGAGAGTGGCGAGGAACTGTATATATACTCGCACTAGCTCGAGCCGCGTGGGAAAACAGCGGTTACAAGTCATCTAACCACTAGCAAAGCTTACAGCATGGTAAGGGCCTCTCTCCACCCCCGCGAGGCAGCCAGCCGTGACGTCATCGAGCGGGACAAAAAACACTGGGCGCCCCCTCTCACTCTGTTCTACTCCCTCTCTCTCTCCCAGATCCTATCATTACTAGTTAATGATCAAATATATACTTTACAATTAAATATATAAAGCCTTGACATGGGCGAAAACAAAGAGCCTTTCTGGACTGCCCATGACACGAGCTTTCATATGAAATAAAGCACACTCTAATACACAAACTGTAGCCCCATCCACTGCCCTGGCGATCCTAGCGAGTCACTGTAGGACAAGCCATGCGGTTCTAACGGAGTGGTTAACGTCACACCCCCCCCAAGATTTTCCTCAGAGGCCCCAAGGCTCACAAAAATCTGATGGTTAGAACCCATGCTATATCTCCACTTCCCATCACCCAGCGGCAGTAAAATATCTGGCACAGTTCTTCAAAAAAAAAAAATTCAAAATTATAACCCTCCCCAACACCATAGGTTAAATTATATGTAGTTATGCTCCTCAAGAGCGAGCTTCTCTAGCCCAGCATTCTGAGAGGAGTGCAACTCAGAATTACTGCTATAACATACTAAAAAAAATCAACTATCAAAGAAAGAGTTTTTATTTGATTTTTATGTTTATAATTTGTTTATTTCGGCTGCACTATAGGGGCAAGCCTAGTTTTTTCTTCTATACCAAACGCTCAACTCCTGCTTTACGACCCAATACGCTGGGCTACAACCGCGAGCCAACAAGCACCAAGCGCAAAATACTATTCAAACTAAAGCAGGAGGCTACCCGTGTGTCAATCTACCCAGGATCATCTACCCTCGAAAGACAATCTGCAATCACGTTGTCACAACCGGCAATATGGCGTATGTCCAGGTTATATTCCTGTAACATTAGCAACCACCTGGTCAGCCTCATATTCCGATTGTGAAACTGGTTCAAAAACTTGAGAGGGTGATGATCTGTGTAAATTACAACGACTGGACCATAGGCTGGAACATAGACCTCGAAATGCCTCAGTGCAAGTACAATTGCCAGCAGCTCTTTCTCGACAACAGAGTAGTTCTTTTGGGCTGAATTGAACTTCTTCGAGTAGAAACTAACAGGATGTTCCAGCCCATCATCGTACCTTTGCATAAGGACGGCACCAGCCCCCACACCACTAGCATCTGTTGCTAGTTGGAAAGGTAGGCTAAAGTCAGGGGCCCTGAGGATCGGGTGAGTGCACAACAGGTATTTTACTACGCTAAACGCCTTCTCACACTCAGGCGCCATTTGAATTTCTTATCCTTCGCTAAAAAAATCTGTCAGAGGTGCTAGCACGGTAGAGTACCCTTAATGAAGCGTCTGTAGTATCCGATCATACCTAAGAACCTCATGATCTGCTTCTTGGTGGCCGGGAAAGTGATCAATCGCAGCTATCTTGTTCTGTGGGGGCACACCTGTCCCAACCCCACCATGAACCCAAGATACTGCACGGACGCCCGCACGAAATCACACTTTGCCAGGTTGACCACCAAGCCAGCCTCACTAAGCCTCTTGAACAGGAGTTCTACGTGCTCACAATGACTCGTAAAGCTGTTGTCATAGATAATAATATCGTCGAGGTATACTGTGCAATTAGGAATGTCTGCCGTTATATCATTCATCAAACTCTGAAAGGTAGCGGGTGCGTTCTTTAGGCCATAAGGCATAACGTTACAGCGGTAGGTAGCACCATCCACCACAAAACCACATACCTCTTTCGCTCGTTCGGACAAGGGCACCTGCCAGTATCCCTTAACCAAGTCCACCTTGGTTAGGTACTTTGCATTGCCTATCTTGTCCATACAGTCGTCGACCCGAGGAAGAGGGTATGGGTTGGTGGGCGTCAAACCATTTAACCGTCTGTAGTCTACACAGAATCGCACCTTACCATCCGGTTTTGGTTGCAGCGTGACGGGAGATGTCCACTTCACCACCCCCTTCTCAATCAGCCCCCTTGTTAACATATACTCCAACTCCGCCCGGAGGGCCGGCAGTTTAATATGGGGCACCCTATAGGGAACTGACTTGAAAGGGGGGTGGTCTCCTACGTCCACGTCGTGCACCTCTAGGGTAGTGAGCCTGGGTGCTCCGGGAAAACAGAGGGGTATGAACCGAACAGGCGCTCCACAGCCACCCGCTGATGCTCAGGTAAGTGTTGCAACGCTTCCTGAGCCGCCTGGTTCGTGTTCCCGCCCACTGGTTCGCAGAGACATGATGATCCCAGTTATCCTCCACCTGAGCTTGACTGTCCCGTTCTCCTTCTCCACCTTGACTGCTAAACGTCATCACAGGCACAGTGAGAGGCTCAGGGGGGTGCCTCACATACTCCTTCATAAGATTAACGTGACATAACTGATTGCGCTTACGTCTGTCTGGAGTGGCTACCAAGTAATCCAGGTCCGATAGCTTCTCAACCACCCTATAAGGACCAGTTGTACTTCGCGGATAAGGGGTGACCTACAAGGGGCAGTAGAATCAACACCTCCTGTCCCACGTGATACTCCCTGAGTTTAACCTTGAGGTCGTACCTGTCCTTCATGAGGGCCTGAGAGCTAGTCAAATTACGGCCAGCCAACTCCAGACTGCGCAACATCCGTTCCCGACTGTCGAGGACATACTTGAGCATAGAACAAGGTTTTTCTGCACCCTCCCATATTTCTTTAACCATATGGAGAGGCCCTCTGACACGGTGTCCAAAGACGAGCTCATTAGGGCTGAATCCCAAACTTTCCCCAGGTACCTCCCGTGCAGCAAACAAAACATATGGCAGGCCAAGATCCCAATCCCTCCCACTCTCAAAGCAACAACAACGAAGCACAGATTTAAGGGCTGAGTGCCATCGCTCTAACACACCCTGGCTCTCCGGATGATATGCAGATGACACAACCCCAACAATCCCATGCTGCGGCATTGCTTGTACAAAGAGGCTAGAAGTGAAGTTGGGTCCCCGGACTGACTGAATGCCCTGCGGGTAACCATACCGGGAAAAATACACTAGCAAGCTTCGGACCACCGTTTTCGCCGACCCATTTCTCATAGGGTACGCGTCAGGGTACCTTGTTGCTACATCTCCCGACTGTGCATCACTGTCCTCCTTCAACTCTTTCGTCTTTTTAAGCCCATCCTCTGCCCCTTCAGGAACAGTTACTGGGTCTTCTCCAGACTCAAAATGTGGTCCTAATAATGAGTCCCCGAGAAGGTCCGTTGACACTAAACTCTCAACCGCATCAACTTTCAACCCCTTCTCGGTACCCTTCCTCCGCTGATCTAAAGATTGTTGACCAGAATGTGACTCCCTGGATGCAGAATCTCCGGTGACAACACACGCCATAGGCTGCACCGGACACTTCTCAACCCACTCCTGCTCCTCCCTACTCACGTCGGCCGGCTTCTCGACAACGACTAAGGGTGGAGCCTCAGAAGTAGGTCCCGCAAAGTCGTTGCCAAGAAGGAGGTCAACGCCCCCAACAGGTAACTTCTCCACAATTCCTACATCCAGGTCACGAGTCACACCATCAACTTCCACCTTCATTCTTACAAGCGGGTATGACCTTGTCGCATTAACTCCCTGAACCACAACCACCCGCGCCGTATTGACAGGTTTACCAGTGAAATTGCTCAACAGTGTTTGCGATGCCCCAGTGTCACGCAAAATTCTCACCTCATGTCTTCTACCCCCCCACTCCACACAACCAAGTCCCCTGTGGTCACTAAAGGCATCACGGACAGGGAATAAGCCTTCCGGATCCTTCTGCACTGGCAGTGTATTTACCTCGGAAGAAATGCCTCTAACAAACTCCGATGTCCTCTTGAACACTCCAATGCCGTGAGCAAAAGACACGGCTGCCGGAGGAGGTCGACTAGGGCACTCATTTGCCTTATGACCCTCCTGGTGGCACCAAAAACACATAAATTTCGGTTTCGGCTTATACTGTGATGTAAAAGGCCCCTGACTTTTCACATACGGTGTGGTGTAGGTTTGGCTTCAGTTTTAGTTTCATTGCTCTTTGGTTTAAATGTGTCATTGCTACGGGGAGGGGGAGGATAACGGTCCCTAGCACTTGCATCGTACTTCTGTGAGGACCCGCAACCCCGAATCAACGACAGCCGTAGATCAGCCATTTCTGCTGCTTCTACTAGAGTTCTTGGGTTTTTCTCCTTTAAGTTCAAAGTTAGATCACTGCCCGTGCTCTTAAAGAACTGCTCCAACATCATTAACTGCTTAACTCCATCAAACGTTGTTACCTTCTCAGATCGGAGCCAGTTCCCCATAGCATCGGACAAGTCCCGGGCGTGTTCCAAAAAGGTGCTATCTCTTCCCTTAGTTACACCCCGGAACTTCAAACGGTACGTTTCTGGTTGCAATTCGTAAGCCCTCAGGACAGCCTCCTTGAGATCCTCATACACAATACACGACTCCAAAGGTAACGCATCGTAGGCTTTAAGACCCTTGCCTATTAATCTAGAGGATACAAGTGCTGCCCATTTATTCTCTGGCCACTGGTGTTCCTGGCACTTCTTCTCAAAGCGTGTGAAAAATTCTGTTACACCACTCTCATCAAACACCGGAACCAGTTTCAATAAGTGCGAGAGAGACTGCTCATGAACACGGTTACCAGCCCCAAGTCGCTGTCCCGTTGTCTCTACTCGCGACTTCTCTACGTCCATGTCGGCACAGTACCTAGTCGACTCTAAATCCGCTTGGATTTTTTATAGCTCTATGTGTTCATGACTGATAGTTTTTCTCTCTTCTATCTTGGCTAATTCTAATTGCTGCTGAAGCTCACATGCCCTTTGTTGCTGTTGAAGCTGACATTTTCTCTCTTCGATCTTAGCTAATTCGAGCTGAAGTAATAATTCTGGAGTTAACCCTTGAGGAGGTGAAGGTGCTACAATGTTTGAAATTACCGGTGGTCCCCCCAGGGGCAACCCACCCTGCCAGTCACCACCCACCTGTGGAAGCGTACCCGGGGTCGGCAAACTACTGGGATGGCTGGGAGTCGAGTGTAGGGGAAGCATGGCCGAAGGGCTCTGAGCACTCAACCCATCTCGCTCACCAGTCACCCTGCCCAGTACACACGTTATCAAGTTATCCTTGGTCATGCTGCTAGTAACCGCATGACCGATAGCTGTGGCCAGGCATTGAAGACCGTACCGATCCATACCCTCCAACCGCTCGGCAGTAACAGGCCATTGCAAAAATATCCTAGCATCCTCCTCACAGTTCACCCGATTAACCCTTTCATCATGCTGCTGTTCCTCAGTTTCGACATTACGTACTGTGTCTCCATTCTCCTCTGATCCGGTATAAGACATGATGCTCACAAAAATTTCTCACCACAATATTCAGAAAAGAAGCACCCCAAACTCTTATACCTCAATATACACACAAAAATTCTCGGAAATACTCAAGGGCTATACTATGTTGCAAAAAAAAAAAAAAAATCTTGCTGATCCCCGCAAAATATTCCCCAAAACAACAAATGTTCCCTGCTTAATAAATGTAGGTTCACCAAATCCTAGGTAAGGTCGCCATTTGTTACGACTGGGGTTCAAATATATCAGGGCTCTTATTCATTGGACTAGTAATGGCATAAATGTTACAACGGAAAGCGCTAACTCCAACCTCTGATGTATATTCCCAGTGAACAAAGAACACAAATACTCTACAGAGTTCTATATGCAATAATAGGCTATCAAACTCTCAATAAATGTGCGTCTACTCTAGGCTTAATGTTATGTGAAAACAGCCTATTACTACCTATAACCGAAGGTGCTTGGTTATGGTATGCAAAGTAAGGTGGTAAGAGAAGTTACAGCTTACGTTACTTTAATCAATAAATGTCAGGCACTCCTGCATGAAAGAAAGTGCACTAAAGTCCTTCAACACTAACAAGGAATCTTCTTTAAATGTTAGATGCTATAAAGATGCTCGTATCGGAAATGGAACCCAAAAAGGCAGGCAGCGGAACAATGCTCGTGCAGGCTATGCACACAAAAAGGCAGAATATATATAATGCCGTCGGAGCCAAGAATATCCTAAACACAACAACAATAATAATAATCGCCACGACAATGCAGTATTCCTATCAACAAAAAGAGCCTAAGTCGTTTGTGTCTCAATACATCAAACTAGGCTGCGAAATGCTTGTGTAATCATAAATGGGTATGCATAAAAAGAGTAATTGGTTTAATATACTTAATGTCTACTGTGACTGATAAAGTCTAGCTAGAGTCAATGATACGAGATACTGGTGCGCATGGCATGCCGCATAGCCTAGTGCAAATCTCAAGTCTGTGCGTCAAATATTACGTTATAGGGAAGGGTAGCTCTCTTGAGAAACCTTAATACCGAAGTATTAAGCGTTCTCCTGGCGTACCTCAAAGACAAACAATCGAGACTAGAACAGTGCAGAATGGTATAGGCAAAAAGCCCTCATTCGTGCATGCTCTATTCTCAATGGCACACAGACTAGAATTTACTCAATCAACTCCAGTTCTCAGGTATGTCGTGCCGCTTTTTAACTGAAGCCAGCACTCATAGGAAACAATACCTATAATATCAGACTCCTAGTCTAGCATTATCTAATCCAGCAGAACACTAATAACTAAAGGAAGCAGTACTAAACAATAAATGCCAACCAATGCTTCGTGATCCACTTATCTTAACAACTAACATACATAGGCTATATCAGACCTTAACACACAATACAACTGGCCAGCATGAAGCTGATTTTGTAGAGTTAACCAGAGGGGGTATAATATTAATAAAAGGTGGTGAAGGATATGGAAAATGAGAGAGATAGGCAGAGGAAAAGATTCTCAGGTACGGAGCGGGGACAGATAGCAAGGGAAAAAAGATGGGTGTGTTCTAGAAACCAGATCTGAGGGAGAGAGTGGCGAGGAACTGTATATATACTCGCACTAGCTCGAGCCGCGTGGGAAAACAGCGGTTACAAGTCATCTAACCACTAGCAAAGCTTACAGCATGGTAAGGGCCTCTCTCCACCAACCCCCGCGAGGCAGCCAGCCGTGACGTCATCGAGCGGGACAAAAAACACTGGGCGCCCCCTCTCACTCTGTTCTACTCCCTCTCTCTCTCTCCCAGATCCTATCATTACTAGTTAATGATCAAATATATACTTTACAATTAAATATATAAAGCCTTGACATGGGCGAAAACAAAGAGCCTTTCTGGACTGCCCATGACACGCGCTTTCATATGAAATAAAGCACACTCTAATACACAAACTGTAGCCCCATCCACTGCCCTGGCGATCCTAGCGAGTCACTGTAGGACAAGCCATGCGGTTCTAACGGAGTGGTTAACGTCACAATATATATATATATATATATATAATGTTAGTAAAGCCAGGTAATAAATTTTCTTTAATACATACGAGGTTGAAAGAAATGGCAATTTCTGCGTTGGAAATTTTATTATTCAAAGTTTCCAGGTCTCTGATGAGTTTTCGCTGGGTGGCAGGAAGTAGATGAATGAGATTAGCAAAATTCATAGTGGTACAGGGTTACATTAATGTACATGATGATACAGGATATACGACGCGTTTCACTGGACAACCAGCATTATCAAGTAAGGATAGAATGATATAAAGAAACAGGAAGGGTATATAGAGGGTGGAGGATCAGAGGAGGCGAAAATCAGGGGGCAAAAGTCTGCTATTGGTGGAGGGGTATTCTAGGAGTGTAAAAGAGAGATCCGCGTCACGCAGGCGCACTGGATGCGGGAAGGTGGTGGTCAATTGGCGGGGTCGGAGCTGATTGGCTGCGTGTCGAGGGGCGTGGCCTAAGTTGCGTAGTACGTGTGGCGCCGGCAGAAGACGAAGCTGAAAGAGGTAGCGCGGGGGGCTGCGTCAAGGGCACCGGGGGGCGTTAGGTCCTGTAGGATAGTGCCTTTTGGCAGAAGGAAGGATCTGAAGGTCCAGAGTTTGGTTGTTGATGTTAGGATGTAAGGCTTGGATATATAACGCTTCGAGTATAGGTAATCTCCTTGGGTCACTTTCTTTATCGAGTATGGTGGTGTGTTTCTCTAACTCGTTGCGTGTGAGGTGGGGGTGGTTAGGGGTGAGATAGTGGTCTTTGATGGCTCCAGCCTGAAGGTGAAGAGTTAACCGACGTGAAAGACGAGTCTGCGTCATGCCAATATAGGAATGAGGTCCACAGTCCTCATAATTACAGGTATGTTGGTAAATGACGTGATCATCGGTAATCGGGCTCTTTATCTTGGTGGAAGCTGGTTTGTTGCGGAGAACGAGGTTGGAGGTCTTGGGGGATTTGTAATAGATTATTAATTTGATTTTGTTTTCCGGGTTGGTTGGGTGGACATGCTTGGAGATTATTTCTTTTAAGACGGCCTCGTCATTTTTGTGGTAAGAGAACATAAAATTGTGGTAGAAGATCTTAATTTCATTGGGGGGGTCAATGTTGGGAGGGCTTTGGGTGTACCATTTTTCAAGATGGTGGTTGATGGTGCTGGAGATGTCGGAGTTGGAGTATCCGTTATTCACTAAAACTTGGGATAGTCTTTCTAGTTCCTGGTGGGTGTCGGCCCAGGTAGAGCAGTGGGTGAGGGCTCTCCTTACATACGCGGAGATGGAGGCTAGAAGATTACGGCGGGGGCATTCACTATCGCTGTTGAGGCATTGTCCTGTGTTAGGTGGTTTAGTGTAGACGGTGGTTTTGAACCCATGGTCGTTCAGAGCTACGAGGATGTCGAGGAAGAGGAGTTGTCCATTGTTTGATACTCGAAGCGTTATATATCCAAGCCTTACATCCTAGCATCAACAACCAAACTCTGGACCTTCAGATCCTTCCTTCTGCCAAAAGGCACTATCCTACAGGACCTAACGCCTCCCCTCGCCCCCCGGTGCCCTTGACGCAGCCCCCCGCGCTACCTCCTTCAGCTTCGTCTTCTGCCGGCGCCACACGTACTACGCAACTTAGGCCACGCCCCTCGACACGCAGCCAATCAGCTTCGACCCTGCCAACCGACCACCACCTTCCCGCATCCAGTGCGCCTGCGTGACGCGGATCTCTCTTTTACACTCCTAGAATACCCCTCCACCAATAGCAGACTTTTGCCCCCTGATTTTCGCCTGATCCTCCACCCTCTATATAATTATACCCTTCCTGTTTACCTTTTATATCATTCTATCCTTACTTGATAATGCTGGTTGTCCAGTGAAATGCGTCGTATATCCTGTATCATCATGTACATTAATGTAACCCTGTACCACCATGAATTGTGCTAATCTCATTCATCTACATCCTGCCACCCAGCGAAAACTCATCAGAGACCTGGAAACTTTGAATAATAAAATTTCCAACGCAGAAATTGCCATTTCTTTCAACCTCGTATGTATTAAAGAAAATATATATATATATATATATATATATATATATATATTGAGAATATATCACAAATACACGTGAGCCACTAAATGTTTCGAGTCTCTCAGTGGGGATCGAACCATCGACCATCAGGATGATAGCCGACGCTTTAATCAATTACACAACGGCAGTCTAAAAGACACTCAGCCTTCTATCCTATTTATGTTAGGGAGAAGGGAAACCCACTAGGCGAATATATTTCAATTCAAACCTAGTTGTAGGATCCATATTTCCAGAATACCATACACGGATTTTTGAGTGTCCCGACGCAACTCGGGTAGAAATTGATTTAATTTAATTCTAACCCACAAAGCATGAGAGTTACAAATATTGAGAATATATCACAAATACACGTGAGCCACTAAATGTTTCTAGTCTCTCAGTGGGGATCGAACCATCGACCATCAGGATGATAGCCGACGCTTTAATCAATTACACCACGGCAGTCTAAAAGACACTCAGCCTTCTATCCTATTTATGTTAGGGAGAAGGGAAACCCACTAGGCGAATATATTTCAATTCAAACCTAGTTGTAGGATCCATATTTCCAGAATACCATACACGGATTTTTGAGTGTCCCGACGCAACTCGGGTAGAAATTGATTTCATTTAATTCTAACCCACAAAGCATGAGAGTTACAAATATTGAGAATATATCACAAATACACGTGAGCCACTAAATGTTTCTAGTCTCTCAGTGGGGATCGAACCATCGACCATCAGGATGATAGCCGACGCTTTAATCAATTACACCACGGCAGTCTAAAAGACACTCAGCCTTCTATCCTATTTATGTATTCTGGAAATATGGATCCTACAACTAGGTTTGAATTGAAATCTATTCGCCTAGTGGGTTTCCCTTCTCCCTAACATAAATAGGATAGAAGGCTGAGTGTCTTTTAGACTGCCGTGGTGTAATTGATTAAAGCGTCGGCTATCATCCTGATGGTCGATGGTTCGATGCCCACTGAGAGACTAGAAACATTTAGTGGCTCACGTGTATTTGTGATATATTCTCAATATTTGTAACTCTCATGCTTTGTGGGTTAGAATTAAATTAAATCAATTTCTACCCGAGTTGCGTCGGGACACTCAAAAATCCGTGTATGGTATTCTGGAAATATGGATCCTACAACTAGGTTTGAATTGAAATATATTCGCCTAGTGGGTTTCCTTCTCCCTAACATAAATAGGATAGAAGGCTGAGTGTCTTTTAGACTGCCGTGGTGTAATTGATTAAAGCGTCGGCTATCATCCTGATGGTCGATGGTTCGATCCCCACTGAGAGACTAGAAACATTTAGTGGCTCACGTGTATTTGTGATATATTCTCAATATTTGTAACTCTCATGCTTTGTGGGTTAGAATTAAATGAAATCAATTTCTACCCGAGTTGCGTCGGGACACTCAAAAAATCCGTGTATGGTATTCTGTAAATATGGATCCTACAACTAGGTTTGAATTGAAATATATTCGCCTAGTGGGTTTCCCTTCTCCCTAACATAAATAGGATAGAAGGCTGAGTGTCTTTTAGACTGCCGTGGTGTAATTGATTAAAGCGTCGGCTATCATCCTGATGGTCGATGGTTCGATCCCCACTGAGAGACTAGAAACATTTAGTGGCTCACGTGTATTTGTGATATATTCTCAATATTTGTAACTCATGCTTTGTGGGTTAGAATTAAATTAAATCAATTTCTACCCGAGTTGCGTCGGGACACTAAAAAATCTGTGTATGGTATTCTGGAAATATGGATCCTACAACTAGGTTTGAATTGAAATATATTCGCCTAGTAGGTTTCCCTTCTCCCTAACATAAATAGGATAGAAGGCTGAGTGTCTTTTAGACTGCCGTGGTGTAATTGATTAAAGCGTCGGCTATCATCCTGATGGTCGATGGTTCGATCCCCACTGAGAGACTAGAAACATATATATATATATATATATATATATATATATATATATATGTGATTTTACAGTATTGAGTTATGCACGAAATATATACTGTAGGCCTATGCAGTTTGCTATAATATTTAGTAACCCACTTCCTTGATAATATTTTCCAATAGGTGTTATACACCGAGACACCATAAAATACAATAATTAATTACCAGATTATACTGCTTTATAATACTATCAAATAGCTAACATGGCATATTGTTATGCTGTCAAATGTAAAGCGAGTAGCTATTGTATTTTTGTGTATAATTTTATTAATTTCTACATGATAATACATGTATAACAAATCATATATTAAGCCTCTGAGAATCGATGACACTCTTCTTTTCTGCTTTATGGCTATTATTAGACGATTTAATTCAGATTAGGACATTATTTCACATTGGTCCTTCCTAAGCTGTAATTATTCGTCTAATTATAGCCAGGATAAACAATCAAAATGCGTCAAAACCATGAGAGGGTAAACGCAGGTAAACACGATACCATTACTTAAGAAATTGATAATGGTGTGTGTGTGTGTGTCAACCTCTGTCTGGCATTGGGGTGGGGTGTAAGTGTGCGTGGGGGGGGAGCGGGGGTAGTTTGTTCTCTTCATGGGTGGGGAGGGGAAGGAAGTGGTGACAGACAGGCACACCCTGCCCCTTCTGCCTGGGGTAGGAGTAGTAAGGGGGACGGGGCAGGGACCACCCCGTTCCTAGCTTCTGGGCTAGGAGTAGAGGGTAAACCCTATGCAGGGACTTTCACTTCTGGGTGTACATCTTTCAATAGAGAAATCATGAATAATTAGTTCTCATTATTTGTTTTGTTATCCATACAGAATAGTTTTCTATGATAGATGATTGACAGAAAATTACAATGTCTGGGTGTCTATTATATACCTATTTGTTCCCGGGATTTGAAAATATTTGATTATACATATTTCAAACACACTTACAATTACACACCTATTCAGCTACATCGCTCTCCAGAGTGTTGGGGCTTGTACTGAAGGCTGAATTAAAATTAGCAGCTCAGTTCTCAATAACTAGAGAACAAATGCGAAACTACTATGTTTGTGTCATATTGCCAAATATTCGTAATGAACATCAAATTTGGCTGTGAAAACGTTGTAATAGCGGAGAAATTAAGATGAAAACAAGCCGATTTTGTTCCAGATTAAATACAATCGCCCACAGTTATGTTTCCTCAACTTTTATCGCCATCGTAGGTCTGAAAATGTATGAAATATACACTTATCATAATAGACTGCTTGCTAATTTCAGGCTATAAGAAAGGTAAGAGGAGTTTTTTCTCCATCATGCTTAGCCCCATTAGTTTTGAGATTTTAAGACGTTCGCCCTATTAGTTTGGCGGGTCAGTCCTTTCACCTCATTTCTTTGCAAATCTTAAGGAAATTCCAACTTAATTTTGTTTTTCCGGACCGCCTTCTCACTCAGGTTTAGCCTCATTTGCTTTGAATTTTGAAGATGTTCATCATTATTAGTTGGCTGATTTTAAGACTTTTCGACCCCGCAAGGATGTAGTATTCGGGCGCCTTGTTTACACAACTTGGCACGCTCGCGATCATGTTCCCGTCTATTTTGACTGCCGTGGGATACAATAATATGTTGAGGGGGCATAGCCCCGATGACTTATTGTCATCATCATATATATTGCCAGCAGGGGGCACATAACAGAAAAAATAGCCGTCAAAATAGACAGGAACTTTACTGCGAGCGATTGACCTTTGTAAACATGACGACCGTACACCCAAATACTACATCCTTCCACTTTTCGCCCCATTTATGTCAATTTTAAGACCTTTCGTGCCATTTAGGTGTCGATATTTTGTTTTCCTTGCGAGTGATAGCAAGTGTGCAATTTGCGAGGAACCAACCTTCGTCCGGAGCACTTATATATCTCGAAGATGAATCTTAGGTATATTTATCTATACTTGATTTAGTTTTTGAAGGAAGCAAAAATTACATAAGAAATAGATTAATAAATATATAAATATATCGAACTATATACTGTATATATTAAATCCCTGGTGCCTAAACAATGTCTATGTTTGTAGGAGGCTGTAGACGCCAGCCGAACACGGCGGTACTCCCGGGAGTGCTAGGTGACTGATAAGAACCGCTGGGAACTCCTGTTTCACCACCTGGCCTCCCTAGGTGATCCTTTCAGTGTCTCATCAATATTGAAGGCAACCCCAGCCTACCCTCCAAAACACTTTCTCCTCCTATCAATACATTTTACTACAAACACCTGAGGTCCTGATGTGGCGGCGTCTACGCCGTGGGGCCACCTCCCGAGGCTGCCAACCGCGGATGGCTGCCGACCCTCCACGGCCGAAGACAAAATCAATGACCAGTGGAGGAAAACCGGATGCCGGCCGCGGGGAGCAGTTTCGGGAGCCAAACCGTCACAACCATCCCCTGCCCCCTCCCTGGGGGCACGGGTCCTTGGAGCGGCTTCGGTCGCGCCGGGAATTTCCACACCTCTCACACCACACACATCACACAGTTTTTCCTACACCGAAAAATGACTGTCATTTCTCGAAGACTTCTTCTAGCCGGAGACATTGAGAGCAACCCAGGACCCACGTACACATACATATGTCCAACTTACTCAAAACCCATCACTTCGAGTCGCCATACTAAGGGTTCAGTTCTCTGCAATTCATGCGGGAACTGGACCCACTTCACCTGCACAACACTTGCCTCCAAGAAACACTACACAAACACCTGGACCTGTTCCTCATGCCCCTCCCACTCCCAGTCAAATCCCTCACCTAAAACCCGTCCACCTCTCCTCCCCCGCCCACCTAACCTTCCCATATCATCCACTCCCCCCCTAAAACCCGTCCACCTCTCCTCCCTAACCCACCTAACCTTCCCATACCATCCACATCCTCAACTCAACACACCACACCCCATCCTAATCCATTCCAACCCCCATCTCCTGCTCCCCAATCCCCACCCCCACCTCACCCATCCCAACCCCCAGCCCCTCCCTCACCCCCACCCCCACCCAATCCTCGTGCAGCAGCACCCAACATACATCGTGCACATAACATTAACATTCTTCAACTGAACATAGATGGCATTAACACAAAGAAACACGAACTCTCACACTTCATCAAACAACACAACATACACATTGCCATCTTACAAGACACAAAACTCCGCTCAACACAAAAAACACCCACATTTCATAATTTCACCACCATCAGACAAGACCGGGCTGTCGGCGGGGGCGGTGGACTCATCACCCTGGTACACAAAGAAATATCATACATAGTAACCAGTGTACAAACCAAATCCCACCTCCCCCCAAATGATAACACAACAGAAATACAATCAATTAAAATACGCACTGGCATCAACTCCAACATAACCATCATAAACACATACATCCCTCCCCAAACATCCCCTACAGTACCAAATGAATACAGACCACACTTACAACACATCACAAACACCCCACACACCCCACACATCATCCTGGGTGGTGACTTCAACGCCAAGACGTCGGCCTGGTTTGTCGACAACCCCGACACAGACAGAGGGCTGGTACTACAAAACCAAACCGATAACCTCACCATCCTTAACGACATCCATCAACATACCCATATTCCTCACCAAGCCCTCTATAACCCATCATCTCCTGACATCACCTTTTGCTCCCCAGAACTCGCCCCCACAACTTCCTGGAGGGTGGTCAGAACCTTAGGCTCTGACCACCTCCCGATCATTATCACCACCAAAACCAGACTCACCCCAGCTAGCCACAAACACACATACACCAATTATAAAAGAGCTAACTGGGAAGCATTCACAAATGAGACAGAACAACACTTCACAACTCTAAACAGTACACCCATCACTAACATCAACAATGCTGTACACATACTCAATAAAACGATCCAAAACGCTGACAAGAAACACATTCCAAGAGGTAACAGAAAAGACACAACCCCAACTTCACACCAGAAATTCAAAACCTCATCAGACAACGCGACATACTGAAACACTCCCCAGCACCCCACACACAAGACATCACACAACAAATTCAAGCACTCAACACCCAAACTAACAACAAAATACAAGAACAACAAAAACTAAATTGGAATAACTTCCTACAAACACTTGATCACAAAACAAACTCCAAAAAACTCTACAAAACACTAAACAGCATCACACTTTCCAACAGCAACACAACACAATCACATGCTGCAATCACAACAACAGACTCTACTCCTTCATGTAAACAACAAGCAAACACTCTCATCAATCACTTTTCACATGTCAGCCACCTAAAACCTCACAAAGACGACCGACGTGTCATCCGACGTAAGAGACAATTCCCCACAGACCCTGACTATACACCCTTCACCAATCACCAGACAAAGCATATCATCAACAATCTCAAGCACTCACCCGCCTGTGGCCTAGACAACATAAGCAACATACACCTCAGACACCTGGGACCACAAGGAATACAAGCACTCACTAACATATCAAACTACAGCTATTCACACAACACAATACCAGACATTTGGAAGCATGGTATCATCATCACATTCCCCAAACCCAACAAAGACCCCACGCTACCCTCCTCGCACCGCCCCATCACACTTCTTTGCTCCCCCTCCAAAGTCATGGAACGCCTAGTATTACAACTAATTACACCTGACCTACCCCTAGCTCCAACACAACATGGCTTTAGGCCACTGCACTCCACAAACACTCTTCTCACAGACCTTACACAAAGAGCTTTCGACGGCATCAACTCAGCTAGACCACCACACAGATCACTATTAGCCACACTCGACATTAGTAAAGCCTTCGATGCCATCCCCCGCCACAACCTAACAAACAAAATCTACAACACAAACATGCACAACAACACTAAAAGGTGGCTGGCCAACTTCCTAGCAGGCAGATGTGCACACGTATCTTTTGCCGGTCAGTCATCTAAAATCAGAAACTTTCCAAACGGAGTCCCACAAGGATCCGTCCTATCGCCCGCACTCTTCAATCTGTACATGCACGATATAACTACACCCAATACGCCCCAAATAAACTTAGCCTCCTATGCAGATGACATAACACTCACATGCACACACCATGACCCAAAAAGAGCAACAGATCTCCTTCAACCCTATCTCAACACACTACATGGTTGGTGCACTACAAACAGACTTAATCTAGCCCCAGCCAAATCCACCGCAACCCTGCTCACAAGTTGGACAAGAGAACACGAATACATCCCTCAACTCACCATAAACAACACACCCTAACACATACACACACACCCAAAATCCTAGGAGTAACATATGATACTCATATGACATTCAAACAGCACACCACAAACATTAAAAAGAAACTGACACCCAGACTTAACGCCCTCAGGTCACTTGCTCACACAAAATTTGGACACAACAAAGAAACTACCACCACAGTATATAAACAATACATAAGATCAGTGATGGAATACGCAAGCCCAGCCTGGGCTTCTAACCTAGCTGAAACACATCATAAGACCTTACAGACTATTCAAAACAAAGCCCTGAAGATCATTACAGGCTGCACAGCTACTTCACCCACAGATCACCTACATCAAGAAACCAAAAATCTCAAAGTCAAAGACCATCTGGACATGAGAGGCACTCAATTCCTGGCAGCAGCCTCCACGAACCAAGACCACCCACTAAACTACATGGCAACACACCCACAGACACCAAGAAATATCAAAACAACACCCAGCACACGGTATCACACACAATTATTGTCCTCTCTCCCTCCCTGCCCACCCCGAACCAACTTCCAGAAGCACATCCATACTCATATCTCTCACCGATCCATCCACTCACTCACAGACAACACGCAGCTGCATGCACGACCTCCCGAAATCCATCCTTCCGAATCCTCCCTTCCTCGCGAGGACAGAGTCCACCTGGCCAGGCTGAGATGCGGACACCATCCAGCTCTCCTGAGCTATCAGAAGAGACTGGATGACTCCGTTGTCGACGCCTGCCCGGGATGTAACACAGCACCCCATACCATTAAACACATCATAGAAGACTGCATTTCACACAACCACTTACGCCAACAACACAATCTACACTCAATGAGAGCTCTGTGGGAAAGCCCGATCGTGGCCATGGCCTTTCTCAGGGACTCGGGGCTGTTCGGCCAGGCAGCTTAGGGAACAACAACAACAACAACAACAACTACAAGCACCTTACATACTACACAAACTTTTCCAAAGAAAACAAAAATTACGAAACTTCGACCCACCTTGGAGTCCCCAGGAGGGGGGGGGGGGAAACGCCCCCATTAGTCTGTCGCCTGGTAACGACTCTCCAAAATTCTCTGGACCACCACCTTCTACTCTTACTTTTAATTTCTGTAACACTAGTGGCCTTTCCTCTAACTTCCACTCTGTGGAACACCACCTCTCCTCTGCCAACCCTGATCTTCTCTTTCTCACCGAGACACAGTTGTCTGAGACTACTGACAGCAAACCCTTCTCTGTATCCTCCTATTTTCTCTATCCTCAGTTTCGAGCCAAAGGTGGATGTTGCGTCTACATACGCAACAATCTTTCTTTCTCTCGTGTTCTCAACTTAGATTCTTCTGAATTCTTAACTCTATGGCTAAAGCTTTCATGTCACTCTCAAACTAAATATTTATGCTCTGTCTACCTCTCCCCTAATTCTACTGACTATCCGAAATTCTTTGACTATCTAACTTCTAAAGTGGAACACATTCTATCCATCTCTCCTTTCGCAGAAATCTCCATCTTAGGAGAATTCAATGTTCACCACCACCAATGGCTCTCCTCTCTTTCCACTGACCAATCTGGTGAACAATCCTACATCTTTTCTATCTTAAAAGACCGAGAGCAGTTAGTCCAGCAACCCACCCGTATCCCGGATCGCTTCGGAGAACGGCCCAACAGTCTTTACTTATTTCTAACCTCGAACGAGTCTAACCCTTCTGCTTATACTGTAAATCTGTTCTCTCCTTTGGGCTCCTCCGACCATAAACTAATATCTGTCCCCTGTCCTATCTCTCCAGTACGGCCACCCGATCCTCCCAACCGGCTGCGCTTGTGGATCTTTGGCGCTGCTGACTGGGAGGCTCTTCTGCAGTACTTCTTTGATTTCCCATGGAATGACTTTTGCTTCCGTGGCCACGGAAGCAAAAGTCATTCCATGGGAAATCAAAGAAGTACTGCAGAAGAGCCTCCCAGTCAGCAGCGCCAAAGATCCACAAGCGCAGCCGGTTGGGAGGATCGGGTGGCCGTACTGGAGAGATAGGACAGGGGACAGATATTAGTTTATGGTCGGAGGAGCCAAAGGAGAGAACAGATTTACAGTATAAGCAGAAGGGTTAGACTCGTTCGAGGTTAGAAATAAGTAAAGACTGTTGGGCCGTTCTCCGAAGCGATCCGGGATACGGGTGGGTTGCGGGACTAACTGCTCTCGGTCTTTTAAGATAGCAAAGATGTAGGCTTGTTCACCAGGTTGGTCAGTGAAATGTGAGGAGAACCATTGGTGGTGGTGAACATTGATTCTCCTAAGATGGATATTTCTGCGAAAGGAGATATGGATAGAATGTGTTCCACTTTAGAAGTTAGATAGTCAAAGAATTTCGGATAGTCAGTAGAATTAGGGGAGAGGTAGACAGAGCATAAATATTTAGTTTGAGAGTGACATGAAAGCTTTAGCCATAGAGTTAAGAATTCAGAAGAATCTAAGTTGAGAACACGAGAGAAAGAAAGATTGTTGCGTATGTAGACGCAACATCCACCTTTGGCTCGAAACTGAGGATAGAGAAAATAGGAGGATACAGAGAAGGGTTTGCTGTCAGTAGTCTCAGACAACTGTGTCTCGGTGAGAAAGAGAAGATCAGGGTTGGCAGAGGAGAGGTGGTGTTCCACAGAGTGGAAGTTAGAGGAAAGGCCACTAGTGTTACAGAAATTAAAAGTAAGAGTAGAAGGTGGTGGTCCAGAGAATTTTGGAGAGTCGTTACCAGGCGACAGACTAATGGGGGCGTTTCCCCCCCCCCCCTCCTGGGGACTCCAAGGTGGGTCGAAGTTTCGTAATTTTTGTTTTCTTTGGAAAAGTTTGTGTAGTATGTAAGGTGTTTGTAGTTGTTGTTGTTGTTGTTGTTGTTCCCTAAGCTGCCTGGCCGAACAGCCCCGAGTCCCTGAGAAAGGCCATGGCCACGATCGGGCTTTCCCACAGAGCTCTCATTGAGTGTAGATTGTGTTGTTGGCGTAAGTGGTTGTGTGAAATGCAGTCTTCTATGATGTTTAATGGTATGGGGTGCTGTGTTACATCCCGGGCAGGCGTCGACAACGGAGTCATCCAGTCTCTTCTGATAGCTCAGGAGAGCTGGATGGTGTCCGCATCTCAACCTGGCCAGGTGGACTCTGTCCTCGCGAGGAAGGGAGGATTCGGAAGGATGGATTTCGGGAGGTCGTGCATGCAGCTGCGTGTTGTCTGTGAGTGAGTGGATGGATCGGTGAGAGATATGAGTATGGATGTGCTTCTGGAAGTTGGTTTGGGGTGGGCAGGGAGGGAGAGAGGACAATAATTGTGTGTGATACCGTGTGCTGGGTGTTGTTTTGATATTTCTTGGTGTCTGTGGGTGTGTTGCCATGTAGTTTAGTGGGTGGTCTTGGTTCGTGGAGGCTGCTGCCAGGAATTGAGTGCCTCTCATGTCCAGATGGTCTTTGACTTTGAGAATGTTGGTTTCTTGATGTAGGTGATCTGTGGGTGAAGTAGCTGTGCAGCCTGTAATGATCTTCAGGGCTTTGTTTTGAATAGTCTGTAAGGTCTTATGATGTGTTTCAGCTAGGTTAGAAGCCCAGGCTGGGCTTGCGTATTCCATCACTGATCTTATGTATTGTTTATATACTGTGGTGGTAGTTTCTTTGTTGTGTCCAAATTTTGTGTGAGCAAGTGACCTGAGGGCGTTAAGTCTGGGTGTCAGTTTCTTTTTAATGTTTGTGGTGTGCTGTTTGAATGTCATATGAGTATCATATGTTACTCCTAGGATTTTGGGTGTGTGTGTATGTGTTAGGGGTGTGTTGTTTATGGTGAGTTGAGGGATGTATTCGTGTTCTCTTGTCCAACTTGTGAGCAGGGTTGCGGTGGATTTGGCTGGGGCTAGATTAAGTCTGTTTGTAGTGCACCAACCATGTAGTGTGTTGAGATAGGGTTGAAGGAGATCTGTTGCTCTTTTTGGGTCATGGTGTGTGCATGTGAGTGTTATGTCATCTGCATAGGAGGCTAAGTTTATTTGGGGCGTATTGGGTGTAGTTATATCGTGCATGTACAGATTGAAGAGTGCGGGCGATAGGACGGATCCTTGTGGGACTCCGTTTGGAAAGTTTCTGATTTTAGATGACTGACCGGCAAAAGATACGTGTGCACATCTGCCTGCTAGGAAGTTGGCCAGCCACCTTTTAGTGTTGTTGTGCATGTTTGTGTTGTAGATTTTGTTTGTTAGGTTGTGGCGGGGGATGGCATCGAAGGTTTTACTAATGTCGAGTGTGGCTAATAGTGATCTGTGTGGTGGTCTAGCTGAGTTGATGCCGTCGAAAGCTCTTTGTGTAAGGTCTGTGAGAAGAGTGTTTGTGGAGTGCAGTGGCCTAAAGCCATGTTGTGTTGGAGCTAGGGGTAGGTCAGGTGTAATTAGTTGTAATACTAGGCGTTCCATGACTTTGGAGGGGGAGCAAAGAAGTGTGATGGGGCGGTGCGAGGAGGGTAGCGTGGGGTCTTTGTTGGGTTTGGGGAATGTGATGATGATACCATGCTTCCAAATGTCTGGTATTGTGTTGTGTGAATATCTGTAGTTTGATATGTTAGTGAGTGCTTGTATTCCTTGTGGTCCCAGGTGTCTGAGGTGTATGTTGCTTATGTTGTCTAGGCCACAGGCGGGTGAGTGCTTGAGATTGTTGATGATATGCTTTGTCTGGTGATTGGTGAAGGGTGTATAGTCAGGGTCTGTGGGGAATTGTCTCTTACGTCGGATGACACGTCGGTCGTCTTTGTGAGGTTTTAGGTGGCTGACATGTGAAAAGTGATTGATGAGAGTGTTTGCTTGTTGTTTACATGAAGGAGTAGAGTCTGTTGTTGTGATTGCAGCATGTGATTGTGTTGTGTTGCTGTTGGAAAGTGTGATGCTGTTTAGTGTTTTGTAGAGTTTTTTGGGGTTTGTTTTGTGATCAAGTGTTTGTAGGAAGTTATTCCAATTTAGTTTTTGTTGTTCTTGTATTTTGTTGTTAGTTTGGGTGTTGAGTGCTTGAATTTGTTGTGTGATGTCTTGTGTGTGGGGTGCTGGGGAGTGTTTCAGTATGTCGCGTTGTCTGATGAGGTTTTGAATTTCTGGTGTGAAGTTGGGGTTGTGTCTTTTCCTGTTACCTCTTGGAATGTGTTTCTTGTCAGCGTTTTGGATCGTTTTATTGAGTATGTGTACAGCATTGTTGATGTTAGTGATGGGTGTACTGTTTAGAGTTGTGAAGTGTTGTTCTGTCTCATTTGTGAATGCTTCCCAGTTAGCTCTTTTATAATTGGTGTATGTGTGTTTGTGGCTAGCTGGGGTGAGTCTGGTTTTGGTGGTGATAATGATCGGGAGGTGGTCAGAGCCTAAGGTTCTGACCACCCTCCAGGATGTTGTGGGGGCGAGTTCTGGGGAGCAAAAGGTGATGTCAGGAGATGATGGGTTATAGAGGGCTTGGTGAGGAATATGGGTATGTTGATGGATGTCGTTAAGGATGATGAGGTTATCGGTTTGGTTTTGTAGTACCAGCCCTCTGTCTGTGTCGGGGTTGTCGACAAACCAGGCCGACGTCTTGGCGTTGAAGTCACCACCCAGGATGATGTGTGAGGTGTGTTTGTGATGTGTTGTAAGTGTGGTCTGTATTAATTTGGTACTGTAGGGGATGTTTGGGGAGGGATGTATGTGATTATGATGGTTATGTTGGAGTTGATGCCAGTGCGTATTTTAATTGATTGTATTTCTGTTGTGTTATCATTTGGGGGGAGGAGGGATTTGGTTTGTACACTGGTTACTATGTATGATATTTCTTTGTGTACCAGGGTGATGAGTCCACCGCCCCCGCCGACAGCCCGGTCTTGTCTGATGGTGGTGAAATTATGAAATGTGGGTGTTTTTTGTGTTGTGCGGAGTTTTGTTTCTTGTAAGATGGCAATGTGTATGTTGTGTTGTTTGATGAAGTGTGAGAGTTCGTGTTTCTTTGTGTTAATGCCATCTATGTTCAGTTGAAGAATGTTAATGTTATGTGCACGATGTATGTTGGGTGCTGCTGCACGAGGATTGGGTGGGGGTGGGGGTGAGGGAGGGGCTGGGGGTTGGGATGGGTGAGGTGGGGGTGGGGATTGGGGAGCAGGAGATGGGGGTTGGAATGGATTAGGATGGGGTGTGGTGTGTTGAGTTGAGGATGTGGATGGTATGGGAAGGTTAGGTGGGTTAGGGAGGAGAGGTGGACGGGTTTTAGGGGGGAGAGTGGATGATATGGGAAGGTTAGGTGGGCTGGGGAGGAGAGGTGGACGGGTTTTAGGTGAGGGATTTGACTGGGAGAGGGAGGGGCATGAGGAACAGGTCCAGGTGTTTGTGTAGTGTTTCTTGGAGGCAAGTGTTGTGCAGGTGAAGTGGGTCCAGTTCCCGCATGAATTGCAGAGAACTGAACCCTTAGTATGGCGACTCGAAGTGATGGTTTTGAGCAAGTTGGACATGTATGTGTACGTGGGTCCTGGTTGCTCTCAATGTTCTCCGGCTAGAAGAAGTCTTCGAGAAATGACAGTCATTTCTCGGTGTAGGAAAAACTGTGTGATGTGTGTGGTGTGAGAGGTGTGGAAATTCCCGGCGCGACCGGAAAGCCGCTCCAAGGACCCGTGCCCCCAGGGAGGGGGCAGGGGATGGTTGTGACGGGTTGGGGCTCCCGAAACTGCTCCCCGCGGCCGGCATCCGGTTTTCCTCCACTGGTCATTGATTTTGTCTTCGGCCGTGGAGGGTCGGCAGCCATCCGCGGTTGGCAGCCTCGGGAGGTGGCCCCACGGCGTAGACGCCGCCACATCAGGACCTCAGGTGTTTGTAGTAAAATGTATTGATAGGAGGAGAAAGTGTTTTGGAGGGTAGGCTGGGGTTGCCTTCAATATTGATGAGACACTGAAAGGATCACCTAGGGAGGCCAGGTGGTGAAACAGGAGTTCCCAGCGGTTCTTATCAGTCACCTAGCACTAGCTGTGTGAGAGGATCCTCCCCATATGTGTGAACAATATTCAATACAGGATGCACTGTGCCCCTGTACAGAGCAAGAAGCTGTGCAGGGGTAAAGAATACCCGGAAGCTGCTGAGCACACCCAGCTTCTGGGAAGCTGTTTTAGCAAGAGTGGTAATGTGATCTTTCCAAGATAGAGCAGAAGAAAAAGAGACACCGAGAATATTAAGAGAAGATATAGGGTTAATTTGTATTTGAAGAAATAGTGGTAGTTGGAGTTCGATGTAAGATTAAGCTGGTGTCATACTTGCATTTTATCCGGCATTATTTGATGAGCAAGCTTTTTCTTGTAATATTTTTTAGTCTTTTTTTGCACAGGAACCGGAAACTACACTGAAGTTATATTATATTAGGTGGCTGAATTCTGATAGACCTTAGATTTCAAAGCTGCTAAACCACAATTGCTCATAAAAAAAAATAACGCAAAAAGAGCTCGTGTGACACCGCCTTACCCTTTTGATTCCTTTCGGGTGAAGAGCTTCCTAAGAACTGAGCAGAGACATTTTTTAGATAGAGTATTAAATAGAATCAAACTCACAAGAAGTAGTTAACCCCTTGAGGTATATGCCACGTTTTGACAGTACATTCTGGTTTTCACTAGACGCTTTATACAGCTTAGGAAGGATATGTGGGAATTTAAAGGGTAAAGACTATCTTAATTCACCCTCTGCTTTCCTTATACCCTTCCTAATCTGAATAAAATCTAATAATAACCAGAAAATAGAAAGAGAAAGAAGGTGCCATCGTACGTTGAAATGAAAAACTACCTGTCATTTACCTTCCAAGTGTTTCGGTCGTCCTCCAGCAGTCTCTGGAAGAAGTGATCCTTCCAGTGGTAGTCTGCCATCACACTCTAATCCTGCATTCGAGGGCGAAGCACGGCTGGTCAAGTTAGGACTCGAGGTGCTTGTCCAGCTACTGTGAAGAGTGAAAACGTTAGAATTTGACAACTTCAGACATTCTTGGAAAACATACTCGGCTTAGTGCAAACAGAGACAATGGCAAGATATATCAAAGGAGTAACTACTTAAATTGCTAAAAATATGTACTGTACCTCAGCTAGTCAGTCCACGATTATAGGATTGATTCCCGAAGGGAAGTAGAGAAAACCTAATATTTAGTAGGGCCCCGTAATCATTGTCGACTTCGCCTATTAACATTAATAGTCTCCATTCAACATCCTGCGCCAGCAATTAGAATAACCCGCGCGGAAGATCATGGAGTACTCATAAGTGCACGCCTAATTCCCTTATGGGATCGTCATTTTGATTGCGTACCCTACAGAAAAAAAACTCTGTAAAAAAGAAAAAAAGAAAAGATAATCTAATATCTGTTATCATATGACTTGCCATTTACGTGGATTTCTCATGCTTTGCTTCCCTGATACCAGGCCCCCTAGCGGACATCTTCGTTCTTCACTGATATACCAAGAAAAAACTATGGAAATCAACGAATGGGAATTGGGATGGTTGGGAGGGCCCGAGTCGTCAATGATTACGGGGCCCTACTAAATATTAGGTTTTCTCTACTTCCCTTCGGGAATCAAACCTATAATTTAATAGGACCCCTCCATCATTGACGACTTCGCCTGAATATCAACACTGGAGGCGGGACATTTGTAAAATATCCTAACCTTAGGGAAGAAAATCCGAATAACATTTTCTTAAGATTTTTATTGTGTGCAATACAAAATATAAAAAAGATATAAAAGATTTGCTAGCAGTGCGTGGCATTAAGAAACTGCTTGCTCATGGTAAGGTCGTTGCAGGCGACCTTATGCATGAAAAGAGTGTGACACATCTGTGTCCTACCGAGCGAGACCCTGCAGTAGGTACTTGCTCTGTTCTTAAAACTAATTGGACAGTAATCTCACTGTGCACTTTGGTAAAAAATAGACATAGTTGCAACTATGTGATAACTCTCTTAAAATTAAACATGACTAAATACTGGACTGTAGAACCCGTCCTATCACAGCTCGTGATATATCACAATCTCCAAGGGTACAGGGGGGATATGGCCTTATTCCGCACAGCCCCCCTCCCCCCTTTTTAACAAACAACTAATAAAACATACTACCTACTGTACCCGTTGCCGTAAAGCTACACAAGTACGCTTTGGTTTATCTAGAGCGACCGACAGGTAGCGTGTCAGGAATGTATGGTTGGAAGCCCAAAGTTGGGTCTTAGCAATATCGTCAATGAAAAATTTTGTAAAAATCTGAGAGACACCGCCCACTTCCTAATGTCGTGAGACCGACCTAACACACCAGGGTTGCTTTCTTTAATAATGTCTACTAGTAATGAAGCTAACTTCTGTTTCGTAGCACGCGTACCTGTTCGGTTCACCCATAAAGCACCTGGTTGGCGAGGTTGCGCAGCCCTCATAAACTTTGTGAGCGCTTGCACCGGACATAACATGTGATGAATGAGGCCCCTCTTGAGGGCCGGGACTGAAAATTCAGAAAAGACATGGTCTGAATGTTAATTTTTAGCAATAAATGAGGGAGACGGCGCGATTTGCACATTGTCGTGCAGCCTCCCAAACCTGAGACAGTTTGGTTCGTTGCTCATCGCTGCCAGCTCTGATACCCGGTGTCCAGTGGCAAGTGCCATGAGAAAAAACTTTTTCTTAAAAAATGAGTCAAAGTCCGGCGCATGATTATACTTGCGGGATTGTAGCAATTCCAAAGCTTTATCAAGGGACCAGGTGGGCATGAGCTGGCGAGGAAGAGGACGAAGTTTGAAACATGCCCTCATAAAACCTTTCTCCTCCGCCTGCGGTATGGAAAGGTCGGTGAGATCAAGGAAGGGGGTTCTAATGGTCGACAGATGATTCTTTAAAGTTATGACCGATAAATGTTTCTTCTCAAACAGATAATCTAAGTACTTGAACACTAAGGCTGTCGATGCAGTCGTCTGCCTTGATTCCACAATCCAGGTCGTAAAAGTTTTCCAATGTGATTGATATTGTCTCCTAGTAGATGGGGTGTACTGATTCATGAGCTTTTGAGTGACACTAGGCCCAAATTTATTTAGCCATTTGGCAGAGAAAATATCCATAAGGCAAAACTGAGAGAGGTCCGAAGGTTGCCAATCGCTTCCAAGTGGAAGGCGGAGACCGGGAGGGACACCGGGGTCCAGCACCACTGTTGCAATTGGTGGTACCATACCTGAGCCGGCCAGTGCGGCACGATCAGCGCTACTCGGCCCCGGTAATCCCTTAGTTTGTGAATGACCTTGCACATTAACACAGAGTCTGGTGGCGGAAACAGATAGATCGAGGTCCACTTGTTCCAGTCCACCAGCAATGCATCGGGTCCCTCCGCCGGGGTTACCCCGTGACGGGTCAGAAAGAGTGGCACTCTGTGGTTCTCCATTGACGCAAACAAGTCTACTTGTGGACGGGCCGGCTTTGCAATTATCTTGTTGAAGATCGCCTGTTTGATTGTCCATTCTACTAAAGTGCTCCGTCGGCGAGAGAGAGCGTCTGCCCAGACGTTCTCCACGCCGGGAGGTATGTGGCATGCAGATGAATCCCTAGCGAGTCTGCTAGGGTAAAAATTTGTTCTGAAACTCTCAACAACTCTCGTGACCTCACTGAGCCTTGCTTCTGCATGCAAAAAACTGCAGTTTGATTGTCCATTCTGAATGCTATTGATTTGTTCTTCAAAGTCGTGCCGTGAGTTTGGAGAAAGAAAAGGGGAACTAAAAGCTCCTGCTTGTTGATATGTGACTGACTGTTTGCCCCCCAAACGCCTTGTCCCTGGTGGCCTAGACTTGACTGATATCCCCACCCCAGGGACCACGAGGCGTCCGTGTCTATCCATACCGTAGGTGGGGGAGAAACCCATGACATGACTGAGTAGAGGACTTCGTGCTTGGTCCAGGCCGAGAGCAAGTTGTGGATTAATGGAGGAATTGGCCATAATTTCTTCTCCGGCAAGAGAGGGAACACTTTTTTGCCTTCCAGGATTAATCGCTTGGTTTTCAGTCGGCCTAGTTTGACAGTTAATTGTATCTAGTTGAGAGAACCGATCAGGGAATCCCACGTTTTCCTGGTCGTATCCAGATTGTGGAGGAACCGGAACAGTTTCCTTCGAAACCTGTTGCGGGTGTCCGCACTCTGTGTAAGAGTCAGAGCGGCGGTATCCCAGATCAGCCCTATCCACTGAATCGTCCTTGAGGGGACAAGGTGTGACTTTGCCAAGTTCACCTTGAACCCTAGGGCTTGTACATGAGTTAACACTCGGTTGACATGGTCCTGACATAATTCTAACGAGTTTGCCACTACTAGCCAATCGTCCAGATACCAAAACACCTGTATGCCTTGAACTAATAGGGGTAAAATGGCTTGCCTGACAAGCTTGGTGAAAACTCTTGATGCTAGGTTCAGCCCGAATGGCATCCTTTGACAGACGTAAGTCTCTTGCCGGATTCTCAAAGCGATAAACTTTTGGAACCTCTTGTTTATAGGGACATGCCAATAGGCATCTTTGAGATCGATCGAACACATCCAGCCTTGGGGCGGGAGTGCGAGTCTGAGTTGCTGTATCGTCAGCATCCTGAAGGGTGAATTCTCTATAAATTTGTTCAGTTACGAGAGATTTAGAACTGGTCGCACCCGCACACTGTCCCTTTTTGGCACTGAAAAGAGGTGTGACGTGAAAACTAGCTGGGATGCGTTGACTGGAATAAGGACTCGTTTGGCAATCATTTCTTGTAGCAAGGCCTCCTCCTCCTGAGACACTGGGGTATATTCCTGCGGCTGACGCAGTCGGGGCTGCCGGAGCCATCGCCAAGTAATTCCTTTGCTCACTACTTTTCTGGCCCAGGTATGCTTGGGCCAGGCTGAGCGGAATGAACGGAACGACCCCAGGTGCAACCGGGGATCGTCCGTCACCCCGGGTCTTTGAGCTCGACTCCAGGATGTGGGGAGGATGAGTGGCTAGTTTTTTGGAGGGGGAGGTGTGTTGGCATCGGATGCTTGACTAGTTTTGGCTGGTGCAGTGTTCTGATGACCTTTATATGGGGCCTTACCCTTATACCCGTGAGGCTTACCTTGTTTGGTTTTGTACTGAGGACCTCCCTGCTGAGGGGGTGGTCTGGGGTCTCAAGATGACTGTTTAGGATGTGGTTGCTACTGCTTGTGACTGCCCCTTGATCTATGAAAGGGTTTCTGGGGGGGGTCCTTCCTCGCTTGGGAGGTAACCTGTTTCCAACCGCTTACCAAATTAAAGACTAAGCTCCAAGTTTCAGTGTTAAGAAGGGTGGCCGTAAGCACCGGGGAGAGAGTCACCCGGCGACCTATGTCGGCCGGCAACTTCTTTACCAGATGCACTCTCAAGTCTTGGCGAGCTCGTACCGCCTCCAAAATCGCGATTCTAATGTCGCCCAGGGACTGAATGGCATTTTGAAGTGACAGTCTACGAGACAGTTCAATGGCTCTCCGAATTTGGGGGTCAGTGATGGCAGAGATCGTACGTGCTAGAGAGGCGGCTACTTGATGGCTCACCAAGTATTGAGAGAACATCCGGTAAGCCTTATTTCGTACCCTAAAATCTCGCTCCAAGTGAGCAGGTGGTGGTGGAGAAAAGGGGTCATCTAAGGCATGCAATGATACTTTGGGGGCCGCCAGAAAAGTTAGTAAGGTTGGTGGTACCCCTTCTGCTTTGGACACTGGTAGAGAAAAATAAGTGTGAATCTCTTGGGGAATTTGATGTGACACTTTGGATGTAATAGTAGTGGCAGATACCTGGTCCTCTATTTCCCAATCCATCCACGGGCCGACTCCTAACTGCCGCATCTGCAGGACCGGGTTCTGAGCTTGGTCCAGAGCCGGAGTTGTAGCCAACTCCGGCGTAAGAGCTTTTAAGGCCTTGACATCATTGATGCCATCAGCCTTCGACCAGTCAGCAAAAAATTGTGCAGAAGCGGCGGAAGGAACTGCCGGAGCAGCTGAATACACAAAATATGCCGGATTAACTGAACTAGGTACACCTTTAATTAGAACATCTAGCACCCTCCCTGTCTCGTCTTTAGCCCTAAATTTTCGGTTCTTATTGATCTCTATGGACCATTCTATGGGGACTGGAGGGTCTCCTGACACAGATGGTTGAGCTATAAGGGGGTTCTCTGGTACTACAGGTACCCAAGAGCAATCAGCACCATAGAGGAGAGGCATAGGGCCTTTCCTCACCGGTAACTTGTCTAAGGGGGGCGGTTGAACGTCAGTAATCACCCTCAGGTTGGACATAGCTAGCGCCGCCGGTCCTATAGGACCTGCGGTCGTTGCCACCACTGGGGTAGGGGATGACGTCAAGATTGACGGAAGATCTAATGGTCTTACCAGAGGAGTACTAGCGGGAGCAGTTGAGGTAATAACCGGCTGATCTGACGAGGCAGGGAGTTGGTACTGCTGTAACACCTTATGTAATAAGTCATTTACCTGGTCCGAAGTCATCCATTGTCGTGAGGGAGCTTTGGATGAATTTGAACTAGCTTCAGAATAATTACTTGGAAGCGACTGAGGAGCCGGGGAGAACATAGGATCCGCCGGCTCCTCACTCTGCTCCAAGAGTTCATGTGATGCTAACTCTTGAGAGTCCTCGTGATCCCTAGGGGGCCAAGACAAATCAGGCACCGAAGATGGCAACACGTTGGTGTTGCCATCCTCAGTCTGTTCTAGAATGACATTGAGTGATGGTTCTGGATGGCGCCAGTAACCTCCTGCCGCCAAGGGCTGGGGGTCCTGATCCATCGGAGAGATAATTTGTGCCCCCGCCGGACGACCCTTAAATTGATCGGCCAGTACCCTACTATGGCCTGTTGATCTCACACCCCGGGGATCTAGAGATAATTTTGGTATTGCAAACGTTACATCAGAAGTTACATGCCTAGAATGTTCCTCACTAGTAGTGGGTGTCTGAGTGTCAGAGGGAGGTGTGGGTGGTGACAGTTGGGGGGTCTCCCGCCAGCTTCGACTTCGACCTGGACTTCGACTTCCGCCGCGTGGCACGGGCCGAGGAGGGGACCTCCGTGACGTCGCTCTCACTACTACTATTGACAAATTCTTTGCTTATGGCTTTAGTTTTGACCTTAGGTCTGACCGCTTTAGAGGGACCGGGTTTTACTAAAGGTGACTTTATAATAAGCTTTTCCCATAGGACCTCATCATCACACTGGAGGGCCTTATGGGCAACATCCTTAGCGTACGTATTGAATGTCGCTTTAACTTCATGCAGAGCCGCCAAACATGAAAGGTCTGTTTTAGCTAACAAGGCGGACTTTAAATCTGAACAAACGGCGCACTTTTTAGACAACCACACGCCGCGTGAGCGATCGAGGCACTTGACACATTTAGTGCAAAAAGTATGAACAAACACTGGTAAGAGGGAACAAGTGGGTGTAGCGCAAAGATCAAATCTAGGCATAGTGCCGTTCAAAGAGAGGGTCCACTCCTCCGCCGGGATCCGATGGCCAACTCCGCCGGAGAAGTAGCCTGGGGGCCTGGAAAGAAAATTTCCAGGAATCAATGCTCATAAGGATAACCTGCGAGGTATTATACATCCTATCTCAAATCTGCCGGAAACTTAGTGAAAAGTGCACCACTATTTTAACCTTCCGCCGGATCTGTCTAGCTGAGTTTCTCACAAACTTACCTGTGACTAGCATCACAGGTCCCTTAACCTTATTAAGTTGTGACTGTATCGAACCAGTTTGCAAAACTAATATATCACGTAGTGAACACTTGACTGATGTCGCCGCAGGCGATGAAGTCGTTACGTGTCACTAAGCCAGACAGGGTGAGTTCACTCGGCGAGCCGAGATGGTAGCCCTGGTAGGAATGCAATTCCGCCGGGAGAGTGTGGTTCAGCCAAACCACGCCGGGATCTTCTGAATGTTCCTATCCGCCACAGGTGGAATACTTGCACCCACCGCACGGGGCCGCCGGAACAGACAAAAACTGCCGGGAAACAGGGATGGCACAGCCCTTTTCCTGCAGTCCCACACACATAAATAACATGCATCATAACATATAGGGACGTCTCCCAAGCCCCAAAGGTTCGAGCTCGCATGCCCTAACCAACACAGGGGGAAAACATACGTAATCAATAACAACAGAAAAATTTAGACACCTAAATTACCTGTAGGCAATGACGGAGACCCCTAATTATGACGACCACGTGACCCGAACACATCTCAGCCGAAGACGCTCCAGAACCCGCAGCCACACCATGTAGAGGGAGGCCCCCAACAAGGGGCCTAAGCAAAACACGAACCCTGGAAGGTGGAGCACCACGTGCAGACACCCTTAAACCAGAGCATTTGCTGATAATTGTAGAAAGTGGCATGTACTATCCTCAATATTGACAGTCTGTATCATGCCTTGTAGCGTGGTCGCCTTCTAGCTAAGTAAACACAACAGCTAAGGCGTCATTCACAAATACAACAACACACGCGGTCCACCCGTCTGGGACTCTTGGAAGCCTGTGATAATGGTACCCTATTTTAACACACTCTTTCTGCGGACCGACCAATCTGCCAGCCGTGCTAGCTAATCTAAACCTTGTTACTGCAACACAGATATATACAAATGAGTAAGGACTCACTAGAAGCTCTGCGAACGTCGAATGAAGCGGACACGGGGCGAGCCCTGTGATCGGGAGGGACGCGGAAGAAGGAAGAACGAAGATGGCCGCTAGGGGGCCTGGTATCAGGGAAACAAAGCATGAGAAATCCACGTATATGGCAAGTCATATGATAACAGATATTAAATTATCTTTTCTTTTTTCTTTTTTACAGAGTTTTTTTTCTGTAGGGTACCCAATCAAAATGAAGATCCCATAAGGGAATTAGGCGTGCACTTATGATGAGTACTCCATGATCTTCCGCGCGGGTTATTCAAATTGCTGGCGCAGGATGTTGAATGGAGACTATTAATGTTAATAGGCGAATTCGTCAATGATGGAGGGCCCCTATTAAATACACAGTCAGTCCGGCTGTTCTGTCTAGTGTAGTCGACCTTCTTACAGGGAGATTTGTAGTTATATGTTCGTATATGTATTTATTATTTTTGTTTCCTGCTAAGACCTCTATCAAGCTTAAAAATATAACCCCAAGATCCCCCTTTGAGAAAAATAATTGGTTCATTATTCAGTAGAAAATGTCCCGGCCAAAGGCCAGTTCCTCCTAAATAACAGGCTGGCTATCGCTCACCAGGATAAAATCGACACCTAAATTACACAAAAGGTCTTAAAACCCCCAATGTAATGGGGCTAAACATGGGGGACAAGAGGGTCCAGAAGAAAAAAAAACTCCTCTTAAACTGGTCTTAGTATTTCACAATGGATTTTACTATTTCTGAGACCAACAAAGGGAAGACAAGTTTGGTGCAAGACGGATAGACTGTATATACAGAATGAACTGTCAGAATTTCTTAAATTAATAGGCAAAACACGATAAATATCCGACTTAAATAAAATGCTACTCCTCTAACTTTCATAAGGAGAGGATTCCTTAGGGAGGGATATTATATCGAATATGTTTGTCCATAATGTAAAGGATCGAATAATTGAGAAAAATCGTAAAGAACCTTAAAGCATTGGAATAAAGCACCCTATATAAACATAATAACACGGAGTGAACATTTTAACTTCGGAACAATTATAATTACTATAGGAGATTATAATTACTATAGGAGATTATAATTACTATAGGAGATTATAATTACTATAGGAGATTATAATTACTATAGGAGATTATAATTACTATAGGAGATTATAATTACTATAGGAGATTATAATTACTATAGGAGATTATAATTACTATAGGAGATTATAATTACTATAGGAGATTATAATTACTATAGGAGATTATAATTACTATAGGAGATTATAATTACTATAGGAGATTATAATTACTATAGGAGATTATAATTACTATAGGAGATTATAATTACTATAGGAGATTATAATTACTATAGGAGATTATAATTACTATAGGAGATTATAATATCAAATGAAACATCGAAACATAAAACATACTGAACCGACGACTCATAGGTAAATTACGATTGCTTCGAGACGCTCGGAAATATATAATTAACATAATGATGTTTCGAGTTTCACAACAACAAAAACGAAGTGATATACCGTTCGTTTCGGACAAGATACCGGCAGTAACAACCTAACCTTCACTGTGGACGGAATAAGTGTTCACGGGGATAATACTGCAAATAATTCTTCAGTGTACACGCCATATCACGAGTTCTGGACGGCGTTTATGTACCTGAAAACAGCTAAGTCTTTGTTCGACTTTGATATTCCTATGATTTGTAAAAGGAAAACGAGGTGAGACCGTCCATTTACTTAGCTTTATTGGCCAATAAGTTAGTGTAGGACGATAAGCAGAAATTATAAGATCGGGATCGCATTATATTAAGTAATACGTTCTCGTTATGACGCAAACCTTCTATAAAGCAAAGGTAACTAGCATATCTATATTTTACCCCTAATAAATATAGACAGTTATATTGCAATAGTGGATCAAACTGAATATCACGGTATAATAATACTCAACCGGCGATTTTTATTAATATTAGTTTCCCTATGTTTTTTCCAGTCCTTTGACCAAATACCAAACCGCTGCTCAACTTCTTTCAAATTCGCTCACCGATAAACCCTCTTCTTACTTGTTACTTGTAGTGATGATTCTCGGCCGCGCTCCATCGCTTTCACGACGCTCAAGTAAGATCCTTCCTACGTTGGCCTGCTTGTGTTCATATTGTTATCTCCTTTAGCGGAGTTATTTATGAACATAAGCAGGTTAATATCATGTCTCACAGAGCATTATAAATATGCGTGGTCCTTCGTTGTTCAACTTTTAGACCTAGAGAAATTGTGGAACGGGTAATATTCGAAGGTAAGAGATTTGGGTAGGTCGGTCTCGGAATTACCTCATATTTCTACAGGACAGTGTATTGACGAATCTAATCTAACTGAACCTAACATATAAATATGTTTACTATCAACAAAAGGGTTATCCAGAAATGATAACAAAATATCTTGCTTCCAAATCCTACTTCCACCTCTCCGTGGTGAGCAGGGTGCAATAGACGTTTGAAAAATGCGCTATTTAATGATACAAAATTCAGCCGCTCTTTTGATATAATAATAGCCGTGCTTAAAACATGGGGATCCGCGCCTTCGTAACACGCCAGTGTTTAACCCTTTGTGGGGCGGAGTGTTTTTGGAGGTAAGGCAAATTCGTGCGCTCAAAGGTCCAAATATTGTTGATCCCTCTCATGATCCAATTTGGCAATTGCCCTATAATAGGTTAATGTCACTGTCAGAATAATTACTCGGGTTAAAAATAAGGACCTTTAACCCCTTCAGTACGATGGAGCCTTTTTATCTTTGATTCTGGCAAAAAATAAGATTTGATGTAGTTTGGGAAGAACCCATGATAATTCAGAAAGTTTATTGAGAACGTCTATGCCCCTTGAGTCAGAGGTAGATTATATGCTAAAGAAAATAGAGTATGTCTAAAATTACATCATCGTGCTGAAGGGGTTAATAATCAAAGGTGATGGATCACCTCGAATAACTCTCTAACCTTTACAGGTCCTTCCTAAGTTGAATGATATCGTCATTAGGTAGATTGAACAAAACAAATGTCTTGGTTGGATTAAAATGGTGATGCTGTGTAAATGTGTCCAATGTTAACCAAAGTAAAATGAAGAGTTATCCTCTTCATATCTATGACCGATATTCAACTATATTCAGGCAAACATAAAATGATTTTCTTCAGCTGTGAAAGACTCCTATGAAGTGAATGAATAATGTATATCTCTATTTATCGTCTGATTCCCACAGACAAATTACCTGAATAAACTTGAGTGAAAATAGCTAGAATATAAGGCAAAAAAAAGTCCTTGTATATTATAAATGTTAAATGACGATGCTCTCCATCAGGTGACTCTCAAGACTGGACGAGTAAGAATCATCCTCGAACTGGATTATCTGGAACAACTGCATTCAAAGGTGGCGGTTCGGTATGTATATTTTTTCCATTTTTGCATGGTAGCTAATAATCCATCTCTATTTATACAGAATACAGTCATATTTTCAAAACAAACGTGAACCAATATTCATTAATTTAACTAGTTCTATGTCATTCTTACATCAGGTTACGTGCACGTAACTCATTTGCAATCTGCTCCAAATTATAAACTACTTCAATACACGGATTCTGCAATCCGTGACTAAGCCCCGTCTCTTTATCCTCTATCATCTTTCTCATTTTGTCGGTAACCCTCCTGCTCTGCTGCACTCTGTCCTGTATCTCACTCTCCAGACTTCCATCCTTCCTACATACATTGCCTAGCTAAAAGATCTCACATTCTCCATCTCCTGACCATACAGTCATATCTCAAAGTTAGCTATCTCATTCTTCTCTGAAACCATACCTTTGTTGTTATCCATATTCACCTTCAAATTCCGCTTCTCGCAAACTGTTCAGAGTGATTTATTAAAAATACATGTTCTTCTCTTAACCCGTACAGCCCCAGCGACGCGCCTGACGCGTCGGCGATGTATGTAACGCACAGCCCCAGAGACGCGCCTGGCGCGTCACCCTAATTGCGCCGACCGTAACCTCAGGTGTAGCCACTCAAGAGGGCTCAGATTTGTATGGGAACTGTGTACGTATCCCACGCAACCGTGCCGATGGTTAAAAACTCAAAGTCCACGTGGGTGCGCGTGAGCGCGCAATAACCTGTTTTTTTGGGGTAATTGCCTTCAATTTTTTACTCCTGTAATATACGTTTTCGGGGGCTCTGTAGGACCATTCTTTAAGCTTTTTGAGCGGTTTTTCGTGGTTTTTCCTTCATTCCTATCCCATTCGCTATTGTTTCTGGAATAAAACCATTTTTTGAAAACCGGCCGGGTTCTGGTGAACAAACATTACAAAACTAGTCGGGGCTGGACGGGTTAAGTAAAGTGTCTTAATTCCGCACCTCTTTTACTATCTTGTTTAATACATATCTCAAGTAATTTTCCTCTCCATCTACAGCATAATAAGGGGATAAGAGTATCAGCAATTTAAAGGAAGAAAACAGAAGACGTATTGAAGATGGCAATTGTAAAAAAAAAAAAATCCATTCTACAGTAGATCACCTATTCATAGATTTTTACAGAACCTAAAAGAGGCTTAACCCACTCACTGCCGTCATTATTTCATCGCTCAACGGAGCCAGTGCCGGACTTTTTATATATTTGTTTTGGCTAAATGGATTCAAAATTTGAAAAATGAAAGAAAACGGTAAACACAAAAATATTAATTTTGCCTATTGTGTAGGTTTTGTCTTTCTAAACACACTTTTAGTGCCTGAAACATTTTCTAAGGCTCAAACTAAGCTGACGATTTCCGCTGTGGAGTGGGCATGGCAAATCAGAAGTGACTCATACTTTGGGAACTGCTTAACCACCCACAGGCTTGCGCACATACTGCTAAATATGTTTTGTTTTCCCACAAGAAATTGCCGAAGTCGTAATTAAGACTCAAACTTGGTTGACGACTTGGGCTGTAGAGTGGGCATGGCAAGTCAGAAACTACTCATTCTTTGTGTAATGGTCAGCCAGAGGTCTGCTCATGTGCTGCCAAATTTGTTTTGACAATAAAAAAATCGATATGTTTATATTCTATTTTTCATATCAAATATATACAAACGTCAGTGGCACAGGCTGTGTTCAATCGGCTCTACATATATATACGTTGTTGGCAGACATCGGGTTGATCAGCCTCCGATTCCAACCCCAAATAGCTTGTGTATAGTGGATTTTTTTTTTTTTTTTTTTTTTTTTTTTATGTGATTGAAGGAGGCAAAAGGCATAACTGCCTATAGCGAGTGCCTCCCCCATAGTTGAAAGAGTGACAGGGCCAAAATCAAGGGACGTTAGAGCCAAAATGCCTGGACACACGGAGTTTGAAGCAATTTAAGTCATATGAAGAGGGAAAGACTGATTCTGGGAGAGAGTTCCAGAGCTCAGATGTTGAGTAGAAGAAAGTTTGAGAGTAACATTTCACTCTTGGGTTGGAGAGTTGCACAGAGTAGGGGTGGGATTGAGTTGCAAGACGGGTACCACGTGCCCTACGTAAAGGAGGTGGTATGCACTGGGATAGCTCTGAGGAACACTGATTATTATAGTAGCGATAGAATAGCGAGAGAGATGCAACATTGCGGCGGAGAGAGAGAGATTGCAGAGAGTTGGTGAGTGGACGGGAGTTAATGATACGAAAGGCCTACCTTTCAACTTTGTCTAGGAGAGCGGTGTGAGAGGAACCTCCCCACACATGTGAACAATACTCAATACAAGGACGCACTATGCCCCTGTACAGAGCAAGAAGCTGTGCAGGGGAAAAGAACCCCCTAAGGTGGTTGAGCACACCCAGCTTCTGGGAGGCTGCCTTAGCAAGACTGGTAATATGGTCCTTCCAAATGAGAGCAGAAGAAAAAGAGACACCAAGAATATTGAGAGAAGATGAAGGGTTGATTTTTGTATTGTTGAAGAATAAGGGATAGTCCGCTGGGAGATCCTGACGGGTAGATAGATGGAGAAATTGGGTTTTGGAAGCATTAAAGTTAACAAGGTTTTCTCTGCCCCAATTGGAAATAGTATTTAGATCAGAATTTAAGAGTTCTATGGCTTCATTACGTTTGTCGTTGAGGGATTGCTGGCTGGGGCGATCTGAAAAACTAATGGAGTAGTGTAAGGTTGAGTCGTCTGCGTATGAATGGATGGGAATTAAGGTACAGTTAAGGAGATCATTTATAAAAATTAGAAAGAGAATAGGAGAGAGGACAGAGCCCTGAGGAACACCGGAGTTTATAGGGTGAGGAAGTGAACAATGGCCGTCCACAACCGCAGCTATGGAACGGCCGGAAAGGAAATTAGAGACAAAGGCACAGATGGAGGGATAGAAACCGAAGGAGGGTAGTTTAGAAATTAAAGATTTATGCCAGACTCTATCGAAGGCTTTCGATATGTCTAGTGCAATAGAAAAAGTCTCACCGAAGTCCCGAAAGGAGGATGACCAAGAGTTAGTAAGATATGAAAGAAGATCACCAGTAGAGCGACCCTTAAGGAAGCCATACTGGCGATCTGAGAGCAGATTATGAGAAGAGAAATGCTTAAGAAATTTGGAAGCAAGAATAGTTTCAAAAACTTTAGAAAGACAAGAGATAAGAGCAATTGGACGATAGTTGGAGGGTTGAGAGCGGTCACCCTTCTTTGGGACAGGTTGAATGTGAGCAAACTTCCAGCATGAAGGGAAGACGTTAGAGGATAGACAGAGACGAAAGAGTTTGCCTAGGCAGGGAGTCAGCATGGAAGCATAGTTTTTGAGAACAACAGGAGGAACACCGTCCGGACCGTACGCCTTATTAGTGTTAAGCCCAGAGAGGGTATAAAGTACATCTTTAGAAGAGATTAGGATATTAGGCATAAGTAAGAGAGAGGAGGGCGGAGAGGGAGGAATAGCACCGGAATCATCCAAGGTGGAGTTTCTAGCAAAAGTTTGAGCGAAGAGTTTAGCTTTGTCAGAGGAAGAAGTGATGGTTGTGCCATCAGAGTGGGAAAGTGGAGGGAAAGACGAGGAAGAGAAATTATTGGAGAGGTTTTTGGCTAGATGCCAGAAAGCTTGGGAAGAGCTAGAGTTGGATAGTTCAGTGCATTTATTATTGATGAAAGAGTGTTTGGCAAGTCGAAGAACAGATTTGGCTTGATTCCGGGCAGAAACATATGAAGAATGAGAGTCTTGAGTTTTAAGGCGTCGGTACCGTTTGAATGCTTCCTCCTTATTGCGGACAGCAGTAGAACAGGCGTGAGTAAACCAAGATTTTTTAGCATTAGTCTGAGAGAAAGAGAATGGAATGTATGCTTCCATGCCCGATAGGATTACCTCGGTAATGCGTTCAGAACTCTCCGAGGGTCCTCGGCCATGGAAGCAGAAATAATTCCATGGGAAATCAAAGAAGTACTGCCGAAGAGCCTCCCAGTCGGCAGCGCCAAAGTGCCACAAGCGTCGCCGGCTAGGAGGATCGGGTGGTTGTACTGGAGAGATAGGACAAGTGACAGAGATAAGTTTATGGTCGGAGGAGCCCAAAGGAGAGAAAAGATCGACAGTATAAGAAGAAGGGTTAGAAGTTAGAAACAGGTCAAGAATGTTGGGCCGATCTCCGATGCGATCCGGGATACGGGTGGGTTGCTGAACTAACTGCTCTAGGTCATTAGGATAGAAAAGACGTAGGCTTGTTCACCAGGTGGATCAGTAGTGTGAGAGGAGAGCCATTGGCGGTGGTGAACGTTGAAATCTCCTAAGATGGAGATTTCTGAGAAAGCAGAAATGGATAGAATGTGTTCCACTGTAGAGTTTAGATAGTCAAAGAATTTAGGAAAGTTGGTAGAGTTAGGGGAAAGATAGACAGCACAGAAATATTTAGTAAGAGAATGACAGGAAAGTTTGAGCCATAAAGTTGAGAATTCAGAGGAGTCGAAATCGGGAACACGAGAGCAAGTGAGTTAGATGAAGTTAAATCAGCTCGATCATGCAGATCAGGTGCATTCAGTACACTCAAACACACAAACGTGATAGCTCTCCGTTTTGACGAATCAAGTATGTGATGGTTTGAAGTCAGACGCCGATCACACTATCATGAAACGGAAATGAATAGTGACGGAAACACGTACAGAATAACTGCTATGCCAGTTGTTTAACTGGACTGGTTGTAGGTTCTAATGAACTGGGCACTGGGCAAGCTAGTAACACACATACTGTATATAACACACTTAGACCACAACACTTTTAAAATATACCACAAGGAATAGGCTTACAAGGTATTATTTATACAAACCAGCAGTAGATATACAAAATATATTTACACAGATTGAGACCGAATGAGACTTCACTTTGGTCACCGAAGTGAAGTATTGTTACATCAGTATATGGTAAACTGACCGATAGAAAATGGGTGGTTCCTCATAAGAGAAAATGAACTCAAGATGATCCACTAAGCTAAACCTGGTATGTAATATTCATAACGAATATTCTATGATAGAGTATAGGAGTCGCCAAATAACAAATATAGTGTCAAATGCTTCTGGGTATAATATTATGTGTCTTGAGATAGAATTTGTTATAATTGTGCCCCCAAGTGGAAGTTGTATAAATAACAAAAGAGAGCCTTAATTAAGACAACGTACGGACTTCATATTTTTACCCGAAGTAGGGGTAAGGTTTGGTTTGTTACAATCTATAGTTCTGAATGTCTGAGGTGATTTTCCCACTGCTGATGGTCTTCTCGTCTCTCTGCTATCTTGGGTTGGTGTTGATGGTTGGGGTCTTTGGCAGGCTCGTGGGCCACAGCTCTAGATTTGCTCTTGCGTTATTGGCTTGATTAGATGGATTTATTTCCATGGGAGAACGAGGAAGCCCAAGTACTTTCTTCCCAGGGCAAAACATGGTCCTCGCTATCAACTGATTGAATTTTATTCTCCCCGGAAAGGCTTAATACACATAGTGTACATAGTGAGACCAATAGAAATAGTGTTTTCAAATATTTTACTACACGCTGGGAGTATTGAAATTGGATGATAATTATTGATATCTTCTTTACTACCAGACTTATACAAAGGAATTACTTTAGCCATTTGTAATCTATTTGGACAAATTCCTGAGCGAAATGGAAGATTAATAATATGTGGTAGTTTAGTCAAATTCGTTTTTGAGCTATGACTCGACAACTTGGGTGGGATATCGTCGTAACCAGGAGCAGTAGATTTTAGTGTTTTTAGGTATTGCTTAATTTCAGTATTATTTACAGGGGAAGATATAGTAAAAAGTTTGGAGGGTTATGTAAATACTGTAGATAAGTATTGTTGGCATTAGTATTAGTGGGAGTTGTAGTTCCTACCGTCAAGCAATAATCGTTAAAAGCGTGTGTTATATCACGACAATGTGGTTTTAAATTAATTGAGTGTTTATCTGTTGTACTATTTTGTGTATGTGTGTGTGTAATTAAATTTTTAGATTGTCTTGTGCGTCCAAGACTAGAGGGTTATCGTAGTATATATAAGAATACCCTGAAATATATTTTTCTTGACACTATTTGGCAAAAAAAAAAACGAAGCTTGATGAATAACTGAAGCTTATAGTTGAATGTTCTGTCCTATCGGTCCAGTGGAAAGGCTTAGTAGCAATGGACAGGACCCGCAGATAATTTATATTGGTCATCATAATAAGCAGATTTTTTTGGAGAGGAGAAGGACTAGGAAAGGATTAGGATCAGGAAAGTTAAAATTAGGAACAATCAGCCCGAACATCCGGTTCATTAAATCTCATAAAATAACATAAACTTTCAAATCGCCACATTTCACCAATTCCTCATAACTAATCTGATTTATGGCTACCTTTTTATATTCCCCGCCGTAACCTACTGACTACCATCTCCGGAAATCACTCAACCTCCCACTTAATCCTACCTTACCTAGCCGAAACTGACCTAACTTACTGGTACCCGAAATTAATTTACAAACAGTTTTGCATTGTTCGATAAGTAGGAATAGGTTTACACTCTTAATGGCAAAACACATTTTAAATTCTATTCAGTTCTGAATGTATAATTTGATCGATGTGCGAATAAAATGGAAGAATGATTAGGATATATTTGGGTAATTTTGTTATATATATTGTTATGCCAGGTTTTATGACTGGACTGGACGTAATAATGATGATGATGATGATGATGATGATAATTATAATATTTTAGTAAAGTTCGCAATTTACAATGTTGGTACAACATATGTTTCAAATATGAAATGTACCAGCTTTACAGAATTCCAACTAAGGATAGCCCAAAAAGGCCTTTAGGCGTATTTCCATTGTAGGTTCTCTCCAAACTAGGAAGGATAATAACACACATATAAGACACACTTAGATTACAATACAGCAAAATACAACACCGGGAGTGACTTTACAAGGTCTTTATTTACACAAATGGCAGACGTAGCCTATACATGAATATGACGGAGAGTTCTAGTATTTCTACACAAATGCATGGTGAGCTTTGCTAGTAGAGACTGTGGGGGATCCTTTACAAGAGAAAAATACTTATGGCTATGATGGACTAAACTAAACCTGGTGAGAGACGCCATTAAATGTAGATGAATATATTATGAAGAACTGGTCATTTAACTGACACCATATGAATATATCGCAGTCACAGAATGACAGGTCACAGGTTTCCGAGTATTTTTTTGTGTTATATGTGGATGCGGGAGACAAAGGCAGAACTGCCTGTGACGAGTGCCTCCTCCAGAGTTGAAAGAGTGACCGGGCCAAAGTCAAGGAATGTTAGAGCCAAAATATCTGGACACATGGATATTTGTAAGCAATTTAAGTCCTAGGATGAGGGGAAGATGGATTCAGGGAGAGAGTTCCAGAGCTCAGCTATTAACCCTCTCACGTTCTTGATGCAATGTTGAGCCTATTAGGGATACTTTAAAGCCTTTGTTACCATCAGGGGTATTTAGAAACCTTTAGTTTGGTTACTTCAACCTCTGCAGTTGTCTTTGAGTTAGCTGTGGGCAGAAAACTAATTTTGGAGAGGAAATTATAAGAGTGAGAGAACTTTATTTAGTATTGCTAATCTGGCAACCTCTGCGTTATATGGTCGTGAGAGGGTTAAATAGAAGAAAGTTTGGGAATATTGTTTCACTCTTGGATTGGAGAGTTGCACAGAGTAGGGATGCGAATGTGTTGCAAGACAGGTGCTACATACTCAACTGATTATTGTAATAGCGGTACAATAGCGAGAGTGATGCAACACTGCGGCGAAGAGAGAGAAATTGCAAAGAGTCAGTGAGTGGACGTGAGTTAATGAGACGAAAGGCTTTCTTTTCTACTTTGTCAAAAAGTGCTGTGTGAGAGGATCCTCCCCACACATGCGAACAATACTCAATACAGGGACACACTGTGCCTCTGTACATAGCAAAACGCTGTGCAGGGGTAAAGAAACCCCGAAGACGGTTGAGCACACGTACCCAGCTTCTGGGAAGCTGTTTTAGCAAAGGTGGTAATATGGTCTTTCCAAGTGAGATCAGGAGAAAAAGAGACTCCTAGAATACTGAGAGAAGATGAAGGGTTGATGTGTGTATTGTTGAAGCATAAGAGATAGTCCTGTGGGAGTTCTTGATGGGTAGATAAATGGAGAAATGGAGTTTTGGAAGCATTAAAGGCAACAAAGTTTTCTCTGTCCCAATTGGAAATGGTAGTTAGATCAGAAGATATATATATAATATATTGTCTTGAAGGCAGGTGAGATTAAATAATACAGCATATTGTGCATTAATATATTTATTATTTAAAGATTCAATATCTCTCGCCATCTTTCGTTGTTTTTCGTTGAGTTGGTGCAGGAGAGTACCGTAGCTTTCAGAGGGTTCTTGAGTAGTGGTTGTTTGCTGTAACGTTTCGGCTACTTCGTTAGCCATAATCACACAGTTGATTCTGATTTGGAGGTGTGTTGAGGGGGGCTTTTATAGGGGTTACCCGGATCACAAGTCGCTGTTTTGCTCAAGTGTGCGGGGCTAGTCGGTGGTCTGAGGTCGTGGTTGGCTGGCTGGGTTGAGGGAGGCAGTCAGTCCGGGCATCCTTGGGTGGACAATGGAGGGAGGGTACAGGGTGCTCGCTGTTGGCGTCGCTTTTTAACGTTTATAGGGGTAGGTTCTCCTCGCTGTGGGGAGTACTTGTAAATTGAAGGTCTGGTTATTTAGAGTAGGGTTAAGGGTCTGTATAAAGATGGCTTCAAGAATGGGAGGTGTCTGGGGTCTGGTTCATGATCCATGATCGAGGTGCTGGCTTCTAGGTCTTTGTGAGTCAGTTTGGGGTTAGGTGGCCTGGGGTGTTGTTGTGGGTTTTAAGCCAGAATGTAGGTGGAGGGTAACGCGATGGCTCAAGCGAGTCTGGGTCATGCCAATATATGTAGTACAGGGTCCATAGTCCCCGTGGGTACAGGAGTGTTGATATATTACATGGTCCAGACTCGGTTATTTTTTGTCGTTGGCAGGGTATTAGGGGATTTGTAGAACATAATAAGTTTGATTTTGTTGTCGGGGTTGGTGGGCTGGACGTTTTTAAGGATGATGTCCCTAATGACAGCTTCGTCTGTTTTATAGTTGGAGGACATGTAGTTTCTGTAGTAGATTTTGATGTCTCTGGGGCCAGTGGTATTGGGGGCTTCATTGTTGTACCATTTTTCTAGGTGCTTCTTGATGGTGTTGTCAGCGTCGGAGTTGGAGTAGCCATTGTTGATGAGAACTTGTGTAAGGCGGTTTAGTTCAAGGTGAGTGTCCCGCCAGGAGGAGCAGTGAGAGAGTGTCCTCCTGACGTAAGCAAAGATGGTGGAGATAAGGTAGCTTTTGGGGCACTCACTGTTGCTGTTGAGTCCATTGTTCGTGGGCTTCATGTAGACTGTTGTCTTGAAGCCTATGTCGTATTTGGAGACTAGGACGTCTAGGAAAGGTAGTCTCCCTTCTGTGGTTTCTTCATAGGTGAATTTGAGCCCTGATGCGGCGATGAAGCGTTGTTGAAGCTCTCGTAGTTCGTCGAGGTCCTTCACCTGTACAAAGATGTCGTCAACGTAACGGCAGTAGATGGAGGGGCGGGGGGTTGCTAGAAGGTCCTCTTCGATGGCACCCATGAAGAAGTTGGCGAAGAGTACACCAAGGGGGCTGCTCAGCGCTACACCATCGATCTGTCGATACATATTACCTCGGGGGCAGGTGAACGGGGCTTCTTTAGTACATAGCTCTAACAGCATTTGAAGGGCTTGTTCGGGGATGTCCAGAGGTGGGGAGGTAGGGGAGTGTTACACCCGATTTAGGATGATTTCGATCGTCCTATCCACTGGTACATTTGTGAACAGGCTTTCTACTTAGAGTGAAGTGACTAGGTCGTTGTCGGTTGGTGGGTCATTGGAGGTGTGGTGGAGTGGTCTTGCCACTGGCCTGGTAATCCAATGGTCCAGGGTTCGAATCCCGATATATCAATGGGAAGGTATTATTGGGATGGAAATTGTGCTGTACCTAGTATCAGTGCATTACCATAAAGCCCACCGAAACGCCCAAAAAATACCCTCATTGTTCCCTGATTAAATAGCACTGCATGAATATTCCCATATTCAAAATATGCTACAGGAGGGCAATGCCTAGTGAGTTAATTGCTCAATAGGTGGCGTTCTGAGAGTGCGGGTCCGAGTCTTAAGTAGTGAGACCGTGAAGCACGAAGGCAGAGTTGCTTCAGAGGTGGGGCTGCTTCGAGCCGTGAGTTGAACTCTAGTGCTTCACGCGTCTCACTCCCTAGACTGGAACAAGACCTCACGGGCTTCACCGTGTTAATAATAATAATAATAAACGTTTTTTGATAATTGCAGCCGTAGGCTGAAAATGTACAGAGGAATATTTTGTAGCTTAACTCTAACTATATTATCTTATAATAAGGACCAAAGCATGAGGTTGTATAAGAGCTGTTTGACGAGGTCAATATTATGTACTAGGTTGGCAGATGATTTTCCAGATTGAGATAATAAATTGCATAGGAGCTATTTGACCAGTAAACATAATGTACTAGGTATGCTGAACAAAATAATAGTTACGCATATATAAGGGTATAAGGGTTTGTTGGAAGCTGTTGAGTTGATATACTGACAACTTTACTGACTATGTTTACTGTTTGCCTAGTTACTATGCAACTGCTGATGATAAAAGTAAACGGATTATTAAGAATTGCAGCAAGAGGCTGAAAATATACCTGTGTGAAATTCATAGATATGCTGACCTATATTTAACGGTATTATTGTAAGCTTGATTAAACTAATATGATGCAACCGTGCTGTATACTTGCACAGTACATGTACGTATCGCTACATACACATACACTGCATGCACATACACACACAATGCACACACCTAAACATAACAACATGCAGTTTGTGCATATGTATACATGTGAGTGCATATATACACATACACATAAATTCACATACACATAATCATACACATACCGTGCGCACGCACAGCCGTACACATACAAACATAGCGAGGGGTGGCAACCAGAAGTGTTTGTCCACAAATGCAGTTTGTAGATAATCATACTTAAAGATTTAAAATCTTAATGAAATATCGAAAATTGAATCAATATTTGACATTTTTGGTGGAAATGTTCCATGATATAAATGTCTATGAGACTGTTCCATGATATATATGTCTATGAGACTGTTCCATGATATAAATGTCTATGAGACTGTTCCATGATATAAATGTCTATGAGACTGTTCCATGATATAAATGTCTATGAGACTGTTCCATGATATAAATGTCTATGAGACTGTTCCATGATATAAATGTCTATGAGACTGTTCCATGATATAAATGTCTATGAGACTGTTCCATGATATAAATGTCTATGAGACTGTTCCATGATATAAATGTCTATGAGACTGTTCCATGATATAAATGTCTATGAGACTGTTCCATGATATAAATGTCTATGAGACTGTTCCATGATATAAATGTCTATGAGACTGTTCCATGATATAAATGTCTATGAGACTGTTCCATGATATAAATGTCTATGAGACTGTTCCATGATATAAATGTCTGAGACTGTTCCATGATATAAATGTCTGAGACTGTTCCATGATATAAATGTCTATGAGACTGTTCCATGATATAAATGTCTATGAGACTGTTCCATGATATAAATGTCTATGAGACTGTTCCATGATATAAATGTCTATGAGACTGTTCCATGATATAAATGTCTATGAGACTGTTCCATGATATAAATGTCTATGAGACTGTTCCATGATATAAATGTCTATGAGACTGTTCCATGATATAAATGTCTATGAGACTGTTCCATGATATAAATGTCTATGAGACTGGAGAATAAACAAATTCCTAAACTGAAAAAGTTGGTAAAAAATTGCTAAATTGGACATGACCAATTCTGGTTGTCACCCCTCGATATGTATGTGTATATACATACCTCTAAACATACATAATAACTCACGTATATACTCGTGCGTCAGTATATAATTATACATAAACATACGTATATACCAGAAAACCGTTATAATCACACAACACAAAAAAACATAAAATATTATGGATTGGTGTGCAATATACAGTATACGGTATCAATATTGGGCCTGATTCATTTAGTATTTTGGAGGAATAGAGAGTGAGGCGGAGAGGGGTGTGGTCAGTGAAAGGTGAGAACGGGGGGGGGGGGGGGAGAGAGAGGGGGGCTGCAGGAGTAGTATGTGTGTGTGTGTGTTTGTAATAATAATAAAACAAAAAACATTGAATATTATGGATTGGTGTGCAACATACAGTATACGGTATCAATATTGGGCCTGATTCATTTAGTATTTTGGAGGTAACTTTGTGTATACGTATAGCCTGTGTGGTTTGAGTTTAGACCGGGGAATGAGTATATTAAGCGTAGCTATATTACGGGAAAAGGGAGAACATTTACTGTAGTTTTACTTGGTGTGAAGTGTGTTTTATTTGCTTGTGATTTTTTTTTTTTTTTTTTTTTTTTTTTTTTTTTTAAAGAGACAATGAACGGAGGAAGGAAAAACACAGATAAAAGAAAAAGGTCCATGTGCCTAAAGGCATCCTCCATTCATAAAATATTTGTAACAACTGGATTTAAACATTTGTAGATTGTAAGTTTGTGGAAAGCAATTCGAGGGAAGTGAATTCCAAAGAGTAGTAGCTCTGGGGATAAATGAATTCTGATAAGCAGAAGTTCTGCATTGTGGAGGAGAAAGTATAAATTCATGGGCGCTCTCAGCTGCCCTAGTTCTACGGGGAAAGATGTGGAGAGGCGGCACAATTGAAGCAAGTTCCTCGGAACAATTGCTGTGAAAATATCTGTAGAATAATGCAAGGGATGCAACGTTTCTTCGTATGGATAATGTAGGAAGGGCCTGTGTGATTGTAGGGTTATTGATTAATCTAATAGCTTTATTTTGAATTTTGCCCAACTGCCTCAATGCAACCACTCCACTTCCACCCCACAGAGGTGAACAGTAATCCATCTGAGAACGCACATGACTTTTATATATTACGGCCAACTGCTCGTCAGTGAAGAATTCACGTACTCTGTACAGGAGTCTCAGTTTTTTTAGAGGCATTCTTAGCAATGCCTCTAACATAATGTGTCCAGCTCAAGTTAGTAGTTAATGTTACACCGAGAATGTCAATACTAGGGGAAGTGGGAATATTTACATCAATAAAAAATATATGGGAGTCGGTGAGATTCTGTCGGTTAGAAATTGAATGTACTTGGTTTTCTGTGCATTAAAGGAAACTAGATTCTTTTGTGATTGTGATTGTTTGCTATATAAGGGCAAAGGGGAAAGAGGAGTGTGTGGTAACCACCGAGGAATATGTCTTCTAAGCGTAGTAGGGAAGGTATACAGTAGGGTAGTGATTGAGAGAGTGAGAGTGAGAACGGAGAAATGGATAGGCGACGAGCAGGGATGTTTTAGGAAGGGAAGAGGATGTGTAGATCAGATTTTTACCCTGAATTGTGTTGTGGAGAAGTATCTGGAGAAGAAACAAAAGGTGTATGTTGCCTTTATGGACTTGGAGAAGGCCTATGACAGAGTGGATAGAGAAGGTTTGTGGAAAGTACTTAGAATATACGGAGTAGAGGGCAAGTTGCTGAAAGCAGTGAAGAGCATGTATGAGGGTGCAAAGGCGGCAGTACGTGTGGAGAGTGAGCAGAGCGAGTTCTTTGACCTGAATGTTGGTTTGAAACAAGGGTGTGTGATGTCCCCGTGGTTGTTTACTGTATATATGGATGGAGTTATGAAAGAAATACTATCAAGAGCAGTGGATGTTGGTGTATCGCTGAAAAGGGAGGGAATTGAGTGGAAGCTACCTATACTGCTGTTTGCGGATGATACAGTTCTGATGAGTGATAATGAATGGGAGTTGCAGGGTCTGGTAAATGAGTTTGGAACAGTGTGCGAAAAACGGAATTTGAAGGTAAATACGGGGAAGAGCAAGGTTATGGTCTTCGAAAGGGGTGAAGTCACAGAGTGTGAGGTGAAGCTGAACGGTCAGGCTATGGAGATCGTCAACTCTTTTAAGTATCTGGGCAGTGTGTTGAGTAAAGATGGGACTATGGATGAAGAGGTGCGGGAGAGGGTACAACAGGGGAAGAGGGTTGTAGGAACGCTAAAAGCAGTAACAAGAAATAGGGTGGTCAGTATGGAAGTGAAGAAGTCCTTGCATGACAGTGTGGTAATCCCGACACTGACTTACGGAAGCGAAGCATGGACGTTGGTTGAGAGACTCAGACCAAGAGTGAGAGCAGTGGAAATGAATTACTTAAGGAGTGCGTGCGGAGTTACATGGAGGGATAGACAGACTAATGAGGAAGTAAGAAGGAGGTGTGGTGTGGAGGTAGAGGTGCTGGAAAGTGTGAAAAGGAACAACTTGAGATGGTTCGGCCATATGGAACGTATGGAAGAGAATGACTAAGAGGGTGTACGAGAGCGAGGTGGAGGGACAGAGGGGGAGAGGTAGACCGAATATGAGGTGGAAGGATGGAGTGAGGAACTACATGAACGAAGGCGGTGCTGGTTGGGGGGAGGGGCGTCGACTGACTGGGGACAGAGGTGCATGGGGGCGGTTCGTTCGTGGCCACCCCTTCGGGGATCGCGGCGTCAGGCAATAGATAGATAGATAGATTGTTTGCTACATTACTTATTGTTGATCACGTTGACGATGCTAGGGATGGGGTTGTTTTTATACCTTTCGGTTCTTGCTCGAATTGGGACGAGCGTTATGGCGTGCCTAGTCGCGAGTCTGTGTGGGGGGGCTGGTGGGGGTAATACTGAAGGTGTCTGTGTTTGGGGTTGGTCAGAAGTTGTTCCCCAAATTTCTGGGTGAGGTTCTTGTGCATGCTGGCTAGTGGTTTTAGACCCAAAGTGACTAGTGCTTCGTGATAATGTGTGTATGCGGGACCAAGGATGATCTTACATGCTCTCTTCTGTACTATTTCTAATTGATCTTTTTGTGTTGCAGTAAGTGAAGAGGCCCACGCTGGGCAAGCATAGGTGAGTTTTGGCAGAATGAATGGAGAGTATACATATGCGAGATCAGGTGAGAGGGCGCCAAGTGATTTGAGGCGACGGAGGAGGTATAGTTTGAAACCTGAGATCTTGATTACTTCACCGATATGGGGTTTCCAGTTTAGCTTATTGTTTATGATAACCCCTAATAGTTTGAATGTGTGCACTACTTGTAGGACGTTTGATTCGAGTGTGATGAGAGGTGGTTCGTTGTTCTCTGAACCTACACTGATGTACATCACTACCGTTTTATCACTATTGATGGTCACGTAGTTTGCTGAAGTCCACTCCTGAAGTCCATTCACGTTGTCCTGAAGGGTGCTGAAGTCGGGGGCGGTGTTATCAATACTGATTGCGATGGTAGAGTCTTCCACATATTTCCACCGTAGGTTTGTGTCCCTCAGAGCGTTGTTTATGAGCGGTTGGATGTGCAGGCTCTCAGCCTATGCCCAAGAGGGAGTAGTTGGAATATAGAAGAAAAAGAAAAAAAATCACGGAGGATTTCTAGGAAATCTGTGGCCGAGGATAAGCTGTGTTGTGTGGGGGCGTACGGCGTCAGGAGGTTGTTTAGGGTCTTCGCTCTTTGGTATGTCGCCGTCGGGATTTGAAAGATTATAAGTCGGAGTGGGTTTTCCAGCTTGTGGGGTTTTATGGTGCCGTATGCGTACCCTGGAGAGAATTTACCAACAAGTTTCTTGAGGTGGATTCCGTCGGCCTTGGCGTTGTTGGCTGTAATGATGGTGCTCACTTTCCTCTTGGTCTCATCTGTGGAGTTTCGGGATATCCTCTGGAATTTTGTCTCGCCGTGGAGGATGGAGTCCGTTTTTCGCAAGTATCCTTCCCTGTCTTGGACAACCCGGCATGAGGCTTTGTCGGCTCTTCGTATGATGATGTTGGGGTTTTCCCGTTGTTGTTTGTCTGCCTGGATGTGTTGCTTGTGGAGGATATTGCTGTGGTGGGAGCCTCGGGTCTTTGCAGCTTCGGCGAGTAGAGCTGGCTTTAGAGCAAGGGTGGTGGTGTTTTTTTTGTTTTCCAGGCGTTGGATGTCGTCTAACATCACCTCGAATTTTATATATAATATATATATATATATATATATATATATTATATATACTGTATATATATATACACATGGTATATATGACAATATGGTTGTTGATATGTGGAATAGATTGCCTAGTACTTTATTTGGGAAGAGTGTAAGCACCAATCGAGCAGGGCAGTCACCCAGCGGAGGCCACATAGGCATGTGATAAGGAGTTGCTGGAATTCCTGTTTCATTTGTCTGGCTTCCCCCACTGTTTCTATTTGTGCCTCACCTACCCAGAGCGTAATCCAGCTAACTCTCGCAAACACCTCCTCCTCCTATTTACTTCACTACACTTAAGCCCACCACACTTCTTTCTGAATCCTCAGAGTCCCTGGGCGGGGAGACCATAAACTTGCCCATCCTTTCCCAAAAGACCCCTCAAAATGCTTGGGACTATGGCCTGTCACTCTTAAGGGGCGGATTCCCACATGCCCGATTTTCTTTCGGCGAATACCACCCAACTGAATTTACGTTAGAATAGGCCCGATTTTCGAGATTATGACGAATATTTTAGATAATATTAACGACTACATGTAATTTGTCACCGAGCAGTCTCCGACATTTCGTCGAATAATCTGCGACATGTTGCCGAATTGTTTGTGACCAGAGATTGACAACCTCCAACACCTCTCAAATATGAATTTCAGCCACTCCGACTAAGTTCGACTACATGGGACAATTCGACAACGTGTCTGTGAGTTTTTGTAGACCAGAATCGACGACTTGTCGGCGATAAGTCTCGGGCGTCAACCGACAATAAGCCAATCATAATTAAAATAGGTGTGCTATTTCTTGCAGGTGGTCAGGTGTCTACGAAAACATAATGAAGGAGATTGAAGAGCACACACACAGTCACCCACAAACAACAAGAGACACACACACACACACGTACACATAAAGATACAAACAGAAACACACCCACCCACTGACACACACACAAGTATACACTCGGAGCATTGTTGGTGTCAGGTTCCCCAAATTTAATAAGTAGTACCAGTCTGTACTCTCAACTCACCACCTCGACACACTAAAGCAGTTTGCAACGAAATTTAAATTAACTCTGTTTCTCGTATTCAGTTGTTCCTCAATTGCAATGCCCTATGCAACATTGAAATTACAAATGCAGATATCTCCGATGCAATATCAAAACTAAAATTCTTTCAATCTCCTGGACCCGACAAATTTTCCCCAAGTCATTAAATAAGTAAATGATGAAATATCAAAACCACTAACACTAATATCTAACAAATCAATACAAAACAAGAAAGTCCCTAAAGAATGGAAATTAGCTAATGGAACGCCAATTAACAAAAAAGGAAATAAAGCCCTGTCTGGCAACTAACGCCCAATAAGCCTCACGTCAATAATATGCAAGCTGCTCGAAACAATATTCCGAAATAAAATTGAATGCCATTTAGAAATTAACAAACCTATAAAGGACTCGTGGTATGTTTTCCGAAATATGCGCTCATGTTTGACAAACCTCCTATACTTTTTCCACGATATCTTAAATGTATGTGATGAAGATAAAGCAGTTGAAATCGTCTACCTTGATTTTCAAAAAGCATTCGATAAAGTGTCTCACAACAGACTGATAGTAAAACTTAAAACTCACAGTATTCACGGGTTTCTTCTTCATTGGATTCAGGATTGGCTAAACGAGTGAAAGCAACGAGTAGAAATTAATAGAAAAGCCTCAAATTGGATAAATGTTACAAGCGGTGTACCACATTAATTTCATTGGAGGTGTTTGGTGTTGTGGTGAAGTTAATAAAAAGTAGATTATATTAATGCTATTGATGATGGGCTATCATGCAAAATCGCTAAATTCGCTTATGATACACAAATTGTAAACAAAGTAAACTCGCCATCGCACGTACAAGAGATTCAGAATGATCTAGACATGCTATCAAACTGGGCTCAGAGATGGCAGATGAATTTCAATATTAATAGCAAAGTACTTCACATCGGGCAGTAAACTATTCGATTTACGGAATTCAACTAAGGAACGTAAATAAAGAAACGAATCTTGGAGTAAATATAACTAGCGAATACATTGGTAAAAGCTATAGGACTGGTAAGTTTCTGCAAAAAAAAAAATCCCTTTTCAGCTATTCGTGAACATTCACGTAATGAGGATCATCCATTCTCTATTAATTTTCAAATAATAGCGAGATACCAAACTCTGCTTATGAAGAGTTGATTAAGGGGTTTGTGTTTTGGTTCTGGTTTCTTGTTTTTTGTTGTTTTTTGTTCATTGGGAATCTCAAACTTATTCAGAGTCAGTTAGTCATGACCATTGTCGCGACAACTCCTAGCTGGTTGTACAGTAAGTAATTTTGTATTTTATCTTTGAAATTTAATGTTTGTATTATTTAGATGATTTAGGATTAATATAAAATATTTAGGCCTCCTTTACTTTCCCTAGTCAGCAGTAACTCATAAGTACTTATCAATTCATTCTTTTGTACATTTGTTGTCCTATTCTCTTGTACCGACCTTGTGCTTGTTCCCCGCTTGATATTTAATCGTTGATTTTCCTTTATGATTTGAACGATGTCCAGCTTTTCAATGTTATTTCAGTGTCATGTCTATTAGAGTAGTAATTTTCCTTTATGATTTGAACGATGTCCAGCTTTTCAATGTTATTTCAGTGTCATGTCTATTAGAGGGTAGTAATTTTCCTATTAGATGATTTTACAAATAATTTACTTTAAGGTATGTACCGTAACTAGAATCATGTAACTAGAATTGTATGATATTTTTAACTTTTAATTTGTAATTTCAATTATTAATATTTAGCCCTACTTGATTGTTTACTGAGTCTGATCTCTTTTTTAGGGTATATGTAGTTCCTGATGATGGGTCCATGAGGTGCCGAAAATTTGAATAAATTAAGATGGTTCCCGGCGCTATTTCCCTCATTGTCCTTCTACAATGGAAATTGCGGTGCCCTAGGTCTCCCGCAGAGGTTCTACTCTCTCTCTATATATATATATATATTTTTTTTTTTTTTTTTTTTTTTTTTAACCAGTCTTTCTGGAGCAGTAGCCCTTCAGTTGATGGCTGTGGCATTTTGTTTTTGTTTTTACAGGCAGCTTAGTAAGGACCATTAGGTCTTTTGTTGTTTCACCCTTCCTTTGTATTGATATTCCTTTGTATTTGTACTTGAAATTGCTTCATCATCCATAGCATAAAAATCTACTCCCACCAGATGCCCCCAGACCTATTCGTTCAGCCTGCCGGTACAATAAAATACATCCTATAAAAGCTAGAACAAATAGGTTAAAAACAGTCCAATCCCAGCCATGGTAAACATAATAACTAACATGTAAAGGCTGTCTCTCAGAATTAAACACTTTAGCTGTACACATCAAGGTTTCTTAAACAAGATTTATTTGCAAATCATGCATGTTACATAAATGCTCTGGCATGTTTCTGACGCGCATGCATTTGTGTATATGCGTAAGTGTGTGTGTGTGTGTGTTATTCCGATATATATGTTGACAATATATTTATATGTACAGTATATATGTGCTTGCTTAATTACTTGTGTACGCATATATGCGCATATATTGTATACTATATGTACGAATCTTTGCAATATCTGTAGATTATCCGTGACCCAAAAAAAATAAGAAATGTCTGCGAAAACAAAATTCATCCTGCCTTATCAATTTTCAATGTGGGTATATAAAAATATAAAACAAAATGTTACCGCGTGTATTAGTGTATCGGAACCAAACAATTTTTACAGACCATAACTGATAACCAAAACAAAAGGAGCCCAATGAAATGCAGGAGATATCCGTCTATATTACCAGAAACAAAATGTAAATTTTGAATGTGTATATAACAGGGTTATTTATTCCGTGTTATAGGTACATAATTATATAGGTTGTTATTGTTGATAGATACATAATTTAATAAAACAATGCGAATACCCTGCTAACCAATTAATCCATTTATTTAACCAACTGTCATCAGCACTATAGTAGTCACTGTATAGAAATTGCCACCCGTCTTATAAGTTATTAGTATCGTATAAGTGGCGACTTTAACAGTCAATTACTGACCTTTCTATAGTGTTGTTGACACTAACACGGTTTAGTATACAATAACAACGCACTGTATTTCAGTTAGTTGGTTAATTAAAATAGGATTTCAGAGGCTTTCAACTCTTCTGGATTATTAAGCCAGCACACTGTAAGTCAAGAATAGTGTCAGGACTAGAGCCTCTTTACGAGAACTCCAGTTCTTTGTAAGGTAGCTTACATGTAGCCACTTAGTTATAGCCGAAGTGTTTGAGTAATTAGATCAGAAAGCTATGAAAAGCTCATACCAATAGCACTATTATAATTTAAGCTTCGCACCCCATTGAAGCACTCCAAGAAAGAAAACTATAAGAATTGAAACATTACTTCCACACATATAATTCATATATTTTAAACTTTGTACTTCATTGAAGCACCCCAAGAAAGAATACAATACACATTAAAGCGAATATTATTATACTGTATAGATAATTAAGTAATTTTAAGTTTCACGCCCTATTGAAGCATTACAAGAAAGAAAACTAAATTAATTAACAAAAGTCGTGAAAACACTTGTTAGCGAACCAGTATTTATATGTGGCGAAACTTCTCGTAAGCGAAATCTAGTAGGTAGCGAACTCTCCAGGTAGCGAAATCTCTGGATACCGACCTGACCACCGATTTATGGGCCAGCAACCCGGCCTTATCGCTGCCACTCTTATGGCTGGTTAATCAAAAAGCAAACAAAAACACGGCTTCCAGAGGATCGGACATGGTTAGCAATCATTTCGGGTAGTGTTGCTGACATGTCTGAAGGTATCGCAAGACATTCGATGCCACTCGCCAACACTGTCGAGTATAGGAAGCGGGGACGTCAAAGGCAGCCGCTCAGGTGGGCCAGCCTCTCACGGAGCCTCAGGGGTATGGTTTGCAACTTTTTTGGTTGCAAACATCATTGTTGTTGTTGCTGTTCCCCAAGCTGCCTGGCCGAACAGCCCCAAGGCCCCGAGCAAGGCCAAGGCCATAACCGAGCGCCCCCACAGAACCCTCCCTGCCGACCACAGTAAAGCCTGGGTGACCGAAGCCACTCCATGGCGGGGAGCTGAGGAGGGTGAGGAAACGCCCGGGAAGCCAAAGCCCCACCCAGGGCTCTGTGCCCCTCGGCAATTATGAAGAGAAAGTTGAGGGGCTAAGGAAAAATGTGACGCTTTGGCTTCCAATCTTGGTAGATTGGGAGGTCAATCCACGGAAGAGACGCCGTCACTTGAGATCTAGAAAATATAGAAGTAAAAGGCACAGTCAGAGTAAGCTATGGGTATGGCAGAGATCACTCAGTTCTCACTCTGATAGACCAGCCCATCACCACATGACTAGAACCCAATCCTCTCAGCAACAGCTAGGAAAGGCCCTAGAAAGCCAGCTTTGGTGGGGGAATAGCTCCCCTATTACAATCCCTTTCGGGTTTGGGCACCCATTGTTGGGGGCAGCGCCTGGACTTTAGAGAATTAGGCAGGTGAATGTTTATTCATAGAAGGTGGCTTTCTTAGTGTGACCATTCTTGTAGCATTTCCTCGAGTTTCCAGTATAACCATTCATTTTTGTTTTCTTTTTGGCTAATGCATATGATGAATTTGCATGAAACCTAGCAGAAATATGTCTAAATAAAATATTATATTATCTGAGGTGTCTGAGAGGTCTTCCTCTCAGGCTTCTGGTAATAGCCAATAAAGAATGTAAGTAATATCATCTTCATTAGCCAAAGCAGATGTCAAACTAATGGCGTATTCCTTCGATAGGTGCCCAGTGGTGGAAGTGAAGACAACTGGTGTGTGTGAAAGAGGTGCAGCTAAGAGGGCCTCACGGGGTATGGCTCACCGTCTGCCTTGCCTCCACTCCCGCCAGGTGTTGGACAGGGTTGTTGACATCCTCGCTCGGGGCCTCAAGACACTACACCTCCCTCCCACCTCAATGGTATGATTTATCTGGAACTGTGTCACTAGATTTGAGTATCAATGTTATATACGGCCTCAGTACTTAAATGTTCTGATTAAGATCATCTGCATCCGTTTGCATAAATGTCATGTTCTGCTCTGACAAAAATGATTGGTCTTAAGTTTGTTTATCTATCTCATATCTCTGATCAGTGTATAAGGTCGATTAAAATTACTCAACGGGTAAAGCTCATGTTAGCCTTCGGGTGACAGCAAATTGGTGGAATTCTCTTCAGAGAATTAGATAAATAAGCTGTGTTAATTACACAAGCAAATAATGATGCTACTGTATTACAATATTATCATGTGAGAGATCTATTGTGATAAAATGTAGGGTACACTGATTATTAATATTGCAAATTACTCCTGAAGAATTATCAATAAAATTACTAAATACTGAGGGCCTCTTGTGTCTAGTACGTTTGTGGTATTTGTCATTGAATAGCTGTTGTTGATAAAGTGGCTTTCTTAATATTGATCATTACATTGTGTTCTTGTTTCTATTTCAGTGCATTGATTATTTTGTTTTTTGTTTTTTGTTTTTTGTTTACTTTCTGTATGTCACAACCTCTGTTATCGCGAATTTTAAAGTAATTTAAAGATTTTATATTGTACCCATTTAAAACATGGTGAAGGTAAATTAAATATTGTATTGCAGCATTGATGGAAATGGAAGGTTTAATATACGTGTTGTTATAGAGTACGAGTCAATTGTGCGTACGATTGTGTCGAATATTTAAGTGAGAATAATATATAATCTGCTTGAAATTATTATCAAGAACATTAAGAGTAGGCCTAAGCATCACTGCTGAAGAGCCGCTGTTTATATACTCACATAACCACAAAAGAATGTTTATGAGAATAATACACAAACCGTTTCCAATAATATTACCAGTGTTTGTACCCGACCAGGATTGTGTGGCCAGATGTGCTTGCCAAGTTACCGAAGGCCGTGTGACGCCCTCCGCCGGCCAGGAGGAGATGACGGAGGCTCTGACGCAAGTGCTGGACCTTCTCCACACCGCCCGCTGTCCTCACCTCCATCAGGATGCCAGGGAGGGCTCATATACGCCAGCCAGGTACAATCCGCCTATTAAGTGATGTCTCGGCACCAAGTATATTTTGATCCATATTTGGTATCAGCATTATCTAAACTTTATTTATTAATTTCGAGTGAGATATACAAACATGTTCCTACACTTACGCACCCTATTCAACATCTGACAGACATTAATAAAGCACATAGCGAGCCAAACGTAATGACAGCGGAGACATGACTTATTAGCGGTACCATACACTCATGCTAAAAGGTTTTGTTGTAGTTGCAACTTTTAGTTTATTCTCTATAAAGAATATTCAGTAATTGAACTCTTAAGTCATGCCCTACAACCTTAATATCAATATTAGTTATCTCTCTAGTGAGGTAAATAACAATATTCTAAAATACAGATACATGTAAGATTTATAAGTTAAGAGAATGAATTAATATTATGTATGGGATAAACATATTATTTAGAGTAAGTTTCGTTCAATTTTGCATGCTTACATCCTTGCGACTTCCTTATACTGTATAACTTTGATAGCTAATTGATGATCTGAGAATAGGGTGCCAGAAAGGAAGAGAATGTGTTTCGTTATGCATATATAATATAATATGAAGGCATACAGACCATCATCCTTGGTGATCATCGACCTTGTTCTGATTCTAGTTATCATGTATTTATTAGTATGCAGTCTTTTGAGTACGATGACACCTTTCATTTTATTCTGGTTGTTATTATGCAATTTGAATAAGTTGTGTTAATCAAGGAATTTATTGAGACAGTCATACATAATTTAATACAATTGCATAATGTTAATCGGAAGCAAACGGAATTGATGCGAACATAGTGAAGGGGGTTAACAATGCTAATTTTGGTATCAGGTTAGATTCTCGTAGTCCCGCCCCGTCAGACGCCTTCCTAGACTTTGGTGGACGGGTTGTAGCCACACCGGAGTTCCAAGCAGGTCTCGGTCTCCTCCCTCAACTACTTGATGCTGCTTGTCCCATCCTACTCCACTCCAGACCAGGTATACAGTCCATATCAACCAATGAACTATTGACCCTTTCAAACCGATGATGTCTTTTTACCTGTTATTCTAGCTTCTTCCAGACGATTTTATTCAGCCAGGTTTGGACCTATGGAAGTCAAAGGCCTGCTGCATACAAATGTTAAGCTCTTACATTACAGTGTCCGCTCTTGAGCATACTTTGAGAAAACTTTAAGCAGCATTCTAACATACTCTCTGCATTGGCGGTTATCAGAGGTGTAGTGTGAATGTTAGCACTTGCTCAGCATGTTCGAGCCAATTATATTGGTTTCAGACTATATATTCATCCATAGCAATTCTAACATTGCGATAACATTCCATCTGCACCTCCTTCACTGTACACAACAATGGATGGTTGGCCTAGCAACCTTCCCCTCAATCATGTTAGAAAATCGAATACATTGAATCGATGGAGGTGATTCATTCGTGGTCACCCCTTGGTGATCAAGGTGTCTGGCAATAGATAGATAGACAAATAAGAATAACATTCTTAAGCATTGGGAGTGGGCGCATTCACCTCAGTGGAGTGTAAGGGGCTGGGATCCTTATATATATATATATATATATATATTATATATATATATACTGTATATATATAAATATATATTATTTCTTTTTTCTTCTGTATGTATGGAGGAGACAAAAGGTAGGTTGCCTGTAATGAGCATCTCCCAAAAAGTTATAAGAGGCAGAGTCAAATTCAAGGGACGTTGGAGTCAAAATGCTTGGACATACGACGTTTAAAGCAGTCTAAGTAATAGGATGAAGGAAAGATTGATTGAGGGAGAGAGTTCCAGAGTTCACTTGTGAGTAGAAGAAAGACTGAGAAAATTTGCAAATTCTTGGGTTGGAGAGCTGGATAGAATAGGAATGAGACTGTGTTGAAAGGCGTGTGCCTCGCACTCGACGCAAGGGAGTGGGTATACATTGAGAGAGCTCTGAAGAACACTGATTGTTGTAATAGTGATCGAAGAATGAAAGATGCAACATTGCAGTGTGTAGAAAGAGATTGTAGGGAACTAGTAAGAGGAAATGGGTTGATGAGGCGAAATGCTTTTGATTCTACTCATTCGAGAAGTGCGGTATGAGTGGAGTCTCCCAACACATGTGAACAATACTCAATACATGGGTACACTGTGCCCTGATACAGAGCAAGAAGTTGTGCGGGGGTGAAGAACCCACAGAGACGGTTGACCACACCCAACTCCTGGCAAGTTGTTTTAGCAAGAGTTTTATTTTTATTGTTTCTATGTGAGTAAGGGAGACAAAAGGCAGAACTACCTGTAGCGAGTGCCTCCCCCATAGTTGAAAGAGTGACAGGGTCAAAATCAAGGGACGTTCGGGCCAAAATGCCTGGACACACGGCAGAAAGGCAACGCATGGTTTAGCAAAGAGATGGAAGAAATAGTGAAAAAAGAAGAAAGAGTTGCGAAAGAGTGCTGCAAAAGAATATACCTAGAGAAACAAGAATATCAGAATTTGAAACAAAGAGTGATGAGGACGAGACAAGACGCTAAAAGGAAGGCCGATGAGGAATAATCTAATATATTTATTTCACTCCCAACACCAAACACCTCCTAATGAAATTAATTAAAGCATGTGATCCTCCCGGGATTCAAACCTGGGTCACCGCATACAGATCTTAAACACTAACAATTACACCATCATGACAGAATATGGGAAGAAGATTAGTGAACAATTTCTGAGTGACAAGGAAGCATACTGCAGAGCTGTGAAAGAAGCCAGAGGGAGGAAGACAGAGTGTCTCAGGTGGTAGTATGAGTAACATGAAAGGGGAGGTGGTGGAGGGTGGCGGTGGGTTGGATGTGTGGAAAGATAATTTTAGTAATTTAGCTGTAAATAGTAGGGAGAAGGCAACGATCTCATCCATGGGAATGGATAGAGGTAAAATAAACAGAGTAGATGAAAGACAGATAAGCAGGGAAGAAGTAAAATAAGCAATCAATAGACTTAAAATGGGCAAAGCTGCTGGAGTAGATTACATCCCAGGTGAAATGCTGAAATATGGGGGGGAAGAAGCTGTAGACATAATGCATAGGTTATGTGAATTAGCATGGGAAAAGGAAAGTGTACCAGAGGACTGGAGGAGAGCAGTGATAGTACCCTTGTACAAAGGGAAGGGTAGTGAAGAGGAGTGTAAGAGTTGCATACCCAGAAAGGTATACGCAAGAGTAGTAACAAAGAGACTGCAGAGCATATCGGATGACAAAATAGGGGAAGAGCAGGGAGGTTTCAGAAACGGTAGGGGCTACTTTGACCAGATAGCCTCAACGCGGTTGTTGGTAGAGTAGTATTTGGCCAATTACAGAAACTGTATGTAGCATTCATGGATTTGGAAAAAGCCTACGAGAGTAGATTGGGAAGGTCTGTGTGATGTGTTAACAGTATAATGGTGTGTGAGAAAAGTTGCTAATGGCAATAAAATCTTGGCATATATTTGCTATGTAGCGACTTTTGAGAACAGAATTAGCGGTATTATATATTTTGTTTTTGTATTCCTAGGACTAAGCATTGCTGTTTTTCTTTTTCTTTTGGAGATATAGTACCAGCTGTCTGACAGAATTGGGTGGAGATATAATTGGTGTAATAGGCAGAATAAAGTATCGGAGTGGTTTGCCAAGAGAGACTCTTTATGACGTCATCACCCCCCTTAAAATAGAAATATTTCATTTGGATTTGTTTGCTATTATAGATTAAAATTATATCATAACAAAGCACATATGCATTATTCGTCATATTAACATTCTTTGCAGAGTGACGTATGTGATATTGGGTGAGCTATGCTCTTCAAGAGAAGAGAGTAAATGCCCATTGTATAATATATCTTTCCAACGATGAGGCCAATCTCCCTTCCATTCTGACTGTTATTCGATGATTTCATTTAGCTTGGAAAGAACCTGTGATATTTTTGTATCGGTTGTAACCATTTGATTCCCATGGGTACTTGTAAAACTGAATAAAATTATAAAATGTTACCCAGCATTAAATATAATGACGCCATCATATTGCAAAAATTAACCAAAACCGCACATGTCTCTCCAACGCAGGTCATGGATTAAGTACCTTCCTGGACATGTTTGAGCGGAACCAGGCCCCAGCCACACAGGTCATCCGATTCAGGTGTACCCCGCTCTCTACCTCTGCTGACCTCTTCACATACATGGCCGCATCCCTCCTCACCTCACCCAGCGACAAGACTCACAGTGTTAACAATGGCAGTCAGAGATATGGTGTTACCTCGCCTAATGAAACTGACTCACCGCAGAAGGAAATGGCGGGATCTAACTCTTCAAACGATTCCGTGTGTGAAGCTAAAGATAAATCTCAGGATGGAAGTCAGTCATTTACCCAAGAATCTAAGGACGACTACACAGGCAGTGATGTGCAAGTTCTGGCTCCTGGATGTGAGGGTTTTGCCTTGCTGATTCTTGAAGATGTACATTTACAAATAGACGGTAACGCTGCTGTAGGAACAGTTTTGGAAACTTTCAGGTAAATATATTTATATTTTACTGTTTTCTTTGTGTTCTCTTAATGTTGATACTTTATGAAATATGATTATTTACTTAAATTTCTAAATACCATAGCATTAGCATTTGCAGTGGAAGAGCCATTTCAGACAAATATTCAAGGCATATGCGTTTAATTTAACTGTAAAGATTGTTTTCGCCGTTTCTCTTCCATATCACAGTCGACTTTAGTTTCTAAGTATAATTCTAAATACAGGCAACACATGCATATCATATCATAGAAATAATGTGTGTACATTCAGAATCTAAATATAGTTATATAGCCTACTCTTATTAACTAAATTAGAAAACTAGTCTAATTTTACTTCCCTATTAATACATACACGAAACATGTAACAGAAAGTTTGGAGTATCGCCCCAAACAATGATGTAAGAACATTCATTTGACGTAGTAAGATTCCAGTCACGTTCCATAATGCTGTCCTGTCCCCTCCACCTGCCTCTCCCATATCGGGAACAAGTTTAAAAATCATAGTGTGTCCAAGATTACAAATGTGTAATGCTTTCTTGATTTTTTATATATATATAGAGTAGGGGAGGAATTATATATTATATAATTCCTCCCCTACGTTTACCTAAAGATACACTCTTCTTCAACTCTTCCTTGTTCCAAAAACGGACAGTCACAAGTGCCGCCCGGTCGTCGACCAGTCACCTCTGAACAAGTTCATTCACAACGAATTGTTCAGAATGTTTCTGGTTGCCTAAGTACCATTAACTCTCAGGCTCTATGCCTGGATGAGCACTCTTGACCTTTCATAGGTGTATGGGCATGTTCCGATAAACAAAAGGTTTCAAAAGTCCTTGGCGATTCAATACAACCATCAGGCTCTTTTGTTTCAAAGACTTCCATTTGGGTTAAATTTTGCATCTAGGGTATTTTCAGAGTTGGTCTGACAAGCCTTGTTAACTGTCTTCGAAAAATATATGAATCTATGGTCCTGGATGATTGGATGATCATAGCAGATTCCCTTCACCAGTGTCTCCATCATGCAAAATGAATCATGCCGCTTGTCACAACTTTAGGCTTTCGTCTAAATTTTAACAAATCTAATCTCGTTCTGTCCCAACTCGCCTAGTGAGTAGGTCTGTTGGTTCCAGTTGCTCTTGATCCATCAAAGCTACGCCAACGCCAACTTATTCCGATATAAATTATTTCTATTCCTACACAGCCACACTGTAACACGTCGCCAGTACGAGTCGTTGATAAGCACACACAACTTGGTTCATCTGATTGTGTCGTTGGGCTGCCAGAAAGTCAAACAATTCATACTGGAGGGCAATCAATTGTTTCCTCTTTTGCCTGCGGGATAGCTTTGGCCAATTCCTCAATTAATCCTCAAATAATTTACCATTTTGGGCCCGAGAGACATTCCCTCCTCAGTTCAGTCATGGGCAGATCCTCCCCCGTCGGTATGGGTAGACACAGACATGACAGGGACTCTCGAATGAAGCTACCAGTCATCCGAGGGTCACCAAGGTCAAGGTGTGAGATCCAAGTCGAACACATGTCACATAAATGCATAATAGTTAACAGTTCCATTGTAGTTTATCCAAGATCACGGCTCCTCCCGAGCAGGAAAGTGACTGATGTTTCGAATGGATAATCACAATGCAGTCGCCTGTATTCAGAAACAAGGCTTGGTGAGGTCTCAAGTGTTATGTAGGTTTACCATGGAACAGACATATGTGCGAGCTCCCAAACTGCAAATATCTCTCCATGCACCTCATCTGCCTAGTGTCGCCAAACTATGGGCAGATGCTCTGTCGAGAGGACAGAGCACCATTGTCGAGTGGACCCCCAGGCAAAATATTTTTTCAAGAATTGATTGTCTCGAAATACCCCCCCACAAGTATATTTATTTGCGTCCAAACAAACAAGCAAGTTACCTCACTACTTGACTCGTTACTCACTACTTGGGAGCACACTCCAGCATGGGGCCCAGACATGTTTTGCAAGAACTGGAAAAGGTGGAAGTCCATATATCTGCCTCCAGACGCATCGCTGATGTGCCGAGTACTCAACGAACAATGGACTATCGGGGGATGGTTTCTCTGATAGTGCCAATATGGTCAGCTTAGGTATGGTATCTGCCGGTAAAATCATGGCGCAGCAACCCGGTGTACACCCGGATTCCAGTTTCCACTTTGAGAAGATTGGGAATCTAAAGACCTTACTAACTTTCGCCTTGTTGACATTCATAATATGGTATACCAAGTGGGTAGACTTTTAAGGAGGTAGTGTATCGCTTGAATCCGACTAACAGGTTTCATCAATTGCTCTTGTCTTTAACCCTTATTTAGCGGCGAGCAACATAAGTCGAGTTAAATAAAGCTGGACTATGTGGCGGCGCTCGACATAGGTCGAGTGGCAATTTCAGCACGTAATGTGGCTGAGAGAGAGAGACAAGTGGTGGCAGGAGACTAGCGAGCGTATGACTGCTCCAGACCACCGCGGCGAACCTACTGACACAAATCTCAGCTCCCTCCTCCCTCTCTCACTCGCTACATACTCAATTATGTACTGAAAGTACCGAATTACCTGCTTTTTGCACTCGCGTTGCACGGTTATTGCAAGAAAACTATCCATCATACAAGGATCGTTATGGTGTCATTCGAAAGCTCTGTTTATGCCCTTTCAGGGATAGGTACTTGTTTTACGTTCTGGGTCTTATTTAGGCATGAAAATGATCACGTAAACAGCCCTATTTTGGCTAAAAACACCCTGCTGTGCGGTACACATAAATAAACCGCATAGGCCGCTCGTAAGGTGTTAACACAATTACTGCACAAGTGCAGCTTGGCCTGCACTGTTCCATACGGGGGTTTAGGACTAAAGGTGACCTTCATTTCCTACACATTTTCATGTATAAACAAGAGCTAGGACGTAATTCAAAGATATATCCCTGAAAGTAGAGGAATAGACCATTCCAATGGCACCTTAATCATGTTTGTACGACCACTGGTTATTGTGCAACGATGTTCCAAAGGTGGGGCAAAATCGGTAGAAATGATTGGTTTCCGCTATCTCCAAGTCTGTAGAGGAGCGTGAGATGTCTCGCAGCTACTTCAGTATACCCTAAGACATGCTGGGAGGTGTCCCTCGCTGCTTAGACTCGCTTGCCTGCCTCTCATGCCACGTACTACGCAGATATTCGGCGATTGTCATATGACAATTGCCGCAGTTATGGCCTTGGTTTTTATATATTATGCCCGCAATGATTGAGTTAACTATCTTGATTATTTGTTTGAAAACAAACCGTTATCTCTAGTCGCACTCAAAAATCACCTTTCTGCTCTCCGTACCCCGTTTTATGATCTCCCGAGTTTATCCATGCATGTCAATGGCCAGCGAAAAAGGGTTCATGAGCGATTGCGTCTGATTCTGCCCACCACCATGTCAACTTATGCCGAATTGCTTACTTAACCCGAGGAGCGCGCCATTGATGTGTTCAAAAGTGCCATGTATAAAAAAATAAAAAAAAATTGGATTCTAACAGAATTAGTAATTTTTTCCATATCAAGCATTATTTCTGCATTTGTTTTACTTGCATGGTGAACATATGAACAGTGAAGACCCGAAAATATGTCTAAGCAGCAAATATCTAGTGAAAAACGAATATTTGTGGTGGGAGGGGGTGGATGGAGGCGAGAGTGAGAGTACAACATAGGTATGCTTCCTGGGCCTGCTTTAGGCAGACTGAGCTTTCCAGCTGTCATCCACTCATATGAAGGGTAGGAGGGATTGTGTAAGACCGTGACTCATCATATTTCGTGCAGGGAAAGGGAGGAATGACGAAAATAAGAGGAATGGTAGACAATAATTGAGGAGGGTTGAAGTGGGGCGAGATAGGGGGAAAGGAGAGGTAGGGTGGTGGGACACATGTAGGGGAGAGCAAGGAGTTACTAGAGAGTGATTATACTACCTAATCACATATTGCTTCCATTTGAGTGCCGATTGAGGCAGTTTTTAGGTATATTTTCATGGGCTCGCTTCCGTGAGGCCTATCGCATATGCTATACAGATACTTCCGTTAGGCCTATCATGCTTGATGGGTTAATAAGGTCCTCTTATTACTCAAATCTTCTATATAATATATGCGACGCCCATCTATCCTAAACTTAGTTAGAAAGGCACTCTTTTGTATGGCGCTCGTGACGGGCGATCGGGTATCGGGGTTGGCAGTCATGTCTTGATCCTCAGCATGTTTATCTTTTCCTCCATGATTAACTCAGTAGTGATTGCTCCCAATCCTCAGTTCATAGCTGAGAACGAGCATGCAGAACATATTTTCTTAAAGTTTTCAGTACCCGCTCACCCACAATACTTAATGCCCAGTGAAAGATCTGCGAGATTATATGAATGTTGCTAACCCTATCAATGACATCCATTTGTAGGTTTCCCCGACAATACGGACAAGGTTGAGAATGAAACAAGTTGCAGAAATTATCGTAGATATCATCAGAGAGGCTAACCCTGGGGTTCTTTGCCGAGCTCAAGATATGTGTTAATGGGCAGCTTCCATCCACTTGCTTCACAAGTACTCAATAGACGATATAACTAGTTGTTGTTGTTATTATTTATCCCCAGGCTGTCTAGCCGAGCAGCCCCAAGGTCCCGAGCAAGGCCAAGGCCGTAACCGAGCGCCCCCACAGAACCCTCTGAGCTTTACCACCAAAGAATTCCCAGGTGACCAAAGCTGCTCCCTGGCAAGGAGCTGAGGCCCTGTGCCCTTTAAAAGTTATGAAGAGAAAGTTGAGGGGCAAGGGGAAAAAAATTAGATCTGTCTCTGAGAGGGCAGTGGGGAGGAAGGGGGAAATCATCAGCTCACAGGCTTACACACCCGGGTCAATGCCCCCACCGGCCGCTGCCCCCCTTGCAGTGCCACCCAATCGGGTGATCTTGCCAGCACCTCGAAGAAAAAGTAGTACAGTAAAAGAGACCGACAGAAACAGCTAAGGTTTGGTAGAGGATGCCAAACCTCATTCTGGATAGGACCAGCCTTCACCCCCGATATTACTAATACTAATCTATGGTTGTCATCTCATACCTTTCTTTCTCGGTACTCAATTTTATTTTTATTTTTATTTTTTTTGGAGAAGCCATATCTTCCTTGTCTGGCACTCCGACAAAAAAATATTCATATATACAGATTGTTCTTATTAGGTTGCGAAAAAGGATGGGGGGGGGGGGAGCAGTGAAGGAAGCCGACTCTTTGTCAGTATACATTCTAACGGAAAATATATATTGGATACTTGTATATAGTTATGTGACTTAAGAGTTATATACTATTTCCCTAAGGAGAAATATGTGTTTTGCATATGTTATCATTCTTATTTATCATTTCATATACCCCTATACCTAAGTAGTTACGTTCTTCTTACGACAGGCTTATTCTAATACACCGTCCTGTCCCTGTCGTATTTTTCTACATATTAAAAGGATTGTGTTTAAAGTGTGTTTTTGTTTCCTCAATGAGCCTATGGTTTAAATGACACAGCAATGTCCCTCCTTCAGTCTTGGTAGTCCAGGCAGTGAGTCATTGATGGAGGAGCCACTCATATATTATAGGTTTGAGTCCCGAATGGGTGAATGGAAACCTAATATTTAGTAATTTTTCTGGAATCAATGACGTAATGATCCTTTCTCACCAAACCCTTCCCAATCCTATATGTTGTATCGTGATAAAGCATAGGAAAGTTGAATTGCGTTGACGAGCTTAGCGTCAGACACATTAAGCACACGCTTAATAATCTTTATTTGTTTAATATTTTGTAATCTCTACATAGTGGTATCCGATTCTAATGACGTTCCAAAGGTATTTTAACGGTGTTGCCTATGAATTTGATAGACTATTATTGGATCAAGGAGATCTTCCCTTAGAAGAGCTTACTGGTAATCAATGGTGCCAAATATGTATATTGGCAGTAAGTCATTGATTCCAGAGCCACTATTATATAGTAGGTTTTCATTCATCCCTTCGGGACTCAAACCTATAATCGTATCTGTAAATTCTATCTATCTATCTATCTATTGCCTGACGCCGTGATCCCCGATGGGGTGGCCACGAACGAACCGCCCCCATGCACCTCTGTCCCCAGTCAGTCGACGTCCCTCCCCCCAACCAGCACCACCTTCGTTCATGTACTTCCTCACTCCATCCTTCCACCTCATATTCGGTCTACCTCTCCCCCTCTGTCCCTCCACCTCGCTCTCATACACCCTCTTAGTCATTCTCTCGCTTTCCATCCTTCTTACTTCCTCATTAGTCTGTCTGTAAATTAAGTTCATGAATATGCAGGTATGAAAATTGATAGTTCTACTCCGTCCCACTGTACATATTATATGCTCCCCAATCCATTTTATTAATTGTATTACATATATTTCATTCTATCGATATCTGTAATAACTCTGATAACGAAAACTCACCCCAAGGGTTATAGAGTAACATGGTTGTACTTTGATATAGCATTATATATATATATATATATATAATAACATGACCAGAAAACACACATAATACAGATTATAGCAAATCAAAATTAGAGGGTAAATGTAGGACAAGAATCTGTGTATAGGCATTGCTTCTAATAATGTATTGGGTGCGAATGTTGAAGCAAAAGTATTATATCAAGTATTGTAGTACAGTAAGTGAAGGGAATTATACACATATTTATGATAGGTGCTAGTGTACAATGAGGGTAATTGAAATAAAATAGGATTGCTGAACAGACTAGAACCTATGCACAAAAGAAAACAGTGAACAAAGAAGAATAACTCCAAATTATATGAACAATGTATTAACATTACAAATTATTAGGAATTTGATACAGAAAATGGGTAGAATCTCTTATCATTTAGAAAGTAGAAGTCAAATACTAGTCATTCATTCAGTAGGTTTCCATTCCCGACATCTTTGACATGGATAGGGGACGACTAGTATTCAAGATGAAAAAGAAGCGAAAAAACTGAAGAAACTAGCAAAAAGGAATAGAACACTTGTAAAGAGTAGGCAATCAAATTTATACCCACCCATCAGCTCCCCAATCCCTGGCTTCACCTCACAAGTAACAACTTTCAAAAAAAAAAAAATTCATAGCTACACGTGAGTTGAAGGCCTTCCAGGTAAAACAAATCTATACAGGTATAGATGATAAATAAGATACTGTGACGAGCCAGTTGAAATTATGTCTTGAGATCACTCTCAATGTTTTCACAGAGTGTGACCATACGACTCAACATAACATTATTTCATACTATAAGCTCAACCATCTGGTTAGGGTAGGGCAGGACTTTGATAGGCACATATTGAATTGGCATCGGATTCAGTTGGCCTTCATCGAGATGTTGAATTTAAATAGTCGATGACTGGACATGAAACCATTACAGACAGTTGGTGGAGTGGCAGGAAACGGTGTGCCCCATGACAGGAGCCAGGTTCCGAGTGGAGAGAGTGGTGCCCCTATTGGCTCTGACCTGTTCTGACCTGACCCCTGACTCTCTCCTCCCTGCTCGGGTCCTGCGTCACTGTGTCCCCATGGCCCTTCCCCATACCTCGCCAAACACCTGCCGCTACCTCATTAAGGTGATAAAGGTTTTTCAATAGAGTGCGTGTATGCGTGTGCATGGTGTGTGTATATATATATACTGTAAATATATATATATATATATATATATATATATAAATTATTTTACATTGATATAACACTCAATATGTTACCCATTTTATGCTTATCTTTTTACCTCCTGCCAGGCAATGTCATATACTTAAGAAGAGTATGTGAGTCCAAGTGTTTAAAGTACATAATTTGCAGGTTTGCCTCCAAGAAACGCTGGTCGAGATTGACGAGGACAACCACCTTCCCGAGGCTACACGTGAAGTGATTTTGTCCCTCTACCAGAAACTGGAGGGCTCGGCACCAACAGAGTCCTTTCCAAACAGTAATATTAGTGCACAAATAAACGATAAGGATAACAGTACGAGCCGAAATAACAAAGAAATTAAGTGCGCTGGTGACGACGACATTATGTCCAGTACTCCTAAGGACAATGACAACCAAATGGAAGTGATCGGAGGGGAATCTGGATTGCGCAATTTCGTAAGTTAAATAGCTGTGCAACAATATACAACGGCTTACTCTCCTGTGCAAGGAGAATCCATCCCGTACGCCTTTCAATCATCTTGCATATAATAGAGATCCATTCTCCAAAGTCATAATATGATACAATTGTATAGTAAGACCTCAATTGCAGATATTATAGTAATTAAGGAACACCCCGCTCTTAACATTAATCATCCATTAGAAACCCCAATGTAATTGAATAAACTAATGAAAGCATATGGTACTTTTGACTTTCTCTAATTGACATATACCAATTGTTGTCTGCAGAGTATGGTTAGCCAGACCGAGAGCGAGGATCAACAAGAGGTGAGTGCAGGGGTAGTCAGTTTGCACCATCTGCTACAGCTGATTGAATCCGTCCGACGTGATGCTTGTTTCCTGCAGCTGACGATGGGCCAGGCGGCATCATTTATCACCTTCGAGGCCACTAGGGTCTTCAGCAGCCTAATGCCTGATGAAAAGACGCTGAGACGTAAACTTGCACCCATAATTATGTCGCATTTTGAAGAGGTGGGTGCAATTTGAATGAGTATATAGCTTGTTTTCGACTATGCTATTTGAGGCTGCCATAGTTTTCAGCAGAGGCATCCCTGACAACAAGTTTATCACATGGAAACTCGTGTCTATCATTATGTTGCATTTCGAAGAGGGAATTGCAGTATTAATTTCTTGTTGAAATGTTTTTGTTCTGTTTTGTTTTTTCTAAGCATCAGTTCAACAAAGTATGAAATACAATAGTGAAATGTTGGGTTGGTTTTTCAACTCAACTTTGTATAATCTCGTTAACAGTCCTGTAATAGGATATCGTGAGATAGAATATGCTCGACAGGGTCACGTCTAGCTTTATAAATCTTGCATTAACTCTTCATCCCAAGGCAGCATTCATTCAATAAGAACACAGTTGCTTTACACTCTAATATATTAAATGGCATAGAATAATTACTCGACTCTATCGATCTGTCACATACGTGTTATCATCTTATTGAAATACTGTGTACATGTGTAACCTATTTTTCCTGCATATTCATATTACTGATACTGTGTGTGTGTAACATGACTTATAATATTTAAGTTATCATTATAGACCATTCTATATTTGATAAGTCACTGATTTTCCTTTATCGTCTGCCATACATGACAGATCGATAGAGTCGAGTTATGATTCTATGCCATTCAATAAATTAGAGTGTAAAGCAACCTGTGTTCTTATTGTATGAATGCTGCCCTGGGGTGAAGAATTAATGCAAGATTTATAAAGCTAGACGTGACCCTGTCGAGCATATTCTATCTCACGATATCCTGTTACAGGATTGTTAACGAGATTATACAAAGTCGAATTGAAATACCAACCCGACATTAGGACAAGGTTGATATAGTAAAATTATGATAATCACTATCTATATAAACAAAACGCCATATTAACGGATGCTAGACCTATTCTGACTAGAGTCCATAATGCATTTACAAATATTTATGACTCGCACATTAATGTCTTAGTGAATATTAGAGTGCAATAATAGTTGTAGAACTGTTTTATTGTTTACAACCGGATGTACAAGATCGGTCATGAATAGAGGTGCTAACGTTGGGTTATGTCCTACGACATCATCTAAAGAATGTTATTGATGGATAGATATGGTGCATTGTGAACATCTAAAATATTTCCAGAGCCATCCATAATTTGCCTTGGTGTACCTATTAATCTTGGATGGCTTTGATGTAAGATTTTGGATGTCTTCGATGAGTATCTGTACATCATTTAAAGTTTTTGACCACATGATCCAGACACAATGTCCATAACTGAAGTAACGCCATTTTCTAGACATGTCCTTGCAGTATAAACAAGACAGTGAGCGTTGACAGGAGAAGCCCAAGTATTCGGTCTGTGCCGATTTTTCCTAATGCTTCCTAATGACAGACTGTTACATGCTTCTTTAATATCTTCATGTTATGTATATGGACATTTTAAGATTGAAGAACGCCTGATGTGGTGGCCGGGGCTGACAGAGGAGGGCAAGAGGACCATGGTGCACGCAAGGGACTACAATGAGTTTATCAAAAATATTCAGGTTTGAACACTATACAATAGTCTTGTTTTGCTTGCATAGTACTGACTTCCATTTGCAATATAAACGAACCAAGTATAGAAAATGGCTTTCAATTATATACTGTATATATATTGAGCACACATAAATTATAAGTATTGTTTAGTATAATTTCAACCCTAATGTTTGCAAACTTTGATGACTAAAATAAATGACTATTGCTCTAACAAACACCATGCAAAAAAATATCATAATGTCACTGGGGACATGCAAGCTATTGGAAAGAACCTGCGTAGTGACGCCTATGATTTTTTCCCCTGTGGTTTATAAGGCAAGTGGTGATTATAATGCAGTGATAAATTTATCCAGTGTTATGTTTATGACGTTAGCTAAATTTTATTGTTTACAGAAAACAGGGTTATCATAAATAATTGGGCTTATCATATTAACAATATTAAGCAATGCACGTGGTGGCTTCAGTTTTGTTGATGCAATTGTTTTTACTGTCTGCAGTACCCAGAGGGCCTCCCACCCCTGCTGTTCTCTGCGGCCCACCATGCTGCCCTGCTGCAGCTGGTGCTGACCCTGGAGTCCCCCGGGGGCCACGTGATCCTCCTGGGGCCTCCCGGTGTTGCTAAGATGTCCCTTGCCCGGCTGGCAGGACACATTACTAGAGCAAGGTACAATCTCTCATAAGCATTCGGGGACTATGTTTAAGTTTTTCTCTATGCAAATACAACCATTTGAAATTATTTGTCTATGTAAATAGCTTTATGAAAATTACATATATGGTATTAGTAATTTAGCTGATTTTAATGAGGGGTCGGGGAGGGAAGAATGTATGTTTTTTTCATTTTTTTTTCCTTTTTTTTTTTTGGGGGGGGGGGGGTTTCATTGCTAATTGACAGTGTGCTTTGTCTAATGGGCATGTAAACAAACAATTGTCATGTAGTACTGTTACAATCCCAGTCGAATCTTAATTGCGTGCTTTGAGGAAGCTTTAGAACGAAATGTGTGTTTTTTTTATCAGTAATTAGGATGTAGCTAGAGTCTTCCTATTAATTTATTTTTATATTGATTTGTTAATATGAGAAGAGTGTTCCCAGTGTTCTGCATTGTAACTTTATCTACAATCTACATTATATGTATTTATCTTGTTTATACGTAACCTGTGCAACTGTGTTTAGCCATAACAGTGATGAGTTCCATGCTTGCATAGGTTTATGCTTGTGCAGTGTCACAAATAGTCTAAAAGTCTAGTCAAATTGTCTCAAGAAATTTGGCCATAAGGTCACAGTTAAGGGGAGTTTTGTTGTGTCTCCCTCATGTTTAACCCCATTAGTTTGGCGATTTAAAAACCTTTTGAACCTTTGATTTCTTTGGTCCACCATTATGGTTTATTATTTTGATTTGAATGGTGGTTTTGCACGGGTGTGCTAGATTCTACAGCAATATGAACGATTCCTAAATTTGTTCTATCTGTTTAGTGGTTTATAATAATTCCAATTGGTAACATTGAGCATGTTTTTCAGCTTTAGTACTTTCTCATGGCTTTCATTTGGTTTGACATTATCGATGTTATTGTTGAAGGTTATGGAGCGGTGATCGCTTGAATTATATTCTATCTATACCCCGACTTGGTTTAGTAGATCATCTTTCGTTGCGAGGATGAGATCAAGAATATTGGAGCTACATCTGGGGAGATTACAAACTGATATAGCGAACTTTCCAGTAAATTTGTATGAAGATCCTTTCTTGTATGGGAGGTTAAGGATTCGCCCCATTTAAGCACTGGCATACTGAAATTACCAAGAATTACCGAATTTGTATTATTACTTATCTCTACTATTTGGTTGTATATTTCCGAGTCTATAAATGATGGTTGGCTGGGAGTCAGTAAGTTAGTCTCAAAGTTACTTTATCAGTTGATTATTTTATTTTTAATGAATATAGATTGCATCAATATTAATTACCCATATTAATTCAGTATTCACCCCCTGGACCCTAAGCGATTTAATACAAAAATACACTCTAGGACCAGTCACTTGTCAAATATTTTTTGGGATGGGTTGATAATGAATGAAAAACAATATAACATCGCTCACCTAGGTAATTTGGGGGTCCTGGGGGGCAGGGGAAACTCGCAATTATCATTGGGTGATGGATACGCAATATACTGGCATATCACTCCCGCGCGCGCCCATACGCACGCGGCTGGACTTGGGGGGTTGCCAACCATTGGGATTGTTCTGTGGGATCCTAAAGTAGTTTCCATATAAATCTGAACCCCCTAGGTGCCATAGGACGAGTAATTAAGGGAGACACAACCGTTGCGTTGCTGGTACTGTGGGTTACATACATAGGCGATGCATAACGTGTGTCCCTGGGGTCAGAGGAGTTGAAGACGTTCCCTCTTTAATCTAACGCCCCATCATTATGCGGAAGTTTCCCTAACTGTGGTAACACTGCAGACAACCCGGGCGCGCAGATATCAAGGAGTATCTAATAAAGAGTAATCACTGAGGTCTATTGGTTATACTATTATGCCCCACGACAGTGGTGCTACCTGTACGACGCGTGCAGACCTCAACACTTTCCACTTTATCTACCTATCCTCTATGGGTGCACGTAATACAACTTGCATTCTCGGTACTTTGCAGACAAGGACAATCGGATTTGCCATTGTTATTGATGATTTTCTATTCCAAATTAATTATATATTAATGTTGTAGTAGAGGAAGGGCTAATTTGTTACCGTGTGACAGCCAAGAGTTTTAGCATTTACTTTTATATTGTATTTTTTTATGTTTTTATTTGATATACAGTGTTGTTTTACAGTAAGGACTGCAGGAAATTAGTATTTACCCATTATTCAACAATCTTTAGGATAAACACGGCCCCCCTCATTAGTGGGGAGGGTTATGAAGATCAGGGAAAATGGAGGGGTAAAGAGGATAAAAAGCTAAAAATATGCTATATATGACAATAACCGTTTGCGTGGGATACATAATTATTTGAGGGGGGCAAGCCCCCTCCCCCTCACCCTCCCAGGACTTAATGACATTCTCATATAATTTAACAGTAGGGGCAAAAACTTCCTTATAATACATTTCCGACAGTACAGACATAATATACTAATGTATTATGTGATATGACAATTCCGTAGGCCATACAAAAATTGATGAGTCTCGTGGCTGTCACACCGTAAAATCTTACCGAGGAAACGGTTATTTATTGAATGTTATATAATTGTTATCTGCTATTTATTAACAAAATAGTTTCTAATGTTGGCATGAATGCCTAAATGTGTTAAAGCCGATCTAGTAATCAGTTTCAAAACAACACGGAACAGCTATTGACTTGCTGAATGACAAATCGGTAGGTTTTGTGCTCTAAGTCAATCATTAATCTTCCGTTCTTCCACTGGCATGGTCTAAAAGCATCTTTGATGTAACATGTGCAATATCAATTGATATTTTTACGTAAATCTGCTGTTAAATAGTGGTTTACTCTGGCTCTGGACACATTAAATCAACTCGTTGCATGGTACTTTTGCTATCATAAAATGGTTGGTTATTTAAATAACTTAACTAAGCAAGCCTAACCAATCATATCATAGGCCTATATACAGTATATCATCTTATACAGACAGTCATAGTATAATAACCAATCATATCATAGGCCTATATACAGTATATCATCTTATACAGACAGTCATAGTATAATAACCAATCATATCATAGGCCTATATACAGTATATCATCTTATACAGACAGTCATAGTATAATAATGAAAAGAAAGGGTCGGTGAGGTCATTTCGCTGAACACCATTTTCGTTTATATTCAACTCGTGTCATTCATAGGAATATTGAAGAACTTATCCAAGGACTCTTGACCTAACCAATCTATGATAGTTTAGGGATATGTGTCTGCCCTGCTGACATACGGATATTTTTTTGCAGAAGTTGATGTCTTTGTTCAGTGGAAGAATGAAGTATATATTGTAATCGAAACATAGCATGGAATAATACAATATGTTGAGTATATTATTATTATTTGCCCTTGAAATAATTATATACATTGTGCAGCTAAGATCATATTATTAGCGTGCAATAGTTCATGTAATTAATTGTATGTAAGACACTTATGCCATTTAAGGAAGATAAGTTTACTCTAGGCTACCTAAGACTGAAAAGGTCCGCTCATATTGTAAATAAATAATAATACCGGGAGTGCAACTCACTTATTAAATCACCATAAAATACAGCTAGGCAAGTTAGAAATGCTGATGGAGGTGCTGCTAGATGGTAGGCAAATGGCTGTTATTCAAACACCATTGGATATTTACCTTAAGGTGACCACGAGGATGCACCTGAACAATATTGAATAAATGAGGTTAAAGAAAGTTAAATCATGATAATAAGGCTTACCTGTCAGTCGGTCTGTCTGTAGGATGTAGTTGAGTTTAAGTTAATGATGAGAGGTAGATGAAACCGGAACCAGGATCGCGGCGAACTAAAGAGTGGAGGTGTTGCTTGGATGAAGTATAAAAGTGCTCTGCCGCGGTACGCCACAATCCAAGACGTCATCGTCTTACGCTACGAATCTAGCGGCTACTGCTAAGTTAGTAGCGGATATCTAGCGGTAAATATCGCGACGCTTTCATAATATTACAGCATGGTTTTAACTTATAAGCAGAGACAGGAAATTCTCACAATTCCGACCATTTTCCCATTCTCCTTTCTCTGACTACCTACTCTCCTACTCCTAACTCCCCTCGTTGGTGCTTCCAGCGGGCGGACTGGTCTTCTTTCGCTTCCCTTACTGTTCCTTCTTTGCTTCCTCCTCCTTTCTCATCGGTCCGTGTCATGCTCTCGTTTTTTCTGGATCTGGTTTTCGGTGCTGCTTTGACGTCCATTCCCCGGACGTCTCGCCCTTTCTCGTCTAAATGCGTCCCTTGGTGGTCTCCTGAGTGTTCCAGGGCCCTCCGGGTTAAACGGGCAGCTTGGAAAAGCTTTCGCCGTAAGCGTCTCACCCCTGCTTCTCAGGAGTCGTTTTTTCTCTTTCGCCGTGCATCTGCTCTTTTCCGTCGTACTACCAAAGCCGCTAAACGCCGGAGTTGGGAGTCCTATGTTTCTTCTATTACGTCTCGCACTCCTGTCGCTTCGGTTTGGAAACGTATTCGTAAGATCTCTGGTAAACATCTTCCCTTCCGTGCTCCAGTCCTCCGCATTGATGGTGTTTCTGTGGCAGACTCCGAAACAATTGCTAATCGATTGGGCTCGTACTTTAGCTCAGTTAGCAGTGGTTCTCACCTCTCTGCTGAGTTTCACTCGCTTAAAGTCGTTGCGGAAAGTACTCCAATTACTTTTAGTCTTTCCTCTGACGAATCCTATAATGCTCCTTTTTCCTCGACTGAGTTACACACCGCTCTCCGTGCCTGTAAGAACACTTCTGAGGGTCCTGATGGTATCCATTATCTCATGCTCAAACATCTTTCCTCGCAAGCTCTGGTCTTCTTGTTAGCTCTCTATAACACGATTTGGTCTTCTGGTGTTTTCCCTCCCTCTTGGGGTACTGCCCTGACCATACCTTTTCTTAAACCTGGCAAGTCTGGGTTCTCGCCACAGGACTATCGCCCTATTGTCCTTACCAGTTGCCTGTGTAAACTCTTTGAACATATGATTAACGCTCGTCTCATGTGGATTCTTGAGTCGCGCCATTTGTTGTCTTCTTCCCAGTTCGGGTTCAGACGTGCTCGTAGTACGCTTGACCCCCTCATTCGCTTGGAATCTTATATCAGGACGGCTTTTGCTCGTCGTCAAACTGTCATTGCTGTTTTTTTCGATCTCGAAAAAGCCTATGATTCTACCTGGAAGTACCACATTTTGCGTCAGCTCCGTTCTTGTGGCATTTACGGTAATCTAGGGGTCTTTATTCAGAATTTTCTTTCTTCTCGGTCCTTTCGTGTCAGTCGCTTCCCACTTATCTCGTCTTTACCCTCAGTTGGAAGGTGTCCCTCAGGGTTGTGTCCTGAGTACCGTCCTTTTTCTCATTGCTATCAACGGTATCGTGTCTTCTCTTCCTGTCGGGGTTCGGTCTTCCTTGTATGTCGACGACTTTGCGATTTACACAGCCGACTTAGATATTGCCGCTTTACATCTTCTTATCCAATCCGCTATTCTGGCTGTTTCTTCATGGGCAACCCGCCACGGGTTCCGTTTTTCCACCTCCAAATCCTGGGCGATGTCCTTTACTCGTTGCCATTCTATTCCTCATCCTCCTCTTACTCTTTATGGTACTGCCCTCCCTTATCGTTCCTCTACTACTTTTTTGGGTCTTACTTTTGATTCTCGTCTTAATTGGTCCGCTCATGTTTCTTCTCTCAAGGTTGCTGCCTTACTCCGCCTCCGCCTTCTTCAGTCCTTGTCCCACCTCACTTGGGGTGCTGATCGAGCGCTTCTTCTTCGGCTTCATACGGTTCTTGTCCTCTCTAAGTTGGATTATGGCTGTCAAGTTTACTCTTCAGCCTCTGATTCTGTTCTCCATGCTCTTGATTCTGTTCATCACTCTGGTCTTCGTCTTGCCCTTGGTGCTTTTCGTTCCTCTCCTGTTGAAAGCCTCTATGCTGAGTCTGGTTTCCCTTCTCTTTATCGCCGTCGGGCTCTCCTGTCCCTTCGTTCTTACGCTCGCCTTCAACAATTCCCATCTTCCCATCTTTCCCTCCCCCCTTCGGTCGTTGCTACTTTTTCGTCTCACCCCCGTCTTGGTTCTCCGTTTTCTGTCCGCATGCTCTCGCTGCTCGCATCGTGCTCTTTCCCTGTTTCTAACGTCCTCCCTTTCCGCTTTTGCTCTTTTCCCCCCTGGCTTTTCCCTCGTCCTTCGGTTTGCCCTTCCATCCTCCCTTGTTCCAAGTCCTCTACTTCTCCCCTCGTTCTTCGGTCTCGTTTCTTAGATCACTTCTCTCTTCACGCTACAACCACTCCCGTGTTTACTGATGGCTCCAAGACGTCGGTAGGCGTGGGGTTTGCCGTCCTTTTTCCCACTTGCTCGTATCAATATTCTTTGCCTCCCGTTGCCAGTATTTTAACTGCTGAACTTTATGCTATTTTTATTGCCCTCCGTTTTATGTGTTCCTTCCCCTCCTCGTCCTTTACTTTGTTCTCTGATTCTCTCAGTGCTCTACTTATATTACAGTCCTCCCCTGCTCTACACCCTTTAGTTTTTTCCATTCAGGAATGGCTTTTCCGCCTTTCCGTCCGCAAAAAGCTTGTACATTTTTGCTGGGTTCCCAGTCACGTTGGCGTTTGCGGTAATGAGCGGGTTGATTGCCTTGCTCGTTCTGCTGCCGTGCGGGGTACCCGCTCCTCACTTGCTGTCCCGGCCTCTGATTTCTTCCCTGCCTTGTCCAGGTTTCTTTGGTCGAGGTGGCAGACTCAGTGGTCCACTATCTCCGTTAATAAACTTCGTTCTGTCAAACCGTCCGTTTCTGGGTGGTCTGATCCCTCCCACCGTAATCGCCGTTGGGAGACGGCTTTGGCCCGTCTCCGCATTGGCCACACCAGACTTACCCATTCGTTTTTAATGTCCCGTTCTCCTCCGACTCTTTGCTCGCACTGTACCGTTCAGCTTTCTGTCTCCCATCTTTTCCTCGATTGCCCCTTATTTTCCGTTGCCCGCACGCGTTTCTTCCTTTTTCTAGCTGTCCTCCGCCAGCCGCCATGTCTTGCAGATTTTCTTTCTGAATCTCCCTCGTTTTCTATCTCCTGTATTATGTCCTTCCTTCATCATGTTCGAGTTCTCGATGATATTTAGTTAACTTCCTTCCCGTCTTTCCATATTTCGTGCCATATGGCCTTTGTCGCCTGGTGCGTTGACTTCATTAATGTAATGTACAGCATGGTTTATATGATAAATCATATATGCATTCCTAAAGACACTTAAATACTATACATTCGTATAATAGGCCTTATCTAACTTATTAAGCCTACATACTGTACAAACTGTATCTAGGGTATGATACATAGAAAATGTAGGTTATACCACTGACTATCGTGAATCCACGATACACTCTCCCCCCCCCCCCAAATACAATACCTGAACCCCACCTTATATCTAGAGTTGCCCAGAAGCAATCTTGTGTCGCCATATATCAACGGCGCCACGAGCTGCGTGTCTGGGTCTAGTCCCGATCCGAGGCGGATCCCAAACGGGTTGTGGTGGATCGGCTAAGGCAGCCTCCTCGGATCCAGCAACATCAGGTGGAGCTTCTTCTTGTGTAGAAGAGCCAAGCTCCATAGCGTACAGTCGTGCGACCGGACGAACAGTAGTCCCAGTAGCTGTCTTGAGCAACGCTACTCGCCCTACCGAGCCTTCGCCCTCGTACACCTTCACTACGCGGCCCAACCTCCAGTACAATCTAGGACTATCATCATGCATGAACACTATCTCGCCTACAGAGGGTGCTGATGGTTGACCAGCAGTCTTAGTTGCCCTCTCACGTAGTGCCAATAAGTAGTCATTCACCCATCTCTTTTTAAAATCACCAATAACCCTAGAAATATACTGGTAACGTCGTGACACTGCAGCCTCGGTGAACATCGAAGGGTCCTCTAACTCTGCCTGTGACTGCAGATCAGTAGGAATGGCAGTCATTGGCTTGCCGTAGAGCAAATGCGCTGGTGTTAGTGGCAGTGGTTCTTGCAGGTCGGTATATACGTAAGTGAGAGGACGATCGTTAACAACCGCCTCGACTTCAGTGAGCACAGTTACTAGTTCGCTCCTTTTTAACAAGGCGCGTCCTACAACCGCCCGTAAGCCTGACTTCACGATGCCTACACACCGTTCCCACATTCCACCAAACCACGGCGCTTTGACTGGTATAAACTTCCACTCGCACCTTCGCTCTCCCAAGTAAGCAACAACCGTTGGATCGTCGCTCATATCTATCTAGTACCTGGAAGCTTGAAGAAAAGTGGGAGCATTGTCGCTAAGAATCAAATGAGGGAAGGAACGACGTGCACAAAATCTCCTGAATGCCAGCATAAACTCTTCACAAGACATATTGTCACAGAGTTCTAAATGTATTGCACGAGAAGTGGCACAAGTAAATAGCAACACATAAACCTTGTCCAGTTCCCTAGTTCTCAGTGCGCCGGTATAGTCTAGTCCTGTAACTCTGAAGGGTTCTAGATGATTAATGCGCCACTCTGGCAAGGGTGGAGCAGGTCGAGTCGTAAATGGTCTTCCTTTTAGTCTACGGTACACCACACATCTTTTGACTACTCGTCGAACTACCTGCCGAACTCTGGGTATCCACCAGTTGAGACGCAATTTAGAAATAACGTGGTGGACCCCGTAGTGCATTACTTCCTCGTGTGTGCGTTGTACCAGTAGATCGGTGACATGGTGTGTTGCAGGCATCAGGATAGGATTGTTGGCACAGTCGTCTACACCTGACCACTTTAGACGTCCCTCACATCTAATTAAGTCATTCTTCAGGTGTAGCCTTAGTTGACGCACAATGTTAGGCATTTTATTCTTACCAGAACTTCTTATGGATTATAATTCCTGACTGAAGGATTCCCTTTGAACCCCTCTAATTAGTGTTACCTCAGCTGCTTTTATTTCTACTGCATTTAAGCTTTGACCCAGATTGCAGAGTCGTCCTTGTAGCCTGGCCTTTATGTTGATGATATAACGCAACACCCAAGCTACGACTCTGACTAATTTATTGTACCCACCGATCCTTACCCACACTAAAATAGGATTCGGTGTTGATGTCGGTTGAATGACAGCTGTCACCGTTTCTAATGGCAAAGCTAACTCAACCTCGGCATTCCATACAGCCCAATCCCCTTCGTGGAGCAGACATTTTGGGCCTTGCCACCACAGGTCGGACTTAATCAGTTTGGACGCCGTTACTCCCCTACTTATTAGGTCACTGGGGTTGTCTTTGGTTGGTACATGATGATAGAAGGCGTTTGGTAGTAGGGATCGTATTTCATCCACCCTATTGCGCACATAGACGGGCAATGTCCTTTGACTATGCACCCAGCTTAGTGCAATTTGGCTATCGCACCATACGTGTACCGCCCTTAGTTGCAGTTCCTTATCGTATGAAATGCGTACATGATTAACCAAACGTCCCAATAGCAGCATGGCAGTTAGTTCCAATTTGGGAATCTTGACCCCCTTTACCGGTGCAACCTTAGCCCGGGCGGTGAGTAAATTAATCCCAAACAAGGTAACACAATAAATAGCTACTCCATATGCTGTAGCACTCGCATCACAGAATGTATGTAAAGACATGGGTCCAAATGCGGCCACTTGGCGCGGTAACTCTAATGTACATAGGGTGTTATAATCTTCTAGTCTTCTAGTAAGGACCTACCCTGTTCACTAAGATCATCGGGTATATTTTCGTCCCACCCCACGTTGCGTCTCCATATTTCCTGGATTAGAATCCTAGCTCTGATGGTAACAGGTAATGCTAAACCTAATGGATCAAAAAATTGCGCGACCTTACTCAACAGACTACGTTTTGTGTGCGTCCCTGCCTGTTCAGTATAATCTTTGTTCCGGTACATCAGTATGTCTTTCCCTGGTTGCCATATCATCCCCAAGATTCTGGCATATTCTTGGTTATCAGAAGCTACCCAACGCTAAACCATAATTAGTGGGTAAACTGATATTATCATGTTTCCAGGGTAGACAAACTTCGTATTGCTTTTCCGTGGTCAAGTAACGCACAGATTCCGAGAACTTCTCGATCGAGAAATTTGATTCCTGGTCGTTCTTCACAGGTTGAATTCCTATGTGGTCTAGTTTCCACAGTCTTTCTAGATTGAACTCGGCAGCTAACTTTGGGTCCTCAATGTGAGTATCATCTTCGGTGAACTCTTCTGCCGCGGTCGTGCTCATCCTCAACACGGATACCGTGTCAACCAGAACATTTGACTGGGTAGTTTGGACGGTACCGCTCATGCAGTAGCCAAACTTAGTGGGGATCAAGATCACTCCACTCTCTCTTTTAAAACCCGGGTGTACTACATCATAATAATAATCTGCCCCTAACAGTATATGCACCTCCTTCAAGTCACCTACGGGATCAGACAGGTAAATACCTTTCCTACGAAGTGCATTTTCTACTTTGTTAATTCCTACAGATTGATAGTCTGGGAGTTCATCTACCACTATACACTGTAAGAAGTGTTTCTTCTTACGGTAGATGTAAGCAACTTCAACAACTTCGTATTCTCTACTGTCGGTCACTCCTGTAAAACCTTGCAACCTAAGGGTCTCACTACCTACTACGCGGTATTTTAGACCGTCCAGCACCGATCTCTTTATAAAGGATCGTTGTGAGCCCTGGTCTAGGAGTAGCCGACAGACTTGTGTCCTGCCATAACCCTCTATGGATATCTTAATTGTAGGTAAAATGGTGGTGTCCTTCCTACTGCCTAGCATTAATGTTGCAGTACCCCCTACTTTTTCCTCCTTGACTGGACTACCTGTGGGGCATAACTTGTCAAAGTGATGACCCTCACAGTTGCGACAGGGCCTTAAATAGGATGCAGTACATTTACCCTGCATACCATGGTCCTTACTCAGACAACCCTTGCACAATTTTAGCTTCCTTTGCTTGAGCTAATTTGGTTTCATTGGTTTGATATTTGGTACAGCTTAGCCATTTATGCTTGGGATTGTTGCATAGCCTACATGACATTTGTGGTTTCTTTCGTGATTCGTCAACCTTCCCTTTAGAACCAACCATCATATTAATTGAACCCCTTGCTGTTGTCCCTTCTGACTCTCCCACCGTCCTACCATTGTTCAATTGTATGTTGCTAATCTCCTTGCTAAATTCTTCTTTGAACTCCTCCAAGTTAAAGGTACGAACCTTATCTAGAATAGCTAGAGGTAATTTCTGTCTTAAAATTATGACCAGCATTTCTTGTGAGGTTACCCCCAACGCATCTAATGATCTTGTATGACACTCCATATCTGCCCTAAACTTTGTCAGTTCATCAACCCTGTACTTAGGCTGTGCTAGGTTCAACAGGGCGTTCACGTGGGCTACTTTGAGCTGGTCAGTGTCTCCATACGTCGCCTGTAATAACCTCACAACACTATCATAATTTTCACCTACGATGGAAAAACCTTCTACCAAATGTAAAGCTTCATTCTCGAGTTGGCCTTTCAGATAATGGAACTTTCGTACATCGTCAAGTTTTGAATCATGCACTGTGGATTTAAAGACGTCCCAAAATGCTAACCACTCGGTCAAGTTTCCCTTGAACTTCGGTAAATTTAATTTGGGCAAGTTGACTTCACGACGGGAGTCTGTCTGCCTGGCAGCGCTGCTAGTCGAGGTTATCTCTACCTTCTTCACCGCCCTTCGCAGTAAATGTATTGCCTCTAAATGGGCGATATCATGGACAGCGCGCTGCTCGTACTCCGCCTGAATATCTGACTCTTCCTCCAAACCTGATACTATACTTTCATTCAGGGTAGCTATTCGATCATAGGTAGTTTGTAGGTATTCCAACTTAGCCTCTAGCTGTGCAGGAGTTGCACTAGCTACAAAGTCTTCCAAATCAGACGTTAGCCTAGTGATGAGACCCCTCAAACCCCCTCTCTGGTTTTTCAAGACTTTGATAGACATAATTATGATTTTTTTATCCTCTGGTTTAGTAGCCATTAAATTAATTACACGAATTAGCCTAACCCTTCGTCAGCCAATACGGACCTCTATAATAAGCCTCAATCGTGAAATATAAGCACACCTTTTAGTAATTGTCATATGTACTTACAATTTCAGTCCACATATGCAATATTACATCACATTAGCCTACCCTTTATAGATTAATGTAATTAAAGTAAAGAGGTAGAAATGACTATATAAACCGCTTACCTTACACAATACAGTACCACGAGAGATTGGGATATGAGGAAACAATGAAGGAAATATGAGATGGTAGGTCAGTCTTAAGTCAAAAAGTAAATAATAATGAAATTAGGGAAACAAATGCAGGGTTAACAAAAAAAGAAAAAAAAGAAAAAAGGATAATTTACTGGGGAAGGTGATGGGCGGGATACAGAACTTAGGGAGTCGCAGGCTTATTACTCCGGCTTCACGCTCTAGCCACCGTTTAGTCATGACCGTGATCTTGTCATGCAGGATCTTGTTAGTGTCGAGGTCTAGATGGACACCGTCGATGTCAAGATCCTTTGGTTTAGACGAAACCGACAAAAAGCGATGGCGCGTTACGTCTAACCTAGAGCGCATTGACCGGTTAACCGAATTCCTGATTTTATTATACTGTTCTGCTGGCATTCCCCATACTCTAGAGCGGTATTCTAAGGAAATCAGAATGGTTTATATGATATTAATCATATATGCATTCCTAAAGACACTTAAATACTATACTTTCGTATAATAGGCCTTATCTAACTTATTAAGCTTACATACTGTACAAACTGTATCTAGGGTATGATACATAGAAAATGTAGGTTATACCACTGACTATCGTGAATCCACGATAACACTTATTTGACAAACTATGTGTTCCTTCAATTAGCATTTAATGCATCTATTTATTCAGAGAGAGCTGCCCTATACTATGTGTGTAATATGTGAATTAAAGTAATGGTGTAATGTTCTTAAACAATGTAATAGTGTGTTTATGTCAGAACATTACTATTGAGTACATAAATGTGGTAACAGGATAAATAGGAGTCTACACAATTTAGGTCATGTCTATTACGTCAGATGTGTGATTACAGTACTGAGTGCACAAACGTGGATGAATGAAAAGGTAGTGCGATCCCGTAGATTTACTCCACTGTATGTTCTGGATAGCAACAACAGATGGCGTTGTATAGTGATATATTATAAAGGCAATTGGCAACCTTTAGGGGCACGCTTTTATTAGTACATTAGATAGGACGTTTCCCATCTCCTGGTAAGTATATACTTACACATATCTGGTGATGGTGGTGTGCGAGATGGTGATGGTGTCAGAGAGCGAGGTGGTTGGTAAATATGGGGTGGAGAGCAGGGTCTAGGTGGTGCGTTGGGAGAGATGGATCGCTCACCACTAGCGCTCTATAACTAAATACTGTATGCTTCCCAATCCTCCTGGCATTCTGGAAAGCATCCATTTGACTTCCATAGTGCCTCATTAATAGCCTAATTATCCTGATTCCATTCAATTTTCTACCGTTGCGAAGAGTAGCTTCCCGATCCGAGAAATGTGTAAACTGTGCAACGATGTCTCGTGGGTGTAGGCCGGTGAATTTGCCTACTCGATGTACCCTATCAAAAGCCGTCACTGATATGTTTAGATGGCCTATAACTATTTTGCTTATCTTGAGTTGACAGTGTTCTCAGGTTTCTCCTTGCTCCTCGGTGATGCCAGCAAATTGCAGATTATTACAGCGGCTCTGGTCATCGAGGTAGTCCAGACAAGTATCTTGTTGCTTCTTTAATTCTTGTTTTTCAAGGGTGAGGGTTTGGATCTTATTAACACACTTTTGTCTCTCCTTAGTGGCAGTTTCCATTTATTTCATTGCTTCTGCGAGTTTTAACTTGGTAAACTCCAGGCTTATAATTACTTCATTGATTCGTTTTTCTGACGAACCATATCCTTTGATACAGTTTTGTTGCATCCGGTGAACATCCTTACAGTGATTCCTTTGAATATTTATCAGTGCCAGAATATCCTCCCGCTCTATGTTGGTGCTTTGGTATCTTGGCGAGTCAATAGTAGTGTCCTTAAGGTACTGTACGTCAGTGTTTACATGATGACGTTACCATGTTTAGTGATGTGACTTTCAATAACACTAGGGGGCCAAGGTTCTTTCCACACATGAAGTAACTAATAAAGGTCCTGTATTATGGAATATTAACATTTGCATCAATATTATAGCTTCCTAAAACACTCGAGGCACTGAAGTGGAGGTATGGCACTGGTTAGTCAAGAGCAATTTGAAAGGCAAAGAATCACAGGCACGTTCTCTCTTTGTGGGGTCGAACTAGTAACCCTACAATTTATAATTTGGTGATACTTACATGATCCCAATGTAATTGGGGAAATGATCCCAAAACGCCTTGCTAGCAATATTATCGCTAACTGTTTTATTAGATTCATATCAAACGTATAGTCAAACCAATTTATGAAGTCAGTTCTCTGGCCACAGATTGGCACCGATGGACCTTCCACTTATCAGGTGTAATTTGATAGCACGGATGATAGCTTGTGACCTCTCTCTCTCTCCTTCTCTTGTTTAACTTAATTCTCAGTAATAACTTCTTTTAATACAGTGACAACTGGCAGGTGATTTTGTTCAAATTAGGAAGGACCTCATGAGAGAGAGAGAGAAAGATCACAAGCTATCATCTGTGCTATCAAATTACACCTGATAAGTGGAAGGTCCAGCGGTGCCAATCTGTGGCCAGAGAACTGACTTCATAAATTGGTTTGACTATAGCTAGTAACTTCATTTATGACTCATAGGGTTTTGATTATGATTCTATGACTCCAGCCCCTGGCCTGGTAGCTTATTCCAGTCTGAAAATTACCTTATTAAGTTTGTTCCATTTTTAAAATACTCACTGAACTACTTGCTGATTTCTTATAGACTTCTTACACATGATAATATAGATATAATTATATTTTGCCAATGTAGGTGAGGAACTTGACCCATCCAAGTAATAGATTCCCAACACAATATATTTTACTCAAATGATGTGACTTCGGTTGATAGCTTGACAAATTTAGCATGCAGGGGAGGTATGGGGGGCATTATTCAGCTTGAAGGGGATCTTGGAAGGCGTCTTTATTAGCCAATCGGACAAACTAAAATATGTTGCTTAAACATGGCAAAAACATTTACAAGTATGTATCAATAATAATTAACAAAAACAAGAAAATAAATACACACACGTACACATATAACCTTCGAACGTCGGATGAGCTAGTATCAAATTTGAGTAGCCCTTAATCTCAACTGTACCTGGTTTGCAGAGTGTACCGACTGGACGAGCACCGGGAGGAGTCGGAGCAGCTGTCAGCGGTAAGGGCAGCGGTACAGGCGGCGGGGGTGGGGGGGCGGAGAACCCTGCTGCTACTACGACATCACGCCCTCTCACCACACCTCCTCAATACTCTATACGCCCTTGCTCAACATGGTTAGTCGCAGATATTCGTGGCATTGTATTCCATATTTCCAAACCCTTAGAAATGCAGTACTTCTGCTGATTGGACAGCAGAGTGTTTATCGCTTGTGGCATGATGTGAAAAGTTAGGCAGGGAATCTAGAATTGGGATAAGGGTGAGCAGATCCACACACAGACTATATCAAATATATCTTATCCAATATTTGTACAGGGTTGGTTGTGCAGTTATTTATTTATCCAGTAAATTCAATATAGTCGCTAAATTTCATCCCATTATTTAAAATAGTTAAATAAATAATGGTGGCAAATCAAGATTGTCTACTGCATAGCCCGTTTCTGATGATTCAAATAAAACAAAAATCTAAGATGAAAAGTATCTAAAGAGCATAATTAATAGAATATAAGTGCTTGGCAGTCCTCGAACCAGATCCCAAGATTTCACCATTCGGTACCATCCGAGGTCGTTACTGTATCAGCATAGATTCAAATAAAGGGCTATCAAGGGATTGAGGTACTCATTGACAAAGACTACCTTCTTGAAGCATCGTAATAATACGAACAATGTCTTGTAGATTATATTGATCATATTAGCTTCATTGGATGTTAGCATACTGAATTCAACTAAAGATAATGGACTATAATTCTATAATTTTACCTTGCAAATACTAGGGTGGAGTGAAGGTCTGTGGGACAGCCTGAGGGTGCGAGGGTTGCTGGAGGGGATCAGACAGAAGAGCAGCAAGAGTCCCCGAACCCAGGACAACCGGTGGCTGACCTACCTGGAGGAGGAGGACCTGGCCGCCCTCAGACATAGGCTTGTCACCAGCATCCGCAGGAACCTACATATATGTCTAGTCACACACTTGCCACAGGTATGGTTGGGAACTTGTATTGTAAGCTCTGAAACGTTCTAAACACATTAGATTGAGTCTTGGCTATTCCCCGGGTTTGCGATGGATCCAATATACTATACTTTCAGATACAAACCCTACACCCTCCATGCAAACTGTATGGCTGGAAGTAATTACTTTCAGTCGTGTCTTAAAATGTAAATTACTTAAAATACTGTACATTAAATTTGTTCAATTATTTTTCATTAATTTTGTGTGGATCCATTATACTTACAAATGCATCATACACATTAGCATACATTCTGTGATATAATGTAGACTTCGTTTTTACTTCTGCATGAATTTATCAAACAAAACACACTAAGATATATATATATATAAAATGGAGTTCGAATATGATACTGAAGTTATATATTATTTATGGTTATATAAACTGCTATGCTAATTGCTAAAAAAAAACATCTTTATCGCAACAACAAACTTCCATTGGCTCTTCAAGTGAAAGGAAAGCTGTTAATTGTTTATACATTTATTTCAATCCTGCCAGCCATTCTATATAAAGTACACAGTCCTTCGTAACTCTAACTTGTTCTTAATGTAGACTAGCTGAAGCAGGGTCGGTATTCCTATGATAGTTTTTCTTCTGCATTGATGACAAGCCTCTTTTGCATGCAGAAGATTTTAGTTGCAGTGCAGAAGTGAAAGTTACTATTTTATATATAAAAATATAGTCCATCCTTGTATGAAAATGAGAAATCCGACATATTTAATAAAAAAAAGGCATTATACTGTATAACATTCTAATAATTTCCACTCATATTACATACTAATCGTCCCAAAACACCAGAAAGCACAAGCTTTTTATTAACACAAAAATTACAGTCAAAATGGTTGAATCTTCTCTACAACTCTGACTTTACTTGTATCTTCAGATGTAAATATAGATACTCCTTAATACACATAAACTAGACATGCCTACAGAAGTTGTATTCAGAAGTTGTAGAAATGTTATTGCACCAATTGAATTGAAAAAACACTGGTGTAAGGTTACTATTGACATCGTCTTTACACGTTTTGATTATTTGCAGTTGGCACAGCTTTTACTGGTCGCGAGGTTTGGATTTTGGTATGGCTAAGTTTGATATTTTCACAACAAATGTAATAGACAGTGGCAGAAGACAGAATATCTCAAAATTTGTCAATAAATGGATTCATTATACAATAGTAATGTGGTAACAGAAGCCGTATATTCATGACCATATCGACCAGACAGAACTCTGACAGACTATTTCTTCCATTCTTCATGAGGCATATTCCTAATCTAATTCCAACTAGGTGAGCGAGGAGTGGTGCAGACGATACCCCTCGCTGCGTGGTGGGTGGATATGGGTGCGTATGGGAGCCTGGGGCGGTGACACACTGAGGGATGTGGCTAGAAGGGCCTTGCTACCAGCTAATCTACCACCCCACGTCCTCAATCAACTGCAGGTCGCACTACCCTCCATACACCAGGTTTATTGTCGTTTAAATGTTGTATGCTACCTCTATCATCTTAACATAAGATATATCTCTGGTCAAAAAAAATATATATATATATAAATAAATAATAATAAAAAACATGCAGCGCTAAATGTACATAACAGTGGCTCAAAAATCACGGTATGATCAATTGTATTTGGGTTTTTAGTTTGATATGAAGATAAATGAAGTTGAAGTTGTGTAGTTGGGACACTACTTTTAAGTGTGCAAGTACGCCGAAGTATAATTGTACCAGTTAATAATTTGACTTGAGTGTCATAATCATCTTTATGACCTAGATATAGATCCTCTCTTTAATCTGGGGACTCATAGTTCTGGCTAAGGTTTGAGTCTCAGTAGTTACTAATCTTGTTGTGATATGAGTTTCAACCTTGCTACTCCTTTGACAGGAGAGATAAAGCGGCAGTGTAATACATATGATGATAATGCATTTGAATCGCATTGTATTGCCCGATAATACAAAGTATGAGCTAGTCTTGTTTTCCAAAATTAGTATAAATATTTTCATGCTATATTTACCTGAATGTATGCATACAATGGTAACCTTTTTCTACGATTCAACATAATGTTGTATTTCCCTCAGCTGTCATTTTTTTTTTTTTAAGAGACCATGAACGGAGGAAGGAAAAACACAGATAAAACAAAAAGGTCCATGTGCCTAAAGGCATCCTCCATTCATAAAATGTTTGTAACAACTGGATTTAAACATTTGTAGATTGTAAGTTTGTGGAAAGCAATTCGAGGGAAGTGAATTCCAAAGAGTAGTAGCTCTGGGGATAAATAAATTCTGATAAGCAGAAGTTCTGCATTGTGGAGGAGAAAGTGTAAATTCATGGGCGCTCTCAGCTGTCCTAGTTCTACGGGGAAAGATGTGGAGAGGCGGCACAATTGAAGCAAGTTCCTCGGAACAATTGCTGTGAAAATATCTGTAGAATAATGCAAGGGATGCAACGTTTCTTCGTATGGATAATGTAGGAAGGTCCTGTGTGATTGCAGGGTTATTGATTAATCTAATAGCTTTATTTTGAATTTTGTCCAACTGCCTCAATGCAACCACTCCACTTCCACTCCACAGAGGTGAACAGTAAACCATCTAAGAACGCACATGACTTTTATATATTACGGCCAACTGCTTGTCAGTGAAGAATTCTCGAACTCTGTACAGGAGTCCCAGTTTTTTAAAGGCATTCTTAGCAATGCTTCTAACATAATGTGTCCAGCTCAAGTTAGTAGTTAATGTTACACCGAGAATGTCAATACTAGGGGAAGTGGGAATATTTACATCATTAAAAAATATATGGGAGTCAGTGAGATTCTGTCGGTTAGAAAATTGAATGTACTTGGTTTCCTGTGCATTAAAGGAAACTAGATTCTTTTTTCCCCATTCATTAATTCTAGAAAGGTCCTGGTTCAGAGAAATTGCAGTGTTTATTTTTGAATTTATAAGATTGGGTTGGGTATAAGAATTGGTAAATGTGAAGGAACTGTGGAGTGTTGAGTCATCTGCGTAGGAATGTATTGGATTATGAGTGGTAGATATGAGATCATTGATATGAATGAGGAACAGAGTTGGGGCCAAAACTGATCCCTGGGGAACACCAGCATTTATTGAGTGAAATTGAGAATAAGGGCCATCTACCATTACACGTATTTTTCTGTTATGAAGATAAGAAGAAATTAGTGGAACTAATGATGCAAGACCGTAGTGTGACATCTTCGACAATAAGGATTGATGCCAGACTCTATCAAATGCCTTTGATTATCCAGTGCTATTGTATGTGTTTCACCATGTTGGTCTGTAGCTTGGTTGATTTGATGCGTAAGAAGGCAAAGAATGTCTGCAGTTGATCGACATCGTCTAAAACCATACTGCCTATCACTGATTAATTTATTATTCTCAAGATGCTTAATTATGTGATTATTTAATATAATTTCAAAGACTTTACCAAGAGTGGAAGTTATAGCTATTGGTCTGTAGTTTGATGGATCTGAAGAGGCACCTTTTTTAGGAACTGGATGGATGTTTGCTTCTTTCCAGGGTACTGGGAAGCATGAGGTATGAGTACACAGACGGAAAAAAATTGCCAATACAGGAGCGAGCACCAAGGAGCAATTCTTAAGTACTATTGGAGGAATTTCAACTGGACCAGGAGCCTTATCTACCGAGAGATTCTGCAAAATAGTTTTTACATGTCTGGTGTGGATCTTAAGTGAGGGAATTTCAGGCGAATTAAAATTAAGTACAGGGACATCTTGATTTATTTCATCTAAGGTTGAGTTGGTGGAGAAAATATCCGCAAGAAGGTTAGCTTTACCTCGTGGGTCGCTTACAAGATTGCCAGTCGGAGATTTTAATGGTGGAATGGATGAAGCAGTAGTGAAGTTGGATTTGAATGAGTTAAGAGTAGACCAAAATATTTTGTTATCATTTGGATTATTTAGAAGTTTATTTGCCTGCTTGTGGAGAAAGTTTGATTTAGTTAGGTTTAATACAGTTTTGGCATGATTTCTGATGTTTCTAAAGTAATTAAAGGCTTCATGTGTTTTTGATCTTGTGTATGCATTGTAGGCTATTGCTTTTTGTTCAGTTACTCTAGCACAATTATGGTCAAACCATTTAGGTGAATTAGATCTTTTACTGTACTTTTGATGAGGAATAAAAGTTTCCATTCCAATTTTTACAAAATCTTGTATGTGGCTCAAGGTGGAGTGTGCATCATTAGAAAAGAAAGAGGTCCAGGGAATATCAATAAAGAAACCATGAAGACCCTCCCAGTCTGCCCTATCGTAATGCCATTTAGTCACCAAAACAGGTTCAGAGTGGGAAGGTGTGGTACGTGATAGACAGGTGGCCTGTATCAGACAGTGATCAGAAGATCCAAGCGGGGACCTCACTGTAACATCATAATTTTCTGAATTGGTTGTTAAAAATAAGTCCAGTAGGTGGGAATTATGATTAGGATTATCTGGTCCACGGGTGGGTTGGTTGACTAGTTGAGTGAGATTAAATGAGTCTGCAAATAGCTCACATTCAAGACCAGCATCATCAGTCCTGGCTGAATGAGTGAGCCATTCAACATTATGGACATTAAAATCACCCAACACAGTGATTTCAGAAGAAGCATTTAAGTTGAGGACACTGAGTTGTGAGGACAGAGAATCAAAAAGACTTTGCTCTGGAGGAGTATTTGGGGAACGGTAGATGCAACATATGTATTTAAATTTACCAGCAGAATTTAATTTGTATATAGAATAATCAAAATAGGGACAATTGAAACTAGTAACCTCCTCCAGGGCAATTTCAGATTTTGCGAAGCAACATACACCTCCTTTAGGTCTGAAATTTTGGAGCAGTTGATAACCTGGAAAATTAAATCTAGACGTGTCAGATGTGGATGTTACTTGAGTCTCTGTCAAAAAAAGGAGAGTAGGGGATTCTACTTGAAGAAATTGGTGTACAGAATTAATGTTAGAGTGAAGTCCCCTTATATTACTAAAGAAAAAGCTGCACCGACGAGCAGCTTTGGGACGTTGCAATGCTCTTGACACAGTCGCATGATGACGACCGGGAGGGCCCTGTGTCAATGACCCAACCCTGCCGGGGGTGGATATCCGAGGGACCACCAGGTTTGCTCTTAACAATTGTACTGCCATATTTATTAGGTAACTGTATGGTGTTACATGTATGATATGTAGTGGGAAGAGTAGTGTTTTATGGATAGAGGATAGCGATGTAGGGCAATGTCGTGAAGTTGGATGTGTATGTTATATAAAGAGGGTTTTCCTGATACCCCTGATGTGTGAGGCAGAAAGAGTTACCAGAGTTGCAAACATATAACAAAATTCACTTGAAGTGCACAAACGAATAACAATATTGGCGTAAAGGAAATATCTTATATACATTACTAAATACTTTTAAGCAATTAATGTTGTTGCCCATATGATGTTGCCACGATCGAGTTCACATCAATTGAAAAGTATGTTGAATCTGTGGTAAATATTTTGTGAAATAATATTTTAGCGGATTTAGTTAATTACCTTTCCATAGCTAGAAATATATTAAGGCATAATTCAATCAGTCAGTCAGTTGTCTCTCCCGGAATCTCTGTAACAGGTAATACGGAATATGCAGTTCAATGGAGAAATATGAGGAAACATAATGTAAAAAGCAAAAGGATGAACTTAAGGAATAAGCAGTTATATTGTTGATACACATGGTTAAGAAAACGATATGCTTTCATACAGGGTGTCCCAAAATTGGCATGCCACTTGGCACTTCAGGATATAGTTATAAAGATAACTAGCAGGGGTACCCGGCGTTGCCCGGGTTTAAATTCTACCATAATCACCATCACTACTACCACCACTACTACTACCATAATCACCATCATCAATCACTACTACCACAGGGCGGGTGCCCAACCCCGAAAGGGGTTGAAATAGGGGAGCTATCCCCCCCGCCAAAGGCGGCTTTCTAGGGCCTTTCCTAGCCGATGCTGAGAGGATTGGGTTCTAGTCATGTGGTGATGGGCTGATCTCTCAGAGTGAGAACTGAGCGATCTCTGCCATACCTATAGCTTACTCTGACTGTTCCTTTTACTTATATATTTTCTAGATCTCAAGTGACGGTGTCTCTTCCGTGGATTGACCTCCCAATCTACCAAGATTGGAAGCCAAAGCATCACATTTTTACTTTGCCCCTCAACTTTCTCTTCATAATTGCTGAGGGGCACAGTGCCCTGGGTGGGGCTTTGGTTTCCCGGGTGTTTCCGCGCCCTCCTCAGCTCCCCGCCATGGAGTGGCTTCGGTCACCCAGGCTTTATTGTGGTCGGCAGGGAGGGGTCTGTAGGGGCGCTCGGTTATGGGGCCTTGGGGCTGTTCGGCCAGGCAGCTTGGGGAACAGCAACAACAACAACAACTACTACCACAATCATCACAATACTACTACTACCATAATCACCGGCCTCGACCTCCCTGTGCCTCATTAAACGGCGACCTCGATTTCGGCCGCTAAATGACCTCCGATTTTGGATCTGACCTCATCCGTACCCCCATTTTGGGGAGCTGCGAACAACTTTCGTTCCATACACCTTTCCGATCGGAGGCCTCCTTCTGCCCCAAACGGCCATTTTGTTATTTTGTTTTCAATTTCGGCCTTGAAACGACCTCCGATCGTGGCCTCGCCCCCTCTATGACCTGACCCAGGTCAATTGACACCCACATACAAAGTTTCAGCTCCCCAGGTCCAAAACTGCGGCCGCCTATTTAGAACACACAGACAAACAAACAGACACACAAACTGATTTAATAATATAGATTCTAATCATACAATGATCTATAACAAACAGTTTATACCTCAACCGAGAATTGCACATATTGCACATAGTTTTTTTTTTTAGTGCATGATCATATTTTCCATTATGAAAGTATAAGCATTACTGTGCAGACCGAAATATGACAATGTTGTATCTTAAATACATACATAAATGAGTTATATGACTAATATAAATATTATTACATTTTATCCATTTAATTATTATCCCTATAGTTATATTTGCATAATAAAAACAACTTCTGATAAAGTTACATGACTTACTGCATAGTCGACTGTGCATACATACACAGAAATGAGAGGGATATTGACAACATTTGGAAGCCCAAGGTCTATAAACACAAAAGCCAGTCGAGGATAGCGAGGAAGTACAGTCACGCTCACTAAATCCGACGAACCCTCAAGTGATTAAGGGGTTCACCTGGTTTTTTTTTCTCTTTCTCTCCTGTTCTCCCTTTCTCTGGCTTGAATCCATTCGGCCCCATTCAGCTAGCTGTTTTAAGACGTTTATCCCCATCCAGGTGTTTATTTCTTCCTGGCGAGCGGTAGCAAGCCAGCATTATATGGAGAAATCCAGCTTCGAGACATTTTTCTATCGAAAAATGTACACATTTAGCTTGCTGTCAAAACAAAAATACACATGCTTGTTCGCTACCGCTCGCCAGGAAAATATTGATACCTGGATGGGGGTAAAAGTCTTAAAACAGTAGGCTGAATGGGGCCGAATGGATACAAGCCAAAGAGAGAGGGAGAGAAAGAGAAAACAAAACAAGGTGGACCCCCTTAAGCAAACTAACGAAATTTGCATATCAGGCAAGGAATATATAAGGAGATTCAATTAAGTCTAACAAAGCTTCCAATACTCGTAATTTTATGCTAAACTAAAACGAGTATTTATGGATTCTTCAAGCCAAAGATGGATGTTGTGTATTATGTGCCAAACAATCTTCCTTTCTCGTGTTCCCAACTTTGATTCTTCTGAATTCTCAACTCTCTAGCTAAAGCTCTCTTGTCACTTTCAAACTAAATATTTCTGTGCTGCTTATCTCTCCCCTAATTTTACTGACTATCCAAAATGCTTTGACTATCTAACTTTGAAAGTGGAAGTCATTCTATCCATCTCTCCTTTCGCAGAAATCTCCATCTTAGGAGATTTCAATGTTCACCACCACCAATGGCTCTCCTCCAATTTCAGTGACCAACCTGGTGAATAAGCCTACATTTGTTCTCTCCTAAATTACCTAGAGCAATTAATCCAGCACCCTACTCGAACTCCTTACTGCCTTGGAGATCGGCCCAACATTCTTGACTTATTTCTTACTTCTAATCCTTCTACTTACTCTGTAAACCTTTTCTCTGCTTGGCTCCTACGATCACAACTTTATCTCTGTTACCTGTCCTATCTCTCCAGTACGGCCATCCTATCCTCCCAGCAGTCGGCGCTTGTGGCACTTTGGCGCTGCTGACTGGGAGGCTTTTTCGGCAGTACTTCTTTGATTTCCCATGGAATGATTATTGCTTCCATGGCCGGGGACCTCCGGAGTGTGCTGCGTGCATCATTGAAGTAATCCTCTCGAACATGGAGGCATACATTCCATTTTCTTTCTCTCATTCTAATGCAAGAAAATCTTGGTTTACTCACGCTTGTTCCATTGCTATCCACAATAAGGAGGAAGCATTCAAACGGTACCATCGTACCATCGCCTTCAAGCTCATGAATCTTGTGCTCTTTATGTTTCTGCCCGGACATAAGCCAAATATGTTCTTTGACAAGCCAAAAACTCTTTCATCAATAACAAATGTTCTGAACTTTCCAGCTATAGCTCTTCCCATCCCAAGCTTTCTGGCATCTAGCCAAAAACCTCTCCAACAATTTTATTTCCTCGTCTTTCCCGGCCTCCTCTTTTTCACTCAGATGGCACTACCGTAATTTCTTCCTCTGATAAAGCTGAACTCTTCACTCAAATTTACATTGAAAACTCCACCTTGGAAGATTCAGGTGCTATTTCCACCTCCCCCCCCCCCCCCTCCCCCTTTCACTTACTTATACCAAATATCATAATCTCTTCTAAGCATGTACATTCTGCCCTTTCTAGGCTTAATACAAAGGAGGCATACGGACTGGATGGTGTTCCTCCTGTTGTACTCAAAAACTGTTCTTCCATATTGATACCCTGCCTAGGCAAACTCTTTCGTCTGTGTCTTTCCTCTAAACATCTTCCCTTCTTTTTGCTCTCATTCAACCTGTCTCAAAGAAAGGTGACCGCTCTCAACCCTCCAACTATCGTCCAATTGCTCTCATTTCTTGTATCTCTAATGTTTTGAAACTATTCTTAATTCAACATTTCTTAAGCATTTATCTTCCCATAAACTACTTCCAGATCACCAGTATGGTTTCCTCTACTGGTGATCTTCTTGCTTATCTTACTAACTCCTGATCATTCTCCCTTTGGGACCTCGGCGATACTTTTAATATTGCACTAGACATATTGAAAGCCTTCGATAGTGTCTGGCACAAAAATCTAATTTTCAAGCTTTCTATTCCTTTGTCTGTGACTTTCTCATATTCATTAATGATCTCCTTAACTGTACCTCTAATTGTATTCACACCATATGCTGATGACTCTACCCTACACTATTCAAATAATTGTTCACATCAACCCAGCACGTAATGACTCCAACAATAACATAATGAGGCCATAGAGCGCCTCTCTTCTGATCTATCAATTAATTACTTTTTATGCTGCCAAGACCTAATTTCTTCATTTAGCTACCCATCGCAATCTTCCACAAGACTATTGATATTCTTCAAAAATACACAATTCCACCCTTCATCTTAACCCTCTCACGTTCTTGACGCAATTTTGAGCCTATTAGGGATACTTTAAAGCCTTTGTTACCATCAGGGGTATTTACAAACCTTTAGTTTAGTTACTTCAACCTCTGCAGTTGTCTTTGAGTTAGCTGTGGGCAGAAAACTAATTTTGGAGAGGTAATTATAAGAGTGAGAGAACTCTATTTAGTATTGCTAATCTGGCAACCTCTGCGTCATATGGTCGTGAGAGGGTTAATCAAAATTATTGGTGTGTCTTTTTCATCCGATCTTTCATGGAAAGATCATATAACCACTCTTTCTAAGACAGCTTCCCAGAAGTTAGGTGTTCTCAATCGACTCCGTGGGTTCTTCACCCCAACACAACTTCTTGCTCTGTATAGAAGCACAGTGCGCCCATGTATCGAGTATTATTTGCATGTGTGGGGAGGTTCCACCCATACCGAACCTCTTAAAAGATTAGAGTCAAAAGCTTTTCGCCTCAACTCACTTCCTCTTACTATTTCCCTACACTAGTTTCTACACGCCGCAATGTTGTATCTCTTCCACTCTTCTATCACTATTATAATAATCAGTGTTCTTCAGAGCACTCTCAGTGCATACATCTGCCCTTGCGGCGAATGCGAGAAACCCGCCACTAAACAAAGTCCCACTCCTATTCTGTCCAGTTCTCCACCTCCAGTATTAGCTAATTTTCTTAGTATTTCTTCTACTCAACAAGTGAACTCTGGAACTTTCTCCCTCAATCAAGGTCTCCTTCATCCTATGACTTAGACTGCTTTAAACTTGGTGTATCCAGGCATTTTGACCCCAACTTCCTTTAATTTGGCTCTGTCTCTTTTGGCTTTGAGGGAGACACTCATTACAAGCAACCTGCCTTTTGTCTCCTCCATAGACATAGGACAAAAAAAGGAGAAACTAGGAGACATATATAATTATGTACAATCGTGCTAAGAAGTCATGACTGGATTCCAAGTACCTTTTGTTCAGAAAGTGCTATCTGGCAACTATTGAGGCTCTACTATAGTCATATATTACACACCGGGGAGAACTGTATTGAAGGACAAAATACCAAAAACACGATATATAAGTATTGTTACAATATATTTATCTCATTATGTGAGAGCAAACCAAATAATACGAAAGTTGAGACTAACCCGATAACCCGAACGAAAGAATGTGAAACTCGTAGTATTTCGCTCACTAGATTCAGGATTAAAATGTGGAGGAAGTCTCTTAATGCTTGTATTACTTTTTAAGCCAACAATACTGGGAGAAAAGTATCTCGTAAAATTAAAACCAACCGTTAAAAGTAATATTCAACCCATGAGTGTCAATTTAATCACGTAAATAAACATATAACAGATTGTTTTTTCCACATTTAATTCTCTAAGTGGGACAAGTCTGCCTTAAAAAACAAAGCGGTCTCCAGTATATTTTGGGATAAAGCTTGAATACTCGAGAACAGCTTGTAATTTGTATAGACAGACGATGAAATTTAACTTATAACATATTTAATAACCATATAATTAACCCATATAGGAACGAAAAATGGAAAGGCATGTAGTAAAGGACAAAGGTGGATATATGAGAGGAAGAGATACACTCTCCCTCATATACTGGCAGTGACTGACTTGCATTTTTTTTGCAGGCCTCCAGGCCTGCAGGGAGTGTAACATGCTAGATAGCGCCAGGAAATTAAATACTTTCATTATTCTATAAAGATATTGAAAACAAACCTTACTTATATATATTCAAACAACAACATAAATATAATTTAAAAGACCTAAATAGGTTAATTTTGTCAGTAGGCCACTTATTGGGAATATCCGGAGACCTATAGTTATAAATTAGGATATGACTGGGCTCTGATGGGTATAGGAGAGTTGCCAGCGGTAGCCAGATTTGGGGAATTTTGTCCGAGCCTTAGAAAAATCGAGTCATGACTTCTTAGCGCGATTGTACACAGTAAAGGCATGTAGCCCCAAAACCCCCTCCCCACATTCTCTTAATGAACTCAGACCAATTGCCATAACGCCCATCCCTAGTCTAATCTGTGAGAACTTTGTATTCACCTTGGCTTACTCACAAATCCGTCACTTGATAGATCCCCAACAGTTTGGCAACGTAAAAACCTCCTCCACCACTCACTGTCTTATTAGCTTCCTAGATTATATTTACACAAATCTTGAGAAGAGAAAGACTTCCCTCGCCCTTGCCTTTATTGACTTCAGGAAAGCATTTGACCTTGTTGACCACACCATCATCATCAACAAGGCCATAAAGTTGGGGCTACATCCTACCCTGGTTGCGTGGTTGACCGACTTCCTTAGTGACAGACAACAAGCAGTGCGATACCAAGGCTTCATCTCCACCTTCCTAGACATCACATGTGGAGTCCCACAGGGCACATCCCTCATCTTGATTAATGATGCCCTAAAGGACACCCAATTCCACTGGAAGTACGTGGACGACTCGACAGTCGGCATTACTGTCGATAACACCTCCCCTAACTATGACCCCCTACAAGACATCCTCGACCGTCTTCAAGCCTGGACCACAGACAATCATGTGACTATCAATCATGACAAGACAGTGGTCATGCACATCAACACTTCCGTTACCGACCTTCCTCGACCCACTGTCACAATTGGTCCTCATCCCCTTCAGCTTGTTGAGTCCACCAAATTCCTCGGAATCACTGTGGACAACAAACTGAACTGGAAGAAACGTGTAACTACCACAGTCAGGACCGCCACATACAAGTTGTTTATGCTAAGGCGGTTGAGATCCCTGGGGGCGCCGGAGAATGAGCTGAAGAGTATATATAACACCTTCATACTCCCTAAGCTCACCTACGCCTCTCCGGCCTGGTCCTCCTCTCTAACCCTGACACAACAACGTCAATTGGAGAGAGTGCAGAGGAGGGCATGCAGGATCATCCTGGGTGGCACATATCCAGGGTATGAGGAAGCTCTCACCACCCTTAGCATACCTGCACTTTCAACCCTCCACTACAACACACTCAAACAGTTTGCATCTAAGCTGCTTGTTCACCCACGACACAGAAACTTACTTCCACCAGACGCCCCTTGACCAACACGTGCAGCTCGTCACTTCAACACACTCCAACCAATAAGAGCAAGAACTGACAGATATAAAAATAGTCCTATCCCAACCATTGTTAATATTATTACTAATGTGTAATAACGGCCTGTCACACCATATATACGCGCCCACCTTTAATAATGTATGCATAAGTGTGTGTGCGTGTGTGTATTAGAATATAATTATGTATGTATTTGCTTGAGTTTGTTTATGTATATGTGTATATATGTATATGTGTATATGTGTATCTATGTATGTACAGTATATGTGTATGTATGTGTGCGTATATGTGTATGTATGTATGCGTTATTTATGTATATATATATGTGTCTATAGTGTATACTGTTTGTGGTTCGAGCCCGGCTGAGAGTATCAGGTGGATAAGAGAAGAGCATATATGCATGTAATGTGCATATATTTATGTATATGTATGTCTGTGTGTAGGTGCTGTCAATGGTTCGAGCCCGGTTGAGAATATAAAGTATATAATATATATATATGTACTGTACGTGTATTTGTATAGTCATATGCACATATGTATGTAAATATACGTACATATGAGCGAGAACATATTGCTCACTAGCGCAACTTCTGATTATAAATCTATGCATAAGCATTATCTATTATTAAGTGTTCGCGTATCTTCATCCATGTATTTCCACCCTTAACAATAGAACGCCCAGCTTTTCCACATTTCGCCTTCTATCACACACACACACACACACACACACACACACACACACACACACACACACACGAACGAACACACACACACACACCTACACTACCGAGGATTAACCTCCCATTGTAGTAGGCTTTACCTGACCCTACCTGTACGGACTTGAATGCCGGAGCTGCTCCCTCTTTACCCTTTACCTCTTTACCCTGACCCTACCAAAACAGTTTTTGTATGTATGTATAAGAACATAAGAACATAAGAACATAAGAACATAAGAACATAAGAAAATGGGAGTCTGCAGAAAGCCGATTGGCCTAAGCAAGGCAGATCCCTATCCCACACAACCCCAATTACAAAGCCCAATCATAGGCTCAACACTCTAATACCCTGAGGATCATCTTACCAAAACGGTTAGAGATTAACGCAGGATTACGGGTGTCTGCAGAGCGCTGATTGGTGAGTTATCTGCTCAACAGGAGGCGTTGTGTGTGTGTAAGTGTGAGAGTCCGAGTGTAGGGGGTGAGACAGTGAAGCACGGGAACGAGGTGGCTTCAGAGATGGGGTCGTTTCGGGCCATGAGTGAGCACCGTGCCTCATGTGAAGGCAAGATGGCAGGTGCTCGTTGTACTCTAAGTGCTTCACATGTCTCACTCCCTAGACTGGAACAAGACTTCACAGGCTTCACTGTTCATTGTAAAGCGGTGAATGTTAAGGCTCTCAGCCTATGCCCGAGAGGAAGTAAGTTGGAATATAGAAAAAAACAAAAAAAAACAAAAAAAAAACACGGCTGATCCCCCTTCACACCCAACCCTTCTCGTCCAAATGCTTATCCAATTTTATCTTAAAGCTCCCTACCGTTTTTAATCCCACTATAGCACTTGGTAGTCCATTCCACCCATCTACAACTCTGTTACCAAACCAATATTTGCCTATATCTTTTCTGAAACGAAATTTATCTAATTTGAAACCATTGGTACGAGTTCTTTCGCTATCACTGAGCTTTAGTACATTTATCATGTCCCCTTTGTTAATCCCACTAACCCACTTAAACACCTCTATCATATCCCCTCTAACTCTGCGTCTCTCTAACGAATGTAAGCCTAATTTCTTCAACCTTTCTTTATACAGAAGATTTCTAATATTATGGATAATTTTTGTCATTCTACGTTGTACTTTCTCCAATGAATCTATGTCCATTCTGTAATAAGGACACCAAAATTGAACAGCATAATCCATATGGGGTCTCACTAATGACAAGTAAAGTTTTAAGATAACATCAGCAGTTCTGTTATTCAGACTCCTAGAGATGAACCCGAGAATCCTGTTTGCCTTGTTTCGAACGCTTATACACAGTTTTCTAGGCTTCAAATAATTGCTAACAAACACACCTAGATCTTTCTCACAATTCGAGTTTTCTAATTCCATATTAGCTAGTTTATATTTAACATTTGTATGCATCTTCCCTATCTTCAATACCTTGCATTTGTCAATGTTAAACTTCATCTGCCAATTTACTGACCATTCGTGTAAGGTATCTAGATCCCTTTGGAGGCACTCTATATCTCTATCTGAATCAATTTTTCTCCCCATTTTGGTATCGTCTGCAAATTTACTTATCCTACTAGTTATACCTAAATCAAGGTCATTTATGTATATAACAAACAAGAGAGGACCTAATACAGATCCCTGGGGGACACCACTTTTGACTGCTCCCCATTCTGACTTCGTACCATTTATGCTGACTCTCTGCTTCCTACCAATTAGCCATGACCTAATCCATCCCAACAACGCCCCACCTATTCCATGCGCCTCAACCTTTCTCATCAATCGCTCATGGGGGACTCTGTCGAAAGCTTTACTGAAATCTAAATATATTATATCATATGACTTGTCATTATCTACTGCTTCATATACCTCTGAGAAAAAACTAAGCAAATTAGTAAGGCAAGAACGTCCCTGAGTGAATCCATGCTGAGAAGAATTTATTAAATTAAATGTATCTAAGTGGTTTCTAATTTTACTAGCAATAATTGACTCTAGTAGCTTTCCTATGATTGATGTAAGACTAATGGGACGGTAATTGGATGCTATTGATTTGTCACCTTTTTTGAAGATCGGAACTACGTTTGCAAGCTTCCAAGCTTCTGGAACTATACCTGTCTCTAATGACTTGTTAAATAGAATTGTTAATGGGTAACTTAACTCATCCCTACATTCTTTTAATACTCTAGCATATACCTCATCAGGACCAGGCGATTTATGAGGTTTCAGTCTGTCAATTTCCTTAAGCACATCATTTCTACTTATAGTAACCGTACTTAACCTATTTTCTATACTATCGCTATATACCTTACGGACTTCTGGAAACTGTGCCAAATTTTCATTAGTGAAAACGGAAAGAAATTGACTATTTAATGTACTGCACATTTCTAAATCATTTTCTGTCATTTCTCCTATCGAAGTTTTAAGGGGACCAATTACATCTCTAACCTTGGATTTATATAGTTGGTAAAAAGCTTTAGGATTATTTTTTGAGTCATTGGCAACCTTAATTTCATAATTTATTTTTTCTGTCCTAATATCCTTTTTTACCTGTCTTGATAGATTCTGATAGTAAGCAAGTAGGTGAATTTCGCCTTTCCTAATTTTTCTATATATTCCTCTCTTTTGTCATAGAAGATCTAATAATCTATTATTCATCCATTTGGGTTGGTTCTGTGTTGATCTAAATTTTCTTTTGGGGATGTATTTATTTTGTGCATTGAATACTGACTCGATAAAATTATCGTATGTATCTACCAAGGTTGACATCTCTTCCTGACTTAAGATGACAGGTGCCTGAGAAGGGGTACACTCATTTGGACACCTGGATCGACTTAATTTTTTGACCATAGGGTCCGCTAATAGGGCTCTTCTTAACCCACCATAATTGGCTTTTCTGAAGTCCGGTATTAATGTTGTATTCTCTCTGGTATTACCTTTCCATTGTATATTAAAATACACAGAATTGTGGTCACTATTTCCTAGGTGGTCCCCTATCTGTACATTGTTTACCATATGTTCATTGTTACTGAAAACTAAATCGAGAATATTATTACCTCTAGTCGGCGTATCTATGAATTGAAATAAAAAACTATCTTGTACTACCTCTATAAACTCCTCAGAATCAGAGTCTCCTATTTGATGCTGCCAATCTATATTCGGAAAATTAAAATCCCCCATAATGCACACATTGCTAAACCTTGATGCCATTTTAATTTCCTCCCATAATGACGTTCCGTAATTTCTACTCATATTTGGCGGTCTATACATAACTCCAATAACTATGGTCTCACTACCTTCGTTAACCTCTCCCCAAACACTTTCATTATCGTTATTTAATCTAATACCTGATTTAATACAGCTTTTTAATGTACTCCTGACAAACACTGCTATACCGCCACCTTGTTCGGTCATATTTAAACAAACTATATCCTGGTATATCAAATTCTGCTAAAAAATGCCTGGTTTCTGTATTAATCCACGTTTCAGTTAGCGCTATTATGTCTATATTTTCTTTGCTAACAAGGGCTCTAAGTTCGCTCATTTTGTTACATAGACTCCTACAGTTTGTGTATTGTGTAATATACTCTCAATTTACTTCTTTTCTTTATACCTAATTTACCTTTATTTCTAACGACATTTCCATCTTCCGTTGCACCATCACTACTATCATTTGCAATATAGTCATCATTTTTAGCATGAGACTGAATATCCTTATCGCTTTCGCCTGACGCAAAAATTGTTCCATTTAACCTCTCATTTACACTCTCAATATTTCTGTTCAAAACCCCACAACCACCCTATCTAAAGAACTAGCTAATGTGGAAACCCCTAACCGTGAAAGATGAACCCCATCCCTTGCGTACATCCCATCTCTCCCATAGAAACTATCCCAGTTATCAATGAATGGTATTGCTTTTTCTTTGCAATATTTCTCCAAACGGCAATTGACACCAATCGCCCTGGATATCCATTCCTTGGGAACTCCTCTTCTGGGTAGGATACAATGTACTACAGGGATCCCTCCCTTCATCCTAACCTTATCTAACACATCCCGATACTGCTGCAGCAGTTCCTCACTTCTACCCTTACCAACATCGTTACTCCCGGCACTGAGACAGATAATGGGGTTATCTCCACTATCTTCCAAGATGTGGTCCATCTTCTCTAAAAAAATGTATGTTTGTGTGCATACGTGAGCGTTTGTGTATACGGACATGTGCACACTTACTGCATGTTCTTATGTTCTTATATATGTATGCGTATGTATGTGCGTACGTACGTGTATATATGTATGTTCTGTATATGAGTAAGTAAAATAAATGTGTATATGTACTGTATATCACTTACTCTCATGGTTATTTTATGATAATTTGTATTCTGCACCTGCATCATTATTGTATTTATTTATTTTGTTTGTAAACTGAGCTTACCATCTTCATATCTGTACATCTCATGTTCATCCACTAAATTGTAAAATGTGTATTTTCAGCTCATGAGGCTGCCATTCTTTAATAAACCGTTTATTATTATTATTATTATTATTATTAAAATACAAGGCGAGTTCTACAATAGGTACAAAACAAAACTTTATTAATACACAATAATATGTCACACACTAAGATGCTACACAGTAATTAATAACACACTGAATACAATATTATTGAAATAAGTCAATTTTACTTGAGTTATGGCAGTAATTAGGTACATGCTTGAATGTGACTAAAGGTGAACGACACGAAATACAGAGTTGAGGTAATTATAAATATAAATCTGTTTGTAGATTCTTTGACATAATCAAAGGTTAAGTATAAGTAGAAAAACATTAATGCAATTACTCAGCACAATCATGGAATATGAACATTTTCTTTGGGATTTAATTGATGTTTGATCACGAATAGATAAGTACACAATAGTTTAGTCTGCCTGTATTTATCTACAGTACTGAACACTATTTTCCTTCTATTGCCTGATTATTTAGTATTATTACCGGGAGGGACAGTAAGTATTTAAAATCACTAGAATACAATATTTGATGACTGATGTTATTTTTCACTATTAATTCCGACTATCAAATGTCTTCGGTTACATTGAGAATGGAATGTTTAACTGTAATCATAAGAGTATTGGAAAGAGGAAGTCAAGGATAGTTTGTGTGTAAAGTTTTCCTGGATGGAACTATACTTGCATGAAAATATATTAATATAGAGACAGTATTTACGTTCACTTCGTATGAGGGATGTCCCGGGTGTAGGTGGTGGACTTAACGATTCTTTCCTTTCAGTGTTAGGTGGTGACTTATTTCTTTGATCACTATTAGGGGAATTAATGGATGGTCTCAAGCCACATCCTTTAAGGGGAGGTATTTAGTTTGTTCCCTAAGTTTTCATCAAGCTTAAAATTACACCCCCTAGACCCCCTTTCAAGATAAATTTGTACATTTTTCGGTAGAAAAATGTCCCGGCCGGAGGCCGCTTGCTCTTAAATTACAGGCTCGCTATCGCTCGCCAGGAAAAAATCGACACCTTAATGGCACGAAAGGTCTTAAAATTGACAGAAATGGGGCAAAATGTCTTAAAATGTCAAAACTACTAGGGCGAACGTCTTAAAATCTCAAAAGCAATGGGGCTAAACATGAGGGAGAAACGGGTCCAGAAAAAATCCCTCCAGTGGAAATCTCCCCTTAAGAGTCGTGGAGGTGATAGTCTCATTATTCTTATTGGACGGTCTCAAACTACATCCTTTAAGAGTTGTGAAAGTGATAGTCTCATTATTCTTATTGGACAGTCTCAAAGCATATCCTTTAAGAGTCGAAGAGGTACTTCGCTTCTTGCTAGTCATAAACCTAGGTGATGAGCCTTGTGCCTTACAAGTGTTGCTAGTCTCAAAGTTAGTTGGTGTGCATCGAGCCTCACAGGTGGTACTAGTCTCAAATTAGCTGGTGAGCATCGAGCCTCACAGTGGGTTGCTAGTCTCAAACTTAGCTGGTGATCATCAAGCCTCACAGGTTTCTTTGACCAAACAGAAGGTATTGTTCCGATGCTTCTGTCGAATCGCCTGTGATAGTGTTCACCTCTGCTACATTGCTCTTGAGTGCGAGAAGTGCTTGCTCTGCCTCTGGTGCTGTTTTGGTGCTGGTAGAAGGCATCTTGCTTGGAGGGAAGTAACGTGGAGGCTTTTCCGCCCGAGAAGGGTGCTCTGAGCCTATGTTGTGGTGGTACTTGTGTTCTTATGGCCGGTATGCTGGGGTGGTGGTGATTGCAGCTATTTTCAATGTTGGCATATAACGTATATAGGGAGCAAAATTAATGACTATGACTGTACATTTTACTAAAAGTAGGTGTTGAGCTTGACCTTTCATGTATCGCGTGTGCTCTCTCGTCTAGAACAGGGCACTATAGTCGGTTATATATTTCAGCTGGTGATAAATTGAATCGTTTATCAACTGATATTTCAATACTTAATGTAAAAATATGAAACTGTTAAGACGTATTTTCTGTGTCATATTAATGCCTGGTTTTCATAATTGTCCACATACTACATTATCAAATCTTTGCAATAGCTGAATAATCAAGATGGGGCCGGCAATTTACTGTCAACTTAAAAATGAAGATAATAGCTCTGAATAGGTTAGTCATTGGATGAAAGTAAAATAAAGAGACACCTACATGCATGCGACTTTTTATTCAGATGATGTGCCAGGAAGGAGTGGTAGGCACGTCTGGAGACTACGTAGAGATGTGCAGGGTGACAGTCAAGTTGCTGACTCGACGGAGGACTGAACTCATGGAGGCTCTCACACTCTTCAAGGGTGGCATGGACGTTAGTACAATTGATAGTTGTCTACGGCAATAAACTACCATTGCAAAATATGATTATAGCAAGTATCAACAATAATTATAGCATACACATGTATGATAATTCTACACCTTCTTAAAAACTAAATAATCATGACACATGAGCATATTTTGCTCTTGATGTATCAACATCATATTATTGGAATCTAAAATATACATAGATGAAAATTATATGTTATTCAATTATTTTCAAATACAGTGCAGCTCTGCATACAGTATTTAGCACAGTTAAGCAAAGATACCATACACTGATACGATTAACCACTAGAACATCTTGTTTCGCCATCCTAAAACTCTGTCCTTCAGAAACTGCAAGAGACTAGTGGGAACGTTGAGGAGCTGAAGAATGAGTTGGGTGAACTGGAACCCGAGCTGAAGTCCACTCAGGAGGAGGGTCAGCGGCTCACACACGCCCTGGCCCACCACCGCTCACAGGTCACCGCCGTCAGGGACCAGATGATGGCACAAGAGGACAAGGTCAAGGTTAGCATATCCAACTGACATTAGTCTTGGGAACGTCTTTATGTATTCATAAAATGCATAATATGCGATAGGTGTTCAGCATTTATTAACTTCTATGTAATGCTGCCATGTAATCCAGTGCAGCTCTTATTTCTAACAAGTGTTTACCCTGTTGATTTATTAAGTTAATAAGGACCTACTATTTAATAGTGGCCCAACCGAAGGTCACTGTTAGGTGAGGATTGTATTTTTTGTCTAGGAATGTATTTGAGTTGACAACAAAATTATACTCTATTATAATTCGTAATATCACCAACCCACCAATAATAATATTTTGGCAATAATTTCATGGCATTGTTTAAATGTTTTTTATTTATAAAATTTGTCTTATAGGAATACAAATACACATATATATATATATGTCTACTCATGACAGGAATATAATAAAGCGTTGTACTGAATTGTTTCATTTAAGTTCGGTACACACTTAACTCTTAATAAGGTACACTCGGTCAAAAAAGTATCTGCACCCCTACGCTGATAATTTGGTGTGTACAGCTCGGTACTATAGGTCGTAGGTCGTAGGTAGTAGGTCTTAGGTAGTATAGGTAGGTAGTCGTATAGATGGATATAGCTGCAGGTAGAGATGCCAACCCTACCGAGCTGTATGCACTAGATGATCAGCGTAGGGGTGCAGATACTTTTTTTACCGAGTGCACATACTGTAACTATTATGGCTCACACTTATGCATTGCTCCTGTTACTTTGTCAGGAACGTAGCGACGTGGTGAGTGCCCTTGCTGAGGAGATAGACAAAGAGGTAGGGGAGGCAGTACCAGGGTTGGAATCAGCAGAAAAAGCTCTGAGAGCGCTGGACAAGAAGGATCTGGTGGAAGTGCGAGTCCTTAACAAGCCGCCTGACCTGGTGATGCTCGTCATGGAACCCATCTGTATCCTCCTCAATGTCAAGTGAGAAAATGCCACATTTGATACACCCTTAACTCTCAAAGGTGGTAAAAGAGACATAAGCATCTATAGGGAGTGGGACATGGCAGGCAGATGTCATGAATTCTGAGTTTCCAGGTCCAAACCAAAATTAAAATAGATAATTTAAACTAAGAAGATATGTCGATAGATAAAGATTTGATGGTGCTGATGCTGATGCTGATGCATGTTCTGATTTGTTTACGTAGTATTCTATGTTAAATTTATCTTCCGTCTTTTCTATAAATATCTTATGAAAATGTGTCGTGCAGTATGGGGATTGCTTAATGCGTTTGTACCTGGTAGAGATTGATAGATGAGAGTCTTCTTTTATAATAGATTTGCTACAAGTAGAATAGCATGTGCCTTGACAACCATCTGTCGCTTACGATCTCCCATGTTTGGTACAATTTGTCTTAAGATCGGGATCAATTGAATATGATACCAATTCTAAGATTGTCCATAGTATTATTATAAATTCCGGTTTAAATCCTAAGGCTTCTTACTTTAGTTATTCAATACCACTCACTTGTAAAGGATACTTAATCTTTCAAGTTACCCTCATAGTTATCTAATAATAAACCACTTCACATCGCAATTATGTCTCAGGTTTATTACCACCCCTTAACTTTCCACTAATGTAGCACCCAATTTCGCTCTCTATCATCATCCTGTCCTGAGATCTTATATTATCCGCACCACACCATCTTTAAATATCCATCACTATCTTCATGTAATTTTAAATTAAACTGTCCTCCGTTTACATGCACCTTTCCCACATTCAGTGTCCCTCATACCACACCATACCTTCATCTCATAATCTGTGCTTTATTCTATCTATTGCCAGATGCCTTTTTTTTTCCTATGTGGATGAGAGAGACAAAAGGCAGAACTGCCTGTGACGAGTGCCTCCCCAAAAGTTAAAAGAGTGACAGGGCCATAATCAAGGAATGTTCGAGCCAAAATGTCTGGGCACACGGAGTTTGAAACAACTTAATTCATAGGATGAGGGAAATATGGATTCAGGGAGAGAGTTCCAGAGCTCAACTGTTGAATAGAAGAAAGATTGGGAGTATCGTTTCACTCTTGGGTTGGAGAGTTGCACAGAGTAAGGGTGGGATTGTGTTGCAAGACGAGTACTATGTACCCTACGTATAGGAGGTGATATACACTGAGAGAGCTATATGGAACACTGATTATTGTAATAGCTATATAATAGTGAGAGAGATTGCAAAGAATCGGTGAATGGACGTGAGTTAATGAGACGAAAGGCTTTCTTTTTTAATTTGTCTAGAAGTGCTGTGTGAGTGGATCCTCCCCACATATGCGAACAATACTCAATACATGGACGCACTGTGCTCCTGTACAGAGCAAGAAGCTGTGCGGGGGTAAAGAACCCCCTGAGACAACTGAGTATACATAGCTTCTGGGAAGCCATTTTAGCTAAAGTGGTAATATGGTCTTTCCAAGAGAGATCAGAAGAAAAAGAGACACCGAGAACACTGAGAGAAGATGAAGGTTTGATTTTTGTATTGTTGAATTATAAGGGATAGTCCTCTGGGAGTTCACAACTGGTAGATAGATAAAGCAATTGGTTTTTAGAAGCATTAAAGGCAACAATGTTTTCTCTGCCCCAATTGGAAATGGTAGTTAGATCAGAAGATAAGTGTTATATGGCTTCATTATGTTTGTTTTTGAGGGATTACATGCTGGGGCATTCTGGAAAACTAGTTGAATAGTGTAAAGTAGAATCGTCTGCATATTAATGGATAGGACTGGAGGTACAGTTGAGAAGATCATTTATGAAAATTAGAAAGAGAATTGGAGATAAGACAGAACCCTGAGGAACACCGGATTTGATAGGATGAGGAAGTGAATGATGGCCGTCCACAACCGCAGCTATGGAATGGCTGGAAAGGAAATTAGAGACAAAGGCACATATTAGATAGAAACCAAAAGAGGGTAGTTTAGAAATTAGCCGCCTAGCGCAAGAGAAAAGGTCTCACCGAAGTCCCGAATGGAGGATGACCAGGAGTTAGTAAGATATGAAAGAAGATCACCTGTAGGTCCTTAAGGAAACCATACTGGCGATCTGAGAGTAGATTATGAGAAGAGAAATGCTTAAGAAATTTGGAAGTAAGAATAGTTTCAAAAACTTTAGAGATACAAAAAATTAGAGCAATTGGACACTAGTTGGAGGGTTGGGAGCAGTCACCCTTCTTTGGGACAGGTAGAATGAGAGAAAACTTCCAGCAAGAAGGGAAGACATTAGAGGAGAGACAGAGACTGAAGAGTTTGCCTAGGCAGGGAGTCAGCACGGAAGCACAGTTTTTGAGTACAACAGGAGGAACACCATCCGGACCGTATGCCTTCTTAGTATTAAGCCAAGAGAGGGTAGAAAGTACTGTACATCTTTACGATTACGAGATTTGGTATAAATAGGAGAGAGGAGGGTTGAGAGGGAGGATTAGCACCAGAATCATTCAATGTGGAGTTTCTAGTGAAAGCTTGAGTGAAGAGTTCAGCTTTGTCAGAGGAAGTAGTGATGGTTGTGCCATCAAAGTGGAAAAGGGGAGGGAAAGACGAGGAAGAAAAATTGTTGGAGAGGTTTTTGGCTAGATGCCAGAAACTTGGGAAGTGCTAGAGTTGGATAGTTCAGTGCACTTATAATTGATGAAAGAGTGTTTGGAGAGTTGAAGAACAGATTTGGCTTGATTCCGGGCAAAAACAAAGGGAGAATGAGATTCTTAATTTTGAAGGTGTCTGTACCATTTGAATGCTTCCTCCTTATTGTGGACAGCAGTAGAACAAGATTTGTTCGCATTAGTCTGAGAGAAAGAAAATGGAATGTATGCCTTCATGACCAATAGGATTACCTCGGTAATGTGTTCAGCACTCTCTGAGGATCCCCGGCTACGGAAGCAAAAATAATTCCATGGGAAATTAAAGAAGTACTGCCAGAGAGCCTCCCAGTCGGTAGCACCAAAGTGCCACAAGCGCCGCCAGCTGGGGGGATCGGGTGGCAGTACTGGAGAGATAGGACAGGTGACAGAGATAAGTTTATGGTCGGAGGAGCCCAAAAGAGAGAAAATATCGACAGTATAAGAAGAAGGGATAGAAGTTAGAAACAAGTCAAGATCGTTGGGCCGATCTCCGAAGAGATCCGGGATATGGGTAGGTTGCTGGACCAACTGCTCTAGGTCATTTAGGATAGAAAAGACATAGGCTTGTTCACTAGATTGGTCAGTAGAATGAGAGGAGTGCCATTGGCGGTGGTGAACGTTGACATTTCCCAAGATGGAGATTTCTATTAAAGGAGATATGGATAGAATGTGTTCCACTTTACATTTTTAATAGTCAAAGAATTTGGGAAAGTCGGTAGAGTTAAGGGAAAGATAGACAGCACAGAAATATTTGAGCCATAAAGTTGAGAATTCAGAGGAGTCAAAATTGGGAACACGAAAGCAAGTGAGTGTGTTGTGCACGTATGCACAACATCCGCATTTGGCTTTGAAACTAGGATAGGGAAAGTAGGAGGATACAGAGAAGGGGCTGCTGGCAGTTGCTTCAGACACCTAAGTTTCAGTGAGGAAAAGAAGATCAGGTTTGTAGGAGGAGATAATTATGGTATTCAACATGCCGCAATGTTGCATCTCTTTCACTTTTACAATAATCAATGTTCTTCAGAGCATTCTCAGTGTAAACCTTCTACGAAGAAAAGGAGGCACGCCTTTCTACACATTCCCATCCCTATTCCATCCAGCTCTGTATTCCAAGAGAGCTTCTACTCAACAAGTAAATTCTAGAACTCTCTCCCTCAGTCTGTCTATCCCTCATTCTATGACTTAAACTGCTTCAAGCTCCGTGTATCCAGACATTTTAACTGTCAACATACCTTCAATTTGGCTCTATCACTCTTTCAACTTTGAGGGGACACTTGTTACAGCCAGCTTTGCCCTTTGCCTCCTGCATACACATTAAACAATATATATGCCTATTCCACTGACACAGACATAATAGCGATATATCAATTTGTTTTCACTCTCGTAGATTGACGAGACATCACACAGTATTACCAATAGTTTGCCTATTTACTTGACATCGATCGCTGCTCGTATCGAAAATTTTACGCGGTTCGCTCTTTAATGAAGTTTATTTTCTCAATATTTATGAAAGTTTAGGACCACGGTTCGCGTGGCTGTCTACTTTGGAAAACATTCCAAATCACTTTGATTGCTTGGGTGAGCATCAAGCGGTAAAACACCTGGCTCACCTTTTCCATTTCCTCCATTTGCTCTATGTCGAACCTACCTAGTCATATCACAAATTGTCAATTGAACTCTTCTTTGCTCCCTCCTCATGTAACTTTTTCACCCTCTTCACCACTCCTCCTTCCTCCTGCCTCACTCTACCTCTCCTACCTCACTCTACCTCTCCTCATCCACTTCTGTACTCCCACTTTAGTTATTACCTCAAAGTGGTCAAACGCCCCCAACATCTGTGTACCCAAGCGTAAAATACTGATTAACTCATTTATTCATCCTTTCACAATTTAATTAATAAATACCTTTCGTTCTACTGTATCGCCATCCCTTCCCCTGTTCCACTCTTCATGTGCACTTGTGAATCATTCTGTACTGGACGAAAGTGTTAGTGACCATCAGCTTCCTCCCTACATATACATCCACAAGTACACTGCCATTCTCATGCACTTCTGACTGTACACCTCACCCTTCTACCACACCGCCTACTTTGCTATTCCCCACCTTCGCATTCAATTCTTTGATCAGAAATAATATATTATTTTATCAAACTTATCCAGGCACAACTCCATACTTTATTACACTTTATAATCTGCTTTTATCTCAGATTAGAGTGGTCAGCGATGAAGACTTTATTGGGCGACCCCACGATGACCAAAAAGCTCCTGGAGGTGGACAAGGATGCCATCTCAGATGCTACTCTCAGGAAACTTAAAAAATACACAGAGAGCCCCAAATTCCTACCGGACGAGGCAAGTATAGGAGTCATTTCACCATTTTATTCAAACTAGAAAATACGAACATTATTAGATATGAGTAAAATATGAATGATATTATAATTATAACGAGGTTTCCTGAGACGATGTCCTGCCAGTTTGTAAACTACATTATCTTTAATCTTGAGTTCATGCACTTTATTTCAAGTAACGATACTGCAACATAATGTCAATACCGCTTTTATCAAATTTGTTTTTATGAATCTACTCAGCATGACACTACTGCATGTGTACTTTAATAGAAAGCCCATTTAAGAGGAATTATTGTAAGATGTTTATCAACTAACTCTCCAATTTGGTATGTAATGTATGTTCTCAATTCCGGAAAACTAAACTTTAGGCAGATAGCATATGATTTATTTTCGCCTAAAAAGTATATGAAAATTAACTTACAATTTGTATCAGCGTTTTCTTTCTTTCATAGACGGTTCATTGCGTTGAATGGGGCATATATTAATTATAGACAGTCCTTCTCATTGTTCCTTATAGCGAAGACGGTAATAGAATAATCATTCAAAAGGTGATACAAGCATGCAATGTGGCACAAAGTCTTATAGCTTAACCCTTCTTGCCCGGGCTCGCCATCCTAAGGACAATATTGAGATCTGGGCGATCTGACCAAAAAACGTCTTTAATAGGCTACCCGTATCTTTGTTATTTTAACTGCTAGAGAATTCGGATTTTTTTTATTTTAATACCACAAATTTTCCGAGTGTTTTTTATAAAAATGTTTTTAATTTGCATTAATATAAAGTGTTTGTAATTAATTAGAAATCAGGCCTATGATCGATGTTGAGCCCCCCCCCCCCCACCCCCATAGTTATTTGAAAAAACATTAGCCTAACCTAACAACCTTACCTAACCTAACCTAGTATTATGGGTGGGGGCTGCTGCCCCCACACCCCCGCTGGTTGAATACTAATCCCTTGGTAAATAAAACTTAAAATTGGTTGTCGATTATACGAAGGTGAAAGAAAAGTCGATGAAGTCTACGGTGTTTACTCTGCAATTTTCAGCTTTGATTGTACATTGACAACGAGAAAGTACCGTATTGACAAACTTGATAGGAAAATTAAATTTTAGTACCATACTTTTATATTAGGTTTGGGTAGGATGTAGTGAGCGGGCGTACCGCCATCTTTGTTTAAATTACGCTTAGTGGCGTCGGACCTTTCCCATCATGTTCCCGTCTATTTTAACCTAACCTAACCTAACCTAACCTAGTAGTCATGTAGTAATGACAGGGGGCAAATAGCAGAAAATATAGCGTCGAAATAGACGGGAACGTAAGTGCGACCGCGGCGATCACCCTATGTAAACAATGACGACCGTACGCCCGAACTCTACATCCATCCCTTAGGTTTTTCCGAGGGTTTAACACATATTCATATGATCTTTAGAGCTATCGATAACTGGAAGTACCGCATTGACAACCTTGTTACGAAAAAGACAATTTAGTACCATAATTTTGTATTAGGTTTTGCTGAGGGTTAAAACAAATGTTCTTATGATCCTTAGAGCATATAGATTCAATATTGATCTTCAAACATATCAACAAAATTTGTGGTATTAAAATAACATTGAACCGAGAATTCCCACACATCTCTAAACGTAGCTGTGTTTCGTATCTGTAGACTGGCGTTGAGTAGAGCTCTATAGGTCAACTGGTTCAGTTGTGATGATGATTTCCGTGGAGAGAGATTCGATGCGATGTTGGCAATATCGGACCTTTGCAGACACTAATCTCGTCATCAGATGAAGTATTGAGGGATAAGCCTTTACAATGGCACCTCGTATTTACATTCTACTTTTCCTATTTGTCTGAAGCGTGTAGAGAGGGGAGAAGGGGTGTTGGAGAGAGAGGAAGCTGTTGGAGTGGCTTTGTTATGTGTGTTTAGTCTGTATACGTCGTCAGGATGTTCCCTGACTGGGTGCGAGCATGTGAAACATGCTAGGACGTACTACCACACCCACTAAATGTCCGCCGTGGCAGGGATTCGATCCCGGGTCTTGCAGATTCACACGTGAGCGTGCTCACCACTCGACCACCACAGCTCAGCATTCAACAAAAACGTTGATCCGACGTCTCCTTCTTGTTTTCGGAGGTGCAGTGTTGCAAATACAGGCTTTGTTTACATGCGTCGGACGCACAGCTTTCAAACCAAGGTTAATAGGCTTTCAATCTTACGGATTTTAAAATGAAACCCGGGCTCCTGGCCATCTGCCGCGGTGTCATTTTAAAATGACACCCGGGCAGGAAGGGTTAAAACATGCTCTTTATGGTAAGCAAGATTGCCAATGTGAAAATCCTAAATGACGGCCAAACTTCAAGATGGCAGCCAACGTTACAACTTAGTTATTGCAAAATGAATCAACCCATAAACTGCAATCGTCTTCAATAGAGGTTTTTGTGTTTTTTGTTTTCACTCACATAGAAGAAAAAACAACTATTGAGGACGGTCGCCGTGTACGGGCTCATCAAAAAGTGATACAAATATGCAGTCTGAAACATATATAGTTTAAAACATGCTCTTTAAGATAAGCCAGATTATCATTGTGAAAATCGAAAATGTCGGCCAAAATCCAAGGTAGCGGCCAACGTCACATACTAGTCATTGCGATAAGCACAAATTAAGTTTTATTATGTAAAAAGTATCTTCATTATATCAAACATAAACTAATGTATTTTATTGAAATACTGATACCAATAACTTGGACGATATCTAGGAATTTGTCCAATGTGAGGTAATGGTTCTTAACCCTTAATATACAATATAATTTTAAAATATATGTACCCCTCAGTACCAGCCACTCTGGCCAAAATGATTTATAAGTGGCGAGACAACACCCTCCTACTACGAGAGTTGGTGGGTGACTAACTCTTCTAGCCTTGAATCCTTGATTTGCCTAACTAGGGGGAGATATGTGCAGTGCTGCCTACATTGGCATAAAAGGTTTTTAATTACAAAAGCCAATTGGTGTGTTTACATTGGGGTCCTTTATATGGGCTTAAGTTAGCTGGGGACAAAGGGAGGAGAATAAAACTGTAAATGCATTTTATAATTATAGACACAAATTTAAATATAATTTGTTGTGGGTATATTAAGATAACTTACATTCTAGGGCTAAAAATATGAATGTTAAGTTATTGTTTGTACAGTACATAGACCTTCTCAGTCAAAAATTATATATTCACAACCAATTTCATCATTACTCTACAATGGGGCAACTTGGTTGAGCCCAAGTACTTTTATCTTTCACTGTACTTCCCATTTCTCAATTTATTCTTCCTCTATCCAAAACTCTCTAATCTCCTACTTTACTCAAGCCATCATTCATTCATTCTATTACTCTTCTTTCCTATTTTACTCCAGCCATCTGGTCTGGTCAATCCAAACAAGGGACTGCAGTTCTCACAAAGAGATTCCAATCCTGACGTTCTTCTTGATTTCCAGTGTGCTGGCTTAATAATTCAATAGGGTTGATAGCCTCTGAAGTCCTATTTTAACTAACTAATCAATCCAGAGACTTGTTTGTTGTTTCTCATTTGTTTCTATGCGCATGAAAGAGACAAGAAGGCAAAGTTGCCTGTAACATGTATCTTGAATTTACTGTGCCAGATATCATTATATCTCGTAAAGTCTATCTTAAATCTCGAGTTAATTGGGAAAATGTATGTGATGATGTTACCAATATCCACTGGAATCACATACTAAGATCTGATGACCCTGTTTCATCCCTCAATAACTCTCTCTTAGACATCCTGCAAAGAAGAGTCCCTTCTAAGTTAATCAAATCCCGTATTAAAGATAAAGCTTGGTTCAATGACGACTCTAAGCGTGCATATAATAACAAGCAGGCTGCATATCACCGCTGGAGACGTAATCGAACCCAGTTGCTTTGGGATGACTATGTACATCTTCGGTCAGTTGCGCAGAGAGTATATAGTACAGCCGAGAGGGATTACAATTCCCATTTGCAGGAAGTTCTCGCAGGTGCTACTCAGCCACATAAATGGTGGGCCTCACTTAAGGCCTCACTATTTGGAATTGACTCCACCATGCCTCCACTTCGTGATTCTGATGGTTCTATCTCTTTTGATCCATTAACTAAGGGTAATATGCTTTCTAATATTTTCATAGGTAAGCAGAGTGATCAGGAATTGCAATTGCCCTTGACATGTTTCCCTAGTCCTAATCTAAAGTCGATAGCATTCAAATCAGCTGAATTGAGACAATATTTATTGGATCTTGACACTTATGGTGGGATTGACCCAGATGGATTTTTTCCTCTCTTCTTTAAGAAGATTGCTGTTGTCTTAGCACCTAAATTGGCTATAGTATTTAGGTTGCTCTTGAAATCTGGTAGTTTTCCTCTTTGCTGGCGAAAAGCTAGCATCACTCCAATTCCGAAGGGAGCTACTGCTTCGTCATCCCCATCTGAGTATCGTCCTATATCCATAACGCCTATTCTCTCGAAGATCTTTGAGAGGCTTTTAGCTAGACGCCTTTCTTCATACTGTAATCGTCTTGATATAATACCCAATTCACAGTTTGGTTTTCGCAAAGGTTTGGGTACTTGCGATGCGCTTTTAACTTTATCTCATGATCTTCAGTCTTTGTTGGACAAAGGGTATGAATCTCGTGTTGTGGCTATTGATTTTAGTTCTGCTTTTGATCTTGTTAATCATAAAGCCCTTTTATATAAGCTGCAACTTTATGGTATTGGTGGTAGTCTTTTATCTATTTTTAAAGATTTTTTGACAGACAGGTCTCAGCATGTTGTTGTTGATGGGTGCACTTCTGTTTCTGTGCCTGTTGTTTCGGATGTTCCACAGGGCAGTGTGCTTGGGCCTCTGTTTTTCATTATTTGTATTGCTTGCTTGTGCTCTGAGCTTGAAAATAAACTAGTTTCTTATGCCGATGACATAACTTTATACTCATCAATTCCATCTCCAGAGAGTAGAATCGAAGTTGCAGCATCTCTAAACAGGGACTTGGCTAAGATTACCTCTTGGTGTGAACTTTGGGGTATGAAGCTTAATGCTAAGAAAACTCACTCCATGATAATCAGTAGATCACGTACTTTGGCTCCTCCTCATCCTTGTTTGCATGTTTATGGTGAACAAATTGAGGATGTGTCAGGTTTGCGTTTGCTTGGAGTGACTCTCGATCCTAAGTTGACATTTGAGAAGCATATTCGTTCCTTGTCTTCTACTATTGCTCAAAAGATTGGTTTACTTCGCAAGTGTTATAAAACATTCGCTTGTGAAACCACAGTCATAAAATCTTGTTATGCTTTTATTTTGCCTCATTTTGAGTATTGCTCTCCTGTTTGGAACTCGGCTGCTGACTGTCATTTGAAATTGCTTGATAAAGCTCTTAATTCTATTAAATTTATTCTCCCTGCTCTATCTCTTGATCTTCATCATCGGCGTCGGGTTGGTGCCCTTAGTCTTTTATTTAAATTTTTTAACAATACTAAGCATCCATTGCATAGTGTTTTACCAGAACCTTTTATTCCAATTCGCGCGACAAGATTTACGAGGAGTCTTAATGACCTTGCCATGACTCCAATTAATGTTTCTACATCTCAGTTTTCTCGGTGTTTTATTCCTTCAATGATTCCCTTTTGGAATCATTTGCCAAACGAGGTTGTACAGTCAACCCATATCTCAGCTTTTAAGTCCAGAGTTAATGTTTTATTACAGCAGTAAATTTTTGTTTTAATCATGATTTGCTTTTATTCTTTTTAGAATGGTGTTTTAATTGACAAACTGATCTTTTCTTCTGGGCTCTCTAACTACTGTAGCCGTTTTCCTTTTTCTTAGTTGTCTTAGTCTCTCTCCAGTGCTTACGGGTATTTTGTGGGGTTTCATCTTTTATAGGTGTATCTGCACCCTGTTGGGAGGCTTAGACAGCTTCTATAATAATAATAATAATAATAATAATAAACAAGTGTCCCCCCCCCAAAAAAAAAAAAAAACATGGAAAAGTGTCAGGTGCGAATTCAAGGTACGTTAAACTCAAAATGTCTGGACACACGGAGCTTGAAGCAGTTCAAGTCCTAGGATGTGGGAAATATAGATTGAGGGCGAGAGCTCCTTAACTTATTGAGTAGAAGGATGACTGGGAAACTCGGCTCAATCTTGGGTTAGAGAGTTGGACAAAATATGGGGGGGGGTAATGTGATGAAAGTCAGGTGTCCCTCACTCTCCGTAAAGGAGGAGGTATACACTGAGAAAACTCTGAAGAACACTGATTATTGTATTAGCAGTAGAAAAGTGAGAGAGATGCAACACTGTGGGGTGATAATAATAATAATAATAATAATAATAATATTTATTCAGTTAGCATTTTACAATGTTCGTACCACATAATATGTTACAAAAATGACATGTACCAGCCTTGCATAATGCCAACTAAGGATAGCCCAATAAGGCCGTTAGGCGTATTTCCATTGGGGTCCTTGTGGGATTAGGTTAGCTGGGGAAAAAAGGGAGGATAAAAGAATTAGATACTTTAGAGAAAGTATTTCTAGGGGGTTGTTTTAAGATACCTTACATCCTATAGTAAATATCAGTAATCCGTAATCAGTAATCATTTCAGTTTGTTTTGCCTATCTCTTATATCTTATTTAGTAGTAGACATAAGCTTGGTGCTCCCTTCTCGCAGCTGTCCGGTTCAGGTGTTCCTTCAGGCTACGTCTGAAGGAATACAGTGTTCTCTTTTCACGGACTGCCTGGGGTAGGTCATTCCAGTCTTTGATGGCAGTGAAGAAGAATGGTTGCTTACCCTGTCCTTGGATTCTCGGGACCGTAAAATTAAACATCCTGTTTCTTATATTATGTCCACTCCTCTCATTTGCTTTAACAAAATTACTCTTTAGATACTCTGGAGCTTTGTCATAGAATATCTTGAAGGCATTAGTGAGCCTGATTTGTTTGGCCCTGTCAGAGACATTGAGCATACCTAGTGACTAGTGACTGAAGTTGTTCCTGGCCAACATGTGATCTGGGTCCTAGGTTCAGCATGAACCTAACCATTTTATTTTGAGTGATCTGAAGTTTGTGCTGTGCTGATTTAGATGATGCAGAGTACCAGGATGACACAGAATAGTCAAAATGACATTGAACAAACGCTTGGCAAAGGGTCTTTTTGGTCGCCGCTGGCAAGCATCCCACCTGTCTATACAGGTATTTTATCCGTGCTCTACACTTACTCAGGATAGATTCCAAAATTGTTTCACCTGACAAAGTCGACCCCAGTTTTAGTCCGAAATATTTAGCTTGTGACACTGTTGTTATAGGAATATCGTTACAGTTGACCGAGAAGCCCACAATGTCTTTCAGTTTGCGTTTTGTTCCACATAAGATGGCTTCTGTCTTGCCCAGGTGAAGAGATAGTCTATTGTCCACTAGCCAATCACTACACGATTCTAGTTCTTTGGAAAGTGATGCGGCAATACTTATTGGGGTTTTTCCTGAAACCAGAATCACGCTGTCGTCGGCATACAGTAATAATTTGCACGAGACGCTCAGTTCCATGTCGTTTACATAACAGAGAAAGAGTAAGGAACCAAGGATGCTTCCCTGCGGGACCCCACAGTTAACTGGCATAGGATCAGATATATTATCATCAATTTTGACTCTTTGTGTTCTACCACAAAGATAAGATTTAAACCAGTTCACTGACCCAATGTCCATTGCTTGTAGATTATTACATAGGATATCATGGTCTACTGTATCAAATGCTTTTTGTAGATCAAGAAGAACCATACCGGTGTAGTTACCTTTAGACATTTCTTTACGAATGTGATCTGTTAAGTGGATGAGACAGGAGTCTGTCGAGTACATGCATCTGAAACCTGATTGAAACTTATAGAATAGATCATTTTCTTTGAGGTAGTGTTCAATTTGGGTGTATACAGCTCTTTCAAGGATTTTACATACAATACTTAATATGCTAACTGGTCTGTAGTTGCCAACATCTAGTTTATTTCCTTTCTTGAATAGAGGGGTTACAATGGCTTCCTTCAGTTCAGCAGGTACAGTGTTGGTGTTAATTGACAGGTTGGTGATGTGGGTTAGGGGACCTGCTATACCAATGGCTCCATCTCGCAGAAATTTGGCAGGAATTTTGTCTGGTCCTGTGCTTTTATGTACATTTAGGTTAGAGAGCTCGTCAAATGTGTATTTTGGTGTAACATTTTGCAATCCAAATGTGTTCGAGTGTATGCCTTTATCCCTGTAGAAATTTCGAAAGGTGGCCGTTGTTGTTGTGTATTTATTGAGAGGTTGCGGTAGGTTCTGTGCAAGTGTGTTTGCTATGGAGGTGAAGAAGGAGTTGAAGTAGGTTGAAATTTGTCGTTTATCGTGGCAAACCTGATCATTAATGTTGAGAGCAATATTAGTGTTAGACGAATCCCTTGCCTTGTTGCTGTAGCCTGTTGTTTTTAAGTGCCTCCATAGTTTTTTTGGGTTATTCTGATATTCCTCTGCCTTACTGTGGAAATAATTAGATTTCACTGATTTGATTTTCCTACTTAGTTTATTCCTAGCCCTGTTGAACTCATGTTTCAGTACTTGATCCTGTCTATGTTTCACTAGCCTTTTTAACAGCTTGTCTCTATGTTCCAGGTGGTGTAGTATGGCATTGTTGATCCATGGGTCTGACCTTGCTTTAATTCGTATGTCTTTCAGAGGACCTATTTCGTCTAGGATGTTTGTGATGATGGTTCGGAAGCCAACCCCTGCGTCATTAACGTTTGTATTTCCAAACACTGGAGACCAGTCTGTATTCCATAAAATGTCCAGAAATGTTTCTTTGTTGTAGTTTCTGAGTGACCTTGTTTTGACGACCTTGTGATTCTCTAGGGTAATTTTTGTGGTTTTCCGTGTGCAATATGTGACGAAGTGATCACTTATCCCAGTCTGTATAAACCCTGATTGTGATATTTTGTCCTCTCTGTTACAATTTATATGGTCTAATATTGTAGCAGTGTTCTCAGAGATACGTGTGGGGGTTGTGATGAGTTGTTTGTGATTGGGCATTGTCAGTATGTGCCTATATTCTCGTACAAGCCTATTATTTCGTTGTTTGCAACACAAGTTAAAATCCCCTAGTATAATGGATTCATTCCGGGGGTCTAGTAATGACAAAGTTCTTTCAAATTTGGTCAAGAATTGTGTGTCGTCTGGTGGCCTATTGCACACTCCAATGGTGATGGGTTTTGTCCTTGGCTGGTGTAAGTCGATCCACAGAGCTTCATGGTTTTCTACATGGAGGTCGGTTCTAGTTGTGTGTGTGTGTGAGGTTGTTTTTTACATACAGACATACTCCTCCCCCTTGTCTATTGCGATCATTACGAACCATATTGAAACCTTGAATGTTTATTTCACCATCGTTTATACTCGAGTCCAGCCAGGTTTCAGTAATTGCAATTATTGAAGCTTTGGCCTTATTAGCTAACAAGTTTATTTCTGACAATTTATGGTACATTGATCTGGCGTTAATGTGGATAAGGTGGAGCCCTTTGTTGGTGAACACTCTGTATTCATCTTTGAATGTGTCCTGGCTGGATTCTGAGTTGTTAATACTTGGTTCATTTACATTAATATTCGGTAATAAATGCAAGGCACACTTATTGCATAAAAATTCACGTTCTTCACTGTTGGTCTTCTTAGAGATGCACTTCATGTGAGCTACACTTTTACACTTTACACAGTTTAGGATCCTTTGTTTTCTTGTTATGAGTGATTTACATATTTCACAAATGATTTTAGGACCTTTAATAGCTAATTCCCTACATTTGTCGCATTCCACTTCTTTTCTGCTAGTAACGTAAGTACATCGACCGTGTACTGTTTCATTACAACTACTACATTGTGAAGTTGTACTCCTTTTGTTGAATCCAATATCGCACACTGTACAGATCTTCCTTTTACTGTTCATCGTACGTCTGGCGGTGTGGTTTGGCGTGTGATCAGCTAAAGCACCCGTCACACCTAGCCGATTTTAGGCCAAGACTGTCCGCGACCTAAGGGTCGTGGACAGTCTTTGTCTACGTCGCCGCGCATCATGGGCCGTCGCCAACCTAACAAACAGGTCGGGATTGGTCTTCACATACCCCCTTAAAAGTTCTACAAGCGTAACATTTGAAATCAAGTCGGCGTGGAGTGAGGTCAAAAAAATGGAACGGGAAGAGGACTGGAGGCTGATGGCGTGTGATGGCGCTTGGCGGCGCTTGACGGCGATTGACGACGCTTGACGGGAAACGGTAGGCGTCAGTGCGGTGGCACACGGCACCATAAATGAGGCCTGCGTCAGGCGGCGTCACCATAACAACCTGCGGGGATCTGCGGCGGCTTGCGGCGACCCAATGATGCCCTAACGGTCCTGGATTATGTACTCCCGAGGGGGTGGTCGCCGTCAAACGGCGTCATAGGCGGCGATGGTTGGCGGCCATCCCCTCCAAGCGGCGTAAAAACATACCGGGGTCCCCGTTATGCGCCGCCATGCGGGGACCTTCTCCTGTAGCGCGGCGATGTGCCAACGTCGCACGTGGCACCAGCGCAGACTGTGTGACGTGGCCGCCAACCCCTATAAAAACAACGCGCCGCCATGCACCACCCTATGTTTCCCACTCGCCACCAACAGCACCGCGCGCCAACACAGTCTCCTTATTTTCGTCGCTCCCACCAGCCACCACCAACTCGTTCCTCGCCACCATGCCACGTCAGAGAACCAAGAAGACGATGAACAAGCCCATGCACCAGTCGAGCGCATCCAGCAGTGAGGATGAGAGCAACCATGGAAACATGAATGAGGAAGACACGGCGGTTGAACCTGGTGTACGTGGTGAACACGAGGAGCCACAAGCGGCCGCCCCTGCCCTGCCTGCTGGGGAAGTATAGTACCCCCTGAGGAATTCCCTCTGTTCCTTGGCGAGCCTTGTGATTTGGATTCCAGCGAGAGACTGGATATCTGCCATCTGCTGACCCTCCCTCCACGAACCATCTGTGACCAGGTGTGTCACTGGGTCCTCAGTATCAATGAGGGTGGAGGGAATTCCAGGTGTACGTTGGCGAAGAAGGTTGTGCAGGCAACAGCAGGCCAACACAACACTCTCCACCCTCTTGGGTTGTATGGCCATGGTGGTCAATAGACACCTGAATCTGTCAATATATAAATAAACGACATAATTAAATAATTAAATAATAAATATATTATCAATAACCATCAAAATATAAGAATAGGTATATTAATAACAGAAAAAAGAACAAATAACCCCATTAAATACATAATTAAATTAATAATAATAATACAAACAAAAAATGAAATAAGGAGATGCAAAATATATAAAGAATTACACAAATTAATAATATATATATTATCAATACATATCAACATATAATATGAGTTATATTAATAAAACCAACAAATACCCAATCAAAAAAAATACATAAATAAAATAAATAATGAAATAAATGAATACAAAATAACATGCATAAATAACAAATTAATCAAACGATATATTAATACACAAGTATTATTTGTTTAACAAATAAATCTTAACTCATTTCAATAAATAAATAAATAAATATATACATAAATAGGAACCACTCTTACCTGCTTGCTAGGATCCCAAAGGCGTTCTCCACAATCCGACGAGCCCTTGATAGATGGTAGTTGAAGAGGCGGTTGTCCCGGGAGAGGTTCCTTTGTAGATAGGGCTTCATCAGCCAGCTCCGAAGGTGGAATGCATCGTCCCCGACGATGAAGTAGGGCAGTGGCACGCCAGTGCCGGGTAGAGGTTCAGGGTCTGGTAGGCCAAGAGTTTTCTGTTCAAGGGCAGCACGAAGCGGTGTCCTGCCAAATATCCCTGCATCTGAGCCACCCCCTGATGCCCCAACATCGACGTACAAGAAGCGGTAGTCAGCGTCGACGAGTGCCAGCAACACAACGGAGTGGAACCCCTTATAGTTGTACCACCGCGGGACACCGCATTGCAATGTGCTTGCCATCAAGTGCACCAATGGTGTGGTGGAAGTTCCATCGTTGGGAGAACGTGTTTGCCACTGCCTTCCATTCCTCCGGTGTGTTGGGGCAGGGCATCATCTCGTCCATATACTCGGCTATGAGTGCCTCGCATGTCTCATACACAACGTTTGATATGGTGTTGTGTGCCACTCTGAAGCTGTACATGAGGCTCATATAGCTGTCACCGGTTGTCAGGAACCGCAGTGTTATGGCTAGTCGTAGGCCAGGGTCGAGTGCCTTCAGGTAAAAAGTATCGTTCTTTTCAATGAGGTGCGCCACACGTCCTAGTACCTCCCGGAAGACTGCAACATCCATCCGCAGGTAGTTTCTGTAGGCTGGCCCATCCTCCTCGGCGAGTTCCTTCAGTAGCTGCTCATAAATACCAAAGGTTTTCCTACGGAGAAGCCAGTTCCGGACCCACATGCGAGGGGTTCTATTCCTTCTTTTCCACAACAGCAGCTTGCAGATGGCTATATTTGTCAGTAGGTAGTCATTTTCCAGATTTAACTGAACCTGGAGTAAGCGTAGATGTCGTATCGGGTTCCTGGGGACTGTGGTGAACATGGGTGCGTGCAACCGTTACGGTGGCTGAAGGTATACTGATGAGGCCCACCCTTTGGTGTAGCTTTTATATACCCCACCTTGAGTTCGGTCGCCGTCGTTCGTGGTCATGCGGGCCGGGGTCACCGTCCATACTGAAGGGGTCGCCGCTCATCGGCACAGTAATGCATATTGACGCCGCCCTAACTCCTGTCGACGCCGTTCGTCGGGTCGTTGTCGACGCACTACGCCGCAGATCGGCACTCCAGCGGCGACCTAAAACTCACATTCAGTCCGGCATGGGCGCCGCTCTACCCCGTCAGGTCGCCGTCAGGTGGCGTGGCCATCCATACTGAGTCCCGTCCAAAAATCACCCCCCCCCCAATCCTTAATCTCTCCGCCGAAGGTCGGCACTCCTGACCACGACTCAAGGTCGTGGTCAGTCTTGGCTCAAGTCGGCATGGTATGACGCCTGCTTAAGCGGCGAAGGTGTGTGAGCGAGGGAGGGGGACTGGCTGTGGCTCTGTCTACCCCTAGGCCCCCTCCCACCCCTACCTGTATTTGTTGTTTGATGTTGTCCTTGTTCTTGGCCGTTTTTGCTGCTTTATTGTTGATGTTGTTGCGACTGATACCTTCTTTTTTAGCTGTTCTGGTTGCATGTTGAGCTACCTGGGTCGCCGATAGTGTGGGGTTGTGTTGTAGTAGGTTTGGTTGATTTGTTGTGCAGCTGCGTCGTGTTGTGGGGGGTGGGTGATTTCTCTTGTTGTCTCTCTTGTTCGTTGCTGTTACTTCATTGTCGATGTGTTTGCTAGAGCTTCCTGCTTTTTTGGGTGTTCTGGTTGCATGTTGTGTTACTTGGGTCACCGATATCTGTGGTAGTGATGATACAGTTGAGGGTAATGTTGAGTAGGTAGAGTGTTGGCACTGTGCTGGCGGTTGCCCTGCGGTCTTGGTTGTGAGTTGGAGCGTGACGGGAGATTGGGGTGCCTGCTGGCCCAGTTTGTTATAACGAGGCGTGTAGAGAGAGATTGTAGGGAAATAGTAAATGGAGGTGAATTGAAGAGACAAAATGCTTTGGACTCTACCCTTTCGAGAAATGCGGTATGGGTGGAACCACCCCTGTCCCCACACATGCGAACAATACTCGATACATGGGCGCACAGTGCCTCGGTACAGAGCAAGAAGCTGTGCAGGGGTGAAGAACCCACAGAGATGGTTGAGTACACCAAACTTATGGGAAGCTGTGTTAGTAAAAGTGGTAACATGATCTTTCCAAGAGAGGTCGGATGAATAAGATATACCTGACTTTATGTGTAATTAATGATTTAAGTATTGTGTAAGCCATAAGTTCATATTTGCATATAGTTGTTATTTTTCTGTGTAATTATTATTGTCTACCCTTAATGTTTTGCATAGAAAACCGAGTCCAGATATTATTACCACAGACTGACCTATTATAATCTTGCATATAAATATATGTATGCCCTGTAATATTTGTTTTGTTCATACCCTGCGCATGGACAGTATATTGAATGTCGTATTCTCCCCGTTTAATGAACCTAAACTACCAATTTTTGCCCAACATAACAGTGTTAATCATGAATATAAATCAAATTTGTGCACTTTGCTAGTTTACTTCAAAACCTCATGAAAATATGGCTTCACATATTATCACCAGCAGATGGACATAAATGACCGGCATGCAATTAAAGTAAAATTTTTATTTTTTATGCTGTGATTTTGCGTTTACTACATACGTTTTACATGAGTAGTGGATGTACGTAGGTTGGGAAGGTGTCCAAGCCGTGCCGCCCCCTGTGTGCCTGGCTGAAGGCTCTGGAACACTACGCTCAGGTCCTCCGCAACGTTGACCCCAAGAAACTCAAGTAAGTCTTCCTGGTTGACTTTGACACAAAATTGTGGCTTTCAAACCTATCCCAAATGGAATCAATGTTTATTAATTAGTTTTCAGTTATTTACATTTCAAAGATTTGTTTGTGGTGTTAGATTATTTATATTTATTTGTGTGTTGCTCGACTTGGAGCATAATTAGTTGAAATTATTTTGTAAGCAAAAATGTTGTCTCCTATCATTTAACCCAATCCACATTATAGATACATTCGCATAAAATATGGTATTTTCTCGCAAACAAATAAAATACAAAATAAAATAAATTATAATAATATTATATAATATAAAAACATTCTCCTCCCCAATAAGATTATCTGAGTTGGAACGGGAGCTGAACACATCCCAGCTAGAACAACGCCAACTCCAACAGCATCTGGGGCAGAGTGAGCGAGAGTTGAGTGAGCTGCAGGCACGGTACGAAGGCTGCGTGTGTCGCCGGCAGCAGCTGGAGGGCGGTATTAAGAGGGCCACTGCTAGGCTTCAGCGCTGTACTAGGCTCACTACAGTACTGGCTGACGAAGACTCAAGGTGGTCAGCAAAAATAAAGGTATGAAGCTTGGTTGATTTATAGATTAAGTTAAAGGTATATTAGTCAATATTTACAGGTATGGTGCAAGATTAACGACTGAAACATATTTTAAATATGAAGCAAGGTTAAGGATTAAGTTGAATGAATTGGTGCAACAAGTAGGGTCTCATTGTATATACTATACTGTATCAAGAGGGTTGGAGCTATGCCCCAGCACTAGGCTACATCAGGTTCACCGAAGTGCTGGCTGCCAAATAATCACACAATGGTCAGCTAGGACCATGAAAAATTAACTGCGAAATGTTGACAATGGATATGAATAGCAAATGAGGAAGGACACTTTATTGACAACGTTTTGCAAATAGCTTCCTCAGGACAAATAAGAATAGGCCCTTGTCGGGCTTGTGACCATTATTTATGATCAAATTAATGACTACGTGCGACTTGTCGACTTGTCGCTGAGCAGTCTCAGAATATTCTACTACCTGTCGCCGAAATGTCTGCGATCGTTAGACTGACAACCTCTGACCCCTGTCAAATTTGAATTCCAGCCACTCCGACCAAGGCCGACTACATGGGACCATTCGACGACATGTCTGGGAGTTGTCGTAGACACAATCAACGACTTTTCGGCAATAAATTGCGGACGTTAGCCGAAAAAAAGGGAATCACAATAATAGGTGTGCTATTTGCGGCAGGTGGTCATGTACCACCCCACTGGGCTTATATATATATAGGTCCTCCTGCAGGCTCACAGTTCACTTTTACCCAAAAATTAAAATCAGCACAAAACGGCTACCCAATCTCTGCGATGGCGAGCGACTGTTGCTATCACACAGATCAAGAGTTAGGACTGATGCAATTTCAGCTTGAGGTAATGAGGCAGCGGGTTCGTCTGTATGGGGTTATATATTAGGACCTACTTGATGAGGAGAGGAATAAGAATAAGTAACGTTCAGTTTGGACGAAGGAATGGCTGCTATGCTGGAGAAAAACTTGGTGCCTGCACGCTTCTTGGGTTAAGGCAAACATACAGAGAGAGATGGAGATATAGTTACAAGGAGTTACAAGGATTAGTTAGTATCTCGGAGACATTGCGGTCCATTCCGAGGAGATACTTGAAGTGGAAGGAGAGAGACTGTTTATTGCACTACACTCTGTACAGAGTGTGCAAAATACTATCTACTCTCTTCTTGAACTTCTCTAATGAAGAACTGTTTACAACTTTGGAAGGAAGTTTGTTCCAGGTAGAACAGATCTTATATGTAAGAGAGAGAGAGAGAGAAAGTTAGCAAAACGATTTTCAATATGAAGTGAAGCATTGCTTCGTTCATATCCGCTCCCTACTCCCTCCCACAATCCACAGTCGCCATCCACTTTTGTGAATTAGATAGTTCAGGGCCAGTGTTACCAGGCATGAGGCATTCGAGATCTCGCTCAAGGGGGTACCCTCCTTTTATGACTGAGTATACATGTATGTGGCGGCAATTCGTTGTGGCCACCCCGCCGGTGGTCATTACGGCTGACAATAGATACATAAACAGACCAAACAATCTGTAGCTTTTTTCTTCTTTCCATAATTATGAGTCTAAACTACGGTTTTTTGGTTTCTTGTAATATTCAACTAATTACCAAGGGAATATGAAGAATGATATAGTGGAGTTTTTGGAGTCAATTTGAAGTATTAATTCAATGTTTCATAATACATTTCTAAGTTGTTATTCTTATTCCGATCTCAATGACGAAAACACAGAGTTAAAAGTGACGAAAACTCCAAAATGCTGGCTTCAACGAACCACAGATGCATAACAAAAAAAAAATATATATATATATATATAAATATATATATATATATAGTATATATATATATACAGTATATATATATGAAGTGACGGGGTTAAATAACACCTGTAGGATTGCTAGCCTACAGGTGAATAGGAAAGAGAGAAGAAACCAGCAGCAGAAATGGAATGGCATACCAGCTTCCCATGCTTTAGAGAGACACGGAACAGAGGAGTGCACCATACTACCAGGTCATTCCCGTTCTCTAAACATCAGGAAGCTAGGTCAGTCACCCATGCAAAAGAGTGGGAATGTGAGCCAATCACCATCGAGCTTTCAAACCATCTCCACCTATCATCAGCCTTCATTCGACCAGCAGCCGGACTTGCAGTACAATGAGCAAATGCTTATGCAAGTTCAACATCAGAGACCGGAGTGCTATCGAGATAAGTGGGGATACTAGGACCTTAAAGAACATAGTGAAGAACGGAGTTGTTAACTGCATCCCTAATAACTCCTAATTATCACCGAATCACAGAAGTTACCATTATGTCATTCCTAGACTTCGTGAACCCCATAAGAGTATTAAATAAAATACTTGAAAGGATTATGTACAAAATCATAACTATAATGTATTATTAAACTAAGTATTACCTTCGCAAATTAAATCACAACCATTCACTATATCCCTTTAGCATTGAGTCACTATAAGTTAAGTCTAAGAAATAACTTGAACATAGCCTCACTGAAACTGAAGGAAGTAAGCACCTCCACTTAGGTAATGTTCTCAAGGCTGAAAAGCACGGAGCATATAACTGAAGTGGTAACTGCCTCCTCCTCGAGACTACAACGAGCCCTGTTGTGTTCCCTCTGATGTCTGGATACTGGATTCCTGATTGTGAGAGGCAGCTCCCCCTGCAGTCCAGACAAGCCGAATCTACGTTCCACGTCGGCCATACTTCCTCTCGAACTACTACCCTCCTAACCAACCCTAAGTGTCTCTGAGTGTCTTACGTTGTGATTATTGTTGTGAGGGTAAGGTAAAATATGTGAATATTACAGTGCTAATTTCTATGTAGATCTGTGCCCAAGATCGTTATTCATTGCGTATGTATTAATCCTTCAGAAAACCATATTAAGTATTGTATAGATCTGTGTACAAGATCTAGTGTTAACTCCTCTTTAAAACTCCTATAAGTGTACTACACATACGTCACATACTTGTGTAAATTAAAAACCTAGCAGAATACTCACAGATTTTCCTTGTGTATGTCCATTCTATTTATGTATGTAACAAGTTGAAGTTGAAGTGTATACCGTGTATCTATTCCCTTCTTAAATATAACTTTTACCTAGAACCTATTCTCAATTTCATATTTTGTTAAACTCAGTCTCTCTTTCTTTAGAAGAATTATTATTGATGATAATCATAATTTAATCTATATTTTATTAATTTTACCACAACACCAAACACCCACAATGAAATTAATTAAAGTATATATGATCCGCCGGGATTCGAACCCGGGTTATCACACACAGATGTTTGCCACCTTAACCATTACACCACCAGGACAGTTAAAGGTTTATGCACACGCCTACGACTTATTATCCTTTCTCGAATACTGAATATTAATCTAATCATGTTCATACTCCCAACCTCGCTATGGTAGGCCTAATGTTTAAGCGAAAGGAAAGAATATTCATAGGGCACAGGTCATATAGACCGGCCTCGCTACGAAATATCCCTGAACCTACTGATAATCTATATTTTATTAATTTCACCACAACACCAAGCACCCCCAATGAAATTAATTAAAGTATATATGATCCGCTAGAATTCGAACCCGGGTTATCCCACACAGATTTTTGCCACCTTAACCATTACACCACCAGGACGGTTAAAGGTTTATGCACACGCCTACAACTTATTATCCATTCTCGAATACTGGATATTAATCTAATCATGTTCATACTCCTAACCGCGCTATGGTAGGCCTAATGTTTAAGCGAGAGGAAAGAATATTCATGGGGCACAGATCATAAATATAATTTCTTCGAGAAAACCCTTTGTTACGCCTTGTTATATTGTGCGTTAACTTGTTTACTTTATGAATAATGTATTTGTTTATTCTATTATGAAATAGATAATTTCAATCTATTTCGTCTAGGAATTCTAGTTTCGTATAGATCTATTGTCTAACTATTTCACCAACTCGAATACAACGCCAATTTGTTCTGTATTCCATATAGGAATCTGTTAACTAGTTCAGACCTCCTTCATACCTTATCAGGTATTTCCATCTAAGTGCAACTTTGTCGTGTATGCCATATTACATATAGGAATCTGTTAACTAGTTCAGACCTCCTTCATACCTTATCAGGTATTTACATCTAAGTGCAACTTTGTCGTGTATGCCATATTCCATATAGGAATCTGTTAACTAGTTCAGACCTCCTTCATACCTTATCAGGTATTTCCATCTAAGTGCAACTTTGTCGTGTACTCCATATTCCATATAGGAATCTGTTAACTAGTTCAGACCTCCTTCATACCTTATCAGGTATTTACATCTAAGTGCAACTTTGTCGTGTATGCCATATTCCATATAGGAATCTGTTAACTAGTTCAGACCTCCTTCATACCTTATCAGGTATTTCCATCTAAGTGCAACTTTGTCGTGTACTCCATATTCCATATAGGAATCTGTTAACTCGTTCAGACCTCCTTCATACCTTATCAGGTATTTCCATCTAAGTGCAACTTTGTCGTGTACGCCATACTTTACTATTAGTATTATTACAACTACTAGTACACGCTATTTTATTTACACGTTTCTTAATTTTCTGTAATCATAATATCGATTGATTCAGTTTAGGTTATATTCAACCTTTAGTTATTCCTCAGTAGATGTAAATCATTAAATCTGAATTCCTCGACCTGTGAGATTATTATTACATATAAGAGTTAATTAATTGTATGTTCATAATATAAATTTTCTCATAATAATCTAACTACATAGTTAATTGTACAAACAATTCAACTCCCCTCTCCTTTTTATCTTAACGTATTCCTACCAATATTAAGAATAATATTGCACTAACCGCAAATACTATTTTCATTACCTCAGTATAGTGAATGACCTGAGTGACCTACCCAGTCATATTTATCTACGCGCGGTAGTATTTACTCTACCCGTATGCATCTCGCCACCCGATAGCGAGCGTTCACTTAAGAAATCTTCGTGCGTTTCCCTTATTGATCAGGCCCGAATTATTCATGCGCGTTTAGAGATTTCATTAAACCTTTAATAAACTTATTAAGAATACTTCACAGTAGATACTCAACTCCCATATATATTATTATCAAGGGTTTATTCTATGTGTATGTGTGTCTATACATAATTGCATATTTCCGCAATAATACTATCTTAAAATTCATGTTCATTGTTATGTTATTCCTAGACTTTGGTGTGTTATGAATGTGTTCAATTATTTACTTACTATTCCTTATAGTAGTTAAGTTAAGTTTCCACTCACAGTTTAGGTCTAGATATATTCGTGAATTTCATATCAACCGTATTATGTCTAAGTATGTGGATTCTCTTACTATTCCCAAATAATAGCTAAGGAATCTAATGATCTATCTCTATGCCATTAAACAAATAAGAGTGTATAATTATCTGTGTGTATTTATTGTGTTCATTACAACCTGATTGAGTACCTAATTGTAAATAAGAACGTGTTAGATGTGTTCCTGTTAAGGATATATTGAGTCTAAAAGTCCATAATTGGATTTGAGTAAAGACCATAATAAAGCTAAGTTGTATTACAACTCGGCATAACACTGGCGGCAGCGGTGACTCGATACGGCATATCAACACGAGAGTTTCTTATATAATTTGTTTTTTTCCTTGGTACTCGGTTAACGTTTTCACACAATATTCACCATGGCAACAATTAGATCACTTGATATTCCGGCGTTCAAGCCAGAAGATTATGACATATATACGTACCTGGAAATAGTCAAACCGGTCCTGGACATTATGTTCGCAAACGAAGACGCTTCCAAGATCCACACAATAGTAGTGAAACTAGGGAAGTATGCAACCATAGTATCAGGGTATGTGCATGATAATATGCCCAGTTTAACCTGGGCGCAATTTGAAACCTACGTAAAAACTGCTATTAATCCAGTGCTTGGTCAGACCATTGCCGATAAAAAAAATTATGAGATAAAATATTCAGGAGATTTAGACGGCACAATTGAGCAACTGCATCAAATTGAGATCAATGCAATTCCGGAAGAAACCACAGCACAACGGAAGAAGATCGTCTTCAAGGCACTGGTGAGAATTTTGCCAGACACAGTGGCGGATCACTTCTCAATTATAGAACCTACTAATTACGACACGGATCTGCCAGTGATAAGGCGTATCATGGCACTCAGAAAATCCAGGGAACAGGACAAGATAGCCGTAATCAGCAAGGTAACCACACATCCAGCAGCAACAGCAGCACCCATCAGTGGTCCAGTGGCTCCTCGTATCACTGATAAAGCCGAGGAATGGGCCAGGATTTGACCAGCTGATTGGAAGCCATGCTCTGGACCGTGCATGTTATGGTCGTTAAAGAGGTCCTTCACAGAACTTACTAAGAAACGAAGCAGGATCCCAAGCTGGTGGGCACAAATTCCCTGGATCAAGCCACGTATGGTAGCCACCATAATTGAATACGGAACAGCAGGAATCGAAGACGGACCCAGTGAAGAAGAAGCGGAGCAGTATCTACCTGAGGCTCTACAACCGGATCCTCAGGATTTTTAAGCTGGCCCCCCAAACAAATAGTCTTCACCATGGCGGGGGCTCATGAGGGGACATGTGCAGATGGTCTCCCAGTATACCAAAAAATCACACTTAACGGGGTGACAGTCAGACTTCTCATAGATACGGGAGCTTCCCGTTCTTGCCTGTTCCTTCCGTTTGTCCGGAAACATCACAATGTTTTTGGGAAGATGCAACCTTCCTCTATCATTCTTGTCAGTGCGAATGATCAAGTCATTCCAAATTTAGGACAGACTCTTCCCCTGTACGTTAGCACCCCTGTTCCCCATCACGGAGTAGATAATTCCTTTGTAATCTACAATCCTAGCGAGACTAAGTATGATGGTTACTTAGGACTCGATCTCCTAATATCCTTGAGTGCCTCTATAAATTGTAGGCACCGTACCTTAACCTTTGATCCACCTTCAAAAACCAAAACAAAACAAACCTTCCTTGAACCCCTTCAGCAGTTAAAATCAAACTCCCTGCCTGCTCCCCTTAATCCAACTGCTAAACTTCAGATTAACCCTCTCACGTTTTTTACGCTATGTTGAGCCTATTAGGGATACTTTAAAGCCTTTGTTACCATCAGGGGTATTTAGAAACCTTTAGTTTAGTTACTTCAACCTCTGCAGTTGTCTTTGAGTTAGCTGTGGGCAGAAAACTAATTTTGGAGAGGTAATTATAAGAGTGAGAGAACTCTATTTATTATTGCTAATCTGGCAACCTCTGCGTCATAAAAATGTGAAAGGGTTAATGAAAAAGTCCTACCCCTCAAAACATTCGAGGATGTGAAGAACAACACTCATATCATATCTCAAGCTATCACTTCCACTACCGTAACAGTTCCTCCTCATCATGAGAAATGGATACCTTTGGTACCCACCATCATTGGAGATGTCATTTTGACCCCACACCTCCAAAGCCCTTTTAACGGGGCCTGCCTAACCGCTCCTAGCCTGCTACCAAATCAATTAAGCTGTATTAAGATAGCTAATATCTCAGATAAGCCAGTTACATTACCAAAAGGATTAGCCATTGGTGAGTTTGAGATATACTCAGAAGAATTATTTGTACCTACAGATACTTCTCCTCCAAATAAGAACCCCCTTCCTGATATTCCTTCCAATCTTACTCTCTGTCAACAAACTTATCTCAGAAATTTACTGATATCATATCAAGATATATTCGCTACATCCAGCCGAGACATGGGGAAAACCGACATGCTTCATCATCCTATCCATACCGTAGGACATCCCATAAAGCAACCAATTCGTCGAAAAAATCCAATCCAGAGACAAGAGGAAGAAAAACAAGTACAAGATATGCTTGCCACAGTAGTCAAGACATCTACCAGCCCTTGGTCGTCTCCGGTAGTACTCGTCCGGAAGAAAGACGGATCAACCCGCTTCTGCATTGACTACCGCCAGCTGAATGACGTGACCATCAAAGACGCTACACCACTCCCTAGAATTGATGATTCCTTAGACTCCCTGCTTGTAGCAAAATGGTTCACCACCTTAGATCTTCAAGCAGGATATTGGCAAGTTCCAGTATCACCAGAACATCAACAAAAGACAGCTTTCTCCACCAGCCAAGGCAGACTATATGAGTTTACTGTTTTGCCTTTCGGTCTCTGCAATGGCCCTGCCACATTTTCCAGGTTAATGTAATCTGTTTTACAAGGATTAACCTGGGAAACATGCCTGGCCTATTTGGACGACATTATTGTGTTCGGGAAAACTTGGGCCGAACACTTACAAAGGCTAAAACAAGTATTTCAGAGGGTCAGGGATGCCAGTTTAAAACTCAAACCATGAAAATGCACCCTTGCTAAAACTAAAGTAAACTTTCTAGGACATATTGTATCAGAACAAGGTATTTCACCAGATCCTAGTAAACTAGAAGCTATCAGCAAAATTACTCCTCCCACTAATGAAAAAGGAGTAAGAGGTTTCCTGGGGTTGGCATCCTATTATCGAAGATTTGTAAAGAACTTCGCTACTATTGCCAAACATTTACATGATCTAACCAGAAAGGATGAACCATTCAAATGGACAGAACAACGCCTGCAAGCATTTAATAATCTGAAAGAGAAATTAGTGGCATCTCCGGTAGAGTCCTTTCCAGATTACACTCGTCCATTCAGATTATATACAGACGTCTCACAGTTCGGCATAGGTGCCATTCTTGGACAAACTAGAGATGGCAAAGAGCACATCATCGCATATGCTAGTCGCACCCTCAATCCAGCAGAAGTCAACTATCCAGTAACCAAAACAGAGTACCTAGGTATGATATGGGCCCTCCAATATGTCAAGGCATACTTGGCCGGTGTCAAAGTCACCATAATAACAGATCACCACGCCCTTCTCAGTTGACCAGAAAAGGGGATAATTTATTCACCATAGATGGAAAAATTGTCATAACACCTCAAGCTGCACTATCCACCATGCAATCTATCCATATGCACAACGGTATTCACCTAGCCCAAAGAAAACTAATCACCACGTATCAGCAAGTGTATTGGACCCCTTCCCCTTATATAACAGCAAAACGAATAACAGAAGCTTGCGGAGCTTGTGCATTGGGTTGGGATAGAACCTGCACAGCAGGACCTGCTGGCAAACTAGTAGCCTCCAAGCCATGGCAATTACTTGCAGTCGACGTTATGGGACCAATGGAAGGAAACCAAGGGTTTAAGTACATCATAACATTTGTTGATACTTATTCCAAGTATGTCATTGCCTGCCCTGCCAAAGAACACTCAGCCATAGCAGTAGCAGAAGCCCTCATTCAACACGTCTTCCCATACTTCGGGTTACCTGAAGCCATTCATTCAGATAATGCCCCCGAATTCACCAGTCACATTTGGTCCCAATTATCTCAAATGTGTGGATTTAAAATCAGTCACTCATCCCCATACTTGCCTCAAGGCAACTCCATCTGCGAAAGAAGCCATAGGACAATTGCAAATAAAAAAAAAACAGATTGCAACAAATGGGTACCAAGGATTGGCCCAGTCAAGTCAAAATTGTACAATGGGGTATAAATACCTGCCCCAGAAAAGACTGAATTTCACCCCACGAACGTGTGTTTGGAGTGCCACCATTACTCCTACCTCTCCGCCATCTTGCTGCCCCGTATGAGCCCTCCTCCAACTTCGATCAATCACTAGTCCATCTCAAGAATCGTCTCCGGCAAATCCAGTATGTTCAAGATCTTGAACCTGATGAAACTACCAAAGCCAGTCCACACCGTATCGGCGATCTTGTGATGGTTGCTCAATTACCTATGCCGTCTAAGCTCAAACCGAGATTTAAAGGTCCCTTTGAAATTCTAACTGTGCCAAATTGTTATCAGGTTACTATTAATTATTTCGGTGAGTCACGCACATACCGTAACAGACATATACGTAGATTTCAGCCTATTGATGAGAATATGATTATGCTTGCAGATCCTGACCAGAATGACATACTGCCTACATCAAATAATCAGAATCTGGGATCCACAGAACTTGTAACACATGAACTTATTCCTCCTTTGACACCAGCACCTAGAAAGAAACCACTGCACATCACACCACCGATTTTACCACAATCCACACCCGCTGTTCAACCACGCCCAGGTCCTCTTTCCTACCCTTCACGCACCCCTCCTCCTGTCTTACCTACTTGTACTGTCTCTGCATCTTCCAAACTACCTACTCAATTAATATCCAAATCTCTATCTTTACCTGTTCCTTCCTCACCCTCTGTCAGTTTACCAATTTTCTCTGAATCACCTTGCACTCTACCTACTACACCTGCTATTGCTCACCTTCCTAATCTACCTTCTCAGAATTTACCTAATTTATCAGCCACACCATCTCATGATCTTGCTAACTTACCTGTACCTCTTTCTCATACTTCTTCCAGACCTCTTACTTATGCAAACAAACTTAAGTCTCCTGCTCCTTCAGCTTCTCCATCCATCTCCAAATCAACTTCAAGACCACTTCTTTTATTACATGACATTCTTCCATCCACTTCTACTCACAAACCTACAACTTCTTCCTCTAAATTACATCGCACTTTACCAAGCCCAACTAAAAGATTTTCACATTCTTCCAATTCTTCTTCATCACCATCCCCACACTCTCATGTGAATTCACCATCACTAATGCCACCTGTTTCTAATCCACCCTGTACAAGATCTGGTCGACGTGTGAAACCACCTCAACGATGGGCGCCAACATTCCATCCTACATATACTAGACATCACATGTGGAGTCCCACAGGGCACAAAGATGGGGCCTCTATTGTTCCTCATCTTGATTAATGATGCCCTAAAGGACACCCCATTCCACTGGAAGTACGTGGACGACTCGACAGTCGGCATTACTGTCGATAACACCTCCCCTAACTATGACCCCCTACAAGACATCCTCGACCGTCTTCAAGCCTGGACCACAGACAATCATGTGACTATCAATCATGACAAGACAGTGGTCATGCACATCAACACTTCCGTTACCGACCTTCCTCCACCCACTGTCACAATTGGTCCTCATCCCCTTCAGCTTGTTGAGTCCACCAAACTCCTCGGAATCACTGTGGACAACAAACTGAACTGGAAGAAACATGTAACTACCACAGTCAGGACCGCCACTTACAAGTTATTTATGCTAAGGCGGTTGAGATCCCTGGGGGCGCCGGAGAATGAGCTGAAGAGTATATATAACACCTTTATACTCCCTAAGCTCACCTACGCCTCTCCCGCCTGGTCCTCCTCTCTAACCCTAACACAACAACGTCAACTGGAGAGAGTTCAGAGGAGGGCATGCAGGATCATCCTGGGTGGCACATATCCAGGGTACGAGGAAGCTCTCACCACCCTTAGCATACCTGCACTTTCAACCCACCACTACAACACACTCAAACAGTTTGCATCTAAGCTGCTTGTTCACCCACGACACAGAAACTTACTTCCACCAGACGCCCCTAGACCTACACGTGCAGCTCGTCATTTCAACACACTCCAACCAATAAGAGCAAGAACTGACAGATATAAAAATAGTCCTATCCCAACCATTGTTAATATTATTAATAATGTGTAATAACGGTCTGTCACACCATATATACGCGCCCACCTTTAATAATATATGCATAAGTGTGTGTGCGTGTGTGTATTAGAATATAATTATGTATGTATTTGCTTGAGTTTGTTTATGTATATGTGTATATATGTATCTATGTATGTGCAGTATATGTGTATGTATGTGTGCGTATATGTGTATGTATGTATGCGTTATTTATGTATATATATATGTGTATAGTGTATACTGTTTGTGGTTCGAGCCCGGCTGAGAGTATCAGGTAGGATAAGAGAAGAGCATATATGCATGTAATGTGCATATATTTATGTATATGTATGTCTGTGTGTACGTGCTGTCAATGGTTCGAGCCCGGTTGAGAATATAAGGTATATAATATATATATGTACTGTACGTGTATTTATATTTATATGGTCATATGCACATATGTATGTAAATATACGTACATATGAGCGAGAACATATTGCTCACTAGCGCAACTTCTGATTATAAATCTATGCATAAGCATTATCTATTATTATTAAGTGTTCGCGTATCTTCATCCATGTATTTCCACCCTTAACAATAGAACGCCCAGCTCTTCCATATTTCGCCTTCTGTCTCACACACACACACACACACACACACACACACACACACACACACACACACACACACACACACACACACACACACACACACACACACACACACACACACACACACACACACCTGCACTACCGAGGATTAACCTCCCATTGTAGTACCCGCACCGCACCCTCTTTACCTCACTTACCAAAACAGTTTCTGTATGTATGTCTGTGTGCATACGTGAGCGTTTGTGTATACGGACATGTGCACACTTACTGCATGTTCTTATGTTCCTATATATGTATGTATATGTATGTGCGCACATACGTGTATATACGTATGTTCTGTATATGAGTAAGTTAATAAATGTGTAAATGTACTGTATATCACTTACTCTCATGGTTATTTTATGATAATTTGTATTCTGCACATGCATCATTATTGTATTTATTTATTTTGTTTGTAAACTAAGCTTACCATCCTCATATCTGTACATCTCATGTTCATCCACTAAATTGTAAAATGTGTATTTTCAGCTCATGAGGCTGCCATTCTTTAATAAACCGTTTATTATTATTATTATTATTATTATTATTATTATTATACCAGGCGGGCCCCACCCAAACCTACCACGCCACTTCAAAGGGTTCCCGCTACAACTATTGCGAGGTCACCACCATCATCAGGTCACCCAGACAGTACCAACTCCAAGGACCTCCCACAGCCAACCAGCCCTTCACAGGTCACTCACTCTGCAGAGCGTTCAGCCATCACATCTCCTCATGCTCTGCAGACACCTTCACCTACTACAGCAACTCCTTCATCACCTCCAGCAGCCATTAAGATTAATAGTGTCATGGTAGCTACAGGCCTCAACAGTACTATGGTCACCTCCACACAGCAATTGGTGCAGACTTCAAAGGACTCAAAAATTCTGTTGCATGTTCACATGAGCATCGACCCATCTATACCAGCTGATGTACCTATAACCATGTGGCTGCTCATATTCCAAAATTTAACCCCCGTTCTCGCTAACTCCACCACCCGGACCCACATTTTGAAATTGCGAGGTCGCGACTTTTCCTTCGCCAAATGTGGTGAAGTGACGGGGTTAAATAACACCTATAGGATTGCTAGCCTACAGGTGAATAGGAAGGAGAGGAGAAGAAACCAGCAGCAGAAATGGAATGGCATACCAGCTTCCCATGCTTTAGAGAGACACGGAACAGAGGAGTGCCCCTTACTACCAGGTCATTCCCGTTCTCTAAACATCAGGAAGCTAGGTCAGTCACCCATGCAAAAGAGTGGGAATGTGAGCCAATCACCATCGAGCTTTCAAACCATGTCCACCTATCATCAGCCTTCATTCGACCAGCAGCCGGACTTGCAGTACAATGAGCAAATGCTTATGCAAGTTCAACATCAGAGACCAGAGTGCTATCGAGATAAGTGGGGATACTAGGACCTTAAAGAACATAGTGAAGAACGGAGTTATTAACTGCATCCCTAATAACTCCTAATTATCACCGAATCACAGAAGTTACCATTATGTCATTCCTAGACTTCGTGAACCCCATAAGAGTATTAAATAAAATACTTGAAAGGATTATGTACAAAATCATAAGTATGATGTATTGTTAAACTAAGTATTACCTTCGCAAATTACATCACAACCATTCACTATATCCCTTTAGCATTGAGTCACTATAAGTTAAGTCTAAGAAATAACTTGAACATAGCCTCACTGAAACTGAAGGAAGTAAACACCTCTACCTAGGTAATGTTCTCAAGGCTGAAAAGCACGGAGCATAATTATAACTGAAGTGGTAACTGCCTCCCCCTCCTCCTCGAGACTACAACGAGCCCTGTTGTGTTCCCTCTGATGTCCGGATACTGGATTCCTGATTGTGAGAGGCAGCTCCCCCTGCAGTCCAGACAAGCCGAATCTACGTTCCACGTCCGCCAGACTTACTCTCGAACTACTACCCTCCTAACCTACCCTAAGTGTCTCTGAGTGTCTTACGTTGTGATTATTGTTGTGAAGGTAAGGTAAAATATGTGAATATTACAGTGCTAATTTCTATGTAGATCCGTGCCCCAGATCGTTATTCATTGCGTATGTATTAATCCTTCAGAAAACCATATTAAGTATTGTATAGATCTATGTCCAAGATCTAGTGTTAACTCATCTTTAACCCTTGTCTATCGGGGCGCAACTTATGTCGTGTGTAAGAAATTTGGACTAGGTGTCGGTTCACAACTTATGTCGTGTGCCATTTTCAGCACGTAATGTTGCAGAGAGAGAGAGCTGAGCGGTGTGAGGAGCGTAGTAAGGCTATGACCGTCGCACACCACCGCGATAGGCCAACTGACATGACTCCCACCCTCCCCCACCCTCACGCACTCGCTACACAGGGAATTATGTAGGGAAAGTACCTAATTACATGGTTTTTGCACTCGTGTTGTGCGATCGTTGCAAGAAAACTAGCGGGCGTACAAGGATGGTTGGGGTGTCATTGGAAAGCTCTGTTTATGCCCTTTCAGGGATAGATACTTGTTTTATGCTCTGGGTCTTATTTAGGCATGAAAATTATCAAGTAAACAACCCTATTTAGGGTAAAAACACTCCGCTGGGCGGTACATAATTATAAATTACCGCCTAGGCCGCTCGTTAGGTGTTAAAACTCCTATAAGTGTACTACACATACTGTACGTCACATACTTGTGTAAATTAATAACCTAGCAGAATACTCACAGATTTTCCTTGTGCATTCCATTCTATTTATGTATGTAACAAGTTGAAGTTGAAGTGTATACTGTGTATCAATTCCCTTCTTAAATATAACTTTTACCTAGAACCTACGCTCAATTTCATATTTAGTTAAACTCAGACTCTCATTCTTTAGAAGAATTAATATTGATGATAATCTGCAATCTGATTTCTTCGAGAAAACCCTCTGTTACGCCTTATTATATCGTGCGTTAACTTGTTTACTTTATGAAGACGTATTTGTTTATTCTATTATGAAATAGATAATTTCGATCCATTTCATCTAGGAATTCTAGTTTCGTATAGATCTATTGTCTTACTATTTCACCAACTCAAAAACAACCCCAATTTGTTCTGTATTCCATATAGGAATCTGTTAACTCGTTCAGACCTCCTTCATACCTTATCAGGTATTTCCATCTAAGTGCAACTTTGTCGTGTATGCCATATTTTACTATTAGTATTATTACAACTACTAGTACACGCTATTTTATTTACGTGTTTCTTAATTTTCTGTAATCATAATATCGATTGATTCAGTTTAGGTTATATTCAACCTTTAGTTATTTCTCAGTAGATGTAAATCATTAAATCTGAATTCCTCGACCTGTGAGACTATTATTACATATAAGAGTTAATTAATTGTATGTTCATAATATAAATTTTATCATAATAATCTAACTACATAGTTAATTGTACAAACAATTCAACTCCCCTCTCCTTTTTATCTTAACGTATTCCTACCAATATTAAGAATAATATCGCACTAACCGCAAATACTATTTTCATTACCTCAGTATAGTGAATGACCTGAGTGACCTACCCAGTCATATTTATCTACGCGCGGTAGTATTTACTCTACCCGTACGCTTCTCGCCACCCGATAGCGAGTGTTCACTTAAGAAATCTATGTGCGTTTCCCTTATTGATCAGGCCCGAATTATTCATGCGTGTTTATAGATTTCATTAAACCTTTAATAAACTTATTAAGAATACTTCACAGTAGATACTCAACTCCCATACATATTATTATCAAGGGTTTATTCTACACTGGCTCGGTGGTGTAGTGACTAGCGTCTTGGACTTCCACCCAGAAGGCCCGGGATCGCGCCCACACTCGGCGCATTAAAGATTTTTCACAAGCACTGAGTCGTTATCATCCCTCATGAGCAAGGGGATGGGATAGTAGTACAGGACCCCAATGGAAATACGTCTAATCGACCTTATTGGGCTATCCTTAGCTGGCTTAGCATGCGCTAGCTTTAAGAACTATTATTATTATTATTCTTATGTCTATACATAATTGCATATTTCCACAATAATACTATCTTAAAATTCATGTTCATTGTTATGTTATTCCTAGACCTTGGTGTGTTATGAATGTGTTCAATTATTTACTTACTATTCCTTATAGTAGTTAAGTTAATTTTCCACTCACAGTTTAGGAATATATTTGTGAATTTCATATCAACCGTATTATGTCTAAGTATGTGGATTCTCTTACTATTCCCAAATAATAGCTAAGGAATCTAATTATCTATCTCTATGCCATTAAATAAATAAGAGTGTATAATTATCTGTGTGTATTTATTGTGTTCATTACAACCTGATTGAGTACCTAATTGTAAATAAGAACGTGTTAGATGTGTTCATGTTGAGGATATATTGAGTCTAAAAGTCCATAATTGGATTTGAGTAAAGACCATAATAAAGCTAAGTTGTATTACAACCCTGCATAACAATATATATATATATATATATATATATATGTATATGTATATGTATATATATATATATATATAGCCAGCAGTCCCTCAAAAGTAAACGTAATGAAGCCATCAAATGCTTATCTTCTGATGTAGCTACTATTTCCAATTGGGGTAGAGAAAACCTTGTTACATTTAATGCTTCCAAAACTCAATTTATCCACCTTACTACCCGTCAGGAACCTCCAGAGGACTATCCCTTATTCTTCAACAATACAAAAATCAACCCTTCATCTTCCCTCAATGTTTGTTCTAGGTGTCTCTTTTTCTTCTGCCTTCACTTGGAAAGACCATATTACCAGTCTCGCTAAGGCAGCCTCCCAGAAGCTGGGTGTGCTCAACCGCCTCAAGGGGTTCTTTACCCCTGTTCAGCTACTTGCTCTATACAGGGGCACAGTGCGTCCTTGTATGGAGTATTGTTCACATGTGTTGGGAGGATCCTCTCAAACCGCACTCCTAGATAAAGTAGAAAGGAAAGCTTTTTGTATCATTAACTCCCGTCCACTCACCAATTCTCTGCAATCTCTTTCTCTTCGCCGCAATGTTGCATCTCTCTCACTATTCTATCGCTACTACAATAATATAGGTTTGATCCCCAAGGGGAAGAGAGAAAACCTAATATTTATGAGTGGCCCCGGAGTCATTGACGAACTGCCTTTAAGGAAGGCACCCTTTCAAACTCCATGCGTTCGCACATTTGAAATGCCCGCGCAGGTAGCTTGATGGGGCCCGCATCATAAGTGCACACTTAATCTCCTTTGGAATCGCCATAATGATCGGGTACCACTAAAGAAAAACTTTGTGACGCCTACCAGCGTTGGCAGAATCGCCTCCCGGTAGCCACTAGCGCTCGCCAGGGCAGTGAAATGGGCTACAGTTATCAGAGAATGTTGTTCTTTCTTTCATAGTGTTCGTATTGTTACAGACAGTCCCGTGGTGGTCTTTATTTTCGTCTGTGACAACGGGAAGCATTTTATATCATGAGTAGAACATAAGATGCATTGTAGTGAAGTTGAGAGAGAAAGAGCGAGCGAGCAGCGTGGGGGCAGTGAATGTTGATTTCCTCCTGCCTCCTCCCTCCCGGAGGAGTTTCTCGCCCGCGTGGCCTTTCTCTCGGTTTTGATTGGCTGGTGGTTCCTGGCGCCTTCTGGAGGCCTGCTGCCTTGTGACGTATCGGCCTGTGATTGGCCGACCACCATGCCTTTGTGTGATCCTGTGGGTCCCGAGGAGCTACCTTCCTCAGAGCTTGCTTGACCAGCATAACCTTCACATCTCCCTTGCCATCTGTCCCCGACTTCCACCCATAGAACACTTTCTCTCTCGCTCAACTTCTTACCTCTTATTCTTCTAATCTATTTAACCTCATAACTCCCCTTTGGTTCTGCACGATTTCATATATCGGCCATCGTATTATATGCTGAAGCTCTCAGATATTTCATGCTTAGTTAGACATTTTGGAGGGGTTAACATTTTGTCTGTAGAGGTTCGACACACTTGCGGTGTCTCCCTACCTATTTCTTGGTTGTCTGCTGGGCTATTTAATGCTAGACTGGGGTGAGGCTATTTGTGTTGTGATTTCCGATGTGTACCAGGTTTTGTTGAACTTGTACAATCGCAACGGATGCGTGGGAAGCCTAGGTTGTCTTTCTGACTGTGTACCTTGTGAGTTTAGCACTGTGTTGCGAGTGAGGGCTTTTGCCTCTGCCACCCAACACTGTGCTAACTCGTTTTGCTTTGACTTGAAGAGGATCGCCAGGAGAGAACCAGATACTAGCGATCTGGATCTTTCAAGAAAGCACCCCATCATTTAACGTAATTTGGCCGTACAGTTACAGTTGACCTCGCTAGGCTACGAGCCGCTTGCTCAGCCATGGTTTCCAAATCTATGACATCCCAGCTAGACTTTATTTGCCTAGCAGACACCCTATTAGGATTATAAACTCTTATGTTATGTATGCAGCATTTTTATTCACGTTGATTGCAAGCCTTGGTTGTTGTTGAGGTGCACAACCTAAGCAGGCTTTTGCGTTGCCTGAGGAAGTACTTCTTTTGTTGTTGGAGATAATACTATTGCGCATTTATCATTATTCCCGTGCCAGTTACCACTGTATGTCCCTACACTTGTCATATCTTGTTCCTGCTTTATATAACAGTTCAAAATCCGATTCGATCATCTTAGCAGCATCAGACTTTCTTCAGAAGATTCCTGTTCGATGCTTTAGGACTTTCATTCACTTTCTTTAATATAGGAGTGACAGTTTAATATTGTTTAGAGTAACTTTAATTATACCTTCTTCTTGTTTGCATTAAATCATTCCAGTGATTTAATTAAGCTCTCTATCTTTTTCCTTGTATACATTATTAACGTAATTGTATGTTGTTGTGATCAGGCTGTATCAGAGATCATCAGCCTGTAGTAGTAGTGCATTTATACCGAGTTAGAGGATACCCCGCTATCGCAGATTTAACTCTGGAGGGTATAGGTGTTTTTGTGCGCCGGCATTATAAGTTCGAGGGTTGGATCTAGTGTTACCGTTGTGGCTGTGTGCCTTTCTAGTCCAATGATTAAGAGCCCTTGTTTTATACGAGTCCCGGTCGTAACACTTTTAGAAAAAATAAAAAATAATAATAATACACTAAAGTTGTCAAAAACAGCTTCCAACAATCATGGATATTCTTGGTGTGCGCAGCCTGACGTCGGGACCCGCGCGTCATTTCGTCCTTCAATGATATATCAAGACTTCTCAAAATATCAACGAATGGGAAGGGGATGGTGGGAGGGCCGAACTCGTCAATGACTCCGGGGCCACTCATAAATATTAGGTTTTCTCTCTTCCCCTTGGGGATCAAACCTATAATTTAATAGTGGCCCCTTCGTCATTGACGAAGTGCCAGAATTCTAAGACTGGAGGGGGACATTCGTACTGATGACCCTTAAAAACCCGCTCTCCGAAAGTATTCCCAACTCAAAATCCAAAGGTTTCACAGAAACACCAAGACAACTAAAATATTTATTGTATACTTACAATAATGTGTATTCTTCAATATGTAAATGCTTTTACAGATATAAAGATATGAAAGAGTAAGCAGATGTGTGCTTAAAGATACTGCTTATGTATAACCCACCTTGTTGGCGAATACCTGATTCTCAACATGACTTAGATTATAATATCACTAAGAGTGTGACGTTATTGACTCAGATTATAAGGCCTACACAGGGTGACTGCTTAACCGAGTACACAAAATCATGACTAGCGTGAGTTACTGAACATATAATGTATGTCACTAGGCTTGTGACTCCGACTATGTACAAAATAAAGTATGTGACATTTGACACTTGTTCTTAATATTGCAACCATAACTTAGGTATGCTGTGAAAATTGCATAGGTAATAGTATTTTAGTATATATCACTCATATTACTCTTAAATAATATCAAAACATTAGCCTATGTTATCCCATCTTTCTTGACTAGAAAAATATATCTTTCTTAATTATTAGAGAAAAAGAAGATTTACAATGTAAATAGAGATCACACCTTTGGTCTTATATATTTGCATATATATAACAAGTTTTCGTCGAAGGGGTGTTAGTGTCTTTGTAGTTATACATCCCCCCCCCCCCCTGTTTTGAAAACAACAGCTTAAATCTACTAGCACTGTCGGGAATTTAGATAAAGAGATTAAATTGCATATCACTGGTACATGAAATATCCCAACAAATAGTTATAATATAATTACCAACGAGGTATTCGATGGGTGTAATCCAGTCCCCTACACACGGCTAATTCAATTGCATGACATGTAGGAATGTTCACATAATACAATATCGATACAATGAACTTAGCTTAGAGGACTGGTGATGTAGGACTGTTGTTATAAATTAATATTTGTAGCACATGGTGAACTGTGGGTTAAGTCAGAGCCGGGGGGGGGGGGGGGGGGGGGGAGATGTTGGTTGTATGGGGTTGATTGAGAGACTAAAGGACCGGCGTCCGATCGCTTCGCGAAATTACATATGGCTGCCGGCTCATAATAATTATAACCCATAACTTGGTTTCATGATACATCTAGAGCTGATGTAGATATTTATACATTATAGTTAATATTTAACCTATACTTAAGAATAAACTACAATACACAAAGAACCAGCCGAAATCGTACATGCGATACGATACCGCCAAATTCAAATGTCCTATTGGACCTAAAACTGTCGGGATCATTACCTTATTCCCGACATATTGCCCGCCACCAAAAATGATATACAGGAGCTATATACAGAGAACAAAAAAAGGACATCGAAGTCAAAGATCACCTTGTTTGATCTTTGATCTACAAAGATCCACGGAACTCATAGCCGCCCTCCTTTTGGGACGAGCGCCACCTGAAGCCTGAGGAGGATCATCCTTCTCATCATCAGCTGCCCCACCTTGAGGAGCACTGTCACCAACACTCTCCCGCGGAGGGGTATCAGTAGAGACGCCAGGATCATCCGGCAGTTCTACATCCTGCTCCAAGGGATATAACCTTACGACTGGGCGAGTAGTAACCCCAGTCGAAGTTCGTATTCTAGCAACCCTTATAAGACCATCAATGCCCTGGAACAAATCAAAAGATCAAGTTGACGATATGCAACACAATCTAGATAAATTGTCACATTGGGCCCAAATTTGGCAAATGAGTTTCAATGCGGATAAATGTAAAGTACTACATATCGGATACCTAAATGAGAAAGCAAACTATTCGATGAATGGCACTCAGCTTAACCCCTTCAGACTCATATGACGCAGAGGTTGCCAGATTAGCAATAAGAAAGAGTTCTCACTCTTATAATTACCTCTCCAAAATTAGTTTTCAGCCCACAGCTAACTCAAAGACAACTGCAGAGGTTGAAGTAACTAAACTAAAGGTTTCTAAATAACCCTGATGGTAACAAAGGCTTTAAAGTATCCCTAATAGGCTCAAAATTGCGTCATATGACGGAGAGGGTTAAGAATGTAAACAGAGAAACTGATCTGGGAGTAACAATATCGAGTAACCTAAAACCGATTCAGAAGTTGTTGAGAAGGCAAACAAAATAATTGGCTTTATAGGCAGATCATTTGAGCATAAATCCAAAGACGTAATCCTAACCCTCTACAATTCCTTAGTCCGCCCTCTTCTGGAATACTGCGTTCAATGCTGTTGCCCTTATTACCAAAAAGACATAAACAAGCTAGAACGAGTTCAACGTAGAGTTACCAAAATGATACCTAGCCTAAAGAACAAACCATACGAAGAGAGTCTTAGAGAATTAAATCTATTTCCTTTAACCCAGCGCAGATTAAGAGGTGACTTAATTCATGTGTTCAAAATCATCAAAGGCATCGACAATATGAACTGTAGTAAGTACTGCACTATCAACCAATCTAATTACACGCGGGGAAACGGTTGCAAAATTATTGGTAAATCTTTTAACTCACACGAATCTAAGAATTTCTTCTTCAATCGAGTTGTCAACTTGTGGAATGGGCTTCCCCGAGACGAGACGTTATAGACTGCAGCACCGTTGATTCATTTAAATTCCGCCTAGACAAATATCTCGCATCAAACCCGCGACTGACTGCGTTTGTAAATGAATAACTTTATTTTATCCTCCCATCAGTTACTAACCCATATGTCCCCTACTAACTTCCTAGTCCTGCCACGTTAGTGGCAGGGCAGTAGTTCCCTTTCCAATGTTCCCTTACCCACTCTAAACCACTGTTTGGACACTTGATCCTCAGTGTTTTGGAGGACAAGCAGCCCAGAAGGGTCACTAGACCTGTTGTTGCTTGATTTCCTTTGTACTCCTTTGTACTCCTTTGATAATCCTCCCAAGCTTCCAAAATAACCTAGGACACTCATCATGAATCAGGACGATATCCCCGTTACGAGGCCATCGTTGATTCGTCCCTTTGATCTTATTAGAGTGACACTCGCGAAGAGACAGCAAATATTCTTGGGTCCACCGTTTCCATAGATCGTCTGACACCTTGTTCACATACTGGAAGCGACGACGTGTGGCGTCATCATTGCTGAACGTAGGGTCATGCAGATCTTCGTCATTTACTGACGATCTAGGAAAGGTATTAAGGGTTCGTCCACGTGTTAGCATAGAAGGCGAAATGGGTAAGAGGTCATCAACATCTGCCGAGGTATAGGTCAAGGGCCTGTCGTTGACTGACATCTCAATTTCTATTAAGATGGTTTGCAACTCCCGTCTGGTCACCAGTGCCCTTCCTAATACCTTCTTCATGGCAGATTTGACGATACCGATTGTTCTCTCCCAAATCGCCCCGAACCATGGTGCACGTGCTGGTATAAATCTCCACTGACAACCCTTTCCAGTGAGGGTAGCCACAACTTGCGGGTCATCCATTAAACTCTGGAGATATTTAGAGGCCCCGACAAAACAAGTCGCATTATCGCTCATAATAATTTGAGGGAAACCATTGCGGCCTGCAAAGCGTCTTAGAGTATGCAAAAACCCGTCACTGGATAGGTCGTCAATCAATTCAATATGAATCGCTCTGGTTACCGCACATGTGAATAGGACGGCATATACCTTTATGATATTACCGGGCGATTCTCTAACATGAATCGCTCCGGTGTAGTCCACCCCGGTTACCTGAAATGGTTCAGTCCTTTGTACCCTGAACTCAGGTAAGGGAGGTAGATCAACTGGGGAGTAAGGTTTACCCTGTAATCTTTTACAGATAGTACAGCTATTGTGGATCCCTTTAATTGCTTGTCGCATCTTAGGGATCCACCAACGTTGTCGCATATACGCCAGAACATAATTTACGCCAAAATGTAGACAGGTCCTATGGCATTGGCGAATCAACAGTTTGGTAATCAAATGAGAGGAGCTAAGGAGGACAGGATATTTCGCAGAATCAATAATGTCCGCCTTTTGTATCCTGCCTCTACACTTAATTATGCCTCCTTCCATATATAATCCTAGCTGCCTCATTAAGTTAGAGGGTTTGGCCTTTGACTCCTTGCTCAGGATTTGATGTTCAGTAGGATAAGATTCCCTTTGTACTAAACATATTTGTTTTGCTTCTGCTGATCTCATTTCATGGAGTCTGATATGCTTCGAATCTTCACTAAGGAAAGACCCGTGAGCCCGACTTCTCATGTTGTTAATGAAACGGTATATCCATGCAAATACCCGTATTACTTGATCATAGCTGCCGTAACGTTCCCACTCTACCAACTTGTTATCCTGATGTGTAGTACTCACATTCGAACTACTTAACACATCATCTTGGGGCCGACTTGAAGGATCAGATACGCATTCCCTGAAATTCAGTTGGAGATATAAGCCATGGAGGTCCATGCCACCAAATAGAGGACGACATAAACTGTTGCGCCGAGATCCCCCGGGAAATTATGTCACTGGGGTTATCCCTGGTGCTCACATAGCAAAATTTAGCTGTAGGAACTAAGTTATGTATCTCATCAGTGCGATTAGAAACATAAACAGGTAACACTTTCTGGCTGTGTACCCATGAAAGTGCTATTTGACTGTCGCTCCAGACATAGACGTTATTAATCTGTAGTATGTCTGTATAAGCATCCAGTGTAAACTTTATTAGACGAGCAGACAGAAGCAATGCAGTAAGTTCTAATTTAGGAACTGTAATCTTCTTTATAGGGGCTACCTTGGCCTTCGCTATAGCCAGTGTCGCTTCACTACCATTGCATATGTATATGGCAGTACCGTACGCACTATTACTAGCATCAGAAAAGGCATGTAGATCCACCTGTTGACTACTAATAAGCTGACGATTAAGTTGGACCTTGCAATATGTGGAAAGGTCCGACCGAATCAACCGCCAAGTATCTTGTAACACAGTCGGGAGGGGCGTGTCCCAATCTAGTTTTAGCCGCCACAGTTGCTGTAAAAACATACGAGCACGGATAGTTACAGGCAGCAAAAAACCTAGGGGATCAAACAACCTCGCTGACAAGCTTAAGCAGTTTCGCTTGGTCATAAGCTCACTGCCGCATGGGGTGTGACAGAAGGATATACAATCTGTGGTAGCGTCCCATTTGTGGCCTAAAAACTTCACCTCACTATTCTCAGTAGCTACACCGTCAGAAGCAAATTGACCTTTCAAAAGATCACTATTAGTGGCCCATTCTCGCAAGTATAGATGAGCCTTGGCAAATATATCGCGGATCTCCCAGCATTTCTTGAGCAATAAATCTTCATTGTCTCCAGTGCCTTGAAGATTGTCCACATAGATCCCCTGCTTGATCTCATTCTTGAAGTCAGGATCTAGTCCAGCCTCCTCAAGATGACGCAAGATAGTAGTGTTGACAAGGAACTGGGAACAGGTCGCCCCGAATAAGACGACTCTGAACCTGTAGACCAGATACTCTGAATCTAGATCCATTGGGTCCCGTGGCCATAAAAATCTTGTCGAGTCCCTGTCTTCACGATGGAGTTGAAGCATCAGGAAGGCCTTCTCAATATCGGCGACCCATGCAAACTTATGACATCTGAAGCGCAACATAATTTGCGCGAGATCAGAGACCAGGGACGGACCCGTGTACAGACAATCATTCAGGCTATAGGAGCGATCACTGGATTTAGCAGAGCAATCATACACAATACGAACAGGAGTGGTGGAACTGTCCTTTTTAATCCCATGGTGAGCAAGGTAATGGATGTTATCTCCATACTCACTAAGATCTACTCTCTCCACAAATCCACGTTGTACCTGCTCGGTTTTACCAGAACCTTTTATTCCAAGGTTAAACAACAAGATCCTTGACGAATGAGTCTAACCATTAATGTTTGAACATAATTTCTCCGTGTTTTATTCTTGCATCGCCTCGACAACTCGAGTGCCAAAAGCTATCTCAGCTTTCGGTACATACTCAGTATGTACCGAGTCAGGGAACCTGTTGTATCATTCGGGCCTTTGATAGTCTATGATTCTTGTCTCTCTGGGCTCTCTAACTTTTCCACGCTGTGCGCTCTCCACATAACTTACGGGTAAGTGGGGTGCCGCTTTTTGGAATCCCATGCTTAGCAAGGTTGTATGTTATCCCCATCTGTTGAGAACTAATCTATACAAATAATAATAAAATTAAAACTGCCGCATAAGTCTCGCAATAATTTGGATCCTTGACAAACTGCTTCTGAAGGCCACGTAACCTACAAAGTGCTAGATGGAAATTAGTAGGTAATTTACTCTTGTTATCATTCCAAGGGAGCCTTACCACATACTGACCCCTGCCAGAGTCATACGTTACAGTCTCTTCATACGAGCTTAACGCTAGCTTGGACTCACGATCAAGTTCATGTGGGTCAATTCCAATATTGTCCAAGTCCCATAGCTTATCTATATCAGTACATGTATTATCAGGCACGTTTGGCCTAATATATTTATCTATGGGGCTTACTGCTACCTTGAGGACCGTAACCACCTCCACCTGTGTGTCTTGAGAGGAAGTGGCATAGGATCCAGAAATGGCATACCCTTGGATCGTGGAGAGCATTATTAGCTTATCTACCCGCCGATATCCAGGGTGAACCAGGTCGTAATAATAATCAGCTCCGACCAGTAGCATAATACCATTGTTAGCAGAGAGTTGATCATCAGCCAGTTTATAACCCTTGCTTCTGAGATATTTCAAATGTGGTTGAATCTCTGATGCTATATAGAAACTGGGTAGTGTGTCGACCACAACAGCCTTGATGGGACATACCTTTCTTCTATAAACATAGGAAATCTCCACTATATCATAGTCACTGGAATCTATTTCACCAGTGAAACCATGGAGACGCAAATTCTCTTGACCCTTGCTGGTACACTTGAGCTGGGGTAATGATGACCGCAGAACGAATGACCTCTGTGAGCACTGGTCAAGTAAGGTGCGCGTCATTATAGTATTATTATTACTCCCCACTACTGGCAGCATCATAGTAGGAAGCAATTGACATTCTCGAGAAGCAATGGACATGGCAGATACTTTATAACCCTCGCTCTTACCTTTCTCATGTGACTCTTTGGGGGTTCTCCCCTTTTCTTTGCCGTCGTGCCGATCAGACTGGGTGCAAAGGGAAAACCAATGTTTCCCCTTGCAATACTTACAAGGTTTGATGTAGGAATTGGTGCAATTACTGTTGAAGTGGTCTCTTGCCAGACAGCTGGTACATAACTTAAGCGATTTAGCCTTGCCAATCTTATGTGTAGCCTTAGGATACTTAGGACACTGGTACCACAGATGACCGTGGACACTGCACAACTTGCAACTTAATGATATTGGCCTTTTCTGTTTAGGAGAAGTCTGTACCGGGAAAGCTGCAGTAGATGGCGACATCTCCACTTGTCGGTAGTGTCCAGTACTCTCCATATTGAAGACTTCAGTCTGGTACACCTGCACCAACGCTTCCAAGTTTAGTGGAGAGTCGCTTAGTTGTCGTCTTACAATTTCCCTTCGGGGAGAGGGTATCTTATTCAAGATATTAACACTAAATATTTCCTCCTTGTTGATGGCCATTGTCTCCATAGATTGGAGGAGGCTCTCAAAGGAGGCATAGTACTCCTTTAGGTCCACCACATCATAGGATGGAGGATCTAGCGTGAAGAATTTGGTAATTAACGCGGTCTTGATGACTTCCACTCTCCCATAAGTTCTCTTCAGCAACTCCACTGCAGACTCGTAGCTGGTAGCTTCTAGCTTGTACCCATCGACCAACTTCAATGCCTCCCCTTTCAATTGACCACGGAGATATGTGAACCTTTGGATGGATGTGAGTGTTTTATTATGATGGACGGAACACTCAAAGATATCCCAAAATCCAGTCCAGGTAGCCGAATCCCCGGAAAAGGTAGGCAAAGTAAGCTTCGGCAGGTTAAAACCAGTTGCCTTTGGTGTACCGGTATCCTTAACAGGGGTTGATTCTTGGGTGGAAGATAGTCTGGCTAAGGCTGTATTAACGTCCTCAAAGTACTCAAGATCTGCCGACATTTCTTCTTCCACATCGTCAGTAACTGTCAATAAACCATATACCTGCTGAGCATAATTATCGTAATTGGCTAGCGATTTAGTAACAGTAGCGGATTTACCCTTAATCTGATCAGCTGTGGCACTTAATAAAAATTCATCAAGATCTCTTAAACACCTATTTAAACTTCCCTTCATCCCTCCCTTAAGAATCTTAAGTTTCTTTAAATCTGTCATCGTTAAGTCTATTAGGCTATTAACTCTCTAAACTATAAAGCAAACTATTACACAAATTAATTTAAATTAAAAAATGTGGCAATAGCATTGCCACTCCCAATTTGGAAACGGTCACTAGGCTACTAGCTGCAGTAGGAAGAATTAATTGAATAAAATTGACAAATAGCAGAAACAAACTAGGGCTAGAGAAAGAAGGGTAAATGAAAAGAACTGACTAGGTCTAGTAATAAGTATTAGGCCTAGCCCAGCTGCCCATCCCACAATCATGAGGTCTGTTGGCTGTCAATCGCTTAGGAATCAACAGAGACCAAACCCCATTACCGTAATTAGGCAACTAGGCTATAAAATTTAATTAAATGAGTCACATGAGAACCCTCCCAACCGGCAAAATTAAGAAAAGAGTCTAATAACGACAAAACACAATGAACACCACAGGCACACCACCAAAGCGAAATGAACAGCTACCACAGACACCTGCAGGCCTAGCCTAGCCTAGCCTATGAGGGCGAAATGGTGCCCGACGAAATTACCCCTACCCCAATCTCCAGCCCAGCTAACTCACCAAAAAACGCCAAGGATCACACGCCCAAAAAAACCTGGAAACTAGCCCCAAAAAAGAGAGGGACGGCGCCTAAACGGAAAAAAACACGAGGGAAGAAGCCGGGTCTATACTTGAGAAAGGGCAATCGGCCCAACAACGCGCGAGGCGGCAGCCATTTGTAAGCCCACAAGCGTCAAGGAAGCAAACAAAACTGTACTACAGTAAGGAAGCCGTAGGGCACGAAGGACCATTATTTGTCGGGAATTTAGATAAAGAGGTTAAATTGCATATCACTGGTACATGAAATATCCCAACAAATAGTTATAATATAATTACCAACGAGGTATTCGATGGGTGTAATCCAGTCCCCCACACACAGCTAATTCAATTGCATGACATGTAGGAATGTTCACATAATACAATATTGATACAATGAACTTAGCTTAGAGGACTGGTGATGTAGGACTGTTGTTATAGATAAATATTTGTAGCACATGGTGAACTGTGGGTTGAGTCAGAGCTGGGGGGGGGAGATGTTGGTTGTATGGGGTTGATTGAGAGACTAAAGGGCCGGCGTCCGATCGCTTCGCAAAATTACATATGGCTGCCGGCTCATAATAATTATAACCCATAACTTGGTTTCATGATACATCTAGAGCTGATGTAGATATTTATACATTATAGTTAATATTTAACCTATACTTAAGAATAAACTACAATACACAAAGAACCAGCCGAAATCGTACATGCGATACGATACCGCCAAATTCAAATGTCCTATTGGACCTAAAAATGTCGGCATCATTACCCTATTCCCGACAAGCACAGAGATCTTACACCCGTTGCCGGAGGGCCACACAGGTGTGCTTTGGTCTTTCTAGGTGTACTGACAGATAGCGAGATAGAAAGGTATGATTGGAGGCCCATAAATTAGTTTTCATCAATATCATCTACCGAATAATTATGTAAAGAGCGTAGGGACACCGCCCATTTACGAATGTCATGGGCTCTTACCACTAAGCCGGGATTGCTTTCCCTGATAACTTCTACGAGGAGGACCGCCAATCTTCGCTTTGTAACCAGTGTACCTTTCTCAGATACCCATAGAGCTCCCGGTTGCTTAGGCTGGGATGCTCTGATTAACTTAAGCAAGGCTTGTACTGGACATAGAATGTGGTGAGTTTCGCCGCGTTTAAGGGCAGGCACAGTAAAGGAAGTAAAAACATGATCCTGATGTTCATTTTTGGCAACAAAAGAAGGAGACGTAGCAATCTGTACATCAGCATTGCGCCACCCAAATCGAAGGCAATTAGGTGTGTTACACATCGCCGCCAATTCAGATACCCGATTACCTGAGGCAAGAGCCATCAAAAACACGGCTTTCTTAAGAATTAATTCAAAAGCTGGGTTCTTGGTGTATTTGGGGGAATAAAGCAATGCTAAAGTCTTCTCGAGTGACCAGGTAGGTGTGAGCTGGCGGGGTGGTGAACGAAGCCTGAAACATGCTCTCATGAAACCCTGTTCCTCCGCCGGCAGTATAGATAAACCTGTTAGATCAAAAAGGGGGATCTTTATTGCTGACAAGTATTTTTTTAAAGTGTTAACTGCTAGATGCTTATGTTCAAACAAATAATCCAGGTATTTGAAAACTAATGCAACCGAAGTGTCTATCTGACAGGTTTCTACAACCCAAGTAGTGAAAGCACGCCAATGAGAAGAGTATTGTCGCTGGGTAGACTCTGTATATTGACCTATCAATTTAGCAGTTACACTCTGGCCATATTGGGGCAGCCACTTGGCTCTCTGAATGTCCAAAAAGCAAAAGTCAGCGAGGTCTCTAGGTTTCCAATTGTGTCCAAGTGGAAATACGATATCGTGAGTGATGTCGGGGTCCCGCACCACTTCTTTAACTGGTGGTACCACACCTGAGCCGGCCATTGAGGCGCAATCATCGAGACTGAGCCCCGATAGGTCTGTAGCTTGTGAATTACCTGACACATGAGTGATGCGTCTGGAGGCGGAAACAGATATATGGAACTGCACTTGTTCCAGTCCACCATCAATGCATCTGATCCCCCCCGCCACGGTTGGTTCCTGGCGGGTCAGGTAAAGAGGGAGCTTGTGAGTCTCCCTGGATGCGAACAAATCCACTTGTGGATAGTACATTGGAGCAATCACCTGATTGAAGATGGTTTGCTTTATTGACCATTCGACCTTCGTACTCATTCGCCGGGATAGCGCGTCTGCCCAGACATTGGCTATGCCCGGGAGGTACGAGGCGTGTAAATGAATTTCTAAACTGTCTGCCAGTGTGAAAATCTCCTCTGATAGCGTGAGTAATGCCCGAGACCTCGTTGACCCTTGCTTCTGAATGCACGATACTGCGTTCAGAATGTCCATTCGGAAAGCGATGGACTTGCCCCACAACGCCGGGCCGTGTGCCTGGAGGAAAAACCATGGGACTAGTAATTCTTGGACATTGATGTGACAGTCTAGGGATTGGGACCAAAGACCTTGACCCTGATGGCCTAGGCTTGACTGATAACCCCAGCCTATTATCCCTGATGCATCGGTATCTACCAACACCGTCGGTGGAGGAGAGGTCCATGTTGTTACTGAATAGAGTGTCTCGTGCTTCGCCCAGACCGCTAGTAAGTTGAGGATAAACCTTGGAATAGGCCATAACTCCCCCGCCGGCAAGAGCGGGAAATGTTTGTTGCCTTCCAGTATTAATCTCTTTACTTTCAATCGGCCCAACTTTACAGTTAGTTGGACCCAGTTGAGAGAGCCGACCAGGGACTCCCACATCCGTCTCGTCGTAGTCGAGCTGTGGAGGAAACAGAACAGTTTCTTTCGAAATCTGTTTCTGTTGTCTACACTTTGACTGAGAGTGAGATGTGCTGTGTCCCAGACCAGCCCTATCCACTGAATCACCCTCGTCGGCACAAGATTGGACTTTGCCAGGTTGATCTTGAAGCCGAGGGATGCTACATGAGTCATAACTTTGTGGACATGAGAAAGACATAGCTCCTCCGAATCCACTACCACTAACCAGTCGTCCAGATACCACAACACCTTTATTCCCTGATTTAATAGTGGAACTAAAGCCTGCCGAACAAGTTTTGTAAATACTCGTGGTGCTAAGTTGAGCCCGAATGGCATTCTTTGAAAGACATAAGTCTGATGGAGAAGCCTGATCGCTAGGAATTTCTGATAACGTTTGTTCACAGGGACATGCCAGTAGGCGTCACTTAGATCGAGAGAACACATCCACCCCTGCAGTGGGAGTGTAAGCCTTATCTGGTTCACTGTCAGCATCCGAAAGGACGCGTTGTGAATGTAAGCGTTCAGACGCGACAAGTCCAATACCGGTCGCTTCTGAACACTGTCCCGCTTTGGCACTAGAAAAAGGTGAGAGGTAAAAACTTGGCAAGTTGGTTTTACTGGGACAATAACCTGCTTGGAGATCATTTCCTGGCGGAGCGACTCTATTTCTAGAGATACATGAGTGGTTGCTCGTGGGAGGCGCAATTGAGGTCGTCTGATCCACCTCCAGGTTATGCCCTTGCGGGCCACTGTCCGAGCCCAAGTCCGCCGCGGCCACGCTTTGTGACACACTCTGAAAGTCCCTGTGAGGGTAGACTTGTCCGGCGTTACTGAGCTTTGACCTAACTTGTCCAAAGTGTGATTGGAGACTGTCAAAAGATTTAGTTTTTTGACTGGGTAGGTGTGGGGTTGGACGCCTGGCTAGTGGAGGCTGAACCTTGTGATTTAGAGGTAGAACCCTGACCTGATTATTTTATGGTATGGCTTGGTCCACTTACCAGGTTTGGTACCACCTTTACTCTTAGAGGACTCAGTGCCTTTGGAGTGCTGTGGCTTAGGGGGAAAAAACTTATTACCTTGATGGGGAGTTTTAAATTGCTGCCCTTGGTTTGGAGAAAAGCTTTGGAAACTTGAACTCTTTAGGTGCCGAATTTGCGGCGGTCCGAGACGTGGCTAGGTTGTAAACCGTACTCCAGACATCAGGGCAAAGCAATGAGGGTGTCAAAACCTTAGACATAAGAACTCGGCGGGCAATAGCTTCCGGTAATTTCTTAACAAAATGGACTCTTAGGTCCTGTCTAGCCCGAACCGCCTCAAACAAGGCGACTCTGATGTCTCCCAAAGATTGAACTGCATTCTGGAGCATGATTCTACGTGATAGTTCCAGAGCCTTACACGCATTCTCGTCTCGGATCGCCGCAATGGTTCTAAGCAGGGATTGGGAGAGCTGACGAGATAACAGTGCCTGCGACAATAGCCGTAATGCTTTCGCCTCAAACGAAAGTCTTTTTTCGAGCTGAGTTTGAGGAGGAGTACAAAAGGGATCTATGTCTCTAATCTGGAGACGTGGGACAGAAATGAAAGTGAGGATAGGTTCTGGGACTCCGCCGGCTTTGACCACCGGAAGGGAGAACCAACCATGAGTTTCCTTGGGGATCTAATGTGAGGCTTTGTTAGTAATTGTCGAGGCATACTGTCTCAACTCTGGCGGGTGCCCAACTCCGAAAGGAGTTGAAATAGGGGAGCTATCCCTCCGCCAAAGGCGGCTTTCTAGGGCCTTTCCTAGCTGATGCTGAGAGGATTGGGTTCTAGTCATGTGGTGATGGGCTGGTCTATCAGAGTGAGAGCTGAGCGATCTCTGCCATACCCATAGCTTACTCTGACTGTTCCTTTTACTTATATATCTTCTAGATCTCAAGTGACGGCGTCTATTCCGTGGATCGACCTCCCTACTGCCAACCTAAAAGTTGGCAGATTGGGAGCCAAAGCATCACATTTTTCCCTTGCCCCTCAACTTTCCCTTCATAATTGCTGAGGGGCACAGGGCCTTGGGTGGGGATTTGGTTTCCCGGGCGTTTCCGCGCCCTCCTCAGCTCCCTGCCTTAGAGTGGCTTCGGTCACCCGGGCTTTGTTAGTGGTAAGCAGGGAGGGTTTGTGGGGCGCTCTATGGCCTTGGCCTTGCTCGGGACCTTGGGGCTGTTCGGCCAGGCAGCCTGGGGAACAACAACAACAACAACAACTCTGACTGCCACTCCACCCAAGGCCCCAGCCCTGCCTGCCCTATGTGTAAGACCGGGTGACCAAAATTATCAAGCTGCGGGGTTGTATCCAACTCCTGGGTTAATGAGGACAGCGCTTTGACGTCATTCATGCCATCAGTGCGTGACCAATCAGCATAGAGCTTAGCTGACGAGGCAGGTGGAAGGGCCGGGGCCGAGGAATAAATGAAGTAATCAGGGTTAAAGAGATTGGGTACTGCCTTAACTGTTATATCTAAGGTCCTACCAGACGAGTCCAGAGCTCGTAATTTCTTATGCTTATTAATTTGTATTTCCCACTCAGCAGGGACCGGTTGCTCTCCCGACAAAGTAGTTACTGCCTGTGCCGGATTGAGAGCACAAAATTTGGACCATGAGACATCCTGACCATACAAAAGGGGCATAGGTCCCGGATGGGTAGGGATTTTGTCTAAAGTGGGAGGAATGACATCAGATATCAGTTGTACATTAGTCGTGGTGATAGGTGATGACTGCGTAACAAAGGTACTAGCTGTTGACAGACGATGAGGTAGCGTTACGTTAACTTCCTGTTTCGCCGGCACAGGGGCTGGCTAAAGAGAACGAACTGGCTTTGGCGGGAGAGCACCTGGCACACCCGAACCGACAGACGTATGGGAAGTACTAGGAGCAGAATTACTAGCATCGTTATGAGCCATCAATCTAGCTAACATACCCTCAAAAGCTTGCTCTAGGTAATCTTTGGTAACAAAACGAGACTCGGAAGATATGGACCCCCTATCTGACCCGCTGTGTGTAATAGACATATTGAGGCGACTCTGAGGTCGGTTACTAGTGTGTTCATTAGGTTGTGCGGATGGAATATATGCAACATCCGACTCACCTTCCGCGTCCACCTCGCTGGGGTGCACTGAGTCCAAAGCGTCCAGGCTCAAGTCCGGAGCTGCGGAAAAATCACATGGGGCCCCTAGTATCGTGGGGTGATTAGTGACATGGTTAAGCATATCTTGAGGTTTAACTTAGAGGTAGTAAGCACATTGAGAACATCACCCCGAGTTGCTGCCTCATCCTCCGGTCCCACCACCGAGCTGCCGGATTGAATGTCAGGCTTAGCGGAGGTGGAAGCTGAGGAAGACTTACTATGCTCGGTTCTATGCCGAGAACCAACATCAGCAGACCCCGAACGAGATGTCTTGCTATGTCGTTCGGAGGACGACTTCCGAGAAGAGGATGTTGACTCTTCCGCCTTTCTCTTCCGGCTAGAAGAGGATGTCTTGATCCGGTGAGTCAGGGAGGACGTCTTGCTAGTCCCCGGCGACTTGGACTTTGACTGGCGGCTGTGGCTGGGGGGTTCAGTCCCTTCACTGTCACTACTGTCACTTGAGCTAATATGTTCCTTTGACAGAAACTTAGGTTTAGTTTTACGATCATTGGGAGATTTACTGGTGAAAACCCTACGAGATTTAGGCAAGAGAGGGGCAGGGGGTTCTTTGACAGTTAAGTATTCCCACAATTCTAGGTCGTCACACATCAAAGACTTATGTGCGACCTCAGTACAGTAATTCTTAAAAGCAATTCTGATTGCATTCAGAGAAATTAAGCAAGATTTATCTTTGTCAACCAGTAAGCCATGCCGGAGCTCAGTGCAGGTCTTGCACTTCTTGGACCACCAGGGCCCATGAGAACGATCCAGGCATGGCACATACCGGATACAAGGTGAGTGATTAAAAATTGGAAACTCATAACAAGATTTAGTAACACAAAGAGGTACAAAGGGCATGGTAGTGACAAACCCCCCAGCCAGATTGGTTGTCCCTTTGTCCGTGCTCCTCGCCGGAAGTGGTGGTGATCTGGAAAATAATTTCCAGGAATCAATGCTCATAAGGATAAACCGAAACATTCACATATGTTATTTGATATCCCCGGCCCTGCCGAGAAAACAGAGCGTCCTAACAGGATCAGTCTATTTTCCCGACTGGGTCACACTCTTAATCATGCCTGAAATTGCACAAAAAGAGGGGTGAGGACTAAATGTAATATAATTGACACTGATATTTAGTAGTATCAATAAATCCATTGCCCATTGTTTTTTCCGTCCTACCTACTCGCCGGGGCGAAGACTAGTAGTGATAAGGTCTGTATACTACCTAATCTTGATAGTAACCCAAAAGAAAAAACACACAGGGTTGCATATAATGACACTTATAATGTTTATTAGTATCAATAAACCCATTGACTATTGTTTGTCCATCCTACCTACTCGCTGGGGCGAAGACACAGTAGTGAGAGGCCTGTATACTACCTAATCTTGATAGTAAACCAAAACCAAAAACATTCACAACCTTGTGTGTCCCGCCGGGAACAAGACTCTAGCGAGACAGGCTAGCCCTCCCAGCAACGCCGGAATATCCCCAGGAGGTTATCACCCCCCGCCGGGAAAAAATTGGTAATAGACCACTATGGGAACTGGGACTTGTCCAATGTCCACCGAAGCAGACTCCTGGCGGTCACTAAGCAGTGAGAGCGCCGGGAAAGGACACCCAACCCGTTGTGTTAAGTACCCAGACCATTGGGCGACGAAAAACACAACCACAACAATAAACAGGGCGTCCCCTGTCATCCTCGTACTTGCCAAAACACAACAAGTACTGAGGAAGCAAGGCTATAATACACAATATATAATCCTCGTACTTGCCAAAACACAACAAGTACTGAGGAAGCAAGGCTATAATACACAATATATAATCATAAAGTAATAAACTTAGCCTAAACAAGCTAAACCCCTAACAGAGGCAGACCACGAGGCCTTGGGCAACCGCAGAGGGGCTCCCACGACGACGACGCCACCACACGTGGCCCAGGGGCAGGGCAAGGCTCCACGAAGTCCCACAACTACATGTGACAACTTATAGAGCCTACAAACACCGCACAAAATGCACAGAACCTGGGAACATCTTGAGCAGAAAAAAACCCAGTAAAATAGCCTCCTAACTAGTTTAAGTTAACACGGAAACTGAAAAAGAAAAGTTAGACATGCGAGGCGTCCACCCAATCGGGCTGCATGGACGCTCAAAAAGTACCCTTATAATACACTCTCCCTGCGATAATACTGCTCGGCCAAGTAAGCTAGCTAATCTAAACCTGTCACAGAACGTCTCGGTTAATACAAATGAGTAAGGACTCACGAGAAGACGAAAGGGGACTACGAATACAGCAGCTCACTAAAACACGTCCGAGCGGTATCGTCGCAGGTAGAAGAAGGACGAAATGACACGCGGGTCCCGACGTCAGGCTGCGCACACCAAGAATATCCACGATTGTTGGAAGCTGTTTTTGACAACTTTAGTGTATTATTATTAGTTTTTATTTTTCTAAAAGTTTTTCTTTAGTGGTACCCGATCATTATGGCGATTCCATAAGAGATTAAGTGTGCACTTATTATGCGGGCCCCATCAAGCTACCTGCGCGGGCATTTCAAATGTGCGAACGCATGGAGTTTGAAAGGGTGCCTTCCTTTAAGGCAGTTCGTCAATGACGAAGGGGCCACTATTAAATTCAGTGTTCCTCGGAGCTTTCCAAGTGTATACCACCTCCTCTACGTAGGGTACGTAGTACCGGCCTTGCAACACAATCCCACCCCTACTCTGTGCAACTCTCCAACCCAAGAGTGAAACGCTATTCTCAGACTCTCTTCTATTCAACTGCTGAGCTCTGGAACTCTCTCCCAGAATCAGTCTTTCCCTCTTCCTATGACTTAAATTGCTTCAAACTCTGTGTGTCCAGGCATTTTAGCTCTAACGCCCCTTGATTTCGGCCCTGTCACTCTTTGAAATCTGTGGGAGGCACTCGCTGCAGGCAGTTATGCCTTTTGTCTCCCTCATTCACATAGAAAAGAAAAAAATATATATATATGTATATGTATATATATATATATATATATATGTATATATATGTATATATAATATATACCCGGTATATATATATATACCTGTATACAGTATATATATATATATATATATATATATATATATATATATATAGTAATCAGTCAGTGAAGATTAAGAAATATACCAAGATAATGGGATGAAACAAAATTATGGGGTGGATTCATAAAGGGTGAGCAAGATTAAAGTAATCAATAGAATATATGGGGCATCACTGGTCATATTTAACATAGAGTTTGTTCCTGCATGAACACTACAGTCAGCCTTCAACTTTACACCAGGTGTGTATTTTGCTAAAACAATGTGGTGTTGTGTAAGTTTAAAACCTGTATGTGGTATCCCTAGGTTCGAATCCCGGGAGGATCAGGTACTTTCATTAATTTCATTGGGAGGTGTTTGGTGTTTGGAGTGAAATTAATTCATTAGATTAATACTAGAGTTGAGACAGACAATGAAGCAAAGACATTTTCGTTGGATGCTAAACTTTCAATAGTCAAAGGTTTATTACTTATTAGTTTTTCTTCACTTCTTTTCTCGAGAAAATATAATCTATAGCTCTAAACTGTAGCGCTACGTATGTGTTATACTACGCACGCCACCGTAGTGGTGGACGCCTGACTAGACATTAAACCTATGAAGAAGATGAAAATCAGTGTTCTAGAATCGACAGTAGATAAATCCCTAAACCCCTTCCGTACAGGTGACGTTTTTTTAAAACAGTACTAGCTATGTTTAGATGGTTTTGTGCAGTTTAAGATGTGTCAATGGTCGTGAAAAGGGTAAAGTGAGATAGTTCGAAGCCTGTTAATTGCGGGAGGTCCTGTTTAAACTTAATACAATCGTTTAATAGTTGCCAGAGAAAATTTAAAAGGACGACACCGGTACAGAAGGGGTTAATGCACTTTGCCTTTAAACAACTATTGCCTAACCTCCCGCCAAGCTGAGATTAAACAAAGTGTGTATCCCTGCAGGTGTTGGTGCAAGAGGTGGAGAGCGTGTATGGAGAGTGTGTGATAGGTGGGGCGGCAGTGGGGTATCTGGCAGCCCTCCTCCCACCCCAGAGAACAGCTCTCCTCGCTAGGGTCGTGTCTGTCCTCACCTCAGCAGCCATCGTCACTCCAAAGCACTACGAGTAAGCACCGTTTCTTTTTATGTATGATGTAAGTTATGTCTGTACTAGTGTTGCTTAATATAACCTTGGTAAAGCAGTATACTACCCATCATTTTTTGAATAAGTTACTGTACCCGCAATGAAAGTACGGTGCTGTTTGTTTTTTTCCAATTTACAAATACATTTTCATATTGAATAATAGAACAACTGTATCACTAAAGCAAACCCTATGTTAAATGCCTGATAAGAACAGTTAGTGTTAAATTCGCCTAAATTACTTGCACACACATATTCTGCTTTTTGCATTTTTATTATATTTTTTGTTTTTATATACACAAGAATACAAAAAAGGGAAAAACAATATATAATTCGCCTAATGGTGTTCTGCATTCAAGAAAAACCTATACAAGCTGGATTAGAGTTACTGTTGTGTATTGTGGTGGAAATGAAGGTAGTTCCGAAGAGATGAAGCTCGGGATATAAATTAATTTTGATACACAGAAGTTCTGGAAGGTGGAGCATTTATTGTTAAGTCATGGGCGTTAATAGAATGATGTCCTAGTACCACGGGAAAAACTGCAAGGGGTGGCACAACTGCAGCAAGTTCAACTGAATACTTGCCATAAAAGTATCTGTAAAACTAAAAGGCTACGGATCTGAGATCTGTAGTATAACTTTCTAAAGGTATAATATATTTTATATTAACTGGAGGACTAGAGCTAGGACAGAGTACAAGGTCATGGTGTATAAAGTTATATTTATAACTGCAAACTGAGTAAACAACAAGTACTGAATATCAATTATACATAATTACTATCTATCTATCAATTTATTGCCCGACGCCGTGATCCCCGAAGGCGTGGCCACGAACGAACCACCCCCATGCACTTGTGTCCCCAGTCAGTCGACGCCCCTCACCCCAACCAGCACCGCGTTCGTTCATATACTTCTGCACTCCATCCTTCCACCTCTCCTTCGGTCTACCTCTCCCTCTCTGTCCTTCCACCTCGCTCTCGTACACCCTCTTCGTCACTCTCTCGCTTTCCATACGTTCCATATGGCCGAACCATCTCAAGTTGCTCCTTTTCACACTTTCCAGCACATCTACCTCCACACCACACCTCCTTCTTACTTCTTAATTAGTCTGTCTATCCCTCCATGTAACTCCGCACGCACTTCTTAAGTAATTCATTTCCACTGCTCTAACTCTCGGTCTGAGTCTCTCAACCAACGTCCATGCTTCGCTTCCGTAAGTCAGTGTCGGGATTACCACACTGTCATGCAATGACTTCTTCACTTCCATACTGACCCCCCTATTTCTTGTTACTACTTTCAGCATTCCTACAACCCTCTTCCCCTGTTGTACCCTCTCCCGCACTTCTTCATCTATAGTCCCATCTTTACTCAACACACTGCCCAGATACTTAAAGGAGTTGACAATCTCCATAGCCTGACCGTTCAACTTCACCTCACACTCTGTGACTTCACTCCTTTCGAAGACCGTAACCTTGCTCTTCCCCAGATTTACCTTCAAATTCCGTTTTTCGCACACTGTTCCAAACTCATTTACCAAACCCTGCAGCTCCCATTCATTATCGCTCTTCAGAACTGTATCACCCGCAAATAGCAGTATAGGCAGTTTCCACTCATTTCCCTCCCTTTTCAGCGATACACCAACATCCACTGCTCTTGTTAGTATTTCTTTCTTTCATGACTCCATCCATATATACAGTAAACAACCACGGGGACATCACACACCCCTGTTTCAAACCAACATTCAGGTAAAAGAACTTGCTCTGCTCACTCTCCACACGTACTGCCGCCTTTGCACCCTCATACATACTCTTCACTGCTTTCAGCAACTTGCCATCTACTCCGTATATTCTAAGTACTTTCCACAAACCTTCTCTATCCACTCTGTCATATGCCTTTTCCAAGTCCATAAAGGCAACATACACCTTTTGTTTCTTCTCCAGATATTTCTCCACAACACAATTCAGGGTAAAAATCTGATCTACACATCCTCTTCCCTTCCAAAAACCTCCCTGCTCGTCGCCTATCCATTTCTCCGTTCTCACTCTCACTCTCTCAATCACTACCCTACTGTATACCTTCCCTACTACGCTTAGAAGACATATTCCTCGGTGGTTACCACACACTCCTCTTTCCCCTTTGCCCTTATATAGGGGGACTATTATGCCAGTCTTCCAGTCATCGGGTGCACTCCCCTTCTCCCATGCTAGTTTGCACATTTTCCATACCAATTCGATCACTATCTCACCACCATACCTCAACATTTCCCCACACACTCCATCTGTTACTGGTGCTTTCCCCAACTTCACTCTTTTCATGGCTTCCCACACTTCTGACCTCCTGATCCCCACCTCCTCCTCCACTACTTCTACTTCTCTTCTTCTCCCTCCCATACCATATCCAACTATGATTGCTGGCTCTTCATTCCTTACATTTAGCAACTCATTGAAGCACTCCCTCCATCTTTCGACTCTCTCTTGCTTCTCGGCTAGCATTCTCCCATTCTTATCTTTCACACCCTTACTGTTTCCCTTGCTACCTTCCCTAACTTTCTTGACTTCTTTCCAGAACAGTTCCTTACTCTCCTTCCATTTTACACTCAGATTCCTTCCAAATTCCTCATCTACTCTTCTCTTACTTTCCTTCACTACTCTCTTCACCACCCTCTTACTCTCCACGTACCTCGCTCGTTTCTGTCTCTCGAAATCTTCATAATCTACCTAATTACTGAAGTTAATAAATGCATAACATACAGTTCATATATATAGCCTACAAATAAAAATCAGTGGAGCCTGAAAGAGGCAGAACATGAAATATAGAAGGAAAAGGGGGGCAGCAGGGAAGGTAGCTAACTCATTTAAGGGGGGTTATCTTGTTTTTATTGGCCTTTCTTTATTATCATGTATATTTTTTAGTTTGCTCCCTAGACCTTTATCAAACTTAAATAATTCACACCCAAGACTCGCCTTCAAGATACATTTGTAAATTTTTCGGTAGAAAATGTTCCCGGCCAAAGGCCGATTTCTACAAAATTACAGGCTCGCTATCGCTCGCAAGTAAAAAATCGACACCTAAATGATACGAAAGGTTTTAAAATATACAATGCAATGGAATGAAAGATGTTAAAATCGCCAAACTAATAGGTCGAATGTCTTAAAATCTCAAAACTAATGGGGCTAAACACGAGGGAGAAGAGGGTCGAGAAAAACCATATACCTTCCCTTAAGAGTGGTGTTGTTTATACAGTAAGTTATTACGTTAAGGTAAGAATATATAATATATATGTTTAATATTATAAACGGAGCAGTCTATAATACTTACAACATATATTATTCTTACTGTGAACAAACAAGGGATAGTGGTGAGTGTTGTTGAATTCAATTACTTAGGTAGGGATCTCAAAATAGAGAATAATTATTAGTATAAAGTTATCTACTCTCTATCTCAGAAGGATAGATTTTCCGGGTAGGTCCTGGTTCCGGTGTCCTCTTCTCCCTTCTTATCTGGGGTGGTGGTCGTCGCGGTTGGTCCTCGGACTTTCTATGCTGGACTGGGGGTGGTTTAGATGAAGGAGCCACTTTTGTTAACGTATTAATACGCTCCATCTCCTCTACTCGCTAGTGTGCAGTGTGCTGAGTGAGCAACACAGTCATAGTGATACTGCTCCAGTAACCTGTGTAAGAGGTACTGGTTGTTCCATGTTGTTGATGATATGCAGTCACCTGGACTGTGTGGGCCTTTTGCCTTTGGCGAGCCCATCAGTGTTGAGGTTTCTTGTTATTAGATGATGTGTTGATAACCCCCTTGTCTTCAGGGGGAGTCTAGCATGTTTGGGTCTTGACAGCTTTCAATTTCTTCAGAAATTCATCGTCTTTTTTAATTGAGTTCTTCAGAATAGACTTTCCATTGCAGTCTTGTACATGGACTACACAGGGGTATCCTGTGCAATCCGTGCAATTAACTGTAAATTTCCTGTACTCTGGAGGCACCAGCTCTGCGTGCTCTTTGCCGATGGCCAGCTTCTTCTCCTTGAATTGGTGGGATTGAAGAAATCGTAGGTAGGCTCTTGGGTATTCTTCAAGTTTGGGTTTGGAAGGGCGAGACAGGGTCTGAAGGGACTCGTCAATATCCATGAGTTGAGCCACTGTGCTTCCTTCCTGTAACTTGGTGAAGGTTGGGACAGGAGGCGTGAATTTAGGAGCTCCTTTGGCGATGGTCAGGGCTGGGGTGGTTTCTTTGGATGCTCCTTCAGTAGCTCCTTTGGTGGTTTTTGGAGGCTCTGCTTGTTTGGTCTTCGAGAGTGGTTGTGGCAGGAGTAGCTGTGTTTTGGGAATTGTTTTAGGCTTCAGGACCTGAGTGGGTATTAGGTCTGTAGCCTTGGTCTTCTTGCTCTTCGGGAGATTTGGAATTTTGATGGTTGGTAGAATGTTTGCCTTCAAGAGTGCCATCAGGTACTCCTGCAGGAGCTTCAGGTCACCATTTGCCAGGGTAATGGCTATGGTGACAACTACTTATATTATAGTAGCTTGATTGTTGGCTGGAGGAGGGCAGTTGGTCTTCTCCTTCAGTATGCTGGCATGTCTCGAGCCCTTCAGGATTTCTCCCTCAGGGCCTGAGACATTGATGGCTTCTTCTCCCTTGGGTGTTGGCTTGATCTTGAATGTTACCCTCTTCTTGTCGGCCAGAGAGGGCATTGTGTGGCTTGGGTTGGGCTTGGAGATACCTTTAGCATGGACAAAGATATCACCCTCAGCATTTTAGGTGATGAACCCATATTCTCTCTTGACATTGAATCACTTTACATGTCCAGCAAAGATGGTGGAATTTGCTGGGGGCATGATGGTTGTGGTAGAAAGAATAGAGGTAGACCTACTCATGATGGAAGCTCAGAGTGCACTGGATTGTTCCACCTGGGTAAGCGAAGTACTAGGGGACACCTGGGTAAACGAACACCCTACAGCCCTGGTGCTGATAAGCTGAGGAGCAATCGGTGCATCATTTGCCTCAAGTCGATTTCTGTGCCTCTTGCTGGGATATGGTTTCCGGGGAAGATGGGCCACAGGGGCCCTAATAATGGGGTCAGACTTGGGCCCTTCTATCATGGGGAAGTTAGGTGAAAGTGTAATTACTGGTGAGGCAGGCAGAAGAAGCTCTTGTTTTCTTCCGGCTTGGCTGGAGGGGGATACTGTTCTTCTCCGTAGTAGTAGCATTAGTAGTAGAAATCATTCCCTAGGCTGCCTGGTCAAACACCCGCGTGCTCCTAAGGAAGTCCATGGCCGAGACTGAGTTTTCCCACAAAGTTCTTAAGGAGTGTATGTTGGATATTTAGCGTACACGTGGTTGTGTGTTATGCAGTCTTCCATAATGTGTTTGATAGCGTGAGGTGTTGTGTTACAGCCAGGACAGTTGTCCTGGGCGGAGTCATCCAGCCTCTTCTGATAGCTCAGAAGGGCTGGAGGGTGCCCACATCGCAGCCTAGCCAGGTGGACTCTGTTCTCATGGGAATAGAGGATTTCTGAGGGATAGACGTTAGGGGACCGTGCATGTAGCTGAGTGCTGTCTTTGAGTGACTGGATGAATCGGAGGGTAACTTGAGTATGGATATGCTTCTGGAGGCTGGCTTGGGGTGGGCAAGAGGGGGAGTGAAGCCAATATATGTATATATAATGACTGCTAGGTGTTGTTTTGATGTTTCTTGGTGTGTGTGGATGTTCTGCCATGTAGTACAAAGGGTAGTGTTGGTTTGTGTAGGCTGTGGCGAGAAAATGTGTGCTTCTCATATCAAGGTGATCCTTGATTTTGAGGACTTTGGTTTTCTGGTGTAGGTGGTCAGTAGGTGTGGTAGCTGTGCAGCCAGTGATTATTTTGAGGGCTTTGTTCTGTATGGTTTGTAGGGTGTTGTGATGTGTTTCAGTGAGGTTAGAGGCCCAAGCAGGGCTAACATATTCCATCACTGAGCATAAATATTGTTTGTATACTGTGATGGTAGTTTCTTTATGTTCGAATTTTGTATGGGCAAATTACTTGAAGGCGTTTAGTCTTGGTGTTAGTTTTTTTTTTTTTTTTTGCTTGTAATACGTTGTTTAAATGACATTGATGTATTGTATGTTACACCAAGGATATTGTGTGTGTGTGTGTGTGTGTGTGTGTGTGTGTTATGGGGATTTTTTTAAGGTGAGGTGAGGGATATGACTGTGTTCTGCTGTCCAGTTTGTGAGAAGGGTTGCTGTAGATTTAGCTGGAGCCAGTTTGAGTCTGTTTGCGGAGAACCAGTTGTGTAGTGTGTTGAGGTAGGGTTGGAGGAGTTGTGCAGTTATGTTTGCATCTCGATGTATACATGTGAGAGTTATGTCATCTGCCTAAGAGGCTGTGTGTATCTGGAGAGTGTGGGGTATGGGTAGGTCGTGCATGTATAAGTTGAAGACTGTTTGTGACAAGAAGGATCATCTGTGGGACTCTGTTTTGTGAAACTTCTGATGTTCGATGACTGGCCAGCAAATCTTACATGGGCACATCTGCTTGGTAGATAGGTTCCCAGCCATCTGTGTGTGTTATTGTGCATGTTTTTGTTGAGAATTTTGTTTGTAAGGTTGTGGCGGGAAATGTCATCAAAAGCTATATTAATGTCAATTGTAATGAGAAGTGTTCTGTGTGGTTTCCTAGCTGAATTGATGCTATAAACAACTTTTTGTGTGAGGTCTGTAAGAAGGGTGTTTGTGGTGTGCAGTGGCCTAAAACTGTGTTGTAATGTAGCTAAGGGAATGTGAGGTGTAGTTAGTTGTAATTTGAGCCGGTCGGTAACTTCTGAAGGGGGTGCAAATTAGAGTGATGGGGCGGTGTGAGGAGGGTAGCGTGGGGTCTTTGTTTGGTTTGGGATTGTAATAATGACACCATGTTTCCAGATGTTGGGTATTATGTTGTGTGAATAGCTGTAGTTTGATGTGTTGGTGAATGCTTGAATGTCCTCTGGTCCCAGGTGTCTAAGGTTTATGTTACTTATTTTGTCAGGGAGCAGGCGAATAAGTCTTTGAGGTTGTTGATGATGTGCTTTGTCTGACTTTTAACAAAGGGTACATAATCCAGGTCTCCGTTCTCTTTGGTGGTGGCGGCCAGGAGGAACTACGGTATTCTGGTGGTCTCTTATGGTTCAGGAGGGGCAAGACTAATAGCAAGGTGTCTGGTAAGGACGTGAAGAAGGGTAGGGGGGGCCGGTAGTGTTTGTAAGGGTGGTCTGATGTTACAGGGTCGACATGTAGTGATTGTAGATATTCAGCATGGTGATGCAGAATCCGACATAATACTCCCCTTGCCCTTATAGAAGTCAGTGCTCCGTGCCTTGACGGCAAACTTCTTGTGTTCGGATATTGCGTTAGATGTTGCAGCAATTTATACCACCTAATGGTGGCATTGCTAGGCTTCCCTTGTCTCTGGACTATGATGACTATCATGTGAAGAGTCTTGTATCGTTGTATGGGTCCATTTGCCAGAACACATATCGTGTGTAGATCATCTTGTTGGTGCTGGAGGAGATGAGGTGGAAGGACATTGAAGGTAGTGACTGCTGTAATGGTCGTGGGAGGACTGGTGACCTTTGGCCTTAAGCTGAGGTTGACATAGGGTTGTGCAGATGCGAAAGTACAGTGTGCTAATCCTAAAGGGTGGGAGGGAGGGGGGCTTAAAAGCCTAACCCCCCACCTGGTGGGATAGATTGGGGGTAAGAAACTAGATATTGCAAAGAAATGGATAGTTCAAAAGGGGTTTTGAGAGGGGTTAGATTTGGTTTGGAGTTAAAGAAAAGTAATTTTGTTCAAGATGTATTTGGATATGTCGGTTTGTATATATTCTGGCCTCTCTGTCAATGGCTCTCCTCTGTTTCCTCTGACCAACCTGGTGAACAAGCCTACATCTTTTCTATCCTAAATGACCTAGAGCAGTTGGTCCAGCAACCAACCCATATCACGGATCGCTTTGGAGATCGGCCCAACATTCTTGACTTATTTCTAGCTTCTAACCCTTCTGCTTATACTGTAAATCTTTTCTCTCCGTTGGGCTCCTTCGACCATAAACTTATCTCTGTCACCTCTCCTATCTCTCCGGTGCGGCCACCCGATCCTCCCAGCTGGCGGTGCTTGTGGCACTTTGGCGCTGCCGACTGGGAGGCTCTCCGGCAGTACTGCTTTGTTTTCCCATGGAAAAGACTTCTGCTTCCGTGGCCGGGGACCCTCGGGGAGTGCTGAACACATTACCGAGGTAATGATCTCGGGCATGAAAGCATACATTCCATTTTCTTTCTCTCAGTTTAATGCAAAAAAATCTTGGTTTACCCACGCTTGCTTTACTGCTGTGTGCAATAAGGAGGAAACATTCAAATGGTACCATTGCCTTCAAACTCAAGAATCTCATACTTTCTATGTATCTGCCCGGAATCAAGCCAAATCTGTACTTCGAATTGCCAAACATTCTGTCATCAAAAATAAATGCACTGAACTATCCAACTGTAACTCTTCCCAAGCCGTAGTTGCCATAGTCTCTCTCCAGTGCCTCCAGGTGTTTTGTGTGGATTCATCCTGCTGGTATTTCTGCACCCTGGTTGTTGTTGTTCCCTAAGCTGCCTGGCCGAACAGCCCCGAGTCCCTGAGGAAGGCCATGGCCACGATCGGGCTTTCCCACAGAGCTCTCATTGAGTGTAGATTGTGTTTTTGGCATAAGTGGTTGTGTGAAATGCAGTCTTCTATGATGTGTTTAATGGTATGAGGTGCTGTGTTACATCCCGGGCAAACGTCGACGACGGAGTCATCCAGTCTCTTCCGATAGCTCAGGAGAGCTGGATGGTGTCCGCATCTCAGCCTGGCCAGGTGGACTCTGTCCTCGCGAGGAAGGGAGGATTTGGAAGGATGGATTTCGGGAGGTCGTGCTTGCAGCTGCGTGTTGTATGTGAGTGAGTGGATGGATCGGCGAGAGATGTGAGTATGGATGTGCTTCTGGAAGTTGGTTCGGGGTGGACAGAGAGGGAGAGAGGATAGTAATTGTGTGTGATACCGTGTGCTGGGTGTTGTTTTGATATTTCTTTGTGTCTGTGGGTGTGATGCCATGTAGTTTAGTGGGTGGTGTTGGTTCGTGGAGGCTGCTGCCAGGAATTGAGTGCCTCTCATGTCCTGATGGTCTTTGACTTTGAGGATTTTGGTTTCTTGATGTAGGTGATCTGTGGGTGCAGTAGCTGTGCAGCCTGTAATGATCTTTAGGGCTTTGTTTTGAATAGTCTGTAAGGTCTTATGATGTGTTTCAGCTAGGTTAGAAGCCCAGGCTGGGCTTGCGTATTCCATCACTGATCTTATGTATTGTTTATATACTGTGGAGGTGGTTTCTTTGTTGTGTCCAAATTTTGTGTGAGCAAGTGACCTGAGGGCGTTAAGTCTGGGTGTCAGTTTCTGCACCCTGGTTGGAGGCTTTGGCATCTCATATAATAATAATTATAATAATAATAATAATAATAATAATAATAATAAAAGACTTTTGGCATCTAGCCTAAAACCTCTCCAACAATTTGTCTTCCTCGTCTTTCCCTCCTCTTTTCCACTCTGACAGCACTACCTTCACTTCTTCCTCTGACAAAGCTGAACTCTTCGCTATCACTTTCGCTAAAAACTACACTTTGGATGATTCCAGTGCTATTCCTTCCTCTCCACCCCCCTCTCTCCTACTTATGCCCAACATCATAATATCTTCCAAGGATGTACTTTTCACCCTCTCTGGGCTTAATACTAAGAAGGCATACGGACGAGACGGTGTTCCTCCTATTATACTAAAAAACTGTGCTTCTGTGTTGACACCCTGCCTAGGCAAACTCTTCCGTCTCTGTCTCTCCTCTAACGTCTTCCCTTCTTGCTGGAAGTTTGCTCTCATTCAACCTGTCCCAAAGAAGAGTGACTGCTCTCAACCCTCCAACTATCGTCCAATTGCTCTCATTTCTTGCATATCTAAATTTTTTTAAACTATTCTTAACTCAAAATTTCTTAAGCATTTATCTTCCCATAACCAACTTTCAGACCGCCAGTATGGCTTCCTTAAGGGGAGGTATTTAGTTTGTTCCCTAGACTTCCATCAACCTTAAAATTACACCCCCTTGAGTCCCTTTCAAGATAAATGTGTACATTTTTCGGTAGAAAAATGTCCCGGCCGAAGGCCGGTTCCTCTTAAATTACAGGCTCGCTATCGCTCGCCAGGATAAAATAGACACCTAAATGGCACGAAAGGTCTTAATATGGGGTGAAAGTTCTTAAAATCGCTAAACTAATGGGGCAAACATTTTATAATATCAAAAGCAATGGGGCTAAACATGAGGGAGAAAGGGGTCAAGAAAAAAATCCCTCGAGTGGATATCTCTCCTTAAGGGGAGACTCCATTTTTTGTTTTTTTGCTCTGGTCAAGATTTCAAGTTTTTGTGTTCTCTCTGTAAACTGCTTCTTTCAACATAGGAGAATAGCATAGGAAGGAACAAAAAAACATATCGCAACCATAACCCACCGGGCCGGGGGTTCGACCTCGACCCCCGAAAAACGAGATTTTTTTTGTTCAGCCACAATTTTTTTTTTGTTTTGGTATCTGTAGTCTAAAGGGATGCTGTATGCAATAGAAATGGTCATATGAGGGTATAAACACCCATAGGATATCCCTAGGGCCCCCTTGGGGGGGTCCCAAAATCTTCGTTTTGGTCATTTTTAAATTTCTAAATATTAATATAAAATAGTTTAGTCCCCCAAATTATCAGGTTTTCTTTGCGAGTGGGTGGCACTAGACGGGAAGAAACAATTGTAGGGGTAACTCAAGGAAAATGGATCACGGGCTCATTTAAAAATATGTTTTAGTTACGAGTAAATGTAAAGCTATATTCATGAATAGTGCATGTTTAATCACCTAATATGATGATGAATCAGCCATTTACTGTCCGATTGTCTCCAATTTCGCCATATAAGTAGAACAAGTACACATACACACTCCCTCTGAAGCTTTTTGAGTTTGGGAAATATTTTCCATACTAAAATGATTTATTTATGGTACAAAATTGGGTAAATTAGTTATATTGATAATTTACCAGCGGTTTTAACCATTATCACGTATGAATTTGGCAATATGCTTCGGAGGAGTTGTAGACAGTCTATATAGGGTACCTCATGCACAATATAAACAAAAATTGCAAAGTGGATTTGGGATCATCAGATATTTAGTACAAAAAACTAAAAATGCGCTCACGCGCGCGCGCGTGGACATAGGACGATGAAAATTTCAGCGAGTCAACGTTACACCTTTAGCATATATGTGTCAAAAGACCAGCAATGAGTCTCTTATAGAAGTTGAGTTACGAAAGGCGGATGGAGTCTTAAGGGCGATCTACTGGTGATCTTCTTTCTTATCTTACTAACTCTTGGTCATCCTCCATTTGGGAATTCGGTGAGACTTTTTCTGTTGTGCTAGACATATCGAAGGCCTTCGATAGAGTCTGGCACAAATCTCTAATTTCTACACAACCCTCCTTCGGTTTCTATCCCTCCATCTGAACCTTTGTCTCAAATTTTCTTTTCGGCCATTCCATAACTGCGGTTGTGGACGGCCATCCTATCAACTCCGGTGTTCCTCACGGTTCTGTCCTTATTCCTATTCTCTTCCTTATTTTCATAAATGATCTTCTTAACTGTACCTCCAATCCGATCCATTCATATGCAGACGATTCTACCTTAAACTATTCAATTAGTTTTCCAGAATGCTCCAGCAAGCAATCCCTCAAAAACAAACTTAATGAAGCCATACATCACATATCTTCTGATCAAACTACTATTTCCAATTGGGGCAGAGAAAACCTTGTTGCCTTTAATGCTTCCAAAACCCAATTTCACCATCTATCTACCCATCGTGAACTCCCAGAGGACTATCCCTTATGCTTCAACAATACAAAAATCAACCCTTCATCTTCCCGTAGTATTCTGTGTCTTTTTTTTTTCTTTTGCTCTCTCTTGGAAGGACCATATCACCAGTCTTGCTAAAGCAGCCTCCCAGAAACTGAGTGTGCTCAACTGCATCAAGGGGTTCTTTACCCCTGCACAGCTTCTTGCTTTGTACAGGGGCACAGTGCGTCCTTGTATTGAGTATTGTTCACATGTACGGGAAGGATCCTCTCACACAGCACTTTTATACAAAGAAGAAAGGAAAGCCTTTCGTATCATTAATTCCCGCCCACTCACCAACTATCTGCAATCTCTCTCTTTGCCGCAATGTTGCATCTCTCTCGCTATTCTATCGTTACTACAATATTCAGTGTTCCTCAGAGCTCTCTCAGTGTATATCATCTCCTCTACGTAGGATACGTAGTACCCCTCTTGCAACAAAATCTCACCCCTACTCTGTGCAGCTCTCCAACTCAAGAGTGAAATGATACTCCCAATCTTTCTTCTATTCAACAGCTGAGCTATGGAACTCTCCCTGAATCCATCTTTCCCTCATCCTATGACTTAAATCGCTTCAAACTCTGTGTGTCCAGACATTTTGGCTCGAACACTCCTTGATTTTAGCCCTGTCAGTCTCTCAACTATGGGGGAGGTACTCGTCACAAGCTCTCCCTCTCCCTCATACACATAGACAACATTAATTAAGAAGTACTGATGCTCAGTGATACCGAGAGAACTCGAATAAATGGTTTCATATTGCATAAGTTCCGTTTCAGAAAAGGTATATTACTTTCATTAATTTAATTAGTTAGGAGTATTTGTAAATTAATTGTTGAGTTGGTGAAAACAAATATGAATTTATCCAGGTTCAGGAGTAATTTATAGTGAGGCCTTCCTTTGTGGTTAAGTGCCCCATTAATTACCCCTTCCATTCGTCTAATCATTTTGTTATCAGATTGCAGTTGGGTATATGTACAGGTTAAGATTAATATGCAGTATTCGAGAATGCATAATATATCGTAGGCTTGTGCATAAACTTTTAACTGTCTTGATAGCCTAGAGCTTAGTGTGCGGAATTTCGATGTGAGTATCCTAGGTTCAAGTCCTTGGAGTACCACATGTATTCATTATTTTCATTGATTTCATTAGCTGGATTTATTTGTAAATTAATTGGCGAGTTGGTGAAAACAAATATAAATAGACAAGTACTGGTTTGGTAACAGAGTTGCATATTTTTTGGAATAGGCTACCAAGTGCCATAGTAGGATCAAGAACAATAGAGAGCTTCAAGATAAAACTATATAGGCACATGGACGAGATGGGTTAGGTATGAAAGGGATCTGTCTTGTGTAAGCCCATCAGCTTTCTACATACTCCAGTTTTCTTATGTTCTTAAAATTGTAAAATACAATAGCTATTGTAAGAGGCAGTGATGGTGAAATGTGATAGGCCTCACATGAGCAGGATTTTCAAACACTTACCTAAACCAAGGCAAAGGCAGGATACTTATGAACATTGGTTGACATGTAGGTCTAAGTGGCAATTTTTTATACCAAACATCAAAACACAATTGCACCTCACATACACACACACACACATAGAAACACACTCACACACCTTCTTCCACCCTCATTATCGTGGAAGCAGTGGCAGGGCTCTAGGACCGTCCGTTAACCCCAGATAAATCCCATATACTGTATAGATATACCAAGGAGTGATACAAGCGGCCCCTCAGCGAGTACGATGGTTGCGAGTACAATCAATACCACAGGGAGGATAACTTCCTCCCTCCCTTCCACCCACATTGACTCCCGACTTGTTAACCCTTTGGCTGCGGCTATGTTTGGGCTATTTAGGGCATATTCAGGCACTCCTGAATGATAAATCAAGCATCTGCATTAAATGAAGTTTATTCTGCCGAAAACTAGGCGAGAATAGCTTCAAAATTACACCAGAACGGGCCCCGTACGTGGTCTGGTTCACCCGCAGTGGTGCCAGTGAAACGCGGGAAACCCGCTATTATGTAACACTCGCTCGCTTGGCTACACTGCTGGGAGACACAGAGAGAGACTCGCGTGAGACACAGTCAACATCAGTGAGCCGCTCGGTGCTCTGAGGGTCGGAGGTGGGCCCCTCACGCTCCCGCCCACTGACACTCGATTTTTACGTTTTTTACAGGCTTTTAAAGCCTGGAAATTGCTGTAACTTGCCAGGACGTTCCGGAACGTCACCCGCAACGAAAGGGTTAAGGTGGTTTATTCTTTCACTACACCTAATTTCTGGGTCCTAATTCTTGAAATATGACTTCATATGCCTTGTGATGCAACATTATTGCTTTATATTGGAGATATAAGGGATATTACTTAATTTCTCCCTTCCCTCTACCTATTCGAAAGCCAGCTGATGGGGGTGCCATTCATGCCAACTGTGCAACTCCCGGCCATAACCACAACACACCCACATCAATTGTGTGCACAAACATTTTGCAGTGGAATGCAGGGGTGTGATGTCAACACGCTGATATACATTTCATTACGTTTTGCGAGGGTCAGATTTTCGGTCAAATGTTCGCAACAGGGCAGGCTGTTCAAATCACTAGCTAGCATTCGATAGGTTAAGAGAAGTGGCAGCGTTTAGTTGTTGAGGATGCTATGTGAAATTGTGTAAAATCTGTGATAAATGCGAAAAATCTATGAAGTATTAACCCTCTCACGACCATATGGCGCAGAGGTTGCCAGATTACCAATAAGAAATAGTTCTCTCACTCTCATAATTACCTCTCCAAAATTAGTTTTCTGCCCACAGCAAACTTAAAGACAACTGCAGAGGTTGAAGTAACTAAACTAAACGTTTCTAAATACCCCTGATGGTAACAAAGGCTTCAAAGTAGACCTAATAGGCTCAAAACTGCGTCAAGAACGTGAGAAGGTTAAGTCATCTATTTAGGAATTAATTGGGTTATAAGTATCAGAGAGGAGATCATTGATGTGAATTTAGAGAAAATTGGGGCTAACACTAATCCTTGTGTAACCCCAGCTTTTATCGAGTGAACATTTGAAAAAAACAGCCTTCTGCAATTACACATTTCTCCCCATTGCATATCTATGATACATTAATTGGACCAGTGATTGTAGGCCATAGCAAGGAAGCTTGGATATTAGGGAGCAGTGTCATACTTTATCAACACTTTTGATATGTCATGGGCCTGAATTTCTCCATGAAGATCAATTGTTTGATGGATATTGTGTGTGACAAGGGCGAGTACGTCTACAGTGTAGCGTTCATGTCGGAATCCTTGTTTTGTTTTTTCTATGTGAGTGAGGGAGACAAAAGGCAGAACTGCCTGTAGCGAGTGCCTCCCCCATAGTTGAAAGAGTGACAGGGCCAAAATCAAGGGACGTTCGAGCCAAAATGCCTGGACACACGGAGTTTGAAGCAATTTAAGTCATAGGAGGAGGGAAAGACAGATTCTGGGAGAGAGTTCCAGAGCTCAGCTGTTGAATAGAAGAAAGACTGAGAGTAACGTTTCACTCTTGGGTTGGAGAGTTGCACAGAGAAGGGGTGGGATTGTGTTGCAAGACAAGTACCACGTACCCTACCTAGAGGAGGTGGTATACACTGGGAGAGCTCTGAGGAACACTGATTATTGTAGTAGCGATAGAATAGCGAGAGAGATGCAACATTGCGGCGAAAAGAGTGTTTGCAAAGAGTTGGTGAGTGGGCGGGAGTTAATGATACGACAGGCCTTCCTTTCTACTTTGTCTAGAAGTGCGGTGTGAGAGGATCCTCCCCACACATGTGAACAATACTCAATACACGGATGCAATGTGCCCCTGTACAGAGCAAGAAGCTGTGCAGGGGTTAAGAACCCCTTGAGGCGGCTGAGCACACCCAGCTTCTGGGAGGCTGCCTTTGCAAGACTGGTAATATGGTCCTTCCAAGTGAGGGCTGAAGAAAAAGAGACACCAAGAATATTGAGAGAAGATGATGGATTGATTTTTGTTTTGTTGAAGAATATGGGATAGTCCACTGGGAGTTCCGGACAGGTAGATAGATGGAGAAATTGGGTTTTGGAAGCATTAGCACTTTCTCTGCGGTCATATTTCCACCTATTTCCGCCATATTAGGGCTCATTCAGGCACTCCTGATTGATTAGGCAAGTGTCTGAATGAAATTAAATGTATTCAGCCGAAAACTAAAAGAAAATACTTCACAATGACACCAAAACGAGCTTCGTAGCTCACAGGGTTCACCCGCAGCGCAACCATAGACATTCGCTAAAATGAGCAATTCTCGCTAATGTCTCGAAACATTTACGTTTGACTGCACTGTATGTCTCGTGAGACTCAGACTCAGAGCCTTCAGTGCCACGGCTGCTTGGCTGGGAGACGTATGTATGGCCTGTCATGCTCCTGCTCCCTTGCACTCGATTTTTCAGGCTTTTAGAGGCTTTAAATACCTGTAAATTGCTGTAAATTAACATGGCATTCGGGAACGTCTCCCGCAGGGAAAGGATTAAAGGTAACAAGGTTTTCTCAGCCCCAATTGGAAATAGTAGTTAGATCAGAAGATAAGTGTTCTATGACTTCATTATGTTTGTCTTTGAGGGATTGCTGGCTGGGGGGTTCTGGAAAACTAATAGAGTAGTGTAGAGTCATCAGCATATGAATGGATAGGACTGGAGGTACAGTGGAGAAGATCATTAATGAATATTAGAAAGAGAATAGGAGATAAAACAGAGCTCTGAGGAACACCAGAGTTGATAGGATGAAGAAGTGAGCGATGGGCGTCCACAACCGCAGCTATGGAACGGCCGGAAAGTAGATTATGAGAAGAGAAATGCTTAAGAAACTTGGAAGCAAGAATAGTTTCAAAAACTTTAGAGATACAAGAGATGAGAGCAATTGGACGATAATTGGAGGGTTGAGAGCGGTCACCCTTCTTTGGGACAGGTTGAATGAGAGCAAGCTTCCAGCATGAAGGGAAGACGTTAGAGGAGAGACAGAGACAAAATATAGTTTACCTTGGCAGGGAGTCGGCAAGGAAGCACTGTTTTTTAGTACAACAGGAAGAACACCGTCCGGACTATACGCCTCCTTAGTATTAAGCCCAGAGAAGGTAGAAAGTACATCTTTAGAAGATATTAGGATATTAGGCATAAGTAGGATAGAGGGAGGAATAGCACTGGGATCATCCAAGGTGGAGTTTCTAGGAAAAGTTTGAGCGAAGAGTTTAGCTTTGTCAGAGGAAGAAGTGATGGTTGTGCCATCAGAGTGGAAAAGGGGAGGGAAAGACGAGGAAGAAAAATTATTGCTGAGGTTTTCGGCTAAATTCTAGAAAGCTTGAGAAGAGCTGGAGTTGGATAGTTCAGTGCATTTATTATTGATGAAAAAGTGCTTGGCAAGTCGAAGAACAGATTTGGCTTGATTCCGGGCAGAAACATAGGAAGAATGAGATTCTAGAGTTTTAAGGCATGGTACCGATTGAATGCTTCCTCCTTGTTGCGGACAGCAGTAGAACAAGCGTGAGTAAACCAAGAATGTTTTGCATTAGGCTGAGAGAAAGAAAATGGAATGTGAGCTTCCATGCCTGAGAGGATTCCCTCGGTAATGCGTTCAGCACTCTCCGAGGGTCCCCGGCCACGGAAGCAGAAGTCAATCCATGGGGAAAAAAAAAAAAAAAAGTACTGTCGAAGAGCTTCCCAGTCGGCAGCGCCAAAGTGCCACAAGCGCCGCTGGCTGGGAGGATCGGGTGGACGAACTGGAGAGATAGGACAGGTAACGGAGATAAGTTTATGGTCGGAGGAGCCCAAAGGAGAGAAAAGATTGACAGTACAAGAAGAAGGGTTAGAAGTCAGAAATAAGTCAAGAATGTTGGGCTGATATCCGAAGCGATCTTGGATACGGGTGGGATACGTAGAAAATACGAAAGCTTGTTCACCAGGTTGATCAGTAGTAAGAGAGGAGAGCCATTGGCGGTGGTGAACGTTGAAATCTCCTAAGATGGAGATTTCCGAGAAGGGAGAGATGGATAGAATGTGTTCCACTTTAGAGTTTAGATAGTCAAAGAATTTGGGAAAGTCGGTAGAGTTAGGGGAAAGATAGACAGCATAGAAGTATTTAGTATGAAAAGGACAGGATAGTTGGAGCCATAAAGTTGAGAATTCAGAGGAGTTGAAATCGGGAACACGAGAGTAAGTGAGTTTGTTGTGCACGTATGCACAACATCCGCCTTTGGCTTTGAAACTATGATAGAGAAAGTAGGAGGATACAGAGAAGGGGCTGCTGGCAGTTGCCTCAGACACCTGGGTTTTAGTGAGGAAAAGAAGATCAGGTTTGGAGGAGGAGAGGTGGTGTTCAACAGAGTAAAAATTAGAGGAAAGGCTGTGAATATTGCAAAAATTGATAGTAAGAGTGACAGGCTGTGGTCCAGAGCATTTAGAGGGGTTGTCAGGGGAAGGTCGGGCTGGTGTGGGGGTATTTATTGTCCCCCCCCCCCCCCCCCGGGGACACGAGGCTTGAGTATTTATCATCATATTTGTATTGTTTTTTTGTTTGTGGAAGGAGGAAGTGTAGTGTGCATGTTAAGTGTAGTGAAGTAGATAGGCGGAGGAGGTGTTTGTGAGAGCTGGCTGGACTACTCTCAGTGTAAGTGAGGCACAAAGGAAATCAGTAAGAGAGGCCAAGCAAATGAAACAGGAGTTCCAGCGACTCCTTATCAAATACCTACAGCCTCTCCTGGGTATAGCCCTGTTCGATTGGTGCCTACAATCTACCCCTAGTCATTGATTAGCTTGTTGACCTCTAAATATTTTTTAATTGATTATTTGATTATTTAGAATATTTTCAAATACTTTGCTAAGAGTAGATATGATTGCAATGGGTCTGTAATCAAATCGATCGGAGGAACTTCCCTTCTTTGAAATTGGATGGATGTTAGCCTTCTTCCTAGAAAGGAAGAGGAACGAATATATACGGAAAGGTAAACCTTTCCGTATATATTCGTTCCAGTATTGGAGCCTCATATGAACATTTTGTCAGGATTATAGACAAAATTTCGTCTGGATCTGGAGCTTTATCAACTGATAGGTTATCTAACACTGATTTAACATGCCTTGCTTCAATTTTAGATGGAGGGATTTCTGGAGAAACAAAGTTAAGAACATGAACTTCTTTGTCATTATCTTCTAAGGTGGATATTTTTGGCGAAAATAGTGGCAAGAAAGTTAGCCTCCCTACGAGGATCACTTTCTGGATTGCCATGACAAGATTTTAGTGGTGGTATGGATGATGACTTATTAAAGTTGCAATTCAGAGAATTGAAGGTTGACCAAAATATTTCATTGTCATTTGGATTGTTTAACATGGAATATATAGAGAATCTATAGAATTAATATGACATCAAATACAGAGAGACACTGTATTGAAAACGTTACGCTAATGGGCTTCTGTGCAGTGATTATATCTGTGTTTATTTAGTTGGATATAATATTATGCACTACTGGAATGTATCTCCTTACAATTGTTTTATATTTTATTTTTATTCATGAATATTCAACCCCATTTAGCACCATGGTGTCTCCAGGGTTAGTAGTTGGATGGGTTAACAGATGGAACTACAAGCTCTCCATGATTATCAGATACAGAGGTGATGCCTAACCTGATTAACCTTTCGAGTGCTGAATAAGCTCTTTCTCTGTGGCATAAATAGAAACCTGTTATGTAAAATCGGCTTTATTACACTCGTTTCCCAGGGTCAATATGATTGCTTATCTCTTTCTTTTCTCCTTGCACTTACTGTACAATCACTCATAAACAGTGTTATATTTGAGCCTTCGAACTGATTGAACGAGCCTCCAAAATCAAAATATCAGGTAAAAGAAAATAATAATAATAAGAAGCCTTAATTAGTTTGAAATACAATTAATGACCAAAGTGGATGCATTTAACCATTTTAGTTTTTCTTTTATGTTGGCTATCACAAGACAATGTTATAAAGTTATGATATATTTCTTGGAATCAAAAGGGGTTAACAACTATTTCAAGTAACCGTCTAAACTCCCCAAACTTCTTCCTAAGCCTAATAAAATCATCTAATGATAGAAGCGTAAAATGAAGAATAACACCACGAATAGCCCTTTCGCACACAAGGACGTAACTTGCGTTCTTTCTGGAATACTATAAAGCCTTTGTGACCCTCAGGTGTGTTTAGAAACTGTCTTTGATCAAGCTGTGGGCAAAAATTAATTTTGGAGAGTTAATTACGAGACTAGGATCATTCTATTTCTGAATACTAAACGGGAACCCCTGGCGCACGAAAAAAAAAATACGCTAAGAGAGTTAAGGAATTTAATCACTCCCTCCCCCATTAGCCTGGTGGAGACCCTGAGCACGGCAGAGGGTCGGGAGAAGTGGGAGGCTGCTGACCTGTACAGTGACCCAGCATGTCTCGTGCAGGCCGCCCTGGTCACCGCTGCTTCCCGCACAACACTTGTCCTCGACCCGGACTACATGGTAGGTGCTCAAGCATATTATCTCTCTTTTCCCATATTTATTTATTTTTAATTAACTCCGAATGATGCCATATGGGGTCAAGAATTTGTCTGGTCAAAATCCCAGGTGGCGCCAAATTGCGTCTACAACTTTTTCGCGCGAAGCAATCAATTTTTCTTATGATCCCTATCGGTCGACTATTTTTGTATTGTTTTTTATGTGTATAAAGGAGACAAAAGGCAGGCTGCTTGTAACAAGTGTCTCCCTTAAACCAATACAGTGACAGAGAACCAAATTAAAGGGACGTTGGGGTCAAAATGCCTGGACAAACGAAGTTTAAAGTAGTCTAAGTCATAGGATGAAGGAAAGATTGATTGAGGGACAGAGTTTCAGAGTTCACATGTTGAGTAGAAGAAACACGAAATTTTCTAATTCTTGGATTAGAGAGCTGGACAGAATAGGAATGGGACTGTGTTGAGAGGCGGGTGCCTCTTACTCGCCGCAAGGGAGAGGGTTTGTACTGAGATAGGTCTGAAGAACACTTATTGTTGTAATAACGATAGAAGAATAGGGAACTAGTAAGAGGAAGTGAATTGATGAGGTGAAATGCTTTTGACTCTACTGAGTAGAGTCCCATACCGCATACCGAATAGAGTAGGAGTAGAGTCTACTCCTTCGAAAAGTGCGGTATGGGTGGAACCTCCTCATACATGCGAACAATACTCGATACATGGGCGCACTGTGCCCCTATACAGAGCAAGAAGCTGTGCAGGGATGAAGATCCCACGGAGACGGTTGAGCAGACCTAACTTCTGGGAAGCTGCTTCAGCAAGAGTGGTAATATGATCTTTCCAAGATAGGTCGGATGAAAAAGATTTACCAAGAAGATGAAGGGTGATTTGTGTATTGTTGAAGAATAATTGATAATTTTGTGGTTGATTGTGATGTGTAGATAGATGGAGAAGTTAGGTCTTCGAGGCCTTGAAAATAACAAGATTTTCTCTGCTTCAATCAGAAATAATTGAATGATCAGAAGATAGGTGAGCTATAGCCTCGCAACATGACTTTTTTTGAGTGATTGCATGCTGTGAAAAACTAGTTGAATACTGTAAGGTAGAGTCCTCAGCATATGAGTGGATAGGACTAGAAGTAGAGTTGAGGAGATCATTAATGAATATTAGAAAGAGAGCTGGAACCAGGACAGAACTCTGAGGAAAACTGAAGTTAATAGGTTGAGGAAGTGAGCAATGGCTGTTCACAACTGGAGCTATGAAACGGTCAAAAAGGAAATTAACAACAAAGGCACAGATAGAAGTATAGAAGCAGGAAGGTAGTTTGGAAACTAGAAATTTGTGCCACACTCTATCAAAGGCTTTCGATATGTCTAGCGCAATAGAAAATGTCTCACCGAAGTCCCGAAGGGATAATGACAAAGAATTAGTAAGATAAGCATGGAGATCACCAGTGGAGAGGCCAGTAAGGAAACTGTACTGGCGATCTGAAAGTAGATTATGGGAAGATAAATGCTTAAGGTATTTCGAAGTAAGAATAAATTGATAAACTTTAGAGATGAAAGAAATGAGAGCAATTGGATGATAGTTGGAGAGTTGAGAGCGGTAACCCTTCTATGGGACAGGTTGAGAGCAAGAAGGAAAGTTGTTAGAGGAAAGACACAAATGAAAGAGTTTGGCTCTGTGCCGTCAGCTGACGCTGCATACGTTCATAACTGTTCCCAATTCCAATTCGGTTATTCAGCCCAACTAGTGATTTGCTATGTGTCTGATTGAATATGTGGTAGGCAGTGGCTATTCCTAAAGGTGTTGCTATACCAAAGACACGCTGTAGGATATGGTATGACAGGATGATAACTTACACTGCTCTAGTTTGATCTACAATAGCCTAACTCTTCTACCTTCACTTAATTCTAGTATCTGGTAATTTAGCAGCATGGCTGTAAAGTTGAAAAGTGAGTCTGGGAACCATGTCATAGGCAGATGTGACGGAGATCTCAGTTGAATGCTTCCCTCTTATACTTTTCACAATCTGCTCGTAGAATCTTTGATGCTTGCAGGAGTGTGTGTTCTTTTTCGTCGATATTATCTCATTCTAGCCACCTCAGCTTCCCTATAGCATCACCGAGTGGTACTGAAGATGCAAATATAAATCCTGAACAGCTTGTCTGATCGAGGACCGAAATATGTGAAACAAAGTGTTCTTGGAGCTTCTGTTTCAGTATAGTTGACCGGTATTGATCTACCGTTTAGACACCAAGCTCCTCAAGAAATTATCGGTACCTGTCACAGTGATTCCACTAGGAATCCCGACAGATCATGGAAGAGAGGAGCTTCCTGTTCATCTACAAGTCGACTGAATGCAACATCATAAAGTCTCAACTTTAACTGACCAGAAGGAATGTGCAGAGCCTTAGCCAGGGAACGGCACCAAGACTCTTAAGAGTTTTACTGGGCGAAAGCGACGGGACTCTGAAGATCCATGGCCTAAAAAAAAAACTTTTAAAAGACCCCAGTGTCACTCAAAACAAAGGAATATGTGATTAAGTGAGATAATTGCTCTCCATACCTCCTATCACTTTTCCACATGTGTCCACCCCCCCCCCCTATTCAATGATCACCTATTTTTCCTCCTATTCCCTTGTTTATCGGTTTATTTTCCGCACCAATATCCCCCACCCAGTTTCAAGGTCGAAGGGGAGGCATATAGAGATCATAGCAAGAGAGAGACTTCACTTGCAAGATGTTAGTGTCGATCGATAAGTGAGAGGAGGAGGGTGTGCGCCGCGCCGGCTCTCCTCTCATGAATGAACCGGTCGGCAATACTTCGTCTTTTTCACCCCTCAAATACTATTCCCATTTGTTTTATTGTTGTTACATGTTAATATCTTCATATTAAATGTAAAATAGGTGCATATGAATAAGTAATAACAATAATTATCAGATAATGACAATTTTCGTCAGGAATGAGCCTTAATACGTTCGTCTGGCGGGCACTTTCAAATACCATAGCTTCGCCGTTTAAAGGTAAAAGTAATTCATGCATGATGTATGGTAGGTTATATCGTTGGCAATCATATCATAACCTTTCCCAATCAGTCTCAGCAAAATGTCATCTCTTTTCATCTTCATTGCTTTCTCCTCAATTGCTTTTTGACTGTTTTTGTGGATATCCTGCATGTTGGCTCCTTGCAAATTACACATTCTTTGCTTCAAATTTGTCAGTGTTCTGACGGGTGTACTTGACAGTAAGCTGTGACTGTAAGGAGCTGCATCCTGCAGCAGACACACCTGCTGCTCTTGCACTATTACCAAGACATTCTTTTCAGAATACTGGTTCTCATGGAGGCTATGTACCAGTTCTAACATTTCATGTGCCACCTTGATGCATTTTCTTCTAACCACTTTTCTGATACAGACTCATTGTGTAGTCTCTGAAACACTTCATCTTGACGAGCAAACATGGTTTGTATAAGCTTTGATTTTGTTGTTGGCTAGATGAAGAATAGGCTTATCACAGACTGTTCTTGGCATATGATGCATTTTGTTTAGTCAGTGCTCATAATTATCTTAGCCGACACATGCTTAAGGGACATGCCACTCTCTGCCACACGTTTTCTTGGCTGGCTACTCCTCTTGCTATGGGAACCTGCAACAAACGAAAAATGTATTATTGTAATCATACTTGTAGGTGAAATTAAGATATTATGTAAACCTAAATATAAAAATTAATCAATTTACAACCTTAAATATATCCTTATAGTACAGCGGGTAAGCTAACCTATTGTGTACTTTTTGATAAAAGCACCAATTTTGGCACAGAAGTAGACCAATATATTATGAACAAATTTGGATGTTGAGCCATCGCCCAACTGCCCCCTGGCGGCCGTGGCGGCCATTTTCCAAAATGGCCGCCAGCAGACACCCAAAAGACACACAGAAGTTAGATAAAGTTGCTGCTGAAGATTTTAGTGAATGTTTATTGAATGTTTTGAATCAAGACATGCCAGATAGCTCTTAGTCACATTTTGGGAGATGCTGCTGATATTAATTAACATATTTAGGCTAATTGCAGATGAAATGGCGACAAGGAAACCCATGATCAGGCATCAAATGCTGACATTCCTTGTGAATAGGCTAGATTCATTTAAGTTGTGGAAATGTTATCTGACCTTCTTCCTCTGTCTGTCAATATCTATTCATGGACACTGCCCACGCCAATTAAGATGCCAATTAACAAAATTATAAACACAATTATGCTAATTACATCGATAATACAACAACAATAACAGAACCAGATAGTGATAATTATGGTGGCTTGCTCTCATCAGATCAATCCTGGGCAAGTCAAATGTTTTACTTATGTGGTCAATGGACACTACTACATTTAATTATCATGTTAATTAACACATAATCTGCTAAATGCAATATGCAGATAAGTTCACTGTTTTACAGTACCTGTGTATTGTCTGGAACAGTTCAGAATCTTCATCTTAAGTTTGCGAGTTCAGTTCTGAGAGCACTTCCCGTCGCAAGCACACAGTGGTGTGCATTCCAGACTGGCCTTCTTGCACTTGCACTTCTTGATGAAGCCCTTCTGGCATTTGCAGGAGACAAGCTCCCGGCAGACCTTGGATGCCTCGGGGAGCGTTGTCCAGAGAGGTTCGTACATGTCGCTGGTCTTGATCCAACCCCAGTCGGTTGGTGATGGCAATGTTGGTGCAGGAACCAGGGCCTGACCCCAGACATGTCCGCCCTGGTATATTGCTCGTCGGACGTGCTGCTTCAGGGCTGCACTTGTCGGTGGGATCAGCTGGACATTACTATTCTTTGCAAACAGTTTGCGGCGTGCCTTGTCGATATCGGTTGCGGTGCTTGTTCTGTCGTAAAGCAGGATGACGAACCTCTCGATGGTGTGCATGGCATCTTCATCAATATGATCCGGTGCAGTGGAGAGGTCAGTGAGTGTCTGGGTCAGCTGAGGTAGAGCTGTCCAGACTGCCCATGCTGTCCTCCTGCCATGTCCGGCGAAGCAGGAGACCGTGTCGCAGCCCGTCAAAGCATGAAACATCGGTAGTGCCAGTGCTTTCTCAGGGCCCAGAGCCCGCGCCATCTCATGGGCTGCCAAGAACCGGAAAGCCTTGCCCGTGCCGAAGGACACCCACACTTCGGCTTCCTCCTCCGGGGTGCGTGACAGAGCCACTGCCAGGCCAACAACATCAGTGTCAACTGTGCGGATGAGGATCTTCTTGTGGCCATTGTGAGCAGCGTGGGCGGCATGCACCATCATGCGGCTGTTGGCTTCTTCGTGGTTGCAAGGAGCAAGGGCTGCAGTATCTAGGAGCGGTGGCTTGCTCAAGACATCATCTCCTTCAGTGATGACCAGCTCCTTGTCTGCAAGCTGGAATGAGTCGTGGAGGACGCCAGAGAGGAAGCTTAACAGCTCTGTCTTGTTCTCGTCGACTCTGAGGAAGCTGGCACAGTTCCCGGGGATCGTTGCACCACCCACCACCCGTCTTCTCACCCCTTTTCCGCGCTTGGCTCTTGCTGTACCCTTCAACGAGTCTGTATTGTAGCGGTCCCACACCAGGTCCAGTCGCGTGGCTTGATGGAGATTTGAGAGTATGTAGGGCACAAAGACCTGCTGTGCATACTCGTTGAAGCTTTTTGCTGTAGCTGGCTTCAGCATCTGGAAGATGACCACTCCATCTAGCACAATGCAGCTGGTTGGAGGAACCTCAGACTTGGGCTGACTGAGGTCTTCTAGACAAGCGAGAAGATCACTCTTGACACCCAGCCGGATGCCACCACCATCTGATAGTGCAGGGGGGCAGGCTTGGTTTTCATGTTGGAAGAATTCCTCTAGATTCCCATCCCGGTTCTGGCATCCGATATACAGACGAGAGAACAGGTCCACGTCATTCTTCAGGGATTTCATCTGCTGCTTGCCCTTTCCCGGAGGTTTTGAAGCAGGCTGACCGAAGATTTTCAGCTTGTTTCTGTGGATGGCATCTCCTATGGGTTTCGTTCTCTCCACCAGGCGTTCTCTGACGAAGTTGTCAAACTGCAGCTGACCCACTTCGTGTGCATGACGGAGGGCGTCTACAGCTCCAGGTGGCGCGATCTCCTTGGTGTCGAGTACCAGCAGATCTTGGCTCTCCTCTTCAAATGGATTCCCGAAGTCTTCCATCACGTTGACCATCGACTGTACATCTTTCAGGAAAGCAGTCTGCACACTTGCTGACTGGTCATGGTGCCTTGTGTCTTGTGGTCTGTTCCCCGGGTCAGTTTCATCGTGGAACTGTTCGATGAGCGTGGCAACCTCTGGTCCTGCCACCATCCACCGTCGTAGAGCGCTGGGGTTGTCAGTCAGGCCCACTGCACCTCCTTCTCCTTTGATGGCAGCATTGTTCTGCTCGTGGGCCTGATCGACGGGTATGGCGGAGAACGACCTGTTCGTCTTCTGGACGGTGAAGTTCCCAGCTCGGAAATCCTGGGCTATTTCAGGGTGTGTCGTCGGCATCCACAATGTCTCGCAGATGCACAGGAATCCAGCGCGCGTAGTTGGTGTGATCCAGGACATGGAACCACACTGCTAGTTCTCTCAGGGCATCTACGTACATCGCAAACGACGCTTGGCGCAGAGAGCGCACATACACCAGGACCGTCACCTCCAGTTGCAGGACAGTTGCCCAGTAGTCGAACTGGGGGCAGGTCTCCGCTTTTTGCTGGCACCAATCGTCAAACTCCAGCTGCTCGTTGCGTGTGTCACCCAGCTGGTCAATGTAGTGGTTGTAGGTGTACTGCTGCAGGGTGAAGAGGGCTGCTGCTGTCACTTGATGAGCCCTGGTTCGACTGACATGGGATGCCCGCAGGAAGGAGTCCACTGTCCCGGCACTGGTGATCTCTGCCTGAACCAGTGCTTGCACCCATCCGCTCCCTTGCAGCCAGTCACCAAGGGTCTTCAGTGTTGCCATCTCGATATGAAAACCGCCGAAGAGGACGACAAACTTCTCTTCACCATACTCTTGTTGCCACTTCCACTGGATTTGCTTTGCCAAAGCAAACAGCGGCTGGTCGAATGTAACCACTGGAGTCTGGCCAGGGTTGAGATGTTCCACTGCAATCCTGACTACATCCATGGAGTGCTTCATCATAGCCACAGTGTGGGCGCTCTCCAGGAAGAGTGGGAGCAGTGCGGTGGGACAGGTGGCCCGACTGGCTGGCATGTCCTGCTGGCTTGCGTGGTATGCAGCCCATGAAGTGTTCTCCACTGGAGAAGTTTCTTGTAGGGCAACTTGGGTGTGTTTTAGCCAGAGATGCTCTCTTTCAGCATGTTGCTTGAGGCCGCTGTTGCTGCTCAGGGATGTCACGCTGGTAGCTGGCACGGGGGTGTTCTTGATGCTGCCGACGGATGGGACATCTGTATAGTAGTGCGGCAAACGGTCAACTGTTTTGAGGCCTCTTTCGTTCGGCCCTCCGAGGATGATGATGCTGCGGTCAATGCCGGCCCCAGGGACCGCAGGGTGTTGCATGAGGGAAATAGCAGTCCCATGGAATGACTGTTTTGCTGTGGTGGAACTTAGGTTGTGGTCGATATTGTCTACCGCGGCAGTCGTGAAGACTCTGCCTCTCATCTTGGTAGGGCAGACTACTTGCTCCTGGTGGTAGAGGCGGCAGGCACTGTTCCCCAGCTGTGTGGAAAGGGACAGGACCTGATCATAGGAGATAGAAATCCCCATGTGTGCCAGCCTGTCGACGAGCTCCCTCTTGCGCGTGTGTGCATGTAGCATTAGGCCGATGTAGGTTGGAACTGGCGTCTCCTGCGTGGTGGCGTGCCTGACTGGGCGAGGCATACTGCCTGTGGCGGCCCGTCGGTGCATAACGCTGTTGAACTTGAGGAGCTGGGCAATGCTCAGTGCCGCTGGTGTTGTGCTTTCACTCTGGTGCTTGATACTGGGACCTTCCAAGATCATAGTGACCAAGGCAAGCAGCATGGGTGGCACGGAGTCCTGTTGGCATCCTGCAGGAAACCCGTTGAACACCTTGGCATCTCCGATGATGTGGCGTCTCACAATTTGGGCAGCACGCGCCAGGTGGACAGCATCAAGGTCTCTGTCCAGTTCACAAGCCTTTGCCAGGGCATCGCCGAGGTCTTCATTGCATGCAAGCAGGACATCTCGCCCCTGGTGCTGTGCACACATGTTAGGAAAGTGAGCAAGCAGTCTCTGCTTCAGATGGGTCGTGTGCACCCTGCCCTCATGCTTGACTCCCAACTGTTCCATCCTTGACGTGTATAACTGTGCCAGGTCAGCAAGTTTGAAGACCGGAGACATCTCTTCATCCATGTGAGCTTCTTCAATAAACACCACCAGCTCTGCGAAAGCAAGTCCTGCTATTGCGTCTTCATCGTCTGTACCTTTGCCCGCCATTTCTTTAATCTTCCGTGTGCGATTGTACAAGTTCAGGAGACAATTTCGGTGGTACTTGGCCTCCTGTGCAACCATGTCCCCAGCGTTCAGTTGCGTCAGGAGGTCCATGTCGTCCAGAATCAGTGCGCACGACCTGACACGTGAGTCCAGTTGGAATGTCGCAGCTTCATGAAGACCAGCACTACCAGGAGCTTCTCCGCAGAAGAAGCATTTCACTTCTTGGTGTTTCGTCTCAGTACTTGATGGTCGTGACAGATATCGAATTCGCTTGCGGGCAACAACATCCTCTTCTTTGTCGGCGCCTATTTTCAGGTGCCTCTTCTCAGCTCTGTCTAACTTGGTCTTGTTATACCTCAGCCTGCAGGTCTTGTGGTATCGTGCATTGTTGGCGCTCAATGCTGCTTCAACGCCACTGCCTTCATCTAATCGGCTCAACAGAAAAGAGTTGGGGAGCAATCCAAGCTCATTGAACCTTCTCAGATGTCCAGCGAGAATGCTGTAGTTGCTCCCCTTGTCTTGGCGTGTATTCTGGGATGGACTTGTCAGCGACTCTGGCGTCGTTTCTTGGCATATGAAGCATAATGACCAGTCTGTCTCTGTTGCTGGCTGGGCGGAGGTAGACGGAGCTGCTTCTGCACCACGAGGCTCAACGAGTTTGAAGCTCTTCAACATTGTTCTGGAAATGGAAAATGACAAAGTTGTATGAAAGGAGCACTCAGAATCCAAGTGAATTAGGACATGTTCAATTGAGAGATGTTTGCCATGGTTGTTATGCTAATCTATGAATAATTCAATAAATCGATAATAAGATAAGATTCTAAAAACACATGGGCACCTTTCTTTGTTGTTAAGTGCTACCCTACATTTCGTAGGGTAACATAATGTTTGCACGCAACATAATGGTTGCACAACATTGCAGATTCAAAACAATAATTTTTTCCTGCACATTTACTCAGTACATCTCATTCACCTAGGGATAAGTCTTCCTCGGCAGCCACATGGCGGCCATTTTGGAAAATGGCCGCCACGGCCGCCAGGGGCCAGTTAGGCGATGGTTCCACATCCAAATTTGTTCATAATATATTGGTCTACCTCTGTGCCAAAATTGGTGTTTTTATCAAAAAATGCACAATAGGGTTGAATATCCTAGGTAAACCGCCCCACTATTACTGCTTATCTTAGGGAAAGCAGGTTGGTGGATGGACTAGCCGCCCACCACCGTAGAAAATGTGCTAAAAATACATAGAAGGCCTCTCCATGGATCTCCATTCTGCTCTATCGTCTGCCAGCCTGACCAGGTCCACAACCCTCCATTTCATCCCCGAGCTGAGCTAACACTGCATCCATATATTTGATTCTCTGCCTTCCTCTCGCTCATATACCCTCCACTCTTCCTAATAAGCCGTTTCTCTCTAATCCATCTGCTCTCAGAATATGGCCAACAAATTGTAATTGTTTCCTCCTCAAGGTTTTCATAAGCAGTTTCTCCGCCCCAGCTCTTCTTAGCACCTCTTCATTTGAAACTCGCACACTCCAGAGTATTCTCATCATTCTGCGCAAGAACCACATTTCCACTGCTTCAAGTCTTTCCTCCATTTTCTTTTTCACCGTCCACGTCTCGCAGCCGTATAATAATGTTGACCATACATAGCACCTCAGTATTCTTAATCTCAAATCCATGTTCATTGTTATGTTCGTCAATATCTATATAATTTTTCCAAATATTGTTCTTGCCATTGCTATTCTCATTCTTATTTATTTTCGCAAGAGCTTTAATAATAATCAACCTGAAACATTACATTCCCCAACCCAACAAAGACTCCATGCTACCCTCCTCACACCGCCTTATCACACTCCTTTGCACCCCCTCCAAAGTCATAGAACGCCTTGTAATACAACTGACTACACACACTGTACCCCCAATTCCAACACAACATGGCTTCAGGCCAATGCACTCCACAAACACTCTTCTTACTGACCTTACACAAAGAGCTTTTGACGTCATCAACTCAGTCAGACCACCACACAGATCACTACTTGCCACACTCGACATTAGTAAAGCCTTCGATGCCATCCCCCACCACAACCTAACAAACAAAATCTATGACACAAACAAGCACAACAACATAAAATGGTTGCTGGCCAACTTCCTAGCAGGCAGATGTGCACATGTATCTTTTGCCGGTCAGTCATCTAGCATCAGAAATTTCCCAAACGAAGTCCCGCAAGGATCCGTCCTATCGCCGGCACTCTTCAATCTGTACATGCGTGATATAAATACACCCAATACACCCCAAATAAACATAGCCTCCTACGCAGATGACATAACACTCACATGCACAAACCAAAACCTAGACACAGCAACACGTCTCCTTTAACCATATCTCAATACATTACATGACTGGTGCACTACAAACAGGCTCAATTTAGCTGCAGCCAAATCCACCGCAACCCTCCTCACAAGCTGGACAACAGAACACAAATACACTCCGCAACTCACCATAAACAACACACCCCTAACACACACACACTCACCCAAAATCCTAGGAATAACATACAACACTCTAATGACATTCAAACAGCATATCACAAACATGAAAAATAAACTGACACCCAAACTTAATGCCCTCAATTCACTTGCCCACACAAAATTTGGACACAACAAAGAAACCACCACCACAGTTTACAAACAATACATAAGATCAGTGATGGAATATGCAAGCCTTGCATATTCTAACCTAGCTGAAACACATCACAAGACCTTCCAGACTATTCAAAATATAGCCCTAAAAATCATCACAGGCTGCACAGGTACCACACCTACAGATCACTTGCATCAAGAAACCAAAGTCCTCAAAGTCAAAGACCATCTGGACATGAGAGGCACTCAATTCCTGGCAGCAGCCTCCAACACCACTCACTACACTACATGGCAACACACCCACAGACACAAAGACATATCAAAACAACACCCAGCACACGGTATCACACACAAATACTGTCTTCTCTCCCTCCCTGCCCACCCCAAACCAGTTTCCAGAAGCACATCCATACTCATATCTCTCGCCGTTCCATTCAATCACTCATAGACAACACGCAGCTGCAGGCACAACCTCCCAAAATCCATCCTTCTGAATCCTCCCTTCCTCGCAAGGACAGAGTCCACCTGGCCAGGCTGAGATGCGGGCACCATCCAGCTCTTCTGAACTATCAGAAGAGACTGGATGACTCCGTCGTCGACACCTGCCCATGGTGTAACACAGCACCCCATACCATTAAACACATCATAGAAGACTGCATTTTACACAATCACTTACGCCAACAACACAATCTACACTCCTTGAGAGCTCTGTGGGAAGGCCCGACCGTGGCAATGGCCTTCCTTAGGGACTCTAGGCTGTTCGGCCAGGCAGCTTAGGGAACGACAACAACAACAACAACAACAACCTGAAACAATTACCTGTAGTGGCTGTGTTAGCCGTCCACCAATCAGATACTCAGAACCTAATATAAAAAGGGCACCCACAAGTAATCACTGTCAGTCCAAACGTAACATGCCTCTCCCCAGCAGCCCAGAGTATCCGCTTCGTCGCCTGATAGCAGTTGCTAGTGGAAAAAGGCAGAGGTTGGAATCTGTAAGGACACTGCAAGAGCTCCTCTAATGTCAAGATGTCACTCTCTTAGCACGCACAGCACTCCCACACCAAACTCAGGCATGACAGCTACACACCTGCCTGGTACAGTATGGAGATATAATTGACTGGGAACCAGAAAAGAGGGGTTATATTGGAAAGATTATTGGGAGCTCCCCTAAATAAAGAAGGGATGGTCAAGTAAAAATGGTGAGGACCAATCACCGATCAGCATTTGCCCAAGAAAATGCTAGAAATGGTTGTCAAGAATGTCACCAAAACCTCCCCAGATTGGCAGCCAATCAACAGCCTGGCTTTGTATTGATAGTGCCGACATTCAAATTTAACAGTATGGATATCGGTTAACTTCTAACTCGCTCTCATTTACCTCCCGCACCATATATCCCAGCAAAATGCATCCTATTTCCACTGTGTCAGCCCCATACTCCCGTCAGCCACTTAAAAATGTGGGAAATGCTTTGTTGGAGTACTATTTGAGGGAAATAAAACACAAAGAAGGAAAGCGAGAAAATCCAAGCTGCCGCACGGCTACCTGTGCACTCGCCCGGCCGGCTCAATCAATCAACGAGCCGCCTGGCGTGAGGCACAGGTATATAAGGAGGAAGGCATAGAATATTACTTGTCTCACCTTTATTATATTCCCTGTCTGTCTGTCTAGGGAGCTGATTGCGTGACATGGTACATTTAGGAGGCATCTCCCCAACGGCTCTCCCACCCACCCTTCTATCCTCCTCAACCACCATGGGGGGATAGTAACAGGGAAGTCACTTGGCCACCTGAGTACTGTTAAGGAGCAATATACCTCATTGAAGGAGAATATATACAGGTTTATTAATTAAGGGCGTGTTAAGTTTAATTTAGCTTGAGCAATAGTCAGGAGAAAGGTACAAAGGCCTGCCCATTTGGAAACTATTCTGTTAATAAAGGAAACTGCATTATTACACTTATGTTTAGATATAACCTCGTCGAAGCATGCTATCGATTGCGCGTGATATCTATTAATGACGGAATAATAACGTACATTATTTAATGCAAATTTTTCCCATTTAAATTCATAGTTATTGCGACTTGAAACAAGTCGAGTTAAGTCAATCTTTGAATAGCGACTACACAGATAGATTGTGATGGGAATTGACATTTCGAAAGGACAAGTATATACTGTGTAATTGTAGGGTATTCGGCCTTTTTCTAGTCTGAACGTATTTCGACCCGAACCGAGAACCATTAACTATACGGGATATTAATTGTCTTTTGAGTTTATTTAATAAAGTATACATTTCTGATCTACTGTCGGATTATTCCTACCCTATTAGTATAAATATGTTTTAAATATATAATACAAGTATATTTAAGATTTGATTTTCAGTTGTGGAAGAGGAAAGTCGGCCCTTTCTCATGTGTAAGGATTGTTTTTTATAAACAGATTAATTCCCCAAAATTATATTTGGTTTACCTTCAAATTTGAATAAGCACAGGGCTTCTGGAGGAGATTATAAACTTCCTAGATATCACTAGAATTGACCTTTATTTTTGTTTGATGTGCATGAAGGAGATAAAAAGCAATGCTGCCTGTAACAACTGTCTCCTCCAAAGCTGAAAGAGTGATAGAGAGCCAAAATCAAGGTACAATAGAGGTAATTTAGGTGTGTGGGAAATAGGTGTGGTGTGCTTGTTAAGTGTAGTGAAATGAATATGAGGAGGAGGTGTTTGTGAGAGTTATCTGGATTACTCTCTGTGTAGGTGAAGCCCAAATAGAAACAGTGGGGGAAGCCAAGCTAATGAAACATGAGTTCCAACAACTTATCATATGCTTATGTGGCCTACCCTGGGTACTGCTCTACTCGATTGGTGCCTACAATCTCCCCAACATAACTACACTTAATCATTAAAATTCACTATTGTAATTGTAAATACTAGTGTTATTTATTTTAACCTGGCTCTTTTGGGTGATTGTAGACATCAGTTTTGATATATTACCAGCCTATGTTGTGTCTCTCTCTTCACTTCGTAACACAGTATGTACACATGCACGGAATGACGATACAATAATAATATTAATTATTATAAATATCAGTTATTGAAGAGGAAAGTGCGCCATTCCTCATGCGTAAGGAGTGTATTTATAATTTATAACTATGTTGCCTTCAAATTGGAATAAGCGCAGGGCTTCTCTTCCTGGATACCAATACAATTTACAAACCAAATGCTCATAAGTAACAACTAATCTACTCATTGTATTATTCTTAAAAACAGTTTAATCTGCTGGGCCCATTGAGAACAAAATACACATATATTGCCTTTGCAGTGTGTGCGATGGCTGACGAAACTGCAGGAAGATCAGGGAGGCTTGGTTGTGCTTCAGGCAGGTGATGAAGGCCTTCCCGCCCGTGCCCTTGCCGCTGCCCGTGCCCGCCGCCCCATCCTGGTGCTACACACGCCCGCCCACCTTACACACAACCTCCGTAAACTGCTCGACGTTCCTCACTTGGTCCAGGTAAAGCCTATTAATAATTCGGGCTTATGCTAGTTAAAGAATATCAGCAACGAAAGTATACTGTATGTGGCTAAATAAGCACAGCCATGATGCTTTCATTCTCTCTCTCTCTCTCTCTCTCTCTCTCTCTCTCTCTCTCTCTCTCTCTCTCTCTCTCTCTCTCTCTCTCTCTCTCTCTCTCTCTCTCTCTCTCTCCTCTCTCTCTCTCTCTCTCTCTCTCTCTCTCTCTCTCTCTCTCTCTCTCTCTCTCTCTCTCTCTCTCTCTCTCTCTCTCTCTCTCTCTCTCTCTCTCTCTCTCTCTCTTTGTGCAACACACACTGGGCAAGTTGTTGTCACGGTTTCTTGTGAACGAGGTTTATCTTGGAATCTTACCTCAAGATACTGTACTGTCTGTATTGATGTTATGAGTAGTACAATAGGCCCATATTGCACATGACAAAGACATTGATATTTTGTGTCCAATTGTAACTGAATAATTATATCACATACAATTATTGTATCAACGTGTATTTATTATCGGCCCGCATGCACTCTGTGGGGCGGTAAATAAAAGTTATTTATTCAAGTGTTAGTCCCTCTGTCTGCAATAAAACTTGTATAATTAAATCAATCGGGCACCAAATATATTAAATTTACCTCCTCTTTCCCTACCATCCTCCACCTTAAGTATGTGTTTGAAGCTTTAGTACGCCTACTTAATTTAGCCTGTTAATCCTTCCATGTGATCCCTAGAGTGGTGATGGAGAGAAGTCCGAGGTGGTGATGGTGTTGGTGACGGGGAGCGCTGTCCCTAATCTACCACCAGAGCTCAGAGTTCACGTCACCTGTGTATCGTTCGCCCTCCCGCCCCTCGTCCTGGAGGAACGGCTTCTCAAGTAACAATTTTTTTTTTTTTTTTTTTTTTTTAAATACTATCTATCTAGCTATCTATCTATATGCTCAGGCCCAATCCCCATTTTGGGGGTAGCCGACTCAAGACAGAGCAAGAACAGGGAAAACACAAAAACAACATAAAACAACAAACAAACACAGACAAAAAGCACAAACTCACACACATCCAGGTCACCCAGGAGAAGACCCAGAGACCAGGGTCACCAAGGTCGCTCCAGCACTCCCCCGGCCCCCGACCACCCGGAGAGGTTCCGATCTCGGCAGGCAAACACGCCTGCCTATAAATACACTTGTAATACCTGTAAATACACCTGTAAATACACTTATCTAAAATATAGTCGACATTGACTTAACATCACCATCCGTTATATAATCACGCGAAATATCACTATTTGTGAATACTCTGTCATAACATACGAAAATATATTCACCATAAGCGAATTGTCCATAACAATAGAAACATGAAATCTAATATAAATGTCTATACAAATCTATACGGACTGTTTATTGGTTTGGATTTGGCATTAATTATTACAGTGGTGAATTTAATGTTAAACATAGAATGGTATATGTATATTTATGTAAATTAATGCATTGTTGTCTATACTCGTAAATACAGATGTGTGTAGGTCAACCAGTGTAAATTAGTAAAGTTCATTTGTTTGTGTGTTTGTATTATTAGTATATGTATTAATTTACCATTGATGTACACACACACACACACACATATATATATATATATATATACAGTGTATATATATATATATATATATATATATACAGTGTATATATATATATGGGAATTGGCCATATGGAAATACCTCATAGTTTCGAATATAAGAATTGTCAAAGCATTTGCCATTAGCCTATTATATATATATATATATATATATATATATATATATAGTTACATATTTATCTTATAATAATGGCAAATGCTTTGACAATTCTAAATATTCGAAAGTACGAGGTATCTCCATATGGCCAATTCCCATATATATATATATAGATATTATGTATGTGTGTGTGTGTGTGTGTAAATCAATGGTAAATAAATACAAATACTAATAATACAAACACACAAACAAATTAACTTTAATAATTTACACTGGTTGACCTACACAAATCTGTATTTACGAGAATAGACAACAATAAATTAATTTACATAAATAAAGTAAGAGGTATTTCCCTATGGCCGATTCCCAGAAATGCCAGACAGAAGTAAGGAGTAAATACTCCTTTTATCCATTATATTTTGACAACTTATTATATATGTGCACTTCGATTCTTGGAACAATTGAATATTATTCCAAACAAAAACATAAATTATTTAGACAAACTTCATTATTTAAATATATAAAACAATGTGGAAGTGTAATTATCATGAGGGTACCATGCATATTTTACTAGCAATTCAATATATTTGTGATATTGAAAATTAATGGTTGACTTGTCAAATTTCAGTGGAGCTTTTTGTGACTCTCAGGAAGAGCCAGCTTGTACTTCATAGTATAAAACCTGCTGTTTGGTTTTACATTCATCAACATCAGCTGCTAGGTAACAGGAAACAATATACAGTATATATACTCTACAGTAATATATATATATATATATATATATATATATATATATATATATATATATATATATATATTCTCTTTTAAACAGACGAGGTTAAAGGCAATAGCAGTTTCAGCATTCAGGATTTTATTGTTACAGCTTTCAATAGTTCTAACAATTTTCCTCTGGGGTTCAGAGATGAGGTACAACAGGTTAGCAAAATTCATGGTGGATCCAACGTTTCACAAGTAAACATCTTGCATCTTCAGGGAAAGGAGAGGTAATGATTAGAATAGGGACAAAGCAACATATTTATACAAAATTCGAGGATCAAGAATAGGAAGGTGGGCGGAGCTACTGGGTGTGTGGTGGCTGTTCATTGGTGGAAAGCAGTCTGTTCGCGAGACGGGCACTAAATCTTATCGGTGGTTGGTTGTTGGCTGTGGGTGGCTGTGATTGGTTGGTGTTGTCAGTTGTGTGCTGAGCGCGGACGCGTAAGGTAGGGGGGCACGGGGCGAGAGGAAGGGGGGCAACATGCCTGTAGCGCTTGCCTGAAGGAAGAATTTGAAGGTCTTGTGTTTGGTTGTTGATGCTGGGGTTGAGTGTTTGGATGTATAGAGCTTCTAAAATAGCTAGTCTTCTGGGGTCTGATTCTTTGTCGAGTATGGTGGTTTGTTTGTCTAGGTCGGCGCGAGTTAGGGCAAGATGGTTGGGGCTTGATAGTGATCTTTTATAGCGCCAGATTGAAGGTGGAGGGTTAGTCGACGGGAAAGGCGAGTCTGTGTCATACCAACATAGGATAGGGGTCCACAGTCCCCAGAGGTGCAAATATGCTGATATATCACATGATCGTCTTTCGGTTGGTTGGTGGAAATGGGGCGGTTACGGAGGACAAGGTTGGAGGTCTTAGGAGATTTGTAGTAAATAATGAGTTTTATTTTATTGTCAGGGTTGGTGGGGAGGACGTTTTGTGAATTATTTCTTTCATAATGGATTCGTCTGTTGTGTGGTCGGAAGACATGTAGTTTCTGTAGAAAAATGTAATGTCATTGGCCGGGTTGGTGCTAGGGGGGTCTTGTTTGTACCATTTTTCTAGGTGGTGGTTGATGGCATTGGTGACGTCAGTGTTGGAATACCCATTGTTGACTAGGACCTGGGTGAGCCTTTCCAGTTCATTGTGTGTGTCATTCCAGGTGGTGCAATGGGTGAGGGCTCTCCTGACATAGGCGGCGATGGTGGACTGATGGTAACGTTTAGGGCATTCACTTTCCCCATTAAGACATTGGCCATTGTTAGTAGGTTTGGTGTACACTGTAGTTTTGAAGCCGTGGTCGTGGAGGGAGACAAGGAGGTCGAGGAAGGGTAGATGTCCATCAGTGGTTTCTTCGTATGTGAAGTTGAGTCCGGAGGCGGCCATGAAGCGCTGCTGGAGGTCCCTGAGTTCGCCCAGGTCCTTCACCCGCACGAAGATATCATCGATGTACCTGCAGTAGACAGTGGGCCGGTGGGCAGCCAGGAGTTCCTCTTCGATCGTTCCCATGAAGAAATTGGCGAACAGGACCCCCAGGGGGCTTCCCATCGCTACACCGTCGATTTGCTGGTACATATTCCCGCGGGGGCAGAGGAAAGGGGACTCCTTGATACATAGTTCCAAGAGCGTCTTCAGGGCCTTCTCCGGGATGTCCAGGGGAGGCGTATTAGGGCAGTGGTAAACTCGACGTAGGATAAAATCTATGGTCTTGTCAACGGGCACGTTGGTAAACAAACTCTCTACGTCGAGGGAGGCGATGATGTGGTCGTTAGCTGGGGGGGCATCTCGTAGAATTTCTAGGAAGTCATAAGCAGAGTTGAGGTTGTATTGCCGAGGAACAAAAGGGGTGAGGAGTTTGTTCAGGGCCTTGGCGGTCTGGTAGGTAGCAGTAGGGATCTGTGATATGATGGGGCGGAGGGGGTTCCCGGGTTTGTGGGTTTTTACAGTACCGTAAGCATAACCTGGGGTGAATTCGCCGATGAGTTTCTTCAGGTGTACGCCATCGGCTTTGGCGTTGATAGCAGTGATGGTGGTGTTGGCTTTCCTTTTTATTTCGTCAGTAGGGTTGCGAGTGATCCTTTTGAATTTGTTTTTATCACTAAGAATGTCGTCCATTTTCCGTAGGTATTCTTCTTTTCCGTGTATCACCAGGCAGGAGGCCTTATCAGCTCGTCGGATGATGATATTGGGGTTCTCTTTAAGTTGTTTAGCGGCTTTGAAGTGGTGTTTGTTGAGGAGCTTGCTTTGGTGGGATCCCCTGGTTTTGGCGGCTTCTGCTAGTAGGGTGGGTTGTAGGGCTGGGGTGGTGGTGATCTTGCCGTCTTTCTGGAATCGTAGGACGTCATCCAGTAGGACTTCAATTTCAAGGCGTTTTCGGTGGGGTCCCGGCTTGGAAATGTAGTGGCAATTTAAGCCTTTGTTCAGGAGGTCTTCTTGGTCCGGCGTTAGGGTGGTGTTGGTAAGGTTAATATATCCTTTTGTTGGCTTGGGAAGTTTTATGTTTCCACCATATAGACGGGAGAGTTTTTGGATGGTAATGTTCTCTGTTTGTCGTCTGTGTTGTTCGTTGAGTTGTTGGAGTTTTTGGTTGATTTCTGTTTTGATGTGGTTAGGGGTGGTTTCTTCTTCATCCCATTTCTGTAGCAGGGCATCACGTTCATATCGGAGATTGGTGGTGGTCTCTCGTTTCTCAGCTAATTCAGAAATCAACCAAAAACGCCAACAACTCAAGCCAGCCAAACATGACGTCACCAAGCATGGTAAAAAACTCCTCCAACCAATCCCCAAGAGGCCAGCCAGCCGTGACGTCATCGAGCATGGCAAAAAACACTACGCGCCTCCTCTCACTCTGTTCTACTCTCTCTCTCTCTCTCAAATCCTATCATTACTACTTAATGATAAAACATATACTCTGCAATTAAATATATAAAGCCTTGACATGGGCGAAAACAAAGAGCCTTTCTGGACTGCCCATGACACGAGCTTTCATATGAAATAAAGCACACAATAATACATCAACTGTAGCCACATCCACTGCCCTGGCGATCCTAGCGAGTCACTGTAGGACAAGCCATGCGGTTCTAACGGAGTGGTTAACGTCACAATATATATATATATATATATATATATATACTAGGGTTGGCAGCAGCAACAGTATTAGGTACTATTTGGCCATGGGTCGTAGAGGATTGTGGCGACAGTGACGGGGAAGCAGGGAGAGGGGGCTACTGTAATTGTAGGTGAGGATGGGAGGGAGAGGATGGTTGGCTTGTAGGGCACCAAGTGAATACTGACTTTTCCTGGGGGATTCAGGAATTCTTGCTTCTGGATCCTCGGGAGCTAATCCCCTGGAATTGGCTTCCTGTGTGTTAGTTTTCGGCCAATCACCTTAGTTTTCTTCCTCTGTTCATCCGGGTTGCCTTGACCTGTGACCTCTTTTTGGCTAACGGTAGGCTCGGTGACTAGCACGGGCGTCTCTATTTCAAATGGACATAAAGGGGACGGGACCTGAATTGGTTAGGGTGCCTGTTGTGTGTACTTGATATGTTATCCATGATATCTGCATCCAGTATACTGTAGTGGCTGAGGGTGTCAGGGGAGGTGTTGAGATGAATTGTGTGGAGGGCAGCTGGATTGCTCTTATTCCTGGTGTCCCCACAAAGGGAGGTGGTGTAGTGGCGATTGCAGTTGCTGAGTAATAATTGTTGTCTTCATTCCCATCCTTATCCCCGGCTAGGAAACGGTCCCATGCTAGGGACTGTAACCAAAAATCTCTGTTTGCCATGCAGATAACTTGCATCCCAAGGTGGATGGTGGATCGGTGCAAGTGGTAGAGTTTGCATCTTCTTTTTTTCTTGGTCGCATTTAGCCATGGTGACGTGGACAATCGCATCCAGATAATGTCATAGCAAGGATTTCAACATGTCAGAATGCGGTATCCCTATCCTAATGTCCCTATCTTGGAGGAATATGGATCTGACCCTTTTTCGTTTGGAGGCGGCGTCCTTCAGGTGATCCATAGCGGAGAGTCGATGTTGATGTGACGTTGGGGAAGGCCGTTTGGGAACTGATGGTTGAGGACTCCTAATTTACTACGTGCTATAAGGGGGTGGTTCAGAACACTAACAGTACCACCAATGGTAAAGGGGTTTGGGGGTTGTACATCATCTGGTTCTATTTGATAGTACTTCATAGTAGCTCATAAGAGAATTAGATAGTTGTGATGGTGAAAGGGGACATTATTTAGAAAAGGGGGAGGGATTTCAGGGATGAGGGGTAAGTTGGGGGGTCTGCAAAAGATAAACTCATGCGGAATGAAGCCAATGGCAGAGAGCAATGCCTGGCTCAGGCTCCATTGCATGACAGATAGGAGCTCAGGCCAATCTCTTCGGTTGTTTTGTATCATGGTGGCCTTCAGGGCATTGTCCACTAATCAGTAGAACTGTTCAAATATCCTGTTACTCACTGGGTAATACGGGGTAGCAAGAAATATATTATAACCAAGTAACTCGGCCAGGGACACCCATATCTGGCTGCAGTACTCTTTGCCACAATCACTGAGGATGGTGGTACGAATCCCTATGGCCGAGATCACATGGCGGAGCAAAACTTTAGCTGTATTCATTACATCATGTTTTTTTAGTGGGAACAGCAATTATGAAGCGGGAAAATACATCTACAAAGGTAATCACGAACTGATAGCCATTGTAGGGTTCAAGGGGGCCCATTACATCAATGTAGAGGGTTTTGAAGGGGCTTTTGGCATGAAGGTGGCCCTATGTGCCCGTAAAATCTATAAAATATTTGCCAGGATCACATCTGCAGCCATGTCGGTGGCAGCAGGGGTCCAAAACCTCCTTTTGAAGGCGCTTTTCACCTAGATAGGCACTGGGACTGCAGTGCAGGAGTGCGAGGACTGCCCTCCCCCGGATAGGGTAAAGGATTGTGCGTCCGTCCTCGGTTGATACCTGGTCGCCCAAATAGACCAGGCACCCTCGGAATTTGGCAGGCAACCAGCTGGGGCAGAAGATGCCTTTGGCTGCCTCTTCCAACTGGTCGTCCTTTTCAGATCACCTATTGATCCAGTTAGATGGCACTCAATATCTTCTGCTGGGGTTCGAGGAGCATCGGGGCACGGGAGAGGCGGGAGATGCAGCTTTCCCGGGGCGGTGTTGCATGGTGTAATTAAACTCTTCAAGCAACTCCCGCCAGCAAAGCAATATTGACTCAGATGACTGTGTTCGGGGTAGCCATTTGAAGGAGTAGTGGTCGGTAATGATATCTACCTGGGCACCAGCAATGTAGGGGTGAAACTTCTAGAGGCCAAAGATGAGGCCCAGGCTCTCCATCACATGTACAGGGTAGCTTTTTGGGATTCTGTGATGGTCGAGCCGGCACAATAAACTACTTTCTACTGGCCTGTTGACCTGAACTGCCCCAAAGCCTGCCAAGCTATCATTGGTGTATACGCAGAAAGGCTTGGGGAAGGTGAGGATGGGGGAATTAGAGAAAATGTTTTTCAACTGGTCCATAACTTCCTGTTCTTTGGCGCTCCATTGGAAAGGCTGGCACTTACGATTGGGGGCGTAAATGGAGATGGAAGAGATTCCCTTCACATAATGGCAATAGTAGCTCGCCATTCCCAGAAATTATCGGACCTCTTTCACAGTCGAAGGCGGGGAGGAGGGATGCTGGAGATGGCGGCCGTCTTCTGGGGGCCTGAGGCGATGCCACTGGCACTCACTATGTGCCCCAAGTAGGGTACTTTCCGTCGGGCCAAGAAGCATTTGGTAGGTTCTAGAAGATTCACGGCATGCATGTGTTGCAGGACCTGTCTCATCTGTTGCAAATGGCCCTACCATGTGGGAAAAAAATAATTATATGAACTAAATATGCTAGGCAAATCTCCCAGTTCAGACAAGCCAGGGCGGTGAGCCGGAAGACGGTAGCGGTTCCATTGGTGACGCCAAAGGGTAGGACATTGAGCTGATAATTATCACCTACGCTGACTGGTGGCGAAGAAGCTTTTTGCTTTGCTTTTGTTGGAAAAGGGCACCAGCCAGTATGTCAAGGGGGAAGAACTACCTAGATTCATACAACGACTCGAGGGTGTTGTCAATGAACTGAATGGGGAGGGCATCTTTCACTGTGACGGTGTTGACCATTGGAAATTATAATCAAAATAGGAGGCTGCTGTCTGTCTTTTGGGCCAGGACAACGAGGGAGGACAAGGGGCTCTTTTGTGCCAGTCTGGACCAATTCACATACCTGGCCATCTTCTTTGATGCAGCAAAGGTTTTTCTTCAACATGGGGGATGTCAGATGGGGTATGGATCTCATGCTTGATTACTGTATTATGTGTCCACATTCGTTCTGCATTGTCCTGGGCGAAGACGTCCGAAAATTCTTGTAGGACGTCTATTAGCTGTGCCACTTGTTGGAGGTACATGTTAGGAGGCAAAGATTTGAGGGTGGGCCCGGGGTAGAGAGTAGGGTATCTGATTTTTTTGTTTTTCTCTAATGGGTGCTAACTTGATGGGCTGGCAGTCACTGAGCAATAGACCTCTTGGCAAGTGTAAGGTCTCGGAAGTACATGGTGGTGGGGTAAGAGGGGTGGGAGAGTGGAAGGGGCTGGGTGGTGCAGGGGGGATAGTCAATTCGGCCATGAGGACGAGTCTCTTGGGGGGGGGGGGGGGTTGAGGTCTCAGGAGGAGACGCGGAGTAGACTCGGAGAACTGGAAAGGGGGAGGTGTAGGTGTTGCAGTTACTGAATTTTGTCATGGGGCAGATCCCGGTTTTGTGTGAGGGCGAGGAAGGTCTGGCTATGCTCCTTAACCCTCCTGGCCCGGGCAGGCTACGACGGAGCTCGTATCCGGGCGATCTGGTCGAATATCAACAAAAGTAAACTAAGGCTAATCTCGCTTAATATATTACCTACATTAATCAAACATATATAGAAATGAGCGCCTTACCTTCCTGCGTAGAATGGCATTGAGTAGAGCTCTCTAGCTCAACTGGTTCCGGAGTGATGGTGATGGAAGTGGAGGTAACTTTTGCCGCGTATTTACCTCGGCGCGTCCGAACACTCAACTGCGGCCCCGGCTACGACGCCCAGTTGCACTCGTCGCTCCACCCGCAATTATGCCAGGAAGCGATTTGATAGTGTTTTATTGGTTATTCTGTCATTTATTATAGTTATTATGTTATTTTCACTCAATAAAGTTATTTATATGAACTTATTTGTGTCTCTGTCACTTATTACTTCGTTTTATTATTATTATTATGATTATTAGTGTCACTTTCACTGGACTTTGATAATTGGTAGTGTCATTTCCCCTTTTATGTATTGTTAGGTAAGCTAATAATATATATAGTGTCACTGTCACTTATTCATATTGTTATGAAGGCACTTATTATTACTTGTGTGTGTCTCTTTCACTTATACTTAGTTTTATTATTATTATACTGTCACTTTGACTGGCCTAGGCTTATTGAGTGTAATTTTCACTTATTTATTGTTAGAAATATATAGTTTAGTGTCACTTTCACTTGTTCATATTGTTATTGAAGGCACTTATTATTACTTATGTGTCCTTTTCACTTATACTTAGTTATATTATTATTCTTAGCCTACATTTGAGTGTCACTTTCACTGTTGTCACTTCCACTTCAAAAGTTTGTTAGAGTGTGGAAATCGTTGAAGCAGGTGCCAGCACACAGTCCAACTTGACACTCGAGGCATTCCCAAGTGGTTTTTGTGGGTTTGCGGGGTCTGCGAGTTGTGTGGCTGCACACATATACCCTCATTGTTCCCTGATTAAATAACACTGTATGAATATTCCCATATTCAAAATATGTTACAGGGGGACAATGCCTAGTGAGTTCACTGCTCAATAGGTGGCGTTCTGAGAGTGAGGGTCTGAGTCTGGAGGGTGAGACGGTGAAGCACTTGAGCGAAGCAACCGGCCGCTTCAGAGATGGAGCTGCTTCGAGCCATGATGGATGCTTCACATGTCTCACTCCCCAGGCTGGAACAAGACCTCACGGGCTTCACCGTGTTGAGCGGTGGCATGTACAGGCTCTCAGCCTATGCCCGAGAGGGAGTAGTTGGAATATAGAAAAAAAAAAAAAAAAAAAAAAAAACATGGCACCTCTTCTGACTCCTAACGTTACTACCTGGTGCTTTGAAAGGAAGGGCGCTGAGCTGGTGCTTCCTGAAGAATTCAGCACACCCCGTTCTGTCAAGCTGGCCTGGTCCTTGTATTGGCCTGCCTGGTGTACCCGCATGTTTAGCCAGGAGCCCAAGTAGCACCTGCTTGTGGAACTTCCGCAGGGACTTGTACTTCTTGGCTCCTGGAGTCCTCAGACGGTAGATGTTGTAGGCATTGAGGATCGACATATCTACCGTATGCAGGATAAACTTCTTGTACCACCTGCAAGATGTTCGCAGGCAGTCGATGAAGCCCATCTGCATGTCGGACTTGTCAACGAGGCGCATGTTGATGTTATAATCCAGGACAGCAGCTGGTTTTTGGACGGGGTTCTTGGTTGTTCGGTCCACCTTCCCTGTGGCGACCATCTGGGCCTTGTGGCATGTGGTGAGGAGGTTGACCTTGCGCTGGTCATGCCAGTGGATGGAGAGGATGGGGCCACTCTTCTTGTGGAAGATGTCAGCCTTCTTCGTCTTGGTTGGGTAGCCTGGCATGCCCTTCCTTTTGCCCTTGACTGTGCCGACAGTTCCGGTCTTGCAGTCATGGAAGTACTTGGTCAGGAGAGGCGACGTGTAATAATTATCTGTGTAGAGGATGTGGTTATTATTGAAGTGCCTCTCCATCATCTTCTTCACTACAGCGCCACCAAAACCAATGAGAGGGTCAGTCACAACTTCTCCAGCCTTGCCGCTGTAGACTATATAGTCCAGCACATACCCCGTCAAGCAGTCGCAGAGGACGAAGAGCTTGATGCCGAAGCGGTGTCTCTTGGACGGGATATACTGTCGGAAGTGCAGCCTACCACGGAACAGGACCAGAGACTCGTCGAGGCACATCTTCTGGAAAGGAATCAGGTATGTGGTGAACCGATGACGTATCATGTCATACAGCTTCCTGATCTTCCATAATGAGTCGGGAAGGTGGACTGCCATGTTGTTTGTCAGATGGAGATAGGAGAGGATGTCGAAGTACCTGTCCCTGGACATGTATTTGCCAAATGATGGAGTCGTTATGATGTCGCCAGTGATCCAGTAGTCAGCCAGAACGTGCTTCCTTATATGAGTCATCAGCATTGTGAGTGCCAAGAACACATATAGTTCTGCCACAGTGAGAGCTCTCCATGCCACCATCTTGGCACTGGTCTTCCTCCCAAGAAAGTTGGCACAGATAGCATGGTGGTGATTTGTCTCTTTGACGAGGTATTCCATGACTTCATTGTCATAGAAGCCACAGAAAAGTTCACTGGGGGTAGCATCTGGGCCACAGGGATATGCTGGTGACACCCCAGAACCCATCTGTACCTCGTCAAAGGCAGGACAATCTGGCTCAAAATCAGCTCCATCTGTCCACACACACAGGTCGGATGCTGATGCTCGAGGTCGTGCTGCAGCAGGCACACGCCCTGGACGCCCTGGCACACGCCCTTGGCCACGCGGACGCCCAGGCGGACGCCCTGCACGCCCACGCCCAGGCCCAGGCCCAGGGGCAGCGGCGTCGGCAGGCTGACCACGTCCACGACCTCGCCCTCTCCCTCGATTTGTCGGCACATCCTCTTCCTCTTCCTGTTCCTGTTCCTCTTCCTCTTCCTCCTCAGGCGACGTCAGGTCATCTGGGGCAATGTTGGGGTCGTCAGCATCCTCCTCAGGAGACAATTCTGGTGAAGAAGTGACCGGGCGTCGGCGGTGTGGGGCGCGGGAGGCTGCGGGAGCTTCAAGAATGGGAGCCGAGACCTCGGGAGTTGGGCTCCTTTTGCGGCGAGCCGAGGGCTTTTCAGCAGGAAATAATGCTCTGTGGTGTGTTGAGGCCTGTGGCACATCACCAATACCACTTGAAGAGGCCCTTTGGTCATCCTGAACGAGAGATGAAGGCGAGAGCTGTGGGTGACCCACGCGGCGTCCCGTGTCAAGGCGTCGGGACAATGGAATGCGGGTGGTTGCTAGGCCAGGGTCGGCGTCATTATCGCTATCTTCTGCTTCCCTATGCTTTTTTGCGGCTGCCCTGCGTGCTTTTTTAGCTGCACTTTTGATCAATGATTGTAGAAATATTTGCCCACTTTCAAGGGCGTACGGGCAGGCAAAGGGGAAGGTCCTGGGGTACGGCTAGGGCTAGGCCTAGGCTGACCTAGCAAAGATGGCGAGGGGGTAGGCCTAGGTTCTAGCACACTGGGAAGCTCAATGGCACCTTCCTGAAACACTTCCACATCAGGATCATCACTACTGTCTCCCCCCTCAAATAAATCGACATTATCGTCGTCTCCAAAGCCCACGAAATCGTCTTCACTTTCACTTATAAATTGTACCTTGTCCACCAAGCTTTCGCCACTGCTCTCTTCATCACTTTAAAAAAGTTGTCGCTGTATAGCGCTATCACTCAACAAACGCTTAACTTTCTTTTGTTGAGCTCTCTTCTCGGTTGGAACAGGCGTTGAAGTTGCGAGTGGGGTAGCACTGGGGCCCGCGGGAGGTTGCAACGAATCGGACATGTCGGAAAACATTTTTTCAGTATTACTCGCTATGGCGGCCACGTACGAACTGATAACACTAGTAGTTGAGGCTTGGTGGCGCTGCGGTCGCTCCTACCATGCCAAAATTGGCCGCGCAAATTTTGAAGCACGCTTTCAAGCACAAGGATTTTAAAATGACACCCGGGTTCCGGCCCTTTTGTTTTAGTGTCATTTTAAAATGACACCCGGGCTGGAAGGGTTAATGCTAAGCCGGGCATCATTGGCAGCCAAAACATCCCATTCTATGTATTCGTCGAAGGGGCAGGGTGGCATACTCAGCACATTGAATACCATCTGGAAGGGTGCAAGGGGAGGGTTTTGGTAATCTCATACAAGTGAATGAGGATGCTGCCAGCATCCAAGAGGACTTCAGGTACCGAATGGAGTGGGTCAAGTTGTTCTTGGTGTCACAAGTAAATATTGTGGGAAATGCAACTTTTACTGGCTCTCGTGTCTAGTAGTAGCCGGAGCGGTGTCCCCAGTATATGAGCGGAGATGATGGGGGGGGGGAGACGGGTTGGGGGGGGGGTGGGGGCGAGTATATCGTAGATGGCTCCCAGATTTGTACAGTAGGTGTCCAAGAGCGAACTAAAAATCCCGAGGCTAAGGCTTTTTTTTTTTTTTTTTTTTTTTCTTTTTATATATATTCCAACTACTCCCTCTCGGGCATAGTCTGATAGCCTTTACACCTGATAGCCTGGAGCAAGACCTCACGTGAGGTCTTGCTCCAGTCTAGGGAGTGAGACATGCGAAACTTCACGGCTCGAAGCAACTCCATCTCTGAAACTGCTTCACCTCTGTGCTTCACTGTCTCACCCCCCAGGCTCGGACCCTCACTCTCAGAATACCACCTATTGAGCAATTAACTCACTAGGCATTGCCCCCCTGTATCATATTTTTGAATATGGGAATATTCATACAATGATATTTAATCATGGAACAATGAGGGTATTATTTTGGCATTTCGGTGTGCTGTGGTAATGCACTAATACTAGGTACAGCACAAATTCCATCCCAATAATATCTTCCCATTGACATATTGGGATTCGAACCCGGGTCCATTGGTTTACCAGTCCAGTGGCAAGACCACTCCGCCACACCTCCCCCTATCCCCTGTTAACCCTGTTACACATGGAACCGCAAATTGCATGTTCAGGAAGGGTGTCCCTATAGGCCTATGCAAGTATACGCGATTAGCATATTCAGTATTTTAGAAATCAATTGAATGAAAACTGAATACTCTAATTATATTTAAAATGGGCTACAAGTTTTGGTAGTGGCACGCTGAATAAAACCCTTGGCAACACTGCTCTCAGTCAATCTAGCCCACCATGGCAGGTTGACAGAGGCTCAGTTTTCGGCTTGTCCCTGGCAGTCACACGGTGAGGTGCCATCTCCTGTCCCATTAAACAAGTCGGATATTCTGCCTGGAAGACTGATAGATGCATCAAAATACCTCTTCCAGTTGCAGAAAGTTGGCATCAAGGAATAGGATAATCAGCCTTCGCAGGTCTTGCAACTCCTTGTAAAGACTAGGGTCGGCAGCAGCAGCAGTATTAGGTACTATTTGGAACTCGGCTTCAGTCATGGGTCATAGTGGATGGGTGAGGAAGGGATAGGGGGCTGCTGTAGTTGCAGGTGAAGAGGGGAGGGAGAGGATTATTGGCTTGTAGAGCGCCAAGTGAATACTGATTCTTCCTGGGAGATTCAGGGATTCTTGCTTTTGGATCCTTGGGAGCCATTCCCTTTGGATTAACCTTCCTGTATTTGTTCTCGGCCAATTAGTTCTTAGTTTTCTTCCTGTGTTCATCCGGGGCTTGCCTTGACCTGTGAAGCATGTAATGGTTAAGCTTTGTGGCTAGCGGAGTAGGCTCGGTGGCTAGTATGAGTGGCTATAATCTGGGGGACATCAAGGGGATGGGGCCTGAAATGGTGGGGATGCCTGTTGTGCATACTGGATATGTTACCCATGATGTCCGCATCTGTTAGTGTAGGGTGTTGGGGAACATGTCAAGATGAAATGTGTGGAGGGCAGCTGGATTGCTCTTATTCCTGGTGGCCCCACGAAGGGAGGTGGTGTCTGTGGGTGGTGTGGCGATTGTGGTTGTTGAGTAAACAAAATTGTTTTCATTCCCAACAGTATCATTTGATGTTGATATAGCATGTCCATGCCCTGCATTGACAATATGTGACTGCAGTAATAAGATATAATAATAGAATTTTGACACATAATGATTAGGCGAGGAAGATAATTTGTCTATAATTATCATGGAGAACTGTTTGATGGAAAAAGGTGAGTGTATAACTGTATATACATAATGAATATTTAAAAATATTACATACTTATTCTTCCTAGTGATGTGCTGAAGATGGAACGAGAAGACCTTTACGAACAGCGGGCCAACCTGACAAGTAGCATAGGCCGTGATCAGAAGGCTCTGGAAGCGGTGGATGACAATATTCTCAAGAAATTGACTCAAGCTTCCACTGCTCTCTTAGACAATGAAGAGCTTTTGGCAGCCTTCTACGAGGCTAAGGTGAGGCGATTTCTTAGTAGACATAAGATACCGCTAAGACATACAGTACATTATTAAGGAATCTGGTGGCGTCAAATATTATTTGACATTATCTTGTATGGAGTTATTGTGAGTTGAATAATTAATCAACTGCCTTTTTTATTTGGCCCTTTTGCAATAACGAGCTTTTCAATGAATGCCATTATTTTTAGAAGGATGCTATAATTTCAAATTACTTAGGCCTACATCACAAGAAAAATTTAATTGATGCCACGTATACTGTAGTGTTTAAAATTCGTTCTATATGACATTTGTATCATTGATCTTATGATATACTGTATTACATTGGTTTACCCACTTATTGATTGTATTATTTTTTCTTCCTCTCCTCTTTCCTCACATACCCACATGCCAGTCTACATCAGCGGAATTCCGGACGCGCCTGGCCGAGAGCCGACGGACGCTGCAGAAGATCGGGAATGTTAGGGACAAATACCGCCCTGTAGCCACCCGTGCCCGCCTCCTTTTCTCCACCTCCACTGCCCTCAGGAGCCTCGACCCCAACTATGTTTTCTCCTTCAGGCACTTCTTCCATGTGAGGCTGCATGTATTCCCTATATTTGTTCTTCTGTATCTTTATAGCTCTTATGCCCCTCATTCCCTCTTCACCTCTACGGCTCTGAAGAGGCTTGACCCCCTCATAATCTTATCTCTGTTACCTGTCCTGTCTCTCCAGTACGACCTTCTGAATCCCCATAACTGGCGGCACCTGTGGCTTTTTGGCGCCACAGCCTGGGAGGCTCTTCGGCAGTACTTCTTTGATTTCCCATGGAATTATTTTTGCTTCCGTGACCAGGGACCCTCGGAGAGTGCCGAGCACATTACTGAGATAATCCTTTCGGGCATGGAAACATACATCCCATTTTCTTTCTCTCAAACTAACTCACAAAAATCTTGGTTTACTCACGTATGTTCTACTGCTGTCCGAAATAAGGCGGAAGCATTCAAACGGTATGGCCGTCTCCTTCAAACTAGAGATTCTTGTACTTTATGATGTTTCAACCCTTATCAAGCCAAATCTGTTCTTCGACTCACCAAAAACTCTTTCATCAATAACAAATGTTCTGAACTTTCCAACTCAAGCTCTTCCCAAGCTTGTTTGCATCAAGCTAAAAACCTCTCCAGTAATTTCACTTCCTCGTATTTCCTTCCTCTTTTCCTCTCTGATGGTACCACCGTCCTCTTCCTTTGACATAGCTGAACTTTCGCTAAAAACTCTACTTTGGATGATTCCGGCGCAACCCTTTCTCCTCCACCCCCCTCTCACTTATTTATGCCCAATAAAATAATCTCTTCTAAAGATGTACTTTCTGTCCTCTCTGGGCTTAATACTAAGAAGGCGTATGTACCTGATTTTGCTCCTCCTGTTGTACTCAAAAACTGCTCTTCAGTGCTTACTCCCTGCCTAGGCAAACTCTTTCGTCTCTGTCTTTCCTCTAACGTCATTCCTTCTTGTTGGAAGTTTTCTCTCCTTCAACCTGTCCCAAAGAAGGGTGACCGCTCTCAACCCTCTAACTATCATCCAAATGCTCTCATTTCTTGCATATTTTATTATGCTTAACTCTTTCAAACACGTGTGGAAGCAGGGGTTGCAGATTAGCAATCAGAAATAGAGTTCTCTCAATCATAACTTGGATGAGATGCCAGCTCTCTTTCTGTCTTCTCAGGTCTGCACTCCTGTGTCTCAGGGGTAAAAGGTCCTACCCGCTACAGAGGACAAGAGTGAGAGACTTGGACTTTGAAATGGCCGTAGCAGAGGGCAGAATTGAGGAACAACTAGGTTGACTGACATAGGGAGGTACAATAAGATAAACTATAAGGGAAATAGAATAAAACATGCTTACATTACCGAAATGTTTGTGGACATGCAGTAATGCAAGTAATGGTCGCTCTTCTGTAAATATAAAATGGCTTACTTAAGAATGGGAAAGGGCTAGAACCTTCTATTTTGTTGTTCTCAAAAAAAAACAAAAAAACAAACAAAAATCTCTATCATATAATTACCTTTCCAAAATTAGTTTTCTGCCCACAGCTAACTCAAAGACAACTGCAGACGTTGAAGTAAATAAACTAAAGGTTTCTAAGCACCTCTGATGGTCACAAAGGTTTTAAAGTATCCCAGAATAGGCTCAAATCACGTCCTGTGCGTCAAAAGGTTAATTCAAACATTCTTAAGCATTTATCTTCCCATAATCTACTTTCAGATCGCCAGTACGGTTTCCTTAACACTTACACTGGTGGCATATTTCCGCCATATTAGGGCTCATTCAGGCACTCCTGATTGATTAGTCAAGTGTCTGAATGAAATGAAGTGTATTCAGCCAAAAACTAGAAGAAAATAGCTTCAAAATGACACCAAAATGAGCTTCGTAGCTCGCGGGGTTCACCCGCAGCGCTTGAAACACCGTGTGTCCAGGCATTTTAGTTCGAACGTCCCTTGATTTTGGCCCTGTTACTCTTTCAAAACTGGGGGAGGCACTCGCTGCAGGCAGTTATGCCTTTTGTCTCCCTCATTCACATAGAAAACAAAAAAGTAAGTGTGCTCATGTATCTAGTATTGTTCGCATGTGTGGGGAGGTTCCACCCATACCGAACTTTTCAAAAGAGTAGAGGCAAAAGCATTTCTCCTCATCAACTCAATTTCTCTCACTAGTTCTCTACAATCTTTTTCTACACGCTGCAATGTTGCATCTCTTTCACTCTTCTTTCGCTATTACAACAACCAGTGTTCTTCAGAGCTCTCACAGTCCATACCTCCTCCCTTGCGGCGAGTGCGAGAAACCCGCCTTTCGACACAGTCCCATTCCTATTCTGTCCAGCTCTCCAACCCACGAGTTTGCAAGCTTTTTCAGTCTTTCTTCTATTCAATAAGTTAACTCTGGAACTCGCTCCCTCACGCAATCTCTCCTTGATCCTATTGACTTAGACTTCTTTAAACTTTGTGTGTCCAAGCAGTTTGACCCCAACGTCTGTTGAATTTGGCTCCCTGTCATTCTGTTGGCTTTGAGGAAAACACTCGTTACAGGCAACGTGCCTTTTGTCTCCTATATACACATAGAAATAAAACAGAATATGTTTTCACCTTCAGGCACTTTTTCCAGGTTATGATTAAGACTCTTTTATTTCCTGCATGTTTACTTCTATATAAATCTTGAATTTCTCCTTTCATTGATTCTTTCATGTGAGGTTTCATTGTCCATGGTATTATTTCTGCCATCTGAGGACTTATCTCTCTGTATTTGTTATGTTCCTCGACCTCAACTATGTCTTCTTCTTCGTGCATTTCTTCCATATTAGGCTTTTACTTGTTCATTGGAATGAAATTCTCCTGGGGTTGCCCAAAAGAAGTATAAAGACTTGAGAATATATTCAGCGAGCTGAATGGTGTTGCATTTCGGTTACCGTTTACCCTGTGATAACACTTCCCACAATATGTTTTTATTCTGAATGTACTCTACCTTTGCTGATTCATCCAAAAATGTATTTTAAATTGCATGATTGCAATACCATTTCCCCGCATTCAATAGTTGTATATTTGTATTTGTTATTGTATTCTTATTATGCTGTATATACATATACAGTATACTGTATATATGTACAGTATATATATACCGTATATATATATATATATATATATATATATATATATATATATACATATATATATATATATATATATATATATATATATATATATATATATATATATATATATATATATACACATTGCTTTGCGCAGTGGCAGTATCGTAACCAATGAGGTTATACGGAGTTGTGTGGATATACAGTCACTGACAAAGAAGCTCAAAACATTAAATTGGTTAAAGTTAGTAGACATACACCATCCTTCCTCGCACCTCGGTTTGGGCTACCTCCAAAGGGTAGCCAAGTCGCACCCCACCTGCCCGTGGTATCCTCGCAGACACCCAGTATTCATTTCTTTTCCATACCTTAATTTTCTTCTTCTTGGGTGACACAAACGGGGGCGGCGCTACCTGGGTTTTACCCAGATAGATATATTATTTTATCAGCTTTTTTAAATGATTGGTTTAATTTATTTTTAGCCAAGGGAGTTTGTTTGTTTTTAATTTAGATTTGTGCCTGGGCTTTTGCCCCAGGGAGTTCTTTTTATATATATTTCTCTCTGTGCAGTGATGTAATTTCATCCAAAGCTGTGGCAATGGCTTGTAGGCCGAGTTGTGTTTGCGGAAGGGTGGTTGGCAAGGCCAAATTGCGGGGCTGCTATTCTTGTGGCACTTTTTTCCACGTCAGCTGCATTGACGTGGATGATGAAGATCTCAGAGTCTTGTCCAAGAAAAAACCCGGCTTTAAATGGCATTGCACTGTTTGTGATACCGGCCCCCTGGCTGCTAAGGACGCAACAATTAGTCAGCAGACCTTGGACGACCTGAAGGCTGCCTTAATTGGTGAAGTGTCTGGGACCCTTGCTGTGGTTGCCGACATTTCCAAAATAAATGACCGACTGAACATTCTTGAAAGGCCAGCTACTACTCCTGATATTCCTTCATTTGCTAACATTGTTAAGCAATCAGTTGCAGAAGCTACGAGGGAATTGACCAATAAATCAACAAAGAGGGTTGTCGAAGTCATGGACAATGGCAAACTGAAAAAAGTTCACAACCAACAAGTCCTGATAGTGAAGACAAAACCTGATGCCCAGCCTGGTACTGTCCCTCCTAATTCCGACCTTATTAATGAAGCTCTTGCCTCCATACCAGTGGATAGCTGTGCCACTAGGGACTCTGGTACCCTAGTGGTAAAGCTCCCATCCGAGGAAGCAAAGGCTCAAGCAAGCAATGCGCTCAATTCCCGTCTTGGCACTGACAGTGACTATTGTGTCACAGAGCCTAAGAAAATGCTTCCTAAGATAACCTTGACTGGTATCCCTGTTACGCTTGATGATGAGGACATTATCCCAAGCATTCTGAGTAAAACCCCCCAAATCAGATATCTGTTGGGGTAGAACCATACCCTTCAATTAATATTCACAAGGAACAAAGGAAGCAACAAGATAGCTGTATTAAAAATTTCCCCGGAGATACGTTCTGCCATTGTCCATGAACATAATTGTGTCTATGTTGGGCTCGTGAGATGTCGTGCATACGACAGATTCTGGGTCACTTGGTCACTTTGCATCTAACAGGCACTATCCGATTATGATTTATCAGCGTAAGACATTGATTGAAAATACGAACTTCACCGATTAAAAAAACTCCTAACACCTCCTCGGAATCAGTTAAGAGTGGGTTTGCTAAACATTCGTTCCCTTCGTAACAAGATGGATCATACAGTATAATTGAGACTAAGTGAATTTGAGCTCAATGTCTTGTGCCTGACAGAGACTTGGTTGTGTGAATCCGACATCCAGATTATTCGCAGTGCTTTGCCCAAATCATACTCCATAATTAGCGCACCTAGACCTTCTGCAGACCACCCTGGTGGAGGCGTAGCGCTTATTTATTCTCTCGCGATCACAAGTATTTCTCGCTCAGACTATGTTCCTGTCCCATCTTCTTTTGAACTCCTGGAAGTGGTAATGAACCATCGTCAGCAAACCTTTAGAATTGCAACTATCTATCGACCAGGTCATCGAGGCACGGATAGAAACTTCATGGATGAGTTTGGTCAGTTTTTGGAGGCATTTGCTAGTAAGACTGGTGGGTTGCTGATCTGTGGTGACTTTAATTATTGGATTGATATTCCATCTTTGAAGCCCTTTTCTTCTGAGTTTCTTGAATTGATCGGTCAAAATAATTTTGTCAACCATGTGTCCCACTCGACTCATATTTGTGGGCACATTCTTGATTTGGTTTTATCTCCAGTTGGTTGCAATCGTGTGTCGGGCATTGAAGTTGATCCGATAGATCCTACAGTCTCTGACCATGCTTTAATTACTTTTTATATCAGTGTATCCAAAGTATCTTTTTATAAAAAAGAAATTAGGTTCAGAAATTACAAAAATATTGATCAAGAGCAAATTTGCCATGAAATTGACCCGTCTCTAAATGCTGTCAGCTGCTCTGTTCTTTGATCTGATGAACTAACTGAGATTCATAACAAGGCACTTCAATCTGTCTTTGATCATCATTGCCCGGAGATTGTGAAGACAATTATTGTGCGTTATGATTCACCTTGGTACGGCCCACCAGTTAACTCTCTCCGCAGACAACGTAGGAGAGCAGAACGAAAGTGGCGCTTGCAGCGAACGGAGGAAACTCGACTGGAATATATATCGGCAAGAAAAGATGTAGTCTGTGCAGTGAAAGCTGAAAAGTCTAAGTATTATCAAAACAGAGTTGATTCCTGTGGCAATGATCAAAAGAAGCTTGCTGAGGTTGTAAATGATTTGTTGGGTCGGAAGAACATGGCTCCCTGTCCTGCCTCCGTGCCAAGCGCTCGACTGGCTTCAGATTTTTCTTCATTTTTCACGACTAAGATAATACGCATTAGAAATAAGTTAGATAATACATTGATCAATGACGAGTTTTCGGTGGATATCCAACCTCCACATGAAATTAATCGTATCCTTTCATCATTCCATCCAGTGGACACAAGTAAAATTATTAGTTATGTCAGAGACATGAATAAAACTTTCTGCAAGCTTGATCCTATTAATGTATCCAAGATGTCATTTGTCTATCTGCATGTAGCAGACTTCATCTGTAAAATTGTAAACAGATGCTTCATGGAGGGTAACTTTGTTCAATCTGAGAAACAAGCTCTATTGGTGCCTCTTCTAAAGAAACCTGGACTTGATGCTGAGGATATGTCAAATTACCGACCTGTTTCAAACTTGTCATTTCTTTCAAAAATAATTGAGCAGGCCATACTTGATCAATTGTTGCCATTGCTTGAACAGAACAAAGCTGTTCCTCTTGCTCAGTCTGCATATAGGATATACCATTCAACTGAGACCTCTTTATGTAAGATTCAGAATGATTTGGTGGAGAACACATGCAATGGGAAGGCGTCTCTCTTGGTTTTGTTGGATCTTTCTGCGGCCTTCGATACAGTGGACCATGACCTACTGTTAAAAGATCTGCACTCTTACGGTGTTCGTGTAAGAGCACTCTTGCTCCTCAAATCATATTTATCAGATAGATTTCAGCGTGTGGTGATTGGCCATACCATCTCTGACCAAGCCCCCCCATTGTTTGGAGTTCCTCAGGGATCTGTTCTGGGACCGATCCTCTTTATAATTTACACTAGCAGCTTGGCATCCTTGCTAGATGTTCATGGTGTTGCCTACCACTTTTACGCTGATGACACTCAGTTGTATGTGAAGATAGAAAACATTAATGATACTAAGACCAAAAAGGAATCTTTATTGTCTGACATTAAGATCTGGATGGCAAAGCGGAAACTCAAACTGAATGAGAACAAAACAGAGATCATTATCATTCATGGAAATAGAAGGGGAAATGATGCTGAAAATGTAGTAACTCTGGATATGGGAGGTTCTCAACTTCGCCCAGTAAGCTCAGTGTGAAACCTTGGAGTATACTTTAACTCTAAATTGAACTATGAGAATCACATCAATCAGGTCATCAAAATTTGTAATCTTCAAATCAGAAACTTGTATTCAGTTAGACGGTTTCTTAACAAGCGTTGTCTTCTAACATTGGTTCACTCAATTGTCCTATCACGTGTGGACTATTGTAATGCCTTATTGGTTGGCCTTCCTATTTACTTGCTACAAAAAGTTCAGTCCATCCTAAATAGAACGGCGAGGCTCATATTTGATCTGCCTCCAAGAACCCCCACTTCTTCATATTTGATAGAGCTGCACTGGTTGCCAGTTAAAGCTAGGATAGAGTTTAAGTTGTGTCTTTTGACTTTTACGGCACTTATGTTTGGCAAACCTAAGTATCTTGCTTGACCTCTTGAGACGCCCTTTGGCACGTTCTGGTGCGATCCTGAGAAGCAGTGATGATCTGCTGCGTCTTGATGAACCGGTAGCTATCCAGCAGTCCTCTTTCTCTGATCGGTCCTTTTCTTTCGTGGCTCCTAGGTTATATTATAGGTTTGACTCCTGTAAGGAGATAAAGAAAACCTAATATTTAGTAGTGGCCCCGTAATCATTGACGAACATGCCTATTACATAAGGCATCCTCTTCAAACACTAATCCGCCGTAGTTTTGAATCTACCGCGCAGAGCATTTAAAAACTGAGGAGCCTTCATCATGAGCGCACGCGACCTCACTCATGGCTTCAGTCATTATGAATTGGGTTCTCACTACGAAAAAACTTCGTAAAAAATAAAAACAAAAAGAAAATAAGAATAACTATCTAATAAGCTTTCCATCATATCGTGGATGTACTTGTGTGGATCTCTGACCAGACGCTGATTCAGGCGTCATTCCTCCTTCACTGACATATCAAGTAAACCAAAATCCTCAATACATCAACGAATGGGAAGTGGACGGTCGGGAGGGCCCCAGTCGTCAATGATTACGGGGCCACTACTAAATATTAGGTTTTCTTTATCTCCTTACAGGAGTCAAACCTATAATTTATTAGTGGCCCCTCCATCATTGACGATTATGCCTGATATCTAAGACTGGAGGGGGACATTCGTAATCATATCATAACTCTAGAAAAGCAGATAATAAAAACAACCACATAGTATTCTTACTTTTGAAAATATATTTAACAACGGCGTAGGCCGAAAATATACAAGAAAAAGGGGGTTCAGGCAGGTGCGTGCTTCAAAGAAGCCTGCCTGACAAAAAATGGGTAACCCTGAAGATTCTGAACACAGATCTGTAGTTACAAAGGCACCCCACTCAACGAGTGGTGACAAAAAATAACAAGTTATAAGTTTATATGTGCACATAATAAACCCCAAAATAAACTTGGAGATAAATTGCAAAGGAACTCCATTGTTCTAATATTAAATTGCTTTCGCAGCTAAAACTACTATAACAACACCGTTGTTTTGTACTTAACATTGTACTAGCACAATTTCTCGCTGAGAAATTTTCATATCACATTTTAACCTTAAATTGTATCACAGCTCTCATACTTCGGCGGGCTCTAGGGTGTCCTATGTCAACTGACTGCACCCCCCCCCCCCCCTTTCCCGTGAAAGTAAACAAAAGTGACTGCAGGGCCACCTAGACCCTCTGCCTTAAAGCTATACATGGTAAGGAAGGTTTGTCTAGAGCAACTGACAAGTATCTAGACAGAAACGTATGATTAGACACCCACAACTGCGTGGACGCGATATCTTCGACTGAAAAAAATTTCAGGAAACGTAAAGAGGCTGCCCATTTGCGTAAATCGTGGGCCCGACCCACAACGCCGGGATTACTTTCTTTAATGACTTCTACCAGAAGAGAGGCTAATCGCCGTTTAAGTAAGCGTTTACCCGTACTTGCTACCCATAAAGCACCTTGGGGGTTTCGAGGAGCTACTCTCAAATATTTGGTTAGAGCTTGCACTGGACATAGATTATGATGCACCCTTCCCCTTTTTAACGCCGGCACCGTGAACTCAGAAAACACGTGTGCACTATGCTCATTCTTGGCTATAAAACCTGGGGAGGGCGCAATGGAAATACATTCATTAAGTCTACCAAACCTAAGACAATTAGGTGTGTTGCTCATCGCCGCCAGCTAAGACACTCTGTTTCCGGTGGCCAAAGCCAAAAGGAAAACCGCCTTTTTTAAGAGTAATGCAAAGTCTGCAGTATTTTGGTACAGACGAGAGTGAAGCAAAGACAAAGCTTTGTCCAGTGACCAAGTAGGCATGAGCTGACGGGGAGGTGGGCGGAGTTTAAAACATGCTCTCATAAAACCTGTTTCCTCCGCTACCGGTATGGAAAGACCCGTAAGGTCTAAAAAGGGCACTCTAATCGCAGTTAAGTGATTTTTTAATGTTACCACAGATAAACGTTTCTGCTCAAACAGATAATTCAAATAATTAAAAACTAATGCCACTGAGGGTACAGTTTGTTCTGTTCTAACGATCCAAGAAGTAAAGGCTTGCCAATGTGATTGATACTGTCGTTTTGTAGACTGAGTATATTGATTGAGTAATTTATTGGTCACATCTCTACCGTATGGTGCTAGCCACTTGGCCTCCTGAATGTCCATAATGCAAAAGTCAGCGAGGTCGCTAGGTTGCCAATCGTGTCTAAGTGGAAATACCCGACCGGGAGCGATACCGGGTCCGGGCACCACATTTTCAATTGCTGGTACCACAACTGCGCCGGCCACAGGGGCGCGATTAGCGAGACTAAGCCTCGATAATCTCGTAGTTTGTTCACTACGTGGCACATTAGTGACGCATCTGGCGGTGGAAACAGATAGATGGAGCTCCATCTGTTCCAGTCTGTCACTAGGGCGTCTGGCCCCCCTGCCGGCGTTTTCGCCCGGCGGGTGAGGTATAGAGGGAGTTTGTGAGTCTCCTCGGACGCAAAAAGATCCACTTGTGGATGGGAGAGCTCTGCAATCATTAGGTTGAAAATTGGTTGCTTGAGCTCCCATTCTACTGTCGTGCTCTGTCTCCGGGACAGAGCGTCTGCCCAGACGTTCGCTACGCCTGGGAGATAAGATGCGTGAAGATAAATATCTAGACTGTTGGCTAGAGTAAAAATCTCTTCCGACACGTTTAGCAACTTCCTTGACCTCGTTGACCCTTGTTTCTGAATACAGTGGACTGCATTCAGATTGTCCATTCTGAAGGCCACCGACTTGCCCCGTAACGCCGGGCCGTGAGCCTGAAGGAAATACAAGGGGACTAGTAATTCTTTGACATTGATGTGAGAGATTTCTAAGTGGGACCAAAGCCCCTGACCCTGGTGCCCCTGATTTGACTGAAATCCCCACCCTATTGTGCCTGACGCATCCGTGTCTACCCATACCGTTGGTGGAGGAGAGGTCCATGACATTATTGAGTGCAATGTTTCCCTCTTCGCCCAGACCGCTAGTAAGGTGTGGATTAATTTCGGGATGGGCCATAATTTTCCCGCCGGTAAGAGCGGGAAATATTTGTTGCCTTCCAATATTAATCGTTTTACTTTCAACCGGCCCAACTTGACAGTTAGTTGAATCCAGTTGAGAGAGCCGACCAGAGACTCCCAGACCCTTCGCGTCGTAGTCAGACTGTGAAGAAACCTGAACAGTTTCCTGCGAAACCTGTTGCGATTGTCCACACTCTGACTCAGAGTGAGAGCGGCGGTGTCCCAGACCAGCCCTATCCACTGAATTACTCGTGAGGGAACAAGGTTTGACTTTACCAGATTTACCTTGAAGCCTAGAGTTTTGACATGATTTAAAATGATATTGACATGTTTTATGCATAATTGTTGTGTCTCTGCCACCACCAGCCAGTCGTCTAGATACCACAACACTCTGATCCCCTGTTTTAACAATGGCATCAGGGCTTGCCGGACTAGTTTTGTGAATAATCGAGGTGCTAGGTTCAAGCCGAACGGCATCCTCTGAAAAACAAAATTTTGGTGCCTGATCCGTAAGGCCAAAAACCTTTGAAATCTTTTGTTGACCGATACGTGCCAATAGGCGTCTGTCAGGTCTAGTGAACACATCCAACCTCCCGGTGGAAGTGTTAGCCTGATTTGGTGTACTGTTAACATTCTGAAAGATTCGTTGTGAATGTGAAGATTCAGATAAGACAGGTCTACGACCGGCCTCATCTGAACACTGTCCCTTTTGGGAACCAAAAATAGTTTGGACGTGAATACAGGGTAATTTGGTGGGACCGGGATGATGACATTCTTGGCAATCATTTCCTGGGCTAGTGACTCCACCTCTAAAGAAACAAAATTCGCCGTTGTCGGCTGACGTAATCGAGGTCGCCGGAGCCACTGCCAAGTGATGCCTTTGCGTGCCACCATCCGTGCCCAAGTGTTTAACGGCCATGCTTGGTGACACGTTCGGAACGACCCAGTTAGCAGACAAGGGTTCGCCGGCTGTACTACCCTCGGTTCCTCCGGCCTTAAGGTAGGCACCGGGAGTGAGAGAGACTTTAGTTTTTTGATGGTGGGGTTAGTGGTGCTGGACGCTTTGCCGGCTGGCTGGTGTTGGCCGAAGACTGGCCCTGACCTGGTTTATTCTGGCCGCGTACTCTCTGACCTGAAAACCTACTCTGTCTATGCCTGTACTGACCCTGGGGGGAGTGGGAGGACTTAGGCGGAAGAAAAGGTTTAGATCCCCCTGGCTGAGCTTTAGTAGTAGGCCTGGGTTTGGGGAAGTTAAATGCAGGTTTCTTAGAAGGGGTGGGACTGTGCTTAACGGCCTGTGCCATATTGAACACCGTTCGCCACGCTGCAGGGGTCATTAAAGAGGGAGTAAGCACTGGTGACATAACCACCTGATTAGCAATGCGATCAGGTAGCTTGCGAACTAACGACATCCTAAGATCTTGTCGTGCTCGTACCGCCTCAAGCAAGGCGGTGCGTATGTCACCCAAGGATTGGATTGACGACTGAAGAATCAGTCGCCGGGATAACTCAACCGATCTTCGAGCATCCGCATCTGCGATTGCCTGAGTGGACCGTAGTAAAGACTTAGCCACCTGCTGAGATACTATGTACTGCGAGAACAGGCGAAAAGCTTTTCCCCGTAGCCTAAATTCTCTGTCTAGGTGAGTAGGGGTAGGGGTAGTGAACGGGTCCTTCAGCTCACAAAGATTAATCTTAGGGGCAGCTAGAAATGAAAACAAAGCTGACGGGACTCCGCCGGCAGAACCCACCGGCATGGAGAACCATGAATGAGTATCTTGAGGGATCTGGTGGGAAGATTTAGAAGTGAAAGTGGTTGCAAAGTTTTGAGCCTCTACCTCCCAATCTACCCAAGGTCCTGGTCCCAACTGTCCCACCTTCAAAACTGGATTAGCTGCGTCGTCTGGGACGGTCTGTAAATCTAGTTCAGGAGTGAGAGCTGACAGAGTCTTAATATCATTAAACCCATCCAGCTTAGACCAGTCTGAAAATAGTTTTGAAGCTGAGGCAGGGGGTAAAGCAGGCTTAGAAGCATACACAAAATAATCTTGGTGATAATAACTAGGTATAGCCTTGATGTTTACGTCCAGAACATTACCCAAAGTATCCACGGCCCTTAATTTCTTTGACTTATTGCCCTGGATGACCCACTCACGCGGTACCGGGAGTTCCCCTGACAAGGTAGGTTGGGCAAGCTCTGGTTTAGAGGGGTTCAAAAGAACCCATGACTCATCTGGCCCATAAAGTAAGGGCATAGCTACCTTTCTAAGAGGCGCTTTGTCTAGAGGGGGTGGATTGACATCCGTTATGACCCTGACATTTGAAGTTGTCAATGCCGCCGTAGCAGGCCTAGTGATCCCTGAGGTTAACAGAGTGGGAGGGTTAGGGATCTTAGATAAATCAATCGAAGTCATCAGAGGCCGTACCGTAGAACTTGTCGTGGGAGCCCCCAAGTCCATTGTGGGGTTTTCCTGTTGTTGGCCAAAAAATTTAGATAAAGCATGAGTAAGCAGCCCATTAATTTCTTGTGCCGTAACAAACTGGTTGTGATGAAGAACTTACAGGTGAATCATTAGTATCCTGTGCGGCGTCCAAGCCTGAGCCTGACCCTTGTCCTTCCATCTCCGAAATTATTGAAACTTCGTCTTTCTCCTCCTGATCCTCCTGAGAAGACCCCGCCGAGGCAGGGGTACCTTGTTGCCAAGATAAGTCTGGGATAGAGGATGGGATCGCCGCGTCCCTGTGGACATCGGCTACTGTGTGACTCGTTTGAGTCGGACGTGGGTGGTCAGACCCTGGTTGAGCAAACCGCCAAACACCGAGGCCCTGGCCTACGCTCTCTTGAGAGTCTGAAACATTCTCAATTACTGAACCCCCTGAACTTTCCAATTCCAGGGTTAAAATATTAAGTGGCAAATCCTCTTTTGGGACAGGCGCTGCACTGGACTCTTGGGCCTTAACACAAACTCTGTCTGAGGTAGAGGTACGATGAGATGCACTAGAAGTTGGTGAATGTCGAGAGGACTTCCGTTTATGTGAATCCTTTTTGGAGGATTTATGGCTACGGTGTGACCGCGAACTATTCTTAGATCTGGAGGATTCCTCGCCGTGACCACTGGTGGAACCTTCCGTCCTACTCTTCTTACTCGCCGGTGAAGAGGCACGACTAGATGACTGGTGTCTAAGAGGAGACCTAGACCGAGATCTCGCCCGAGACGAGGAGGCGGATACCGGGGGTGTAGGCTCTCTTGGGCGTTTAGGTGTAGCAGCAGAAGATACAGAACCCTGACCAGTCTCCGCCGGCTTAATACTCGTGACTCTAGAGGAACGTTTAGGGGGAGGGTTGTTCGGAGAGCAATCTATCCCAAAGTGGGACGTTGTCACATTGAAGTGATTTATGCGCAACAATGGTAGTGTAGGCTGACATCTGTTGCCTGACCTCTCTCAACGCTACCGCCGCGGCCTTATCATTATCACAAAGGACCTTTACAGCTAATTGGGAGCAAAAAGAACAATTACGCATAACCCAGAGACCCCTTGAACGGTCTAGACATTTAACACACCTTATGCAAAGGGTATGCGCAAAAATAGGGATACCAGCACAAGCAGGGGTAGTGCACAAAGCAAAAACTGGGGCCACGGTAGCCATGACAGAGACTGGTGGGAGAAAACTACCGCCGGGTCTGTATTGGTCCGCCGGAGCTCAGCTCTGGAAAAAAAGAAAATTTCCAGGAATTAATGCTCATAAGGTTAACCCAACATGTTCGCACACAAGTGTTAATAACCCGCCGGGTAACGAGATGTAATGACACAACGAACACAGCTCGCTACGCGGCGGGGTTCAGAATATCTAAACAAATCTTTTGTTAAAGAAAGTGAAGAATACCCTCTGATATAATATAACGGTCCAGCATGGCGCTTATAGTCTCTTGGTGGTGGTGACTGTCTCAAGATTCAATTTTGTAACAAAGCAACCCCCCATAAAGATGCCGGCCCTTGAAATATTTTAGTAGAATAGCACAGGGCAGGATGAAACGAGATCTGATGTCTAACGAATTGTCACAAAAGATCGCCGTAAGTTTGAAGGCGGCGATACCTAATTGTATCACTAAATTAAGTGGTTAAATCGAAATCGAATTTTGTAAATTCCTTAGTTCCTCCACCTAGGAGCACCCACCGGGTGTGAAGAATCGATATTAACCTAATTGAACCTTCAATCGCCGTAAGTGTAAAGGCGGCGATACACATAGTATCACTTAAAAAGGATTGGTTAACTAACTGAAAGACATAAGTCGTTCATCCCACCCTACCCCGGTACACCCGCCGGGTGAGATGTCCAAACGTTAACCCCATAAGTTCCTGTCCCCACTTCTTTGTAAAAGATCGCCGGGGAGGAAAGCCTAAAACAACAGCTAGGTTTTTCATGTGGTTTTTGTAAAACCGGGTAGAAAAACTACATAACGTATGTCCGCATGAACAACGTTTTATAGATGGGTACAGCCATCCCGCCGGGAATCAAAGGAGGCCTGAAACCAGGCACCCACAGAGACGCAGTCCTGGAGAGCCACAGACACCCCAACGCCGGGGAAAACAAGCCAGTGTTAACAACCACGTGTGGCCCAACACGGCTCTCGGCCGGGATTTTTTCATGGTGAAACCGAGAAAAAACCCGCCGGAAGGAAACCCACCCTGAACAGACACCGTCTGAACAAACAAGAGACACGAGGAGAGCCACGCACGACTAACCCAAGGTCACTCAATAATCCGTGGAATTAGCCAATACACAACTAAACCAGGAAACAATTATAGTCCGAGGAATTAGCCAATACACAACTAAAACCCGGATACACATGACACAGTAGGGCATATTTATAAATAATAAACAATAACACTAGTACATGTGGCAAAGCTACGAGCGGCTGGCTAGGCCTAGGTAGACGGCATAATAAATGTTGAAATATACACAAACACTGGAAATATCACAACAGGAACCACCGCCAACACACCACCGTAGCAAATACTTCCGACAAAGGGAAGGCTGACTCGGGACCCAGAAAAAACTTCACCAAGTGAAGAAAAATACGCTGGGAACGTCAGAAAACAAAGCTTACCTCATCAGCAAGATAAAAGGCAGCAATAAATAACGCGTAGTGAAAGCCGCCTGCATCACAAACTAACTCAACTGTGAAAAAGTTCACATGTCCACAACGGGACCACGAGGGTACATCCGAAATAGATGCCCCATACACTCGACCCAAAATACACTGCACTGCGGACAACCAGCCCAGGACACTCCTGCTATGCCTATCCTAACCTTACTCGATACATCCTGGAGTAAACAAATGAGAAAAAACTCACTAGGGACGCAACGAATGCGGAACTAGCGGAGCGTTGGGAGGTACGTCCGGGCAGGCTGAGCGCAGAGCAGAGAAGGAGGAATGACGCCTGAATCAGCGTCTGGTCAGAGATCCACACAAGTACATCCACGATATGATGGAAAGCTTATTAGATAGTTATTCTTATTTTCTTTTTGTTTTTATTTTTTACGAAGTTTTTTCGTAGTGAGAACCCAATTCATAATGACTGAAGCCATGAGTGAGGTCGCGTGCGCTCATGATGAAGGCTCCTCAGTTTTTAAATGCTCTGCGCGGTAGATTCAAAACTACGGCGGATTAGTGTTTGAAGAGGATGCCTTATGTAATAGGCATGTTCGTCAATGATGGAGGGGCCACTAATAAATAATGAATTGCCTTTATCAATTAGACAGCTGAACTCCATAGACTCTTTCAAAAAACAGTTGAAAACCTTTCTCTTCTGTAGGAGTTATGATCTTGCAAGTGGCACAGTGACAGGTCGTTACAGACTCTAACTGCTGCCATGTTAAATAATTGTTGTTGCTTGAACTACAGGTGAACTGCACCACACTTCTCTTGATTGTGGTGCACTGAGTTACGAGCGCTAGTGAATTCCTCTGGAAGAACTGGCGCTTGCAAGAAATAAAAGACCAGCAGATTATTATTATTATTATTATTATATATATACCGGTATATATATATATATATGTGTGTATATATGTATATATATGTATCGTCATCATCAGTCATTAACCCTTTGATTACCAGCGACGTGTGTTATATTGTATTCTAGCTATATTTAGACGACATCACTCAGCTTAGGAAGGATATGGGGTAGTTAAAGGAGTTGATTGAGATAGTGTGAAGCCTTATAAGCACTAGAGATCCTTCCTAAGCTGAATAATATCGTCTAACAGTTTGCAAAATATGATAAAAAGGACATCTCTGGTGCTGAATGGGTTGAAACCATGTCCCACATTGGCGAACTTGTGCAGCGAACCCATTGCGAATGGTTCGCCGACGACATCGTTTTTGTTTTTTAGGCGATAAGTTAAGGGGAGACTGGAACACCAGGGGTCAAACAATCGAATCTTCAAAAACTGTCTAAAATGCTTCTATTGTCCTTAGAAAGTAATTTTATAAGCTTCCTGTATCATACAAAGCCGTTGGTGTGGTGGCAGGGCATGGGCAAGGCACTATATTCTCGCGGAATATGGCCTCTTTTCATCTGAGGGAAATCTGAGCCTATATGGCAACATCTGGCAACCTTTATCCCAGGACACAACAGAATACCCTCGCCACCAAGTTCCAACATTCAGGGTGTGTCCAGAATTGAGGGGGAGTGCACGTGCATTTCCCACCTGCCTGGCCTTGTGGGGTCCCTTTACTGTGACTGACACGCCCCGTATCTCAATACTAGAATTGTACAATATAAAAAAATCGTATAAAATCCAGTTTTTATCATATTTCCTTACAAACTTGCGAATCTATAGCTTATGATCTGGAAATTAATGCTATGAACTCAGAATTTCATATGCATATTTTCAGAATGTACAGATCCATATATATGAAATATTCAGCAGCGGCGGAGGGCGGTGCATTATAAAATGACGTGACATGACATGACTTGACTTTAGGCAATGCAAAAAAAAATACTTCATAGCAGGGTAAGTCTATCATTAAACTATTCACAACCCAAATTTGATATATTTCAGAGTAATATTAAGGCTGCAAAATTAGTAGAACTTTGTGACATGACATGACATGAGCCTTCAGATTGTAGGAAAAGACGGAGAACTGAAAATACAAGTAGTATGTGAGGTTTCAACTTTATATTCACAATATTGTGCTAATTTTTTTCTGACGGTGTTTCAGTCTCCCCTTAAAGGTCAATTCCAGGGATGAAACCTATTCAAACTACAATGTCCATTGGAATCTGCTTGGTTTAGGGGTATGATACTGAAGAACTTTCATTAAAGTGTCCCAACAACATAGAAATATAGCTTATCTAAGTTATTTTATGTGGCGAGCACTGGAGTATTTACCATGACGTCACTATTGTCAATGGCGGGAACACTCTACAAGTGACTTGGGTGAATCTGTAGTCTTTTTTTATGCGAGAAACTCTTATAAATTGTATGCATGTTTACAGCTCAACATATGGCTTAATCACTGTGGTCAAGGGACTGCGATATATAAAATTCACAGAAAACGATACTATCATTAAGAAATAGGCCTTACAAGCCACCTCCCTGACTCTGGACCAGGATAAACATTCATAAAACACTGCCTGTATGTTTATTGTTGGCGTGATTGGATTATTTCTTGATGTGCACCACATCTTCAAGACCTTGTTCGATGTTTTGCAGATCTTGATGTTATTAAATTGAAAGGTACTATTTAAGGAAAACAAACCTGTACAAGAGCGTGTGCGATGGGGGGCGAAATATCCCATTGTTTACATTGTCGTCACACGAATCAGCTGGAACACGCCCAACTGACGGCCGAGGATGCCAACGGCGCTATAAATTAGTATTTTTTCTGGAGATTAATTATTTTATATTGATATTGTTCATGTACATATTACAGTATTTTCATGCCAAGTTATGACCCTGTGTTAAACTTCGTTTTTTTTTTTTGGCATTCCTGTACTTCACCTTTAAGGCGGTGTCCAACAGTGGCGAACTTTGGCAGCGAACCCGCTGCTAATGGTATTAGCATGTGTTTGCCAACCATTGCTCAGCAGCTCCTCAACTCGCTAATCATCACCAAATGCGCCAGAGCTTCTCTTAAGCCTCGCCATACTTCGCCACTTCCCAACGGTCAACCAAATTTTAAGCAATTATTATAATAATTGATGGCAAAATGAAAGTTCGTTGGAACGTTGCACTGCAATCGCGGGCTTTGCATGGCATGCGCACGGCATATTCTTTTTCTTTTTCTATGTGAGTGAGGGAGACAAAAGCAAGAACTGCCTGTAGCGAGTGCCTACCCCAGAGTACAAAGAGTGACAGGGCCAAAATCAAGGGATGTTCGAGCCAAAATGCCTGGACAATAGGAGTTTGAAGCAATTTAAGTCATAGGAAGAGGGAATTACTGATTCTGGGAGAGAGTTCCAGAGCTCAGCTGTTGAATAGAAGAAAGACTGAGAGTAATGTTTCACTCATGGGTTGGAGAGTTTCACAGAGTAGGGGTGGGATTGTGTTGCAAGATGGGTGCTACGTGCTCTACGAAGAGGTGGTATACACTGGGAGAGCTCTGAGGAGCACTGATTATTGTAGTAGCGATAGAATAGCGAGAGAGATGCAACACTGCGGCGAAGAGAGAGAGATTGCAGAGAGTTGGTGAGTAGAAGAGAGTTAATGATACGAAAGGCCTTCCTTTCTACTTTGTCTTTGAGTGCTGTGTGAGAGGATCCTCCCCACACATGTGAACAATACTCAATACAAGGATGGACTGTGCCCCTGTACAGAGCATGAAGCTGTGCAGGGGTAAAGAACCCCTTGAGGCGGTTGAGCACACCCAGCTTTTGGGAGGCTGCTTTAGCAAGACTGGTAATATGGTCCCTCCAAGTAAGAGCACAACAAAAAGAGATACCAAGAATATAGAGAGAAAAAAAAAGTATTGATTTTTGTATTATTGAAGAATAATGGATAGTCTTCTGGGAGTTCCGGACGGGTAGATAGATGGTAAAATTGGGTTTTGGAATCATTAAAGGCAACAAGGTTTTCTCTGCCCCAATTGGAAATAGTAGTTAGAACAGAAGATAAGTGTTCTATGGCTTCATTAAGTTTGTTTTTGAGGGATTGCTGGCTGGGGCGTTCTGGAAAACTAATTGAGTAGTGTAAGGTATAGTCTTCTGCATATGAACGGATGGGACTGGAGGTACAGTTGAGAAGATGATTTATGAAAATTAGAAAGATAATAGGAGATAGGACAGAGCCCTGAGGAACACCGGAGTTGATAGGATGAGGAAGTGAACGATGGCCGTCCACAACCGCAGCTATGGAACGGCCGTAAAGTACATTAGAGACAAAGGCACAGATGGAGGGATAGAAACCGAAGGAGGGTAGTTTAGAAATTAAAGATTTGTGCCAGACTCTATCGAAGGCCTTCGGTATGTCTAGTACAATAGAAAAGGTCTCACTGAAGTCCCGAAAGGAGGATGACCAAGAGCTAGTAAGATATGAAAGATCACCAGTAGTGCGACCCTTAAGGAAGCCATACTGGCGATCTGTGAGCACATTATGAGAAGAGAAATGCTTAAGAAATTTGGAAGCAAGAATAGTTTCAAAAACTTTAGAGATGCAAGAGATGAAAGCAATTGGACGATAGTTGGAGGGTTGATAGCGGTCACCCTTCTTTGGGACAGGTTTAATTAGAGCAAACTTCCAGCAGGAAGGGAAGACCTTAGAGGAGAAACAGAGACGAAAGAGTTTGCCTAGGCAGGGAGTCAGCACGGAAACACAGTTTTTGAGTACAACAGGAGGAACATCGTCTGGACCGTACGCCGCCTTAGTATTAAGCCCAGAGAGGGTAGAAAGTACATCTTTACAAGAGATTAGGATACTAGGCATAAGTAGAAGAGAGGGGGGGTGGAGAGGGAGCAATAGCACCGGAATCATCCAAGGTAGAGTTTCTAGCAAAAGTTTGAGTGAAGAGTTCAACTTTGTCAGAGGAAGAAGTGATGGTTGTGCCATCAGATTGGAAAAGGGGAGGGAAAGACGAGGAAGAACAATTGTTGGAAAGGCTTTTGGCGAAATGCCAGAAAGCTTGGGAAGAGCTAGAGTTGGATAGTTCAGTGCATTTATTATTGATGAAAGAGTGCTTAGCAAGTCGAAGAACAGATTTGGCTTGATTCCAGGCAGAAACATAGGAAGAATGAGATTCTTGAGTTTTAAGGCGTCGGTACCTTTTGAATGCTTCCTTCTTGTTGCGGACAGCACTACATAGAACAAGCTTGAGTAAACCAAGATTGTTTTGCATAGACTGAGAGAAAGATAATGGAATGTACGCTTCCGTGCCCGAGAGGATTACCTCGGTAATGAGTTCAGCACTCTCCGTGGGTCCCCGGCCACGGAAGCAGAAGTCATTCATTGGAAAATCAAAGAAGTACTGCCGAAGAGCCTCCCCGTTGGCAGCGCTAAAGTGCCACAAGTGCTGCCGGCTGGGAGGATCAGGTGGCCGAACTGGAGAGATAGGACAGGTAACAGATAAGTGTATGGTCGGAGGAGCCCAAGGAGAGAAAACATTGACAGTATAAGAAGATAGGTTAGAAGTCAGAAATAAGTCAAGAATGTTGGGCCGATCTCCAACACGATCCCGGGATATGGGTGGGTTGCTGGACCAGCTGCTCTGGGCCATTTAGGATATATATATTCATATATATATATATATATATATATATATATATATATATATATATATATATATATATATAATTGTTACTCTATCTACTACACTTTCAGAAATATAGTGTACTTTATTTGTCTCATACCCCCATATCTATTACTACATCAGCTGTTCTCAGTGTGCATAAGCGGCGGAGATCGAACGGAAGCTCTGAGTTTTGACCAACGCATTGAGTCACTGGTAGGCAGTGTGACCCACTTAGTGGTGACTCATGTGAGCCGTGCCCTCAGCCCCGCTCACCGCCTAGCCTTTACCACTGCCCTCTGTGCCGCCATTGCTACTCACCAGGATACCCTCAAGTCACACACATGGCGCCTCATCCTCGATCCATCCACTCTCGACCAGGTTGGAATTGTCATGATAAGATTACATTTATTGCAAGTGTAAGATAAACTATATTCCACACCAACCTAACTGACAACTAAGCCACATCCCTTCAACCACTACCCGTGATTTGAGCCGGAGGTCCACAGTGGTAGTAACTGAGGGGGCGTTGTTTGATTGTCTCGTTGGCTGGTGCAGAGCATAGTTACTTCAAGCGATTGATTTAATTCAGTAGAATGGGAGTTAGGATTGCTAGTAATGAAGTAAGGAAGTACTTGAAAGTAATTAATTGTTATCTGCAATAGTTTCATTAAAGATTGCTTTAGTAAAACTGGAATGAGTAACTTTTCTTAGCCAAGCTTTATAGAAATAACATTTTAATAATGATAATGGTTAGAATTTTGTATGTAATATGTAGATTTACTCCCACCCATAGATAATAAGCTGCTTGGATAAAACAAATATTTTTGATATTATTTACAAATAAACTAAGCTCTCTATCAAACTTTTTAGTGTTGTGATGTATGTGGCATTATTTTCAAGCTCAGTGTAAAGCTGTTTCCTGATTTAGTTTTTTTAACATAAGCCATTTCATAGACTTGACACATAAATGGAACTTTGCAGTATGGGACCCAACATTGGAAAACGAACCCCCCAGGTCGAACCTCGAAACAGCGAAAATGTGATATTTTCGCGGTGTCAAGGTCGAACTTGGGGGTTCGTTCTCCGATTTTGGGTCCCTTACTGCTAAGTTCCATTTTCGTGTCAAGTCCAAATCTATTGTAGTCTATGGCCATTTATATCTGCTTGGCAAATTTAGGACTTCTTTGTTGAAATTAGAGACATTAACAAAGCTTATCTTACTGTAAACCCAGTTAGATCTTGGTTAAATATTATGTATTGCATTCTTTGTGGAACCTCTTGCTTTTTCTCTAGGTAATTTTAATTATGTAAGATTATTGAGAAATTAGTAGCTTCTACTATTTTGAAATATTCCATGTGTTTCAATTAGCAATACTGCTGGCTAAATTAGATACTAGAAGTATTTATATTTAGCTTCAGGAAATTAATGGTTATTGCAAATTGACACTCCTCTATTTTGAAAGCAAATGATTGTCATTTCAAATATTCATAATTAACTTTTGCTTCATAATTATTGAACTAAATCATTTACATTAGTTGTGCTCATGTAAGGTATTTTAATAGCTTACTACTGCTTGTTGGCATTGTAGCTTAAAGCAAGAAGTATCCGTCTCCTTGATGTATTGCTTATGCAGCCTTTGTGATCATGTAACTAGTATACCTAATTATGGGCCTATATATTACATTTTCTATCTTCATTAATTTACTTATCAATTTATTTCACAAAAATCACCTCCATATTTTCATCCCATTCTTCTTTTCCTTTTAAAATCAGAACAAAATAACATGTAGCAGCTGCAGTACCAAGCCAAAGTACCGTTTCTTGCAGAAGTTCGTTGTTGACTAGTATATAATTAGTTTATTTTATTTAATTACAAAATAATTATCCTGATTATAAAATGCTTGTCTTTTCCTTGAAGAAATCTTTATTTATTTAGTGAAATCTCTTAAAGTACATTACATTAACCATTGTTTGGCGGGACCGGACTTAAGTCCGTATCTAAAAATCTGGACTATATGGCGGGGCCTGACTTAAGTCTGTGTGCAATTTTTGAGCAAGAATGGCTGTGAGAGAGAGACTAGCGACGGGGAAGGAGCGTAGGTTACCTCGTGACCGCTCGGCACAGAGCCCGTGCGCCTACTGACATCTACTCCACACACATCCACCCTCCCTACCTCGCCACACAGGGAATTATGTGAGGAAATTACCGTATTTTAGGATTTTTTCTCTCGTGTTGCACGATCGTTGCAAGAGAACGCGTGGTCGTAGAAGGATGGTTCTGGTGTCATTGGAAAGCTCAATTTACGCCCTTTCAGGGATACATAATTGTATTACGCTCTGGCTCTTGTTTATGCATGAAAAAGAGCATGGAAACTAGGCCATTTAGGGTTAAAAAAAAACGCTAGGCGGGTAGTGGAAAAAAACTGACGGGCCCGCTCGTAATGTGTTAAATATATGTATGTACTATATTCAATCAAGCATATGAAAAACAAATAATACTGTTATGTAAAGTTCAAGTTGACGTTGATGTAAATGCGCACACATGTTGTTTTGTATAGCCTTACTGCGTTAGCAATCCTATATATTTTCACGCAAATCTGAAATTGGGTACATTGGAATTGTAATGTATTATATAATTTTGTTTTACTTTTAACCCATCGGCTGCAGGAGACGTTCTGGAACGTCCTGGCAATATAAGTCAATTTACAGGCTCTTAAAGCCTCTTAACCCTTGTCTAGTGGGGGGTTTTGGGCTTATTTGGGCATATTCAGGCCCTCCTGAATAATAAATCAGGTATCTGCATGAAAAGAAATGTATTCAGCAAAAAAAATAGGCGCTAAAAGCTTCAAAATGAGACCAGAACGAGCTACGTAGCACTTGTGGTTCTCATACAGTGATACCAGTAACATGGGAGTTTAGCGTATAGCGGCATATTTTTCCCAGCTATGCTCACTACTGGCTACACTGCCGGCCTCTCGAGAACACAGGGAACATGAGTTAATGGGCGGCGGTAAGCCCTGGGAGTCGGCTGTCTGGCCCGCTGCGCTCCCGGCCATTTGTACTAAATTTTAACCTTTTAAAAGCCTTAATAATGCTCCTTGCTTGCTGCAAATTGGAGGCGGACTTAAGTCCGCCCCCGATCTTTAAGGGTTAAAGCATGTGGGGACGAGTGTAATAAGAGAGCGGGAGCGTGTGAAGCTCCCTTCCGCTCTCCAGCATGGCTGCTGGGGCACTGAGACTCAGGCCTCACATCTCGCGAGACAATGCAGCGCCGCCAAAGGCAAATGTAGTGCGACATTGCCCATAATTAGCGAATATTTGCCGATGTCTATGGTAGCACTGCAGGTGAATCCCGCGCGCTACGAAGCTCGTTCTGGCGTCATATTGAAGCTACTTTCTTCTAGTTCTTAGCTGAATAAATTTAATTTAATTCAGAATCTTGTTTAATCATTCAGGAATGCCTGAATGAGCCCTAATATAGCGGAAACAGGCAGAAATATGCCCGCAGCGTAAGTGTAAATTGGGTTCTATCATTTATATTAATACACATCAGCCATTTGAGTTACTGACGAGTCGATTATTATAATTTCATGCTTGCATTAATAAGTATTATGAGCATCAATTATCTCATGATAGGATACAAAACTCATATATTTGAAATATTTTCAATAATGATAATTATAAATTAGATCATATATACCACCTTAATTAATAGGCCATTATTCTACACCAAACAGCGTTTTCTTTACATGCAAACATGTTCTGCTACAAGAACACAATCTGCAACTTTAACAACTTTAATCTGCTTTACCATCAACATCCTCTTACGGTGCGTCTCCATCAGTGTCTTCATCCATGGCCCCCTCTCTTTTACTAACCTCTCCTGCCTACCTTTCTACCCTTGCCTGCCTGCCTTGCCTGGGTGCTGCCTGTGTGTGTTTAGGCAGGGACGCTGACTGCTGCTATGACCGTGGACCCGGAGCTGGAGCTCATAGCAAGTGACCTGCTGAAGGGCACCCGCATCCACCTGGTCCTGCACGATTTGGTTACGGTAGGCAACTCTCTGGGTAGCCAATCAACGCCCAGTGCGGTTGCTAGGGATTTTGGTTTATCAATATTGCATTGTTAAACTACACTTAACTCTTTCAGAATACGATGACACAATATGAATTTATTTTGGGTAAAACTAGACGATTATATTTATTTTTAGAAAACCCTCTACATTATTAAGGTGGTGAAGACTATCTCTATTAACATTCTGACATCCAAAATCGTAGGATTGATACATCATACAGTCGTCTACTGATAGCCAACATAAAAAGGAATAAAAACGGCATTGTTTACTACAAGAGTTAATATAATTATAATGAGGTTGTCGGGTGGCATAAGCCGTTTTCGTATAAATTCTCACGAGTGAGATCATGGATGAATAATTAATGACGAAAAGTAAGTAATTTACTAATTAAATCACCTATTACCTCGCTAATATACCTTAAGCCATGGCTTACCCTGAATGACGCAAATGTCCGGCTCTGCCATATATTTGTAACAGACATAATAACCTAAACATGTTTTACTTGAAGTTTCTCGTATAACCTCTGCTTACATTTTGTCTGTATATATTGATTGTTAATCTTTTCTATTATTAGTGATTTTTTTATAAAATTAATTGTTCTTGTTAAAAGAGTACTCTTTGTTTAAATATGTTGTAGCTTCTTCATATTTGCAATTATTACACTTTATTTTATGGTATCTATTAAATTTTGATAGTGTCAATTGCTTACCTTTTGTGATATCCTGAATGTATTTGTTTTAAATATGAAGGTTATTTGTAGGGTAGTAATTGGTCAGGGTCATGTGAAGCATGCTATGCTTACAGGTACTGTACCTATCCGATAGCACTATCGTTAGTGAGTGTTGTATGTATTGTGTACTATTGTTAACATCTTGTCAAATTGCAAACGTGCTTTAAATACATTTGAGCATAAATTGTAGTTTATATATTCATACAGAATTTAGTAAAATTTACCAGAACGTCCTGAACTTCCCAAATTGACTAATTCCATGAACGTGACGATAGTGCGCTGTTATATGTGTGATTATTTTGCTTGGGAAATGGATTAACTTGCTCATATAGTGAAGTACACCCTATGTGGTGGTTTTGTGTATTTTTATTTCAAAATTTAATTTGATTAAAGCGTTTTTTCCACGTAACGTTTTTTATAAGTAATTTTGCCTTTATATTGTGTCGTCCCTGTTTTGGTTTGTTTATTTTGTAAGGTTTACATTATAATATCCAATTTATGAAATATCTGTAGCTAGTAATGAACTACTTAATCGTAACAAAAACATACAAAACTTCATGTTTGGTATACTTAAGATTAGTATCATAATTTTAATTTATTCTAAAGCAGATAATTTTTTTAACTGGCAATGCTAGTTTGCAGCATATACATAGACATATGGAATATTGTTTATTAGTCAATAAAGCAAGCTTAAGACTTTAATTAAATAGTTAGCATGAACCATTAATTCCCAGTAAATGTATATAATTTATATAACGATTTCAGCTGTTTAATGTTCCTATAATTATTATGTTGAGATATACCGCTGACTCTTACTTCTCTAGAACTAGTGACGTTGAATGCTATATACCTCTTGTTTTGATTTGTAGTTTACTTAGTTATATTTTACATTTCCCTTTTGTATTGTAGTTTACGATATTTACTGTTTTCTCGTGAATTCTATGATATATTTTGTATTGGGAGTACTTGATTAGTATAACTTACGCTTCAAAATGATTTTAACATAAAATAACAATTAATCTGAATGATATATATGCTAAATTAAATAAACAAATACTGGATGACGATAAAACTAGCAACAACGTTTTAAATATATGCTTAACTATAGTTTTAATCAACTGAAAGACATTTTATCTCTAATCTAGTTGAAGTGAGGCTAATTTGAGTATACTTAGTTTTATGTACACATTTTGGTTAGTATATACAGGTGAACGGTATGTATTTGTTTATATACAACACATGAGAAATAATTATAACCTAACACCAGCAGGGTGATAATACCAACACAGATCCCAACTACATACTGTGCACCTTCAACCAGCTCATATGTCACCAGTTTTCAGTTATTTAAATTTGTTTAATATATATATATATTTTTTTTTTTTTTTTTCATTTTTTTCATTTGAATATAATAGTGAAGCATAAAATCGTTATTTTGAAAATGGCGCCGGAAACAAGAGTGTTTATTCTTGGACGATTTTCACTCACATAAATTGCATCTAATGCAATATACTATAACTCAAGAGATAGAGGAAAGACTAATCTAGATTATTATTGCAGGAAAACTCACAAAATCTTGAGTTATCATAGTGAAATTAAGTGCCGACTACAATTTATTTTTTAAACTTCATCTGAATTTGCATGGCCGTATTTCAGTTTTTTAAGCTGTGACAATAGGTATTTATATATGAAATAAGAATACTTACTCATGCACTTTCCAAAACCAAATCAGAATTTATATATCGTCAATAGTTTTCTTAGTATGAATATTAAAAAAACAAAATATTGGTCAATATACAGTATATGTTTCCCCGGTGGTACTACTTTCCTTGTCGTGGTTGGGGGCTTTGGGGCTGGCGACTGGAGCTTGATGGGGGATGGTTGTGGTAATTTCCCTTCCTCTTCCCTCTAGCTTTCGTCGTCTGCTTGACTAATTTTGAGTAGTTTTTCTTTCCTCTTTCTATGTTTTCCCCTTCTATTCTTATTCTGTCCCATTTGGTTGTCCTCGAGCAACCTATATCACATGCCTCCCCGGCCTGGCTAGGTATTAGGCTCATGACCTGATTTGTCTGACTCGATTCCCCTCAGTAGTGCATTTTTATTTTGCATCTCGCTGTGATTTTTTCTACCTTCGACCTGATCTCTCATTCTTTGCCCTGGTCACTTCTTGGTTGGTGTTGCAGTGTAGCAGTTCTTGCCTCATCCTTCGGCCTTGCCCTATGAGAGCTCTGATGTGGAGCTCATGTGGTCCGGCTGAACTGGTGAAAAGGCGAGAAATGTCTGCGTGTCTTCACCTTCCTCGATTTGTTCCCCTCCTGCCCTTCCCTATCTATCTTGACTCGTTTAGTTATATATCTTGATCGAATCCTTTGGGCCAGCCCTATGAGAGTTCTTTTGTGGAACTCAGTGGTCTGGCTTAACTAATATTTAAAAAAAAAAAAAAAAAATTTATATATATATATATATATATATATATATATATATATATATATATATATATATATATATATATATATACCGGTGTATATATACCGGTATATATATACCGGTATATATATATATATACCGTATATATATATGCAGTATATATAAATACATACCTTCAATGCAATAATACATTCATAATGTGAATTATACAGTGATGTAGTATAGGTCAATGCATCAGAAAGAAAATATAATGATGACCAACTTCATTAACCTAAATTTGTCCCTATACATAACACTTGTACCGGTCAAAAAAAGCTCTACTCACCGTAAACCTGTAGTTATAGGTCCATGTTACCGTCAGTATTTTTTAATTACAAAAAATATTAACTTGTGTTTGACTAATAATAATACATAATATATATCTAATGATATAAACCACTCCTGACCGCTCTGGGAGACTCGATTTAAAGAGGTGACGCAGCGTATTTCATTGTCTGAATGCTGGGGCGAGGTGTATTTTCCTTTACCTCTAGCAGAATTTATCATAGCCCAATATTGAACGCTGATCGCGTTGTGTTTGTGCACCAAATTTCCGAAGGCTCACCCACTTTGGTTGTACACTTTAGGTAAATCCTCCAAACCACTTGATATACGGTCCTGATCTTCAGGAAGCAAAAATTCTTACTATTTCTACTTGTTGAACTTGGAAGGCCTCCTTGAGCATAAGCAAGCCTTAAAATAGGTTCAATAGGCATGTGTGCCTCATTTCAAGCCGTTCGTCACAGGACGAACACAATGTCCGCATCAGTGAATACACCTACTGGAAAGTCACAGGATTACTATGGAAAATGTATGTTGTGGGAAATGTATGATGGCTTTACTGTTTTAATTTCGAAAAGACTTCAAGCCAGATATTTAGTGAATAACCATGTAGCAGTTAATGCATGCCCAGTGATTGCAGTGATAGTAGGGCTTACAGATCCTCAAGTAAGATAGACCGAGTGTCTAAATTTGTCTGTAATCGCCATTTGGTGCTGTAAGTATGAAACAATGTGGTGATATTTGGCTTCTGACCAAGTAAAATTTAGACCCAATGACCTAGCTATATATCTTGCACCAGAGTTGCCATATATCATAGGTGTTGACATACTTTAGTATAATGATAGGCTACTGATAACAGTGGCACCTATTTGGCGGAAGTTAGCCAATCTCTGTTACACTGGGGTTCTCTAGTATGGCTTAATTAAGGACGATAACCGAATGATTCGTTGCATGTTTTTGTCCAAATTTGTTGTCGTCTTCCTAAGGTGAAATTACACGAGCGTTTTTCTCGCTACTTGTATCTGCAACCATCATCTGGTAGCTTTTGAATTATACTTTATCAAAACTCTGTCACACAAATATAATCTCAAATGTTGCCAGAATAAAGTTACGAATCAAATTTAACAGAATTTAAATGTGTAAATCCATCTTAACGTGTCATTTTAGTGGATTGATTGTGACCTTGAAACCTTAATAGTGACCTACAAGGGATGGGCGGATGGCAAAACCATTATATACTTATTGACATTGCAATAACATATTCAGGTATAATGTTGTAATAAATTACATAACTACGTGGAATTAAAGGGGAATTACACAAATATGATAAAAAAGAGAGATAAGTTATCTAACAGAACGTTAAATGCTCTAGTAATACACCATTATCGGGAATATCCTTAAATATGCCCCTAACATATGAAATAAATAGGGTCAAGTTAAAGGTAAATTTCTGTTGCCCGACAGTTTAACTATCGGGATTTATGACGTCATCATCGGATTTATGACGTCATCACAATACTGGAAGGCGGGAAATTTGCAAGACAGTCAACTATCAGACGCCGCCAGATATTAAACTGTTTAATGTTTGTTTTCTTTACTGACGTAAATTTACTTTATTATACACAAACCTGAGCATCCTTAATGTTTTGATGCATACAAAATATACATCTTACGAGGTATGCAGCTTATGTAATTCACCTTTAAAGGTGCAAGAACAATAATACATTCATATAGGCCTACTGATGCGCTGGCATTACGATGTAATAATAAGAATAAATGCATATATTAATATGATTGAATATAATAAGCGATGGTAAAAAGAAATGCACTCACTGATACATGTAAGAAAAAAATGTGATTGAATTATGTTGTTTGAATGATCATATTAATGCACTTACTTATGCGTTTAACCATTTCAGTGCTATAACGCCATTCTTCATTTATTCTGGCTATCATTATGACAATTATATTCAGCTAAGGAAGGATCTTTTGGAATCAGACGAGCAATACATATCCTAATTAGCCATTTGACTCCCACAGGTTCTTCCTAAATTGATATTATCTTCTAATGATAGCCATAACATAATTAAAGAAGGCCTCATCGCATCCTGAAATGGTTAAGTAAAATATGCGAGGCTTAGAAAATTCCCCTACACTATATAAGATAAAAGGTATAAAATGGGTATAAGAAGGTATTTGATATCATTAAATATATTGATAGTGATTTACCTATCTATCATTATATAAGATGGGTTTATTATTACCAATATAATTTTATAAGTGTCTATTTTATACTCTTTAATTATCTTGTTCATGCCCACTATTTGACATTGTACTGATACGTTTGGTTGTTGACTACAGGATATAGGTGTGATAGGCAGTAAAGGCACAGTGGAGGCGCCCCGGGGGAGGATATCTGACTTCAACGCTCTCATGCTCCTCCGTTTGGTCAAGCCTCGTTTGGTGAGTATTCCACACGGTATATGGGTCAGATCCAGAAATTTCAGGAATTGGTACCATTCACAGTGGGTAACATAAATGTCACCCTCGGATGGTTAACCAGGTAAGAGACAGGTTAGCAGAGAATCTGCTCAGAAGCCACAAGAAAATTCAATAATATATTTTACAAGGTTTAGATTCATAAATACATTGCAAACATGCATACACGTTTGAACTCTTGTTACCCAAAGGTTGCTGTGGAAACAGCAATACAGCAGTTACGATGGAGTCCCCGGATTCAACACCACATTAGCACACCCTCCACCACACCCGACATAGCTTTATCCAACAACAAAACATACCATAACATCCGTGATCACACACCCATAATGGTCACAATCTCTACAAAACCCATCCTCATACTATCTACCCCAGACCAAAATTCTAAGCTGCCAACTGGGAATCCTTCAAATCTGACATAGACACACAGTTAACAAGAGTACGCAGCCAACAATGGCACAACACAAGACATAGACAATGCCATGGAGGAATGGTATGACACAATAAACAACATAACAAACATATTCCAACCACTTACTACAAAATCCTAAACACCACAAAACTAAGCCAGCAAGCTAAACGCATAATAACCGAATACAACAGACTCAGACAACAAACAAACATACAAGGATGGAAGTTTGACCACTACAGTGTGTATAGTCAGCTACAAGAAAGACTAAACACAATATTAAAACAAGAAAACTCCGGAACGTGGATAAACAAAATACAGGAAACGGCAAATGCATACCAAGACCCGGAAACATTCTGAAGGAAAATAAGACACATACAAGGACAAAACACAGAAGAACCCAACTACACATTCAACACCCAAGGAGAAAACATCTACAATATAAAAGACCAAGGCAACCTACACAAAGAATTCTAGAAAAACATACTTAATGACAACTATGCAGACCTTCCAAGACACGACAACATAAGACAATTTCTACAGGTAAATTAACACAGGACTACTCCTTTCAGCAATATTGATATAATAAGAATTGACAGTAACAACCCCCTAACAAGAAAAATCAAAACAGAAGAAATCAAAAGAATGATCAACAAGTGTAAGAAGACCTGCCCAGGTCAAAACGGCATAAACAAAACTATCATAATAAATAAACCTGACTCACCACTAACCAGACTCACCAACATATTCAATGCAGCAGTCTCAACCGACTTATCCCCAAACCAAGACAAACCCACACTACACAGAACACTAAAGACCGATCCCCCTGCTAGAAGTCCCTGGCAAGATTCTCGAAAGAATACTAAACAACAGACGCAGAACATTTTTGAACACACACAACCACTACAACGCCACACAATTTGGGTTCAGGGAAATAAGAGGCACAACCCATGCACCTAGCTCTAGGCACACAGAGACGATACCCAAAAACAAGGCAAACAAAGAACAAAGCCACACAATCCTGATGGACATATCAAAAGCCTTCGATAAGGTATGGCACTCAAGACTAAAATATAAACTACTCCACCTAATTATTTAAAATGATGAACACAGGCCCAGCCTCGGAGTCCCCAGAGGGAGTGGACCATAAATGCCCCCACACATGCCCGCCCTTCCACTGACGACCCCTCTAAATGCTCTGGACCACGGCCTGTCACTCTTACTATCAACTTTTGCAAAAATTTGCGGCCTTTCCTCTAATTTTCACTCAATCGAACACCATCTCTCCTCCTACAAACCTGATTTTCTTTTCCTCACCGAAACCCAGGTATCTGAGACAATTTCCAGCAGCCCCTTCTCTGTATCTTCCTACTTTAAAAGCCAAACGCCGATGTTGCGCATACGTGCACAACAAACTCACTTGCTCTCGTGTTCCCGATTTCGACTCCTCTGAATTCTCAATTTCATGGATCAAACTATCCTGTCATTCTCATACTAAATACTTCTGTGCTGTCTATCTTTCCCCTAACTCAACCGACTTTCCCAAATTCTTTGACTATCTAAGCTCTAAAGTGGAACGCATTCTATCCATCTCTCCCTTCTCTGAAATCTCCATCTTAGGAGATTTCAACGTTCACCACCACCAATGGCTCTCCTCTCACACTACTGAGTATTGACCAACCTGGTGAACTAGCCTACGTCTTTTCTATCATAAATGACCTAGAGCAGCTGGTCCAGCAACCCACCCATATCCCGGATCGCTTCAGAGATCGGCCCAACATTCTTGACTTATTTCTGGCTTCTAACCCTTCTTCTTATACTGTCAATCTTTTCTCTCCTTTGGGCTCCTCCGACCACAAACTTATCTCCGTCACCTGTCCTATCTCTTCAGTACGGCCACCCGATCCTCCCAGCCGGCAGCGCTTGTGGCACTTTACCGACTGGGAGGCTCTCCGGCAGTACTTTTTTTATTTCCCATGGAATGACTTCTGCTTCCATGGCCGAGGACCCTCGGAGAGTGCTGAACGCATTACTGAGGTAATCTTCTCGGGCATGGAAGCATACATTCCGTTTTCTTTCTCTCAGTCTAATTAAAAAAATCTTGGTTTACTCATGCTTGTTCTACTGCTGTCCACAACAAGGAGGAAGCATTCAAACGGTACTGATGCCTTAAAACTCAAGAATCTCATTCTTCCTATGTTTCTGCCCGGAATCAAGCCAAATCTGTTGTTGTTGTTGTTGTTATTCCCCAAGCTGCCTGGCCGAACAGCCCCAAGGCCCCGAGCAATTCCAAGGCCCCGAGCAATTCCAAGGCCATAACCGAGCGCCCCCACAGAACCCTCCCTGCTGGCCACAATAATTGGGTGACCGAAGCCACTCCATGGCGGGGAGCTGAGGAGGGTGCAGAAACGCCCGGGAAACCAAAGCCCCACCCAGGGCCCTGTGCCCCTCAGCAATTATGAAGAGAAAGTTGAGGGGCAAGGGGAAAATGTGACGCTTTGGCTTCCAATCTTGGTAGATTGGGAGGTCAATCCACGGAAAAGACGCCGTCACTTGAGATCTAGAAAATATATAAGTTAAAGGAACAGACAGAGTAAGCTATGGGTATGGCAGAGATCGCTCAGTTCTCAGTCTGATAGACCAGCCCATCACCACATGACTAGAACCCAATCCTCTCAGCATCAGCTAGGAAAGGCCCTAGAAAGCCGCCTTTGGCGGGGGGATAGCTCCCCTATTTCAACCCCTTTTGGGGTCGGGCACCCGCCACAAACCAAATCTGTTCTTTGACTTGCCAAGCACTCTTTCATCAATAATAAATGCACTGATCTATCCAAATCTAGCTCTTCCCCAAGCTTTTTGGCATCTAGCCAAAAAACATCTCCAACAATAATTGTTCTTCCTCGTCTTTCCCTCCCCATTTCCACTCTGATGGCAGAACCATCACTTCTTCCTCTGACAAAGCTGAACTCTTCGCTCAAACTTTTGCTAGAAACTCTACCTTGGGTGATTCCGGTGTTATTCCTCCCTCTCCATCCCCCTCTCTCCTACTTATGCCTAATATCCTGATCTCTTCTAAAGATGTACTTTCTACCCTCTCTGGGCTTAATACTAAGAAGGCGTACGGTCCGGACGGAGTTCCTCCTGTTGTACTAAAAAACTGTGCTTCCGTGCTGACCCTCTGCCTAGGCACACTCTTTTGTCTCTGTCTCTCCTCTAACGTCTTCCCTTCTTGCTGGAAGTTTGCTATCAATCAACCTGTAACAAAGAAGGGTCACCGCTCTCAACCCTCCAACTATCGTCCAATTGCTCTCATATCTTGTATCTCTAAGGTGTTTGAAACTATTCTTGCTTCCAAATTTCTTAAGCATTTTTCTTCTCATAATCTGCTCTCAGATCACCAGTATGGCTTCCTTAAGGGTTGCTCTACTGGTGATCTTCTTTCATATCTTACTAACTCTTGGTCATCCAACTTTCGGGACTTCGGTGAGACTTTTTCTGTTATACTAGACATATCGAAGGCCTTCGATAGAGTCTGGCACAAATCTTTAATTTCCAAATTGCCCTCCTTCGGTTTCTGTCCCTCCATCTGTGCCTTTGTCTCTAATTTCCTTTCCGGCCGTTCCATAGCTGCGGTTGTGGACGGCCATCGCTCACTTCCTCATCCTATCAACTCCGGTGTTCCTCAGGGCTTTGTCCTATCTCATATTCGCTTAATAATTTTCATAAATTATCTTCTCAACTGTACATCCAGTCCCATCCATTCATATGCAGACGACTCTACCTTACACCACTCAATTCGTTTTCCAGAACGCCCCAGCCAGCAGTCCCTCAAAAGCAAACGTAATGAAGCCATAAAACTCTTATCTTCTGATCTAGCTACTATTTCCAATTGGGGTAGAGAAAACCTTGTTGCATTTAATGCTTCCAAGACTCAATTTATCCATCTTACTACCCGTCAGGAACCTCCAGAGGACTATCCCTTATTCTTCAACAATGCAAAAATCAACCCTTCATATTCTCTCAATGTTTTCGGTGTCTCGTTTCTTCTGCTCTCACTTGGAAGGACCATATTACCAGTCTCCCTAAGGCAGCCTCCCAGAAGCTGGGTGTGCTTAACCGCCTCAAGGGGTTCTTTACCCCTGCGCAGCTTCTTGCTCTGCACAGTGCGTCCTTGTATTGAGTATTGTTCACATGTGTGGGGAGGATCTTCTCACACCGCACTCCTAGACAAAGTAGAAAGGAAAGATTTTCGTATCATTAACTCCCGTCCACTCATCAACTCTCTGCAATCTCTCTCTCTTCGCCGCAATGTTGCATCTCTCTCGCTATTCTATCGCTACTACAATAATCAGTGTTCCTCAGAGCTTTCCCAGTGTATACCACCTCCTCTATGTAGGGTACAAAGTACAAAGGAGTACAATGGAAATCAAGCAACAACAGATCTAGTGACCCTTCTAGGTTGCTTGTCATCCAAAACACTGAGGATCAAGTGTCCAAACAGTGGTTTGGAGGGGGTAAGGGAACATTGGAAAGGGAATTACTGCCCTGGAACTAATGTCCGTGGCAGGATTAGGAAGTTAGTAGAGGACAGATGGGTTAGTAACTGAGGGGAGGATAAAATAAAGTTATTCATTTACAAACGCAGTCAGTCGCAGGTTTGATGCGAGATATTTGTCTAGGCGGAGTTTAAATGAATCAACGGTGATGCAGTCTATAACGTTTCGGGGAAGCCCATTCCACAAGTTGACAACTTGATTGAAGAAGAAATTCTTAGATTCGTGCATGTTAAAAGATTTACCAATAATTTTGCAACCGTTTCCCCGCGTGTAATTAGATTGGTCGATAGTGAAGTACTTACTACAGTTCATATTGTCGATGCCTTTGATGATTTTGAACACTTGAATTAAGTCACCTCTTAATCTGCGCTGGGTTAAAGGAAATAGATTTAATTCTCTAAGACGCTCTTCGTATGGTTTGTTCTTTAGGCTAGGTATCATTTTGGTAACTCTACGTTGAACTCGTTCCAGCTTGTTTATATCTTTTTGGTAATAAGGGCACCAGGATTGAACGCAGTATTCCAGAAGAGGGCGGACTTAGGAATTGTAAAGGGTTAGGATAACTTCTTTGGATTTATGATCAAATGACCTGCCTATAAAGCCAATTATTTTGTTTGCCTTCTTAACAACTTCTGAAATTTTTTGACTCGGTTTTAGGTTACTCGATATTGTTACTCCCAGATCGGGTTCTCTGTTTACATTCTTAAGCTGAGTGCCATTCATCGAATAGTTTGCTTTCTCATTTAGGTATCCGATATGTAGTACTTTACATTTATCCGCATTGAAACTCATTTGCCAAATTTGGGCCCAACATGACAATTTATCTAGATTTTGTTGCATATCGTCAACTTGTTCTTTTGAGAGTACGCTATTTGCAATTTTTGTATCGTCAGCAAATTTTGAGATTGTACAGGTGAGACCCTCATCTATGTCGTTGATGTAAATTAGAAAGAGAATTGGTCCTAGTACCGATCCCTGGGGTACCCCGCTACTTACATTGGTCCATTTAGATGCCTTACCGTTTACAGTACATAGTACCCGCATACCCGTATGCGTATGCGTACCAGCATACCCGCGTACCCGTATGTACCGGTACATAGTACCCGCCTTGCAACACAATCCCACCCTACTCTGTGCAACTTTCCAACCCAAGAGTGAAACACTATTCTTAGACTTTCTTCTATTCAACTGGTGAGCTCTGGAACTCTCTCCCAGAATCAGTCTTTCCCTCTTACTATGACTTAAACTGCTTGAAACTCCGTGTATCCAGGCATTTTAGCTCGAACGTCCCTTGATTTTGGCCCTGTCACTCTTTCAACTCTGGGGGAGGCACTCGCTGCAGGCAGTTATGCCTTTTGTCTCCCTCATTCACATAGACATAATACAAAAAAAATTAACCTCCCTACAATAACAGAAAAAAATATTATGTAATTTCCTGAGCAACAAAACTGCAACATTCAAAATAAAAACAACCCTAAGTGACAAACTGATGATAGGCTGCGGTGTCCCTCTTGGTTCAGTCCTCTTACCAACCCTCTTCACAATATACACACACGACAAACCACCCTCACAAACAGGCACAAGCATAACATACACAGAAGACATGTCACAAATAATAAGCTACGCAGGCCTCTCAAAAAGAATAATGGCAAGACGAACAGAAAGAGAAGCTCAGGTCATAAGTGCATATGAAGAACACTGAAAAATACAAACTAACGTAAATAAATTCACATTCGTACATCTAGGAACAACTAATAAAACCCCAATGTATATAAATGATAACATAATACTGGACAGCCAACAGGGAACAATCATAGGTCTAAAAGCCTTCGTCTTGCCAGTTCCTGAATACCCCCCAACAAACACACACAAATTAAGAAGACTACAGAGATACAAAACAAAGCATTGAGATTTTCCACCAACCAACGCTACCCTTACACAATGACAACAAGACAAATACACGAACACACACACACACTACCACTAAATGTCTGCCTATATGTTCCAAAAAATATGGAAGAAACTAGAATTCTCACAAGATCCAAGTGTAGAAAAGATCAAAGAAGAATACAATTTACAACCAAACTTAAGATTAAATTCTTGGTTTAGAAGCATCCTCAAACTTAAACATGAGGATGAAAACTCTTTACTAATTTTTTAAGTCCTCACCCCCTTAACAAGTAAATCCCACCATAAACAAATATAACACAAGACAAATAAGAACACAAAACAATCAAGTACACATAATCCAAAAACCAAACATTCGAAACCAACACAACGCCACGAAACCACCTTAATATTAGGACACACAGTAGTTTTTAGCTTATTCCAAAGAAGAACACTAAATAACACCACTTGCCTCAGAACAAAAAACATGAGTACCAACACCTAACACAGTAAGGTGGACTGACCATCAGCTTTTACTTTCCCACTCTCCTTCATCCTTTGCTTCCTTTATTCCCCCCCCCCCCCAAAAAAAAAAAAAAAAAACGCCAGGGACCATATGATGCTGAAAACAGTGCACCGCCCTGGGCAGACAACCACTGTGACGTGATGCTGGAATGTTGTTGTTGTTGTTCCCCAGACTGTCTGGCCAGGCAGTCCCGAGGTCCGGTTGACCGATGCTGCGCCCAATTCTCGGGCCCCCGAAGGGGCCAGGATGAGATGAGATCTGCCTCTGTGAGGGCGGCGGGGGAGGTATGCCCCCACCATCCACAGCCCCTTTTGCCATGCCACACAATCGGGCGAACTCGCCAGCACCTGGAAGGAAAAGATGTACAGGAAAAAAGACAAACAGAAACGGCTAAGGTAGGGTAGAGGATGCCTAACCTCACTCTGGATAGGACCAGCCCTCAACCATGCTGGAATGTTTAACTGGTCACTTACCCGATATACTTTCGAGAACAGATACAATCTTTGACCAACACATTGACCACAGAATGTACCTTAATATAATTTTGAGCAAACTATATAATGTTACATAATCAATCGCGATAGCTGTATTCTCATAAGATAAAATAAAACATTCACGATTTATCATGAGAGACTGTAAATACTGTAGGTCAGTAAAGTTTTTATCTGATTGGCTCCCCACTCACGAACAGTATCGATGCGTTTTCATTAATCTGTTGCATGTATGTATTAAAGTAATAAGTTATACACAGTCATTTTGTATACAACAAAAATAAATATATATTTTTATCATATGTTAGCCATACCTTCAATATTTCCATTAATGTGTGACGCACATCAACATAAAACAAATAAGTATTTGCTATTTAAAGTTCATGAATATTACGTAATTCTAATCTATCTATCAATGGATGCATATTTTGTTCAATCGGTTCAGTGGTGACAGTTATTATAGTTAAGCTCCCTCCAGAACAGTTTAAAAGTATGTTTTTGAAGTAAAGGGTTTAGTTACTATTTTCTGTATTTCTTAAGTTTTAATTGTTTACCTGATAATTCAAGATAAGATAATCGGTTTTAAGATATTGTTTTTATTTTGTGTACTGAAAGGGCCAATTAATGCCAGTCCTAATACATTTCCTGGCATTGATATTATTAACACCTTAACCATTTCAGAAGACGAGGACAAATTTTTCCATATATTTGACTAACACGTTAACTATTTCAGAATACGAAGACGGTATTTTTCCTTATATTCTGGTTATTAGAATACGATGTTATGCAATTTAGGGAAAATGGACGGAAGTCATATGGATTGCTCGAAATATTTCCTCAACTGTTTACAATTTTGTAATGACAGCCAGGATAAAATATATATATGCGTCATCAAATTAAGAGCTATTTGTATCTACTAGTGATTATTTCAGTTGGTTGCGGGAGCCAGAGAGGTGGTCAACTCAATGCTAGGTGACCCCTCACTACTACGACCAGACCTATCACTAGCCAGGATGTAAGTGCCACTCTTTCTTTTTAAATCTCATGGTTTATATTATTATATATATATATATATATATATATACAGTACATATCAAAGTTAGGGTACTATCTTCAATAACAAAGACTAATATGTTTTAAAAGCATTGCTTTGTAAATGCGAATTATTTTGAGCATTTTGGTTAAACCGTATATACTGTATTCAAACGGTTTGTTATTTAATGTTGTCTTTGTTATATATCCTATTTATCAACATTATGTATGTGTATGTATGTACTGTATTTATCCAGGCACATACCCCATAGCTGGGGGTGGCCGACTCGAGACAGAGACCTAACACAAACAACATTTAACGTTCCATTTCTTAGGGTCCGGAACCACTTTCGCGTTCCCTCGCCCCTTCCTTTGTCTCGTCTAGCAGGTGAAGTCTATAATGGGAGGAGGATTCCTAGCCTCCCGCCCCCAATCAACATTATACCTTAATTAATTGTCGCTTGCAATGGAATACTTGTTGTAAAGTTATCTTTTGTAATGTCACAAAAAGACTAATTTTATACTGTCGCCCTTTGTGTTATATTAACTAATTGACTGTTTCTGAAAATATTATTGGTAATAACTAATATGGTCAAAGTGACTGATAGAAGTGTTTATACAGGTTGGGTGTGTCGGAACGTAAGTTACCCATCCTGGTGTGGACGGACCATGGGCGTGATGTGGGTGGTGAGGTGCTGGCTGCCGCCCACACCCGTGGTCTGGCCGGGAACACCAGGGTCATCATGGCACAGGCACCAACACAGGTACCTATAGTAGTACGCATGAATTTGTTTACACTCTGTGATTATGTACAGTTAACTGTTTCTTTAGGCCGCCTCCATCAAAAAATATTAATTATGGAAAGGAACCGAGCCTACCCGATCCACATGCAAGGTAATTTATGCCCAGTGCCACCACTTATTGTCCGACTACTTACATTTTGAGCCCAGACACATATTCCATCTTTCAAAAATAGTATCACTTTCTACAAACAACAGGAACTATTTGAACAGGGTAGAATATAATACAAATTTAAAATACATTCAATAATTGATATATTAATGTTTCATTAAAAATGGCAATATATGTGTATATATTATAGATAACTTGGGTGAACTAGGAGAGTGTTAACTAAATGTTTATCCGTATAGTTCCTTAATATTATATATTACTTTACTATTTGTACTGCAGACAACGTGCGGAGTGGGTCCGGTACAGGAGGTGGGGGTTCCGCCTCTATCTACGGTACTGGGGAACGCCATACAGCAGGGGGGATGGGTCGTGGTGCAGGTTAGTAGATTCCTTAGTTAGTTAGTCTCTGCTTGTGCGTGTGTGTGTTTCAGTCAGATCAGGTGAGTGTTGGGGAATAAAGTATTTTGTAACAACTCCTCCTGTTAGGCATTGTGTGTGAAGTGCACGTGGAATGTAATTTTACTGGTGGAATAGCTGTGAATGTGAATGTAGTTTGTAAGCAGTGTATTTGTATATGTTTGTGTATAATATGTGGGTATGTTGTGTCTTTTTGTGCGCATGTATTTATTTATGTGTGTGCAGGTGGGTCTTTATGTTTGTACATTGTTACGAACTGGCACTCGGGTACACAAGGGCTCTCAATCAGGACTCGAATACGGCTCGCTGCCACAACGGAAACACACGATCCCAACCCCTGAGTACTGCCAGCTGAACAAAAAACACCAATACCCTCCAGAGTTCAATCTGCTATAACGGGGTATACAAGAACTCGGTACTAGTGTTCAACAACAGACTAATAAAGAGACAGGAATTATCTAGTCTGGTCAACAATCAAACAATGAAGTAAAAAACAACAACACAAAAGAATAGTGTTGGCCGAAGCCGAAGTAATCCACCCTTGACTATGAACTTAAGAAGTCCACCACCCTCTACTTCGGATCGGCACTATTACGTTACGTTAATTAATAGTCCTTAAGCATTGAGCAAGGAATCTTCTGAAAAAAGTTAGATGCTTCTCGGATGCTCGTAAGAAGTACGTATCGGATTTTGAACAGTAATTCAATAAGCAAAAACACTGGCAATTAAATACTATTAAAGGCTTAAAATGGCATAAGAATAATTAAAAAGAATATGCAATAGTAAATGGCAAACATTAAAAGGAAGTACTCCGCAAATGCAACGGCAATAGCCTACTCGGATTGTGCTCGTGGGCCACTAATCACTAAAGTAGCCAAGCTTGCAACACATGAAATCAATAGTGCATAAACAATATCATACATAAGGAAAGCTTCAATACTATTCTGCATCTACTAATCGAGTAAAGTCTAGCTGGGGTACTGTAGGCAAAAAGGTAGCAGTGACTGAGCAAAAACGGCTCGTAGCCTAGCGAAGTCCTCACGACTGTTTAAAGTATTACGTTAAAACTAACAAGTGCACTTTGAGAAATCCAGATCCCTTGTATCTGGTTTTCTCCCGGCTCCTTGACAAAGTAAAAACAAACTGTTAATAAAATACAGGGTGGTTATGCTCTTGCCCTCACGCACTGTAAATTATTAACTCAACACAGTCAGCCGCGAAGACAACCTAGGCTTCACTGAACCGAAACGAGTATGCAGGTTTATCGCTTAACCACTGCATCAAACAACAACTCGTAACACAGAAAAGCCTTACCCCAGTCTAGCATTACCAAGACTAGCAGAAAACAGGAATAATAATAATAACACACAGGGAAATGTATATACAAGTGCAACAAACATAAATCAATCCTATTCTAAGTCAACCCTTCCAAAATAGGCTATCTAATAGGCAAGTATCTCGTGAGAACTCAAGCGATAATACGTTGGCTGACTAGCTCTGCACCAACGGGACCATGGAAGTTAAACAGGGCAGGGAAAAGAGGAAATAAGAATGTAAGGTAGTAGAGAAAGTTCCCATCAGTCAGAAGAATATAAATAGTTAGTAAGGGAAATGAGAAGTCGCTCTGCCTAATGAGTTCTGATGAAAAAATGGCTAGACTTCCCTTTTATACCCGGCCCTCTAGTGAGCCCAACGTGAACTACTAAGGACCGCCCACTGACAACCATGACGTCATTTCTCTCTCTCCTCTGGGATACACAAAGGCTCCCCTAGCACTGAGGGAGGGAGGAGTGCGAGTGAGTTAGGCCTACCTCCTGCCTGGCGTACCCACTGACACCTAACTGTGGCTGTTTCTCTTCCCATCATTACAAATAAGTTTTACACACAATACTTATAACTAATGATATATGTGACGTTAACCACTCCGTTAGAACCGCATGGCTTGTCCTACAGTGACTCGCTAGGATCGCCAGGGCAGTGGATGGGGCTACAGTTTGTGTATTAGAGTGTGCTTTATTTCATATGTAAGCTTGTGTCATGGGCAGTCCAGAAAGGCTCTTTGTTTTCACCCATGTCAAGGCTTTATATATTTAATTGTAAAGTATATGTTTTATCATTAACTAGTAATGATGGGATCTGGGAGAGAGAGAGAGAGTAGAACAGAGTGAGAGGGAGCGCGTAGTGTTTTTGTCCCGCTCGATGACGTCACGGCTGGCTGCCTCGTTCGTGGGGGTTGGTTGAGAGAGGTCCTTTCCATGCTGTTAGGTCCCTTGCTAGTGGCTAGAGGACTTGTAACCGCTTTTTTCCCACGCGCCTCGAGCTGGTGCGAGTATATATACAGTTCCTCGCCACTCTCTCCCTCAGATCTGGTTTCTAGAACGTACCCCTCTTTTTCCCTTGCTACCTGTCACCTGCTCTGTACCTGAGAATCTTTTCCTCTGCCTATCTCTCTCATTTTCCATATCTTTCACCACCTTTTATTAACATTATATCCCCTCTGGTTAACTCTGCAAAATCAGCTTCATGCTGGCCAGTTGTATTGTGCGTTAAGGTCTGATATAACCTATGTATGTTAGTTGTTAAGATAAGTGGATCACGAAGCATTGGTTGGCATTTATATTGTTTAGTACTGCTTCCTTTAGTTATTAGTGTTCTGCTGGATTAGATAATGCTAGACTAGGAGTCTGATATTATAAGGTATTGTTTCCTATGAGTGCTGGCTTTAGTTAAAAGCTGCACGACATACCTGAGAACTGGAGTTGATTGAGTAAATTCTAGTCTGTGTGCCATTGAGAGTAGAGCATGCACGAATGAGGGCTTTTTGCCTATACCATTCTGCACTGTTCTAAGCTCGTTGTTTGTCTTTGAGGTACGCCAGGAGAATGCTTAATACTTCGGTATTAAGGTTTCTCAAGAGAGCTACCCTTCCCTATAACGTAATATTTGATGCACAGACTTGAGATTTGCACTAGGCTATGCGGCATGCCATGCGCACCAGTATCTCGTATCATTGACTCTAGCTAGACTTTATCAATCATAGTAGACATTAAGTATACTAAACCAAGTACTCTTTTTATGCATACCCATTTATCATTACACAAGCATTTCGCAGCCTAGTTTGATGTATTGAGACACAAACGACTTAGGCTCTTTTTGTTGATAGGAATACTGCATTGTCGTGGCGATTATTATTATTGTTGTAGTGTTTATGATATTCTTGGCTCCGACGGCATTATATATTCTGCCTTTTTGTGTGCATAGCCTGCACGAGCATTGTTCCGCTGCTTGCCTTTTAGGGTTCCATTTCCGATACGAGCATCTTTATAGCATCTAACATTTAAAGAAGATTCCTTGTTAGTGTTGAAGGACTATAGTGCACTTTCTTTCATGCAGGAGTGCCTGACATTTATTGATTAAAGTAACGTAAGCTGTAACTTCTCTTACCACCTTACTTTGCATACCGTAACCAAGCACCTTCGGTTATAGGTAGTAATAGGCTGTTTTCACATATCATTAAGCCTAGAGTAGACGCACATTTATTGAGAGTTTGATAGCCTATTATTGCATATAGAACTCTGTAGAGTATTTGTGTTCTTTGTTCACTGGGAATATACATCAGAGGTTGGAGCTAGCGCTTTCCGTTGTAACATTTATGCCATTACTAGTCCAATGAATAAGAGCCCTGATATATTTGAACCCCAGTCGTAACAAATGGCGACCTTACCTAGGATTTGGTGAACCTACATTTATTAGCAGGGAACATTTGTTGTTTTGGAGAATATTTTGCGGGGATCAGCAAGAATAATTTTTTTTTGCAACATAGTATAGCCCTTGAGTATTTCCGAGAATTTTTGTGTGTATATCGAGGTATAAGAGTTTGGGGTGCTTCTTTTCTGAATATTGTGGTGAGAAATTTTTGTGAGCATCATGTCTTATACCGGATCAGAGGAGAATGGAGACACAGTACGTCATGTCGAAACTGAGGAACAGCAGTATGGTGAAATGGTTAATCAGGGTTTGCCCCTGGGGGGACCACCGGTAATTTTAAACCGTAACCGTGTTCCTGATCAGTCTGTCTCGCACTTATGGAAACTGGTTCCGGTGTTTGATGAGAGTGGGGTAACAGAATTTTTCGCACGCTTTGAGAAGAAGTGCCAGGAACACCAGTGGCCAGAGAATAAATGGGCAGCACTTGTATCCTCTAGATTAAGAGGCAAGGGTCTTACAGCCTACGATACGTTACCTTTGGAGTCATGTATTGTGTATGAGGATCTCAAGGAGGCTGTCCTGAGGGCTTACGAACTGCAACCAGAAACGTACCGTTTGAAGTTCCGGGGTGTAACTAAGGGAAGAGATAGCACCTTTTGGAACACGCCCGGGACTTGTCCGATGCTATGGGGAACTGGCTCCGATCTGAGAAGGTCACAACATTTGATGAAATTAGGCAGTTAATGATGTTGGAGCAGTTCTTTAACCTCTGAAGTGCGCATGGGGGTAATTGGAAACGTCCCCCTGTGCTGACGTATTTGAGGTGTTTCCGTCACTAAAATATTCATTGTGCCATTAATAGCATTAATATTTATCCATATGCGCCTATTATGGGTTGATTATAAAGGTATTAACCTGAAACAACAATAAAACGAGTGAAAACAGCGTTTGGATGGTCAAAATCGGAGATATAGCCCGCGAGTTGTATAATGTATGGGTGAGGCAATCTGCTTTCCCGCCAATTTCCCCCAAGGCCACTGAGACGCAGTCGATCGATACTCTCTCTCTCTCTCTTGCACTCGCTTGCTATCAGTGATGACCACACCCTCCAATCGGATTTCTAATGTTAGCACGAAAATATACCTCAGAATAAGGGAATAACAGGGAAAATAGGTGATAACTGAAGGAGAGGAGGAAAGTGGGGAAGGAGGGGAGGTAGAGGACTGAGATTTTGCATGGCCCAGGGGCCAAAAAAAAAATAAAAAAATAAAAAAAAAAAAATATAAAAAAAAAAAAATTTTTCGATGTCAAAAGTTGATTTTTATTTTCTCTGACTCTTAAGAGTCTTCCCGCAGTGCGCCGGGGGAACTCTTAAGAGTCTCCCCGCAGCTCCCGGGTTAAGAGCACGGGCGGTGATCTAACTTTGAACTTAAAGGAGAAAAACCCAAGAACTCTAGTCGAAGCAGCAGAAATGGCTGATCGACGGCTGTCGTTGATTCGGGGTTGCGGGTCCTCACAGAAGTACGATGTAAGTGCTAAGGACCGTTATCCTCCCCCTCCCCGTAACAATGACACATTTAAACAGAACAGCCATGAAACTAAAACTGAATCCAAACCTTACACCACACCGTATGTGAAAAGTCAGGGGCCTTTTACATCACAGTATAAGCCGAAACCAAAATTTATGTGTTTTAGTTGCCACCAGGAGGGTCATAAGGCAAATGAGTGCCCTAGTCGACCTCCTCCGGCAGCCGTGTCTTTTGCTCACGGCATTGGAGTGTTCAAGAGGACATCGGAGTTTGTTAGAGGCATTTCTTCCGAGGTAAATACACTGCCAGTGCAGAAGGATCCGGAAGGCTTATTCCCTGTCCGTGATGCCTTTAGTGACCACAGGGGACTCGGTTGTGTGGAGTGGGGGGGTAGAAGACATGAGGTGAGAATTTTGCGTGACACTGGGGCATCGCAAACACTGTTGAGAAATTTCACTGGTAAACCTGTCAATACGGCGTGGGTGGTTGTGGTTCAGGGAGTTAATGCGACAAGGTCATACCCGCTTGTAAGAATGAAGGTGGAAGTTGATGGTGTGACTCATGACCTGGATGTAGGAATTGTGGAGAAGTTACCTGTTGGGGGCGTCGACCTCCTTCTTGGCAACGACTTTGCGGGGCCTACTTCTGAGGCTCCACCCTTAGTCGTTGTCGAGAAGCCGGCCGACGTGAGTAGGGAGGAGCAGGAGTGGGTTGAGATGTGTCCGGTGCAGCCTATGGCGTGTGTTGTCACCGGAGATCCTGCATCCAGGGAGTCACATTCTGGTCAACAATCTTTAGATCAGCGGAGGAAGGGTACCGAGAAGGGGTTGGAAGTTGATGCGGTTGGGAGTTTAGTATCAACGGCCCTTCTCGGGGACTCAGTATTAGGACCAAATATCGAGTCTGAAGAAGACCCAGTAACTGTTGTGGAAAAGGCAGAGGATGGGCTTAAACAGACGAAAGAGTTGAAGGAGGACAGTGATGCACAGTCGGGAGATGTAGCAACAAGGTACCCTGATGCGTACCCTATGAGAAATGGGTCGGCGAAGACAGTGGTCCGAAGCTTGCTGGTGTATTTTTCCCGGTATGGTTACCCGCAGGGGATTCAGTCAGTCCGGGGACCCAACTTCACTTCTAGCCTCTTTGTACAAGCAATGCCGCAGCATGGGATTGTTGGGGTTGTGTCATCTGCGTATCATCCGGAGAGCCAGGGTGTGTTAGAGCGATGGCACTCAGCCTTGAAATCTGTGCTTCGTTGTTGTTGCTTTGAGAGTGGGAGGGATTGGGATCTTGGCCTGCCATGTGTGTTGTTTGCTGTGTGGGAGGTACCTGGGGAGAGTTTGGGATTCAGCCCTAATGAGCTCGTCTTTGGACACCGTGTCAGAGGGCCTCTCCATATGGTTGAAGAAGTATGGGAGGGCACAGAAAAACCTTGTTCTATGCTCAATTGTGTCCTCAACAGTCGAGAACGGATGTTGCGCAGTCTGGAGTTGGCTGGCCGTAATTTGACTAGCTCTCAGGCCCTCAGGAAGGACAGGTACGACCTCAAGGTTGAACTCAGGGAGTTTCACATGGGTCAGGTGTTGATTCTACTGCCCCTTGTAGGTCACCCCTTATCCGCGAAGTACGCTGGTCCTTATAGGGTGGTGGAGGAGCTATCGGACCTGGTTTACTTGGTAGCCACTCCAGACAGACGGAAGCGCAATCAGTTATGTCATGTTAATCCCATGAAGGAGTATGGGAGGCACCCCCCTGAGCCTCTCACTGTGCCTGTGATGACGTTTAGCAGTCAAGGTGGAGAAGGAGAACGGGACAGTCAAGCTCAGGTGGAGGATAACTGGAAGGATAAGAAGTTCAAATGGGCGCCTGAGTGTGAGAAGGTGTTTAGAGAAGTAAACCACCTGTTGTGCACTCACCCGATCCTCAGGGCCCCTGACTTTAGCCTACCTTTCCAACTAGCAACGGAGGCTAGTGGTGTGGGGGCTGGTGCCGTCCTTGTGGAAAAGGACGATGATGGGCTGGAGCATCCTGTTAGTTTCTGCTCGGAGAAGTACAATTCGGCCCAGGGGAGCTGCTCTGTTGTCGAGGAGGAGCTGCTGGCGGTTGTGCTTGCGCTGGGGCATTTCGAGGTCTATGTTCCAGCCTATGGTCCGGTCGTTGTAGTTTACCCAGATCATCACCCTCTCAAGTTCTTGGACCAGTTTCACAATCGGAATATGAGGCTGACCAGGTGGTCACTAAGGTTATTGATATATAACCTGGACATACGCCATATTGCCGGTTGTGACAACGTGGTTGCAGATGGTCGTTCAAGGGTATATGATCCTGGGTAGATTGACACACGGGTAGCCTCCTGCTTTAGTTTGAATAGTATTTTGCGCTTGGTGCTTGTTGGCTCGCGGTTGTAGCCCAGCGTATTGGGTCGTAAAGCAGGAGTTGAGCGTTTGGTATAGAAGAAAAAAATAGGCTTGCCCCTATAGTGCAGCCGAAATAAACAAATTATAAACATAAAAATCAAATAAAAACTCTTTCTTTGATAGTTGAATTTTTGTAGTATGTTATAGCAGTAATTCTGAGTTGCACTCCTCTCAGAATGCTGGGCTAGAGAAGCTCGCTCTTGAGGAGCATAACTACATATAATTTAACCTATGGTGTTGGGGAGGGTTATAATTTTGATTTTTTTTTTGTTGAAGAACTGTGCCAGATATTTTACTGCCGCTGGGTGATGGGAAGTGGAGATATGGGTTCTAACCATCAGATTTTTGTGAGCCTTGGGGCCTCTGAGAAAAATCTTGGGGGGGGTGTGACGTTAACCACTCCGTTAGAACCGCATGGCTTGTCCTACAGTGACTCGCTAGGATCGCCAGGGCAGTGGATGGGGCTACAGTTTGTGTATTAGAGTGTGCTTTATTTCATATGAAAGCTTGTGTCATGGGCAGTCCAGAAAGGCTCTTTGTTTTCACCCATGTCAAGGCTTTATATATTTAATTGTAAAGTATATGTTTTATCATTAACTAGTAATGATGGGATCTGGGAGAGAGAGAGAGAGAGAGTAGAACAGAGTGAGAGGGAGCGCGTAGTGTTTTTGTCCCGCTCGATGACGTCACGGCTGGCTGCCTCGTTCGTGGGGGTTGGTTGAGAGAGGTCCTTTCCATGCTGTTAGGTCCCATGCTAGTGGCTAGAGGACTTGTAACCGCTTTTTTTCCCACGCGCCTCGAGCTGGTGCGAGTATATATACAGTTCCTCGCCACTCTCTCCCTCAGATCTGGTTTCTAGAACGCACCCATCTTTTTCCCTTGCTACCTGTCACCTGCTCTGTACCTGAGAATCTTTTCCTCTGCCTATCTCTCTCATTTTCCATATCTTTCACCACCTTTTATTAACATTATATCCCCTCTGGTTAACTCTGCAAAATCAGCTTCATGCTGGCCAGTTGTATTGTGCGTTAAGGTCTGATATAACCTATGTATGTTAGTTGTTAAGATAAATGGATCACGAAGCATTGGTTGGCATTTATATTGTTTAGTACTGCTTCCTTTAGTTATTAGTGTTCTGCTGGATTAGATAATGCTAGACTAGGAGTCTGATATTATAAGGTATTGTTTCCTATGAGTGCTGGCTTTAGTTAAAAGCTGCACGACATACCTGAGAACTGGAGTTGATTGAGTAAATTCTAGTCTGTGTGCCATTGAGGGCTTTTTGCCTATACCATTCTGCACTGTTCTAAGCTCGTTGTTTGTCTTTGAGGTACGCCAGGAGAATGCTTAATACTTCGGTATTAAGGTTTCTCAAGAGAGCTACCCTTCCCTATAACGTAATATTTGATGCACAGACTTGAGATTTGCACTAGGCTATGCGGCATGCCATGCGCACCAGTATCTCGTATCATTGACTCTAGCTAGACTTTATCAATCATAGTAGACATTAAGTATACTAAACCAAGTACTCTTTTTATGCATACCCATTTATCATTACACAAGCATTTCGCAGCCTAGTTTGATGTATTGAGACACAAACGACTTAGGCTCTTTTTGTTGATAGGAATACTGCATTGTCGTGGCGATTATTATTATTGTTGTAGTGTTTATGATATTCTTGGCTCCGACGGCATTATATATTCTGCCTTTTTGTGTGCATAGCCTGCACGAGCATTGTTCCGCTGCTTGCCTTTTAGGGTTCCATTTCCGATACGAGCATCTTTATAGCATCTAACATTTAAAGAAGATTCCTTGTTAGTGTTGAAGGACTTTAGTGCACTTTCTTTCATGCAGGAGTGCCTGACATTTATTGATTAAAGTAACGTAAGCTGTAACTTCTCTTACCACCTTAATTTGCATACCGTAACCAAGCACCTTCGGTTATAGGTAGTAATAGGCTGTTTTCACATAACATTAAGCCTAGAGTAGACGCACATTTATTGAGAGTTTGATAGCCTATTATTGCATATAGAACTCTGTAGAGTATTTGTGTTCTTTGTTCACTGGGAATATACATCAGAGGTTGGAGCTAGCGCTTTCCGTTGTAACATTTATGCCATTACTAGTCCAATGAATAAGAGCCCTGATATATTTGAACCCCAGTCGTAACATATAAAATAGAACTCGTTGACTCAGATGAAAACAAAATACATATTCATAATACTTATAGTACAACGGCTCACACGAACTAAGTTAGGAAACTCTACATAGACTACAGCCAAAGTTCCTGCCCTGACGATCCTAGCGAGAGTGGGGCATGACTAGGCGTTCTGTACAGCATGCTCACACGTGGACATGCGTCACAACATGACATTGTGTATGAGTGTTCATATATTCGCCTGCGTTAAATATATGTTATGTTTTATGTTTTCTCAGTTTTGTTTATTCCTTGGTGTATAATGTTCAGTTGTGTTTGTTAAAACCTATTTTATTTGTTTGTCTCTCTATTCCCGCTTTCGTGAGGTGGATTCGATAATAGTCATGCACGAAGGCAAAATGCACATGATCAGTATTTAGTCTCTCACGGTCATTTAAGTGTCTTGGAAACTTGTTACCATTACCATTCACTCTAAAGCGCTAATTGCACTACCGCGACACGATACACGTATGTTATCACTCTGTTAAACCCACAATAATTGCCTCTACCTGCAATGTATTTACCTATAAAGATAGAGCAAGATCCCTACTTTAAAAAAAAATAAAAATAAAAATAACATTCCATAATATAAATTTATCACATTGACAATTGATATCTAAGTTATATTTTTTCTGACTTTACACCTGTTATAATTTCGTTATAAGCTGAGCAATATTATTATTTGATATGTATGAAATTGGAAGCATTCTTCACGCCCATTCCAAGTGTGTTATTAAGATTTATTTATCAGTAATAGTTGTTTTTATATGAATAACTATAATTTGGTACTAGGGGAATATTTGTTATGCATGTGGAAAGAAAATTGGAGTTCCACATAGATTTTTAGTAACAAGAATTATGCTTAGATCAATCTATTATATCATAATAGAAAGAGGAATGACCAATGTACGGTATTACAGTAGCAAAACCCACTAACAAATAAATATACATCGATAAAACTGATCCGGACTAAAATATAGTTTTATGTTTTTCCAACATCTTCAACTTCGCACCTTCATAATTCAAATTCTTCAGAAACAACAATTGGTTTCTATGTATGAAATGAAAAGTATTTGTCACACACTTTCCAAAATTTGAATTGAAAATAGTCTATCATCAATATTTTAATAATTACGAATATAGTAGCACAAGCATATACCCTTGCTGTCGTCGGACTTGCGCTCGTATACGCTAGCCTACATCATTCTCGATGTATCTCAATGTAGGATGTTTTAGAGCTATAAATTATGGTGGTACATACAGCATTGTTAATTTTATGAGGAATAGAATAAATAAATCCAAAGTCTCGATTCCTAATATTTGAATTTATATGAATATTTATAAATGGGAATTCGTCGGACATGAATCATAGCATCTGTAACGGTTTTATATTCAAACAAGTTATTCGGTACACGGATATTAGCCAACACCATTATATAATAGTATATATTAGAGAAAAACTCTTCTAAGATATTCTAGATACACTAAGCCTCACTCCAGGCGGAATATCCGACATGTTTAAAGTGATTGACCAGCTCACTGCCTCGTCAGCCTGTTCCACTAATACTGATGGCTCTCATTTTCCCTACCTACTGGGAGGGTGGAGGTAGACTGAGAGCAGTGTTGCCATTGTTTTTATTCAGCATACCACTACCCAAACTTATTGTAGCCCAATTTATGCGCAATTTGATTTTTCAGTTTTCATTCTATCGATTTCAAGGCACTAATCGCATTTCCGTGCATTTAGGGACACCCTTCCTGAATATGTGATACGAGTATCCATGCGTGCGAGGGTAAATTTATGAAGTTTTCAAGAGCAGTCAGCATTCGGTTGGTTCGCAGTTATTATTCAGTCAACATACACAATCATATCTCGCTTTAGGTTAATCTTCAGGTGAGTTTACTTTAGAAATAATATTAATCACTTCAGTACAGGTGACATTCTTTCTGCTTGCATTACATTATTCTTTTCAGATTGGGAGAAATTTCTCATACTCAGTAAGGGCTTTAGGTTATCTCGAGTGCCGCCAGTAAAATTATGCTTGATTTCTTGTATTGCGTCTGACACTCAACGATTTAACCACTTCTGTACCGGTGATGTCTTTTTAAGTGTATTCTAGTTATATTTTGACGATTTTGTGAAGTTTATGAAGGATCTGTGGTAGTAAAAAGGGTTAAATGACGTAGTTCGAAGCCTGTTAATTGCTGGAAGTCCATTTTAGGCTGATTAAAGTCGTCTAATGCTAGCAAGAATAAAGTTAAAGAGACATCGCCGGTAGAGAAGGGGTAAATGATGTTCTTGATAAGTCAACGGGGTTTAAGTGCATCCAGGCGTGCCCTCAAAACTAAAACCTTTGTTGGCAACATCTTATAAATAAGTTTGGCAAAATGTTAAGCTGGCCTCATCTAGGGCTTTTCCCCTAAATTTTAATCATCACTGGTCTGGCAGCATACGAGGTAAACTTTTAAAATTATGCCGTCACTTAAGTTAAGCTATCTTACATGAAAAGGATTCCAGAAATGTTGCTGGAATAACACCGATCATCAATAATTGATGATAAAAGCTCTTGTATGTCACCCACTTTCGTTACACTCTGTTAAAATGTTGCCAAGTAATTGGTAATACGTCGGAAACTCTTCTTACAAAATTGTCAAAGCTCATGTTAGAAGGGACGCGTAAACACGCCTTAACTGTATTCTTAACTGCGTTCCTTCCTTCCTAGTAGTTGATTTGTTTTTAGGAGTGTTACTATAATTATATCTATGCTTTGATCTTGTTATTTTAAACTGTGTTATATCAAATTTGTAACTAGTGTCACTAGAATTGTATTTTTCTTAACCCTCTCATATGTATGGAGTCTGGACGCAAATTCCGTCCTAAGGAAGGGTGTCCCTATATATGTACAGACACAGTTTGTTTCTTGGAAACTTTAGACATTCAGTTATAAAAAAACTTATGACACAACTTGTGTCAAAATTGAACGAGTAGCTATGTACTGTATGTTGAGCATAAAATTAAACCATTTGCATCCCTGTATACGCATTGTCATGCTGCGATCACAGCTTGTGTGAGTCAGGTCCACAGTTTGATGTTGAGAGTGAGGCGAGTAGGTAAGCTTAGCAGGACCTTTAAACTATCGCCATTCTTCCGCTTTTCATCCACATCTCTCCTCTCCGTTCCTCTCACCTACCAGTTCCTCTTCCTCTATAATCTTCTCTATTAACTCCCTCCCTCTTTCTCCCTCCGTCTCTCATTTTTCCTCATTTCTCTCTTTTGTTCTCTCTATCGCAATAGCTACATGTGCTATATATATATATGCTCAGCCAGCAGCAGTGTTACCTCTTAATGGGCCTATTTAGATACCGCTAAGTGTGCATTTGTTTGTATTCAAACTTTCAAAGGCATTTAACCCATTGGCTGTGGGGACCGATCTGGAATGCCATGGCAATTTATAGCAATTTATAGGCTCTTAACCCAAGAACGGTGAGGAGACTCTTAAGAGGTTTTACTGGGCAAAGGTGACAGGACTCTTAAGATCCAAGGCCTAATAAAAGGCTTTTAAAAGACCCCAAAATCACTCAAAACAAAGGAATATGTGATTAAGTGAGATAATTCCCCTCCATATATCGTATCCCTCCTCCACATATGTCAAACAAAAAAAACTTCCCCTTCCCCTCCCTTCAATTATCACCTATTTGTCCTCTTATTCCCTTGTTTATCGGTTTATTTACCGCACCAATACCTCTCACCCGGTCTCAAGGTCATCAGGGACGCATAGAGAGAGTGTGGGAAGAGAAAGATAGCAAGAGAGAGACATCAGTCTGCCTTCAGGCCTCGAAGAGGGAGGGTGTATGTCTCGTGCGCCTCTCGCCTCATGACTGGAGGGTCGGCAATAATTCATCTTTTTCACCCCCCAAATACTATTCCCACTATTGCTGTTACAAGTTAATATCTTCATATTAAATGTAAAATAGGCGCATATGAATAATTAATAATGATATTTATCGTATAATGACGATTTTAGGTAGGAATGAAGCAAAATATGCTCGCTTGGCCCGCACTTTTAAAAAACAATGGCACGCTGTTCTCGGGTTAAAACCAGTGGAGACGAGTGTTAGTGAGCGGGAGCGCAGTAGGCCTCCGTCCGCTCTCCAGTCAGGTGGCCGCAGCACTGAGGGATATCAGCCATGTCTCGCTAGATATATGCAGCACTTCCAAAGACAAATGTAGCGCAAAATTAGCGACATTCGCTCAGTATTAGCAAATATTTGCCGATGTCCATGATAGTGCTGCGGATGAACCCCGCACTACGAACCTCATTCTGGTGTCATTTTGAAGATACTTTCTTCTAGTTTTTGGCTGAATACATTTAAATTCATTCAGACATTTGCTCAATCATTCAGGAGTGCCTGAATCAGTCCTACATAATAAAATTAGCATTTTATTATGTTGGTACCACATAATATGTTACAAATATGACATGTACAAGCTTTGCATAATTCCAACTAAGGATAGCCCAATAAGGCCATTAAGGGTATTTCCATTGGGGTCCTTGTGGGATTAGGTTAGCTGGGGAAATGGGGAGAATAACAAATTTAGATATTTTAGAGAAAGTATTTCTAGGGGTTATATTAAGATACCTTACATTCTATAGTTGGATTGGTCAAAATATTTCAGTAATCAATTAAGTTTGTTTTGCCTATCTCTTATGTCGTATTTAGTAGTAGACATAAGTTTGGTGCTCCCTACTCGCAGCTGTTCGGTTCAGGTGCTCCTTCGAGCTATGTCTGAAGGAATACAATGTTCTCTTTTCACGGACTGACTGGGGTAGGTTGTTCCAGTCTTTGATGGCAGTGAAGAAGAATGTTAGCTTACCCTGTCCTTGGATTCTCGGGACCGTAAAATTATACATCCTATTCCTTGTATTGTGTCCATTCCTTTCATTTGCTTTAACAAAATTACTCTTTAAATACTCTGGAGCTCTATCATAAAATATCTTGAAGGCATTAATGAGTCTGATTTGTTCGGCCCTGTCAGAGACACTGAGCATACCAAGTGACTGAAGTTGTTCCTGGCCAACATGCGATCTGGGTCCTAGGTTCAGCATGAACCTAACCATTTTATTTTGAGTGACCTGAAGTTTGTGCTTTGCTGATTTAGATGATGCAGAGTACCAGGATGACACAGAATAGTCAAAATGACATTGAACAAGCGCTTGGCAAGCATCCCCCCTGTTTATACAGGTATTTTATACGTGCTTTACATTTACTCAGGATCGATTCCAAGATTGTTTCACCTGACAGAGTTGAGTCCAGTTTTAGTACGAGATATTTCACTTGTGAAACTGTTGTTATAGGAATATCATTACAGTTGACCGTGAAGCCCTCAATGTCTTTCAATTTGCGTTTTGTTCCACATAAAATGGCTTCTGTCTTGCCCAGGTGAAGAGATAGTCTATTGTCCACTAGCCAATCACTACACGATTCTAGTTCTTTGGAAAGTGAGGCGGCAATACTTATTGGGTCTTTTCCTGAAACCAAAAGCACACTCTCGTCAGCATACAGTAATGATGTACACGATACGCTCAGTTCCATGTCGTTCACATAACAGAGAAAGAGTAAGGGACCAAGGATGCTTCCCTGCGGGACCCCACAGTTAATTGGCATAGGATCAGATAGATTATCATAAATTTTGACTCTTTGTGTTCTACCACTAAGATAAGATTTAAACCAGTTCACTGACCCCATGCCCATTGCTTGTAGTTTATTACAGAGGATATCATGGTCTACTGTATCAAACGCTTTTCGTAGGTCAAGAAGAACCATACCAGTGTAGTTACCTTTAGACATTTCTTTACGAATGTGATCTGTTAAGTGGATGAGACAGGAGTCTGTCGAGTACATGCCTCTGAACCCTGATTGAAACTTATAGAATAGATCATTTGCTTTGAGGTAGTGTTCAATTTGGGTGTATACAGCTCTTTCAAAGATTTTTGATACAATGCATAATATGCTATCTGGTCTGTAGTTGCCAACATCTAATTTATTTCCTTTCTTGAATAGAGGGGTTACAATAGCTTCCTTCAGTTCAGCAGGTACATTGTTGGTGTTAATTGACAGGTTGATGATGTGGGTTAGGGGACCTGCTATACCAATGGTTCCATCTCGTAGAAATTTGGCAGGAATGTTGTCTGGTCCTGTGCTTTTATGTACATTTAGGTTAGAGAGCTCCTCAAATGTGTATTTTGGTGTAACATTTTGCAATCCAAAAGTGTTCGGGTGTATGCCTTTATCCCTGTAGAATTTTTGAAAGGTGGCCGTTGTTGTGGTGTATTTATTGAGAGGTTGCGGTAGGTTCTGTGCAAGTGTGTTTGCTATGGAGGTGAAGAAGGAGTTGAAGTAGGTTGAAATTTGTCGTTTATCATGGCAAACCTGATCATTAATTTTGAGAGCAATATTAGTGTTAGATGAATTCTTTGCCTTGTTGCTGTAGCCCGTTGTTTTTAAGTGCCTCCATAGTTGTTTGGGGTTACTCTGGTATTCCTTTGCCTTGCTGTGGAAATAATTAGATTTCGCTGATTTAATTTTCCTGCTTAGTTTATTCCTAGCCCTGTTGAACTCATGTTTCAGACCTTGATCCTGTCTATGTTTCACTAGCCTTTTTAACAGTTTGTCTCTATGTTCTAGATGGTGTAGTATGTCATTGTTGATCCATGGGTCTGATCTTGCTTTAATTCGTATATTTTTCAGAGGAGCTATTTCGTCTAGGATGTTTGTGATGATGTTTCTGAAGCCAACCCATGCGTCATTAACGTTTGTATTTCCAAACACTGGAGATCAATCTGTATTCCATAAAAGGTCCAAAAATGTGTCTTTGTTGTAGTTTCTGAGTGACCTTGTTCTAATGCCCTTGTGATTCTCTAGGGTAATTTTTGGAGTTTTACGTATGCAATATGTGACGAAGTGATCACTTATCCCTGTCTCTATAACCCCTGACTGTGATATTTTGTCCTCTCTGTTACAATTTACATGGTCTAATATTGTAGCAGTGTTATCAGAGATACGTGTGGGGGTTGTGATGAGTTGTTTGTGATTGTGCATCGTCAGTATGTGCCTATATTCTCGTACAAGCCTATTATTTCGTTGTTTGTAACACAAGTTAAAATCCCCTAGTATAATAGATTCATTCCGGGGGTCTAGTACTGACAAAGTTCGTTCAAATTTGTTTAAGAATTGTGTGTCGTCTGGTGGCCTATAGCACACTCCAATTGTGATGGGTTTTGTCCCAGGCAGGTGTAAGTCAATCCAAAGAGCTTCGTGGTTTTCTACATTGAGGTCGTTCCTTATTGTGTGTGTGAGATTGGTTTTTACATACACTCCTAATATAACGGAAATATGCCTACGCCGTAAGTGTTAAATAATATATTCTAAATAACCAAATGTGATACAAAAGATCCTCAATTATTCATTGGATTAACACCGCAAGATGTTTTAAACAGGTACTTTCAGTATACATATTAGTAAAATACATACATTTAAAGCAATAGCCCACAATATGGCATCACATACTACCCTGTACACTTAAGTGGTTAAATGTATACCGGTACTTAAGTGTGGCTGAAAGTCGTCACTTTATACTTACATAAATGTACTGTAATCATGTGTAAAAAATTCTGCGTCCACATTTGCAACTGCGGACATGGAGGTAATAATAATCCGCAGTTGTGTCCGCGTCAGCAAAAATAAATATCTTAACATCTGCAGTTTTATCTGCAACTTAATTTTATGAGAAATAGATATCTGACTCCGCCTCCGCCTCCGCGGAGCTCTAAAATTTGGTATTCGATATCTCATTAGCCTGTATATACTGTATATATACAGTAGTGTAAGCTAATACCAGTGTACCATATAACTCGTCTGAATTTGAAAAAAGGTTAAAAGTGCTCCGAATCATGTTTGAACATATTTTTATATATAAATGTTTTTATACAATCATCTATTAGGAGTTGAGACTTCGTCACCTAGCCGACCTACAAACTTAAGATTTAACAACATCAACGCGACCACCCCTACAACCCAACCGTGCTTTTCACACCAAAGAGAACGAGGACAACCCCTACCTGTGCTTCCACCTGCAGCAGTCATTAAATACACCTCTACAAAAGGATATAAGTACAAAAACACCAACGCATTCATCCCTCCAACCCAGGCGTGCTCTTTGCACCACAGAAAATTAGGAACACCCCTACCTGCGCTGCCAGGCCAGCTGTTTTTAATTACTCCCTTTACCTCCTTAACCTTTACTAGAGCATGCCACACACCAAGAACTTGTGTTAGGGGATGCATTCTTCACTTTCTGTCAGCTTTGCTGATAGGAAGTAGTCTATCTGGCTACTGGAGCCACCTGATTCAAAAGTTATCATATGCCTCTTCCTCTGTCTGGTCATGGTGTTGCACACCACCATCCCTGTGGCAACATATAGCTCCAGTATGTACTACTTACCCTCCAGGTTCTTATGGCTGTACCCCCGGCTCATCGTGGGCTTTCCAAACTACTCTCAGCCATTTCGGTAAAATACCGACTTATGGCTTGTAGTTATAGACGTCGTGTTATATCAAACCCGCGAGAACCATGAGCACATCGTTGTTTGAGACTGCAGGACCCTCGCACCACCTGAAGTCAACTACTCTGCCACCAAATACGAATGTCTAGGATAAATTTGGGCCCCCAGTATTTTAAGTCATATTATATCTGATGCCAAATTGACCATCACCACAGACCACTATTCTTTCCAATGTGTGTGTTTCATATATTTTTGTTTTCAATGTGTATAAAGGAGACAAAAGGCAAAGTTGCCTGTAACAAGTGTCCCTCCCAAAACTTGAAAAAGTTATAGGGAACCAAGTTCAAGGTACGTTAGAGACAAAATGTCTGGATACACAGAGCTTGAAGCAGTTCAAGTTATAGGATGAGGGAAAGATAGATTAAGAGAGAGATCCAGAGCTTACTTGTTGATTAGAAGAAAGACTGGGAAAATTGGTTCACTCTTGGGTTAGAGAGTTGCAAAGAATTGGGATGGGAATGTGTTGGATGGCGGGTGACACCCATTCTCCATAAGGGAGGAGGTATACACTAAGAGCTCTGAATAACTTTAATTATTTTTACGGTAGAAGAGTGAGAAAAATGCAACACTGCAGCGTGTAGTGAGAGATTGTAGGGAATTAGTAAGAGGAGATGAGCTGATGAGACAAAATACTTCAACTCTATCCTTTCGAGAAGTACAGTAAGAGTAGAATCTCCCCACACATGCGAACAGTGTTCGATACATTGGCACACTATGCCCTTGTACAGAGCAAGAAGCTATACAGGGGTAAAGAACCCACAAGGATGGTTGAGCACATCTGAGTCTTGCATGGGAAGCTGTTTTGCAAGAGTGATCTTTCCAAGAACGATCTAAAGACAAATAGACCCCCAAGCATATTAAAAGAAGCCGAAGGGTTGATTTGTGTGTTGTTGAAGGGAGAGTCGTGTGGAAGATTGTGACGGGTAGATAGATGGAGAAATGGGGTATTGGAAATATTGAAAGTAATAAGATATTCTCTGCCCCAATTGGAAACAGTTGATAGATGAGAAGATAGGCGTGCTATGGCCTCATCAACTAAACAACTAATAATGCATTAATCATAAAATGGAGCGAAACCCTTAAAGAATTTGATTTTGATATCCAGTACAGATCCTGGAAATTGTACACAAACGCCGATGCCCTATCCCGACTTCCAGTTAATGAGATTGCTCTAACTTTGGACCCTACTCCCATCCACCCCCCTGAACAATGAATTGCCCAGAAACTTGAAGTCACCCCACCCCGAGACGTTTCCCCCAAGAGACGCTACTCAATGCCTGGGAGAATCTCAAATGGCCCTCTTGGCTTCCCCAAGCCATATTCAAATCAGCCCAAAGACTAGGTGACCATCTTTTGATGGAATCTGGACACCTGATAATAGACCCTACACAGACAGATGAAGTTATGAATAACCCACATTCAGAAATGGAATTCACTTAACCCGTACAGCCCCAGCGACGCGCCTGACGCGTCGGCGATGTATGTAACACACAGCCCCAGAGACGCGCCTGGCGCGTCACCCTAATTGCGCCGACCGTAACCTTAGGTGTAGCCACTCAAGAGGGCTCAGATTTGTATGGGAACTGTGTACGTATCCCACGCAACCGTGCTGATGGTTGAAAACTCTCAAAGTCCACGTGCGTGTGCGTGAGCGCGCATTAACCTGGTTTTTTGGGGTAATTGCCTTAAATTTTTTACTCTTGTAAAATACGTTTTCGGGGGCTCTGTAGGACCATTCTTTAAGCTTTTTGAGCGTTTTTTCGTGGTTTTTCCTTCATTCCTAACCCATTCGCTATTGTTTCTGGAATAAAACCATTTTTTGAAAACCGGCCGGGTTCTGGTGAACAAACATTACAAAACTAGCCGGGGCTGGACGGGTTAAGTATATAAGAAATGACTTCTCCTAATTAACCTCACCCACTGGACCCCCCGCCCTGCAGTTGCGTCACCAAAGCATGTCGGCCATCTCCCACTCCTCTCCCTACTGGCCTAACTAGATTTGCTAACGTAGCCACTGAAGAGTCACGAATCAACTCCGCATCCTACTGGTAGCCAACAAGACAGAAGATTTGCCTAGCTATCTCTGTATGTTTCTTTGGTGAATTAATTTATCTCCCCGCGACGATGGTATCACCCCCCAAGAATGCATTTGCAGCCTCCCCCCCCCCGCCCCCCCCTCCAAGCTATTACCAAACTGCCATCTTGCCCAAACCCCTAACTTTGTAGCCAGTCAATGTCAACCGTGGCTGCGGTTCAAAAGTCACCAGACAATAACCAACAATTGCCACCTCACATTTAAAGCTCGTCGCCCTAGCCAGCTCTCTACAGCCTGCGTCATACAGAGCCCGAACGTTGGAGGACAAATTCCCGAATAGGATGACTTGCCCAAAAAATTCAAATTTCATTCGGGTCGGGTATATTCCGAACAATTCGGCATAAGTTCCTGACTAGTCCTGGGTTGGTCTGAGGTTGGTCTGATGTATTCAGGTGTGTAGCCGACATTCCGGGGGTTCGGCAAAAAGTTAATGCATGCCTTAACTTTTCACGAACATTCGGGACCAAAACCGTTACAAAATGGTCGGATGTTGGTCGGGATTTATTCATAACTCGTTCGGTATTTGTTCGGATTAATTCTGTGTTCGTTCTTCTGATTCGGGACTTGTTCGGTACTTTTTTCCATTGCCGATGTTGTTTGGAACTACCCGAACAAATCCCGAACAAATCCCGCACAATTCCCGACAAACCTTCGATAAAATCACGATGAATCCCTCGTATTCCAGAATAAAACCCGCACGAGTTACGAATTTTCAGAACAAGTTACGATCAAATTCAGACAAAGTAAACGAATTATTTTGGATGTCTGCTCGATGTATCTTGTTTATCTCAACTCAACTATAATCTTGATGATTATATAAGTGTGTGTTAAGTGTGTTCGGTGTAAACACTTACAGTATGTTGGTTAGTGAGATATGTGATTGGGAATTAACGTTAACGCTACTATTATGTACTTAACTATTTTAGTTGACTGACTTGTGGACTAAAGCAACTCTTTAAGTAATTGGGTTATGATAAAAGTAATACTATTGATTTATATTAATACTTGCGAGTTCTTTAATTTTCTTTTAATTAAGCTTACATTGCTAGTAAGAACAAGAACGGTGATACTATTGTCTCATATTAGTAATATCGCCTTAGACTAACATGGCTGTTTTAATGTTACTTCTAGTGATTTCCTAAGCTGAAGAAAATTATTTTAGCTTCAAAATATTATTTTTGCTTTTCATATTATTTGAGTGAGACCTGAATCGAATCTATGAAGCGATCCTGTAACTTAATTTACTCATAATCAAACTTTAATGTTACGTGGTTAAGAAATACATTTATCTAATTATTAAATATATATCTAACTTTTTATGTGACTTTGATATTAAGCCTGATAATAATAATATAATACTATTAACGTAAGACAAGAACCAAGAATAATAACTACATTAAATATAAATAAAAGGACATGATATAAGAAAACTATCTATTCATTTCAAAAAGGGTAAGAGACAGAAATATTTTTACCGTAATATTTATCTTTCAAAACTTGATATATAATTAATAGTCCTTCTTTAGATAATTATAACTTATTCGGTTCATAACCATAGCCTACTAAGCTTCGGTTAAATAATAATTCTTTATAAATACTACATGACTTTAATTAGTTTCAGTATTTTTTCATAATTAAAGAGTATCAGTCAATAAAGGATACCAAGTCCTAAGATCTAAAAGGAAAGGAAGCAATAACAGGAAATAATTTTATTAGATTTTACTTTCGTTTTGCCTTCAGCTGACTGATACCTTAATATATATCTCTGTGCTATCTAGATTAATCAAGTTAACCACTTGAGGATCAAGATACGTAACAGAAGAGTTGAGACTGGTGGGGTGTGAGCCAACCCATCTCTTTATATAGGGCAGGTAAAAAAAATCTTGCTACAGTCTTAAAACAGTCTGATGTTGTTCTCATAATGTTCTTCTCTATCGGTTGTTTGTCGACATCTCATCGGTTAAGTTCGGTTAATTATCGTAAAGCATTCCAATGTCATTCGGAACTGTGTCTGATGATTCGGGTATGGTCGAAAATCATTCTTTGCATAACGAGTGTAAGTTCGATTCATGTTCGGTAGTTGTTCGAGATTTTGTCGTAGGTCGTTCTTGACTATCGGATATTATTCCGAACTCGTTCGGCCCATGTTCGTAATCTTCAAATTTCGGGAGAGTCTCGGCTGTATTCGGTAAAAATGTGCAAGTCATCCTATTCGGGAACTTGTCCTCCAACGTTCGGGCTCTGTATGACGCAGGCTTACCTCAACACCTCACCACAGAACCACTATAATTTACATTAGCTACATGCGCTAGCCCCCTGCCACTGGACATAAGCAGAGATTGGATAATCTCAACCAGCTCTTCGGCATACTCAGGGACTATCCACTCCCCAGTTCCCTCACCATCAAGCACAAGCGAAGCACGAAGCCGTGACTTTTTTATGAGCGATGGAAATGTTATGCTGGATTCTACGACATGAGAGCAACTCGCCTGCAATCAAATCAACACCTCATCACCTAGCCGATCTACAAACTCAAGACTAACCAACATCAAACGGAACCACCCCTACTACACAGCTGTGCTCTTCGCACCACAGAGAATGAGGACAACCTCTACATGTGCTACCACCTCCATTACCATTAATTACACCTCTAAATGAGAAATGAGAAAGCAAACTATTCGATGAATGGCACTCAGCTTAAGAATGTAAACAGAGAAACTGATCTGGGAGTAACAATATCGAGTAACCTAAAACCGAGTCAACAATGTTCAGAAGTTGTTAAGAAGGCAAACAAAATAATTGGCTTTATAGGCAGGTCATTTGAGCATAAATCCAAAGAAGTTATCCTAACCCTTTACAATTCCTTAGTCCGCCCTCTTCTGGAATACTGCGTTCAATCCTGGTGCCCTTATTACCAAAAAGATATAAACAAGCTAGAACAAGTTCAACGTAGAGTTACCAAAATGATACCTAGCCTAAAGAACAAACCATACGAAGAGCGTCTTAGAGAATTAAATCTATTTCCTTTAACCCAGCGCAGATTAAGAGGCGACTTAATTCAAGTGTTCAAAATCATCAAAGGCATCGACAATATGAACTGTAGTAAGTACTTCACTATCGACCAATCTAATTACACGCGGGGAAACGGTTGCAAAATTATTGGTAAATCTTTTAACTCGCACGAATCTAAGAATTTCTTCTTCAATCGAGTTGTCAACTTGTGGAATGGGCTTCCCCGAGACGTTATAGACTGCAGCACCGTTGATTCATTTAAATTCCGCCTAGACAAATATCTCGCATCAAACCCGCGACTGACTGCGTTTGTAAATGAATAACTTTATCCTCCCCTCAGTTACTAACCCATATGTCCCCTACTAACTTCCTAGTCCTGCCACGTTAGTGGCAGGGCAGTAGTTCCCTTTCCAATGTTCCCTTACCCACTCTAAACCACTGTTTGGACACTTGATCCTCAGTGTTTTGGAGGACAAGCAACCTAGAAGGGTCACTAGACCTGTTGTTGCTTGATTTCCTTTGTACTCCTTTGTACTCCTTTGTACTCTACCTGATACCCAGGAGAAGAAAGGACATAAGTACAGCAACATCAATACGATCACCCCTCCAACCCAGCCATGCTCTTCACACCACAAAAATGGAGGACCACCAGTATTTGTATTGGTAGCCCAGTTGCCATTAATTACCCAGAGCTTACCCGCTCCTTTAATAAGTTCTACTTCCAAAGGACACTTGTTGCATTCACTGAGCAAGGTATTAGTGTGTCTGCTGAATTCTCACCCGGTGTTGTGTTCTCCGAGCACCCCACCAGCATACTCGCTTAGCGGGGAACCAAAGCATATCCTTGCGCCTGATAAAGAACTGTCTTCAACGAGTGTACCAAAACCCAACAGATTATGTCCGCGACCCCAGAGAAGGCACCCCAACAAGACTACAGCCGAACCCCAGACAAACAGTAGAGGAAGAATAGAACGTGAAGCCCTGGTTCACCGTTGCCCGAGGCCCCTGGGAAACCTATACTTTCCAAGTTAGGAGCAAAGGTGCAATTCTAGCTATTGCTATTTTCTGTGTATGAGATCCCTTGCCATATTTAAATTCACATAATACACACTTTATCCCTTTAACATATTAACCAAGGAAATTGTATATATATATATATATATATATATATATATATATATATATATATATATATATATATATATATATATATATATATAGTTATGAGAACCTCAGCAGGTGATCTTGGACACCGCAACTTCCAAATTAGTAGGGCAATGAGAAGAAATACGTTGTGGAACATCATGATTTATTCCAATTTTCGGCGACGTCACGCAGCCATACTCAGGAAAGGGTTACCAAATTTTTAGGATCTGTTGGTAACCCTTTCCTGAGGATGGCTGCGTGACGTCGCCGAAAATTGGAATAAATCATGATGTTCCACAACGTATTTCTTCTCATTGCCCTACTAATATATATATATATATATATATATATATATATATATATATATATATAGATAGGTAGATAGATAGATAGATAGATAGATATACAGTGTATATATATATATACAGTGTATATTCTCTGTCTGTCCCCTGAAGATGTAATACACAAAAGCGCTTGGGACTCTGTTTATTTTCCTTCCTTCCCTGTGGACATTTAGCATATATATATATATATATATATATACATATATATATATATATATATATACATATATATGTATACATATATATATATATACTGTATATATATCTATATATGCTTACCTTAGACCTAATAGTAATATTGTTCCTATGTGTTTAACTTTTAACTTATACCCAGGTTTGCTATTAGTTGTAGATTATATATAAAAACTTGTATACTGTGAGTGTGTATACTCTGTTCTAGCTTTAGTCTCCCAGATAATATAAGATACATAGCACACATAAAAGGTTATTCTACGTACCATAAATATGTGGCTTTTTACTAATACCATTACAATCTTGGTTTATGCATTATTACATATATATAAATAATAATATATCTGGTTCTATCGTTGGCAGGGTGCAGAGTCTCCAATGGTGCTACCAACGTTGTTGGGAGCTATGACCTCCCTAGACTCACCAGACATTAAGGTATGTAATAACAGACAAAGGGACATATACTTAAGTTATAACCCCTTCAATATAAAGTTACCCCATTTTGTGTTTAATTTTACTATTACCACTCTTATTAGGCCTATTTAGTTTAGAAATTGTTTGTATGAGTTAGCAGGTTAATTGAAATATGTATTACTCATGTGATTCCTAGAAATCCTTCCAAAGTCACATAAAATCGTCAAATGGTAGGCAGGGCAATGCAAAAAATGGCATCATCGTTTATTGAAAGCCAATTGATTGATTATATCGTACTCTTTCCATATTAATTAAACAACAATTTGCTTTATGGCGTCCCCAGGTCACCTGGTATAACCATCCACAGAAACGATGTCCAAGAAAGGTTCATCCTCAAATGTGCTCCTGTCACTTTTATTGAACAAATGTTGCATATATTATATCGATAGTTCATATAATCTATACATTCCTGTGTTTGACATATATATATTGATTGTCTAGTAATAGTATGTTATGCATACTATATGTACATTTGTTTAATATATGTATCAACATTCTAGTGAAAACGTGATTATACTGTATACTGTACATATTTTCCCATGCATAGGCTATACAAAGTAGAACATAAACTAGAAATTACTCCATATTACGAACTGAAATATACAGGAGTACCAAGCGCTACAAATGATACAATAACAACCTCTGAACTCAACTTCAATAGGTTCACGACGACTTCCGGCTGGTGGTAACGGTGGGTGTGGGGAGAGCTGCCCCCTCTGACCTGACCCTACTGGCCCGTCCACTGACAACACCCTCAAGCCCCACCCTGGCTGCCACCCTCGCCGCAGCCGCAGCTACCATGGATCACCACTACTACCGACACCACTGTACGCTCACTAGGCCACATGTGTTGCACTTAACATGTATTTAACTCCTGCAATGAAATGAAATAGATGTATGAATATTGTAATTAACTTTGATATATTTGTATTGAGTTTATGAATTACCTCTAGGAACCTACTGGGTTAAATTTAGCATATTGTATACTGCATCCCTCTGATTCCCATAAGTTTTATATAAGTGCATATAGTGGTAAATACAAAACGAAGAATGGTTATCGTGCTGATGGGATTCAGGGTAACCTTTATAAAAATAACATCGACTTTAGACACCTTGAGATATTTAGGTTTGGGTTCTTCTCTCGTTCAGATTTACCTTCACCAAACCTAACCAGACTACCCTTCATCCAAAGCTAAGGCGACAGAAACTGGCCTAACCAACTGGACTATCAGATTCCTTAACTGTATGCAACAGTCAGATGAACATAGCTTATCCTTGGATTGAGTGATGATGTTGTTTTTATTTAGAGGGGAAGGGGGACATACAGGGAATGTAATCATCAAATTATTCAAGGTTATTGTATAGCCTATTACTCTTATGCAATGCATCAGACATTACCTTCATATTGTAAGCCTTCCACTGAATATTTAGTTATTTATTATCGTTTCCCAACTAATCAATTTGTTCCTAGATCTGGGTGCTGGGTGGCGACGAGCAGTGTGGCAGGTGGCAGCAGTCCACGCTATTACCATAGTGACCCGCCACTGGCACAGCTGCCGCCCTCCACCCGAACCACTCTGTCGCCGCACACCCACCACGCCCACATCACACCTTGCCATACACGGAGGACGGGCAACACCGGGGTCAGAGGCCAGGGAAAGCCCTGTTGAAGAAAATAAAATTGACAATGCACAGTACAATGCAGAAAATGATGATGAATCTGTAAAGGTGAACGTTGGGCATTTAGAAGAAGACCAAGGCCCCAATAGTGAAAAAGAATCTGTAAATGAACTTGAATCATTAAAAGAAGGTATGGGGAAAGATGATGAATCACAATATGAGAAAGAATTAGAAAAAGAGGACGATTCAGAACCTGTGGAGGAAGCAGTGGGCAAGACCACGACGACGTTGATGCCAGGTTTAACAAGTGTTTCTAATAGCATGGAGGGACACACAAGTCTGGAGCAGTTGGGTGTCATCTATAGCTGCCTGGCCAAGCTGTCATTGGACCGACCCCTGGACGACGACACCATCATCACCTTCCTTGGTGAGAAAGCATGTTCATTTGTTTAATTACTTGTATCACTATTTCTTACTATCCTTGACAATGATATGCCTTTCCTGAGTTGAATAAAATGGCTTAATGTGTTGCACAATAAATGAAACTAATATTATTGTGTCAGGAGCTATATGATATCATGTGAATTCAACCCCTTGATATTAAGGTGTCTATCATTAACTGAATGAATACTCTACTGTTAGCGAAAATATATAAGCAGTGTCATAGTATTGAAGGGTTGCGTTATTGGTTACCCTACACTACGGTATTGTCTAGTACCTATAGAATTACATATAGAAATACAATTTTGAAAAATACACCGTCTTGCTTTATGTATTCGAGTAAAGTACTTGCTGAATGCCATTATCTGATCGAATTTCACTATATGTAACATCATATAATTGGGCAACCGTAAATCTGCCTTCAAGAGTTCTAGGGTACTATGATTATTAACTCTTAAACTGATAAGCTATGGTAGTTCAAACTCTCTCGCCAAGCGAAGGTATTTGGTTCTATTCTGACGAAAATCGTCATAGTACCATTATATAATTATTACTTATCCATATTCACCTATTTTGCTTTTATTATGAACATTTAAGAGTAATAAAAGAAGTGGGAATAGCATTTGGGGGGTGAAAAAGACGTATTATTGCCGCAAGGTCGTATCATGAGGTGAAAGCTGGAGCGGCGTATATGCTCCCTCTCTGAGCTCTCAAGCGACACGGATGGCTCTGAGTAGAAGTATCTGTGTTGCAAGGATCTCTAGCTGCCTCGCCCGTGTTAAAGAGACCGAGTGAGGGAAATTCGCGCCAAAAATTACCCAATAATAGGGAGAATAAGAGGAATAATAACTGATATAATTGTGGAGGGGGGGAAGGGGTTGGGACACATATTATGTAGGAGTGGTAGCAAGTAATGGAGAGGAATTATCTCACCTAATCACAAATTGCGTTGTTTTGAGTGACCCTGGGGTGTTTTCTAAGATTTTTTCTTATGCTCTGGATCTATTGAAGACGGTCGCAGTGCACCAGAAAAACCTCTATTGAGGACGGTCGCGGTTTATGGGTTTATACATTCCATCAGTTAAAAAAGATTATTTGATTGGCACATACACACAGTTAAATCCACATCAGCTAATGTTTTAGTCCAAAAATGTATCGTTGCTGGAGAGTGTATCGGGTCAATTGACCGGTTAAATTTCCCCCAGCACTATATCAAGGTGGATTACATACAGCCCTGGGCACTCGTACGGCTATACGACCCTGTAAAAAGGAACAGGCTTTTACTTCCAACACCTCTACATGGATCCTAAAGGTGTCAAAATGGTGCTGGGGTAAGGTACTCCCGCATGGATGCAGTGTTGTAATGGTCGACTCTACACAGACGGATCTAGTGTTCAAATTGTTTGATAAATGGCTTAAAATGTGGCACAGGTTTCTGTTGACCTCATTCAAAAGTGTGAGGCAAGCTCAGCAGAAGGCTCATCAGAACCCATCGACACCCTCGACGCCCCCAGCAGTATCACTTACCGATGCCCCTCAAGTCAGGAACATGGCCCACCTCCCACCAGATTCGCAGTTGTACCAGGCAATTGCTAAGTACATGAATTAGGTCGACCCAATGACGGCCACCTCTAGCCTCATGTTGTTGCGGCTGGATCTACCTTACCTCCCCAGCTCTCCCCAGTTTCCTGCCAACCATACACAGGCCAATCAGTGACCTCACCACCAAGCAGGAGTGAGAGAGGGAAAGAGATAATTGGTTGGCTCCCTCACCCCCTGTCCTCGGCCAAAACCACTCCCATCATTCACTCCCATGCCGTATCATAGGAAAACGCTACCAAGTTATTTCAGTTAGTGATTGGTCCAGTCAAAAGGCCCCCCCCCCCCCCCTGCCCTGCACCTTCAGCAGCAACCCACCTCATCTGCACAAGAGAAAGACATTAAGTTCCTAAGGAATCTTCTAAGAAAAAAAAGACACACCACTTAGGCCTGACAAACCTCAAAACAAAAGAGAGATCATACAATTAGTCCGCTGCCCAACTCTGGATGGCAGGAGAAAGACCTGGACTGTGAAGAATTACAGGAGGTGAAAGACTTATTGAACCCTCACAACGAGACTACTTTGACAAATTGAGCAGGGAGTAGCAGGAAGAATTTCCCAGGATACTTTGTGAGATTCCCCGATGACATAACCAGGCCCTGCAGGAGAGTGATGCCCTACGACCAAGACCTAATGGAGAGGATGACCTGTATTTCACCCATGGCAGCTACACCAACAAGAAGTTCAGAGAGAGAGAGAGACACCAGAATTAGCTCTTGTATCTGCCTCCCCTTTGCTACAACCATTTCTTTAGTATCTGGATTGGATGCCGCCACGGAGTGCCTGATCATCGCACTGCCCTCCTATTTTTGTTTTTCCTATGCCTGTCTCAACCTCGGGACTGTAGGCTGTTCAGTAACCTATAACTCTTGTGAGGCCCCGAGATTATCGATTGAAGCTTAGAGATTTTGGATGCTTCGTATGTCATTCTAGATGGTCACAGTGGAGCTTCAAGGTGTTGGTTGCATCCTTTCTGCCACACTAGATGACGACTCCATATTTATACACGTCACTTGATAGGAGGGAGCAGCTATACAGTCGTTCACAGCATCATCGAATTTGGTCGGGCATCTTCTATTCTATGCTATGAATTGGTGACGATATAGGGGGTATTTTATTGAAGTGTCGGTGTAGCCAAGATAATTGTAGAACACAGGAACAATCAAATCACCTCAGTAAAACCTCTGACATTTGACGTGGACTCGATCTGAGGTTCATTAGGTTTGCAGCCCACCACGCTATACACTGTGCTATCGCCGGCTACCCTAGTAGCCAGATTGTACGCCACCACAGTGTATCTGCTCATCCCACTACCCTCCCATTCAATCCCCCATTAATAGTTGTTGTTGTTGTTGTTCCCCAAGCTGCCTGGCCGAACAGCCCCAAGGCCCCGAGCAAGGCCAAGGCCATAACCGAGTGTCCCCACAGAACCCTCCCTGCCGACCACAATAAAGCCTGGGTGACCGAAGCCACTCCATGGCGGGGAGCTGAGGAGAGTGCAGAAACGCCCGGGAAACCAAAGCCCCACCCAGGGCCCTGTGCCCCTCAGCAATTATGAAGAGAAAGTTGAGGGGCAAAGGAAAAATGTGACGCTTTGGCTTCCAATCTTGGTAGATTGGGAGGTCAATCCACGGAAGAGACACCGTCACTTGAGATCTAGAAAATATATAAGTAAAAGGAACAGTCAGAGTAAGCTATGGGTATGGCAGAGATCACTCAGCTCTCGCTCTGATAGACCAGCCCATCACCTCATGACTAGAACCCAATCCTCTCAGCATCAGCTAGGAAAGGCCCTAGAAAGCCGCCTTTGGCGGGGGGGATAGCTCCCCTATTTGGGCACCCGCCCAAACACCATCAAGGTTCTAGCCCTACTTCATCCTCTTTTCCCAAATAGTGGACTCGCCCACTTCACGTAGTACTGTTGCTATGAGCAGCCTGCCAGGGAAGATACCCCGAGGCAGCTCAGCACACCTGTACACACCCCTAGACCCTTGTAGCGGCCACGGTGGGTGTTTGTGTGTAGGGATGGTTTCATACACTATTTTATGAAGGTAAATGTTACATATAATATCACAATAATTTGTATTAGCAAAAACAAAACAAAAAACATATAAAAGCTTGTAGTAAAATGTAAATAAATTCGGGTTTAATGCAAGGTGGCTTTAACCCTTCCGGCCCGGGCTACCTTTCTAAAGGATGGAGCTCCTATCCGGGTGATCTGGCTAAAAAATGACTCATGTAAACAAAGGCCTATCTCCCTTAATATAAGACCTACAATTATCAAAGATATGTCAAAATGTGCGCCTTACCTTGTGTAGAATGGCGTTGAGTAGAGCTCTCTAGCTTAACTGGTTCCGGGGTTATGGAGATGTTAGTGGCGGTAACTTTTGCCGTGTCTTTACCTTAGTGCGTCCGAACACTCAACCGCGGCCCCGGCTACAACGCACTGTTGCACTCGTCGCCCCACCCGCAATTATGCCGGGAAGCGATTTGAGAGATTTTATTGTTTATTATGCCATTTATTATAGTTATTATGTTATTTTCACTCAATAAAGTAATTTTTATGGAGTTATTTGTGTCTCTGTCACTTATACTTAGTTTTATTGTTATTATTATAGTAGTTATTATTATATTATACTGGACTATGGTAATTGATAGTGTCATTTTCACTTTTATGTATTGTTAGGTAAGCTAATAATATATATATATAGTGTCACTTTCACTTGTTCATATTGTTATGAAGGCACTTATTATTACTTATGTGTGTCTCTTTCACTTATACTTAGTTTTATTATTATTATAGTGTCACTTTCACTGGAATAGGATAAATTTATAGTGTTATTTTCACTTATTTATTGTTAGAGGTAAGCTATAATATATTTTAGTATCACTTACACTTGTTCATATTATTATGAAGGCACTTATTTTTAGTTATTTGTGTCTCTTTAATAATAATAATAATAATATTTATTCAGTCAGCAATTTACAGAGTTGGTACTACATAGTTTGTTACAAATATGACATGTACCAGCCTTGCATAATTCCAACTAAGGATAGCCCAATAAGGCCGTTAGGCGTATTTCCATTGGGGTCCTTGTGGGATTAGGTTAGCTGGGGAAAAGGGGAGGATAAAGAAATAGATACTTTAGAAAAAGTATTTCTAGGGGGTTATTTTAAGATACCTTACATCCTATAGTAAATATCAGTAATCCGTAATCAGTAATCATTTCAGTTTGGTTTGTCTATCTCTTATGTCGTATTTAGTAATAGACATAAGCTTGGTGCTCCCTTCTCGCAGCTGTCCGGTTCAGGTGTTCCTTCAGGCTACGTCTGAAGGAATACAGTGTTCTCTTTTCACGGACTGACTGGGGTAGGTCGTTCCAGTCTTTGATGGCAGTGAAGAAGAATGTTTGCTTACCCTGTCCTTGGATTCTCGGGACCTTAAAATTAAACATCATGTTTCTTGTATTATGTCCACTCCTCTCACTTGCTTTAACAAAATCATTCTTTAGATACTCTGGAGCTCTGTCATAGAAAATTTTGAAGGCATTAGTTATCCTGATTTGTTTGGCCCTGTCAGAAACATTGAGCATACCTAGTGACTGAAGTTGTTCCTGGCCAACATGTGATCTGGGTCCTAGGTTCAGCATGAACCTAACCATTTTATTTTGAGTGACCTAAAGTTTGTGCTGTGCTGATTTAGATGATGCAGAGTACCAGGATGACACAGAATAGTCAAAATGACATTGAACAAGCGCTTGGCAGAGGGTCTTTTTGGTCGCCGCGGGCAAGCATCCCACCTGTCTATACAGGTATTTTATACGTGCTCTACACTTACTCAGGATACATTCCAAAAATGTTTCACCTGACAAACTCGCGTCCAGTTTCAGTCCGAGATATTTAACTTGTGACACTGTTGTTATAGGAATATCATTACAGTTGACCGAGAAGCCCACAATGTCTTTCAGTTTGCGTTTTGTTCCACATAAGATGGCTTCCGTCTTGCCCAGGTGAAGAGATAGTCTATTGTCCACTAGCCATTCACTACATGATGCTAGTTCTTTGGAAAGTGAAGCGGCAATACTTATTGCGTCTTTTCCTGAAACCAGAAGCACGCTGTCGTCTGCATACAGTAATAATTTACATGAGACGCTCAGTTCCATGTCGTTCACATAACAGAGAAAGAGTAAGGGACCAAGGATGCTTCCCTGCGGGACCCCACAGTTAATTGGCATAGGATCAGATATATTATCATCAATTTTGACTCTTTGGGTTCTACCACTAAGATAAGATTTAAACCAGTTCACAGACCCTATGCCCATAGCTTGTAGTTTATTACATAGGATATCATGGTCTACTGTGTCAAACGCTTTTTGTAGATCAAGAAGAACCATACCGGTGTAGTTACCTTTAGACATTTCTTTACGAATGTGATCCGTTAAGTGGATGAGACAGGAGTCTGTCGAGTACATGCATCTGAAACCTGATTGAAACTTATAGAATAGATCATTTTGTTTGAGGTAGTGTTCAATTTGGGTTTATACCGCTCTTTCAAGGATTTTATATACAATACATAATATGCTAACTGGTCTGTAGTTGCCAACTTCTAGTTTATTTCCTTTCTTGAATAGAGGGGTTACAATAGCTTCCTTCAGTTCAGCAGGTACTGTGTTGGTGTTAATTGACAAGTTGATGATGTGGGTTAGGGGGCCTGCTATACCAATGGCTCCATCTCGTAGAAATTTGGCAGGAATTTTGTCTGGTCCTGTGCTCTTATGTACATTTAGGTTAGACAGCTCGTCAAAAGTGTATTTTGGTGTAACATTTTGCAATCTAAATGTGTTCGGGTGTATGTCTTTATCTCTGTAGAAATTACGAAAGGTGGCCGTTGTTGTCGTGTATTTATTGAGAGGTTGAGGTAGCTTCTGTGCAAGTGTGTTTGCTATGGAAGTGAAGAAGGAGTTGAAGTAGGTTGAAATTTGTTGTTTATCGTGGCAAACCTGATCATTAATGGTGAGAGCAATATTAGTGTTAGACGAATCCCTTGTCTTGTTGCTGTAGCCTGTTGTTTTTAGGTGCCTCCATAGTTTCTTTGGGTTATTCTGATATTCCTCTGCCTTATTGTGAAAATAATTATTTTTCGCTGATTTCATTTTACTACTTAGTTTATTCCTGGCCCTGTTGAACTCATGTTTCAGACCTTGATCCTGTCTATGTTTCGCTAGCCTTTTTAACAGATTGTCTCTGTGTTCCAGATGGTGTAGTATGTCATTGTTGATCCATGGGTCTGACCTTGCTTTAATTCGCATGTCTTTCAGAGGAGCTATTTCGTCTAGGATGTTTGTGATGATGGTTCTGAAGCCAACCCATGCGTCATTAACGTTTGTACTTCCAAACACTGGAGACCAGTCTGTATTCCATAAAATGTCCAGAAATGTTTCCTTATTGTAGTTTCTGAGTGACCTTGTTTTGATAATCTTGTGATTCTCTAGGGTAATTTTTGTGGTTTTCCGTGTGCAATATGTGACGAATTGATCACTTATCCCAGTCTGTATAACCCCTGATTGGGATATTTTGTCCTCTCTGTTACAGTTTATGTGGTCTAATATTGTGGCAGTGTTCTCAGAGATACGTGTGGGGGTTGTGATGAGTTGTTTGTGATTGTGCATTGTCAGTATATGCCTATATTCTCGTACAAGCCTATCATTTCGTTGTTTGTAACACAGGTTAAAATCCCCTAGTATGATGGATTCATTCCGAGGGTCTAGCGATGACAAAGTTCGTTCAAATTTGGTCAAGAATTGTGTGTCGGCTGGTGGCCTATAGCATACCCCAATTGTGATGGGTCTTGTCCTCGGCAGGTGTAGGTCGATCCACAGAGCTTCGTGATTTTCTACATAGAGGTCGGTCCTAGTTGTGTGTGTGAGGTTGTTTTTTACATACAGACATACTCCTCCCCCATGCCTATTGCGATCATTCCTAACCATGTTGAAACCTTGAATGTTTATTTCACCATCGTTTATACTTGAATCCAGCCAGGTTTCTGTGATTGCAATTATTGAAGCTTTGGCCTTATTAGCTAACAAGTTTATTTCTGACAATTTATGGTACATTGATCTGGCGTTAATGTGGATAAGATGGAGCCCTTTGTTGGTGAACACTCTGTATTCATCTTTGATTTTGAATGTGTCCTGGCTGGATTCTGAGTTGTTAATACTTGGATCATTTACATTAATATTCGGTAATGAATGCAAGGCACACTCATTGCAAAGGAATTCCCGTTCTTCACTGTTGGTCTTCTTAGAGATGCAATTCATGTGAGCTACCTGTTTACACTTTACACAGTTTTGGATCTTCTGACGTCGTGTTATGAGTGATTCACAAATAAAACAAATAGATTCGCGATGTTGTACAGCTGAGTTCCTACATTTAACACATTCAACTTTGTTTCTACTGTTAACGTAAGTACATCTGTTATGAACAATTTCATTACAACTGTTGCATTGTAAAAGTGAACTCCTATTGTTGAAACCAATATTACAGACTGTACATAGTTTTTTCTTACTGTTTATCATACGACTGGAGGTGTGGTTTGGTCCGCGTCGATCAGCTGTTTGTGCGGGAGAGAGTAGGGGATACTCGCGGTCGGGCTTTATTCATTATTTTATATTATTCTTAGCCTACATTTTAGAGTGTCACTTTCACTGTTATTGTCACGGGCACTTCAAAATTGTAGTAGAGTGTGAAAGTCATTGAAGCACCGTCCAGCACACAGTCCCACTTCACACTCGAGGCATTCCCAAGTGGTTTTTGTGACTTTGCGGGGTCTGCGAGTTGTGTGGCTGCTGACATGGCACCTCTTCTGGCTTCTAATTCTACCACCTGGAGTCTGGAAAGGAAGGGGGCTGAGCTGGTGCCTCCTGAAGAAGTCGGCACACCCCGTTCTGTCCAGCTGGCCTGGTCCTTGTAGTGGTCTCCCAGGTTCCGCATGCTTAGCCAGGAGCTCAAGTGTCACCTGCTTGTGGAACTTCCGCAGGGACTTGTACTTCTTGGCTCCCGGAGTCCTCAGACGGTAGATGTTGTAGGCATTGAGGGCCGACATATCTACTGTATGCAGAATAAACTTCTTGTACCACCTGCAAGATGTTCGCAGGCAGTCGATGAAGCCCATCTGCATGTCGGACTTGTCGATGAGGTGCATGTTGATGTTGTAGTCCAGGACAGCAGCAGGTTTCTGGACGGGGTTCTTCGTTCTTCGGTCCACCTTCCTTGTGGTGACCATCTCGGCTTTGTGGCATGTGGTGAGGAGGTTGACCTTCCACTGGTCATGCCAGTAGATGGAGAGGATGGGGCCACTCTTCTTGTGGAAGATGTCCGTCTTCTTGGTCTTGATTGGGTAGCTTGGCATGCCCCTCCTCTTGGCCTTGACTGTGCCGACAGTTCCGGTCTTGCGGTCATGGAGGTACTTGATGAGGATTGGCGACGTGTAATAATTATCGGTGTAGAGAATGTGGTTCTTGTGGAAGAGTCTCTCCATCATTCTCTTTACGACAGCGCCGCCAAATCCAATGTCGGTGTTAGTCTCGATTTCCCCACCACTGCCGCTGTAGACCACAAAGTCCAGCACATACCCCGTCTTACAGTCGCAGAGGACGAAGAGCTTGATGCCGAAGCGGTGTCTCTTGGACGGGATATACTGTCGGAAGTGCAGCCTACCACGGAACAGGACCAGAGACTCATCGAGGCACATCTTCTGGAAAGGAATCAGGTAGGTGGGAAACCGATGACGTATCATGTCGTACAGCTTCCTGATCTTCCATAGTGCGTTGGGAAGGTGGACTGCCATGATGTTTGACAGGTGGAGATAGGAGAGGATGTCGAAGTACCTATCCCTGGACATGTACTTGCCAAATGCTGGAGTCGTTATGAGGTCGCCAGTGATCCAGTAGTCGGCCAGAACGTGCTTCCTGATAATGTGTCATCAGCATTGTGAGTGCCAAGAACACATATAGTTCTGCCACAGTGACAGCTCTCCATGCCACCATCTTGGCACTGGTCTTCCTGCCAAGAAAGTTGGAACAGATAGCATGGTGATTGTTTGTGTCCTTGACGAGGTATTCCATGACTTCATTATCATAAAAGCCACAGAAAAGTTTACTGGGGGTAGCATCTGGGCCACAGGGAAATGCTGGTGACTCCCTTGGAACCAACCTGTTGCTCGTCAAAGGCAGGACAATCTGGCTCAAAATCCGCCCCATTTGTCCACACAAACAAGTCGGATGAGCGCGCAAGTGCAGGTGCAGCAGGCACACGCCCAGGTGCACGCCCTTGCCCTTGGGCACACGGATGCCCAGGCGGACGCCCTGCATGCCCACGGCCACGCCCAGGGGCATCGGTGTCGGCAGGCTGAGCCGCATGCCCACGACCTCGCCCTCGAACTCGTCGTGTAGGGACTTCCTCCTCAGGCGATGTCAGGTCATCTGGGGCAATGTTGAGGTCGTCAGCATCTTCGGGAGACATTTCCGGTGAAGAAGGGACCTGGCGTATGCGGCGTGGGGGGCGGGAGGTTGAAGAATGGGAGCCTCAGCCTCGGGAGTTGGGCTCCTTTTGCGGCGAGCCGAGGGCTTCTCCGCAGCAAATAATGCTCTTCGGTGTGATGAGGGTTGTGGCACACTGTGGGAGGACAATGCCGCTCCACTAGTACCACTTGAAGAGGCCCTTTGCTCATCCTGAGGGAGAGATGAAGCCGAGGGCTGTCGGTGACCCAGGCGGCGTCCCAGGTCAAGGCGTCGGGACAAAGGAATGCGGGTGGTTGGTAGACCAGGGTTGGCGTCACTATCACTATCTTCGCCTTCCCTAACCTTTTCTGCTGCCCTGCATGCTTTCTTGGCTGCACTTTTCACTAATGATTGTTTGTAAAAGTATTTACCCACTTTCAAGGGTGTACGGGCAGGCAAAGGGGAAGGTCCTGGGCTAGGGCCAGGGCTAGGGCCAGGGCTAGGCCTAGGCTGACCTAGCGAAGACGGCGACGGGGTAGGCCTAGGCTCTAGCACACTTGGAAGTTCTACTGCACCTTCCTGCAACACTTCCACATCAGGATCATCACTACTATCACCTCCCTCAAACAAATCGACATTGTCATCTTCCCCAAACCCCACAAAATCATCGTCTTCGCTTGCACTTATGAATTGTTCTTTATCCACTAAGCTTTCGCCACTGCTCTTTTCAATGGCAAAAAGTTCTCTCTGTATGGCACTATTACTCAACAATAACTTTGCTTTCTTGCGTTTAGCCTTTTTCTTGCTAGCAACAGGCGCCGAAGTTGCGAAAGGGGTAGCAGTGGGGGGCGCGGGAGACTGCACAGAATCGAACGCATCGGACGATTTTTTTTTGCTAAATCTCGGTATGGCGGTCATGCGGGAACTGATAACGGTAGTAGTTGAGGCTTGGTGGCGCTGTGATCGCCCCTGCAAAGTAAATTTTCGCTGCGCCAATTTCAAAGCACGGTTTCAAGCACAGAGCTTTTATAAGGACACCCGGTGTCCGGCCCATCTGCCGCAGCGTCCTTATATAATGCTGCCCGGGCTGGAAGGGTTAACAGAGTTTCTCTCACGAGGCTCACCGGATGTTCAACATGTATTAATAATAATTATTGTTAACTTATTGTATACTCTACGGCTAAATAAACATATTTGATTGATTGATTGATTGATTGAGGCTACCTGGATCATTAGCCACGGACCTGCCTACCCTCTCTTGACCCTCCATATATGTAACAATTCCAGATCAACTGCCATTGTAATCTGTCTTTACAATGAGTTACAAGGAGCGGTTATAGGCTTATAACCTAGCCTTAACAAGATATATTTTGCTTACAGCATACACATTGTATCTATATATTAATGTACTAAGTCTTGTATTTTGTATTTACTGAGTGTCGTGTTGATTTTTTGTTTCTATGTGAGTGAGGGAGACAAAAGGCAGATCTGCCTGTATCGAGTGCCTCACCCAGAGTTGAAAGAGTGACAGGGCCAAAATCGAGGGACGTTCAAGCCAAAATGTCTGGACACACGGAGTTTGAAGCAACTTAAGTCATAGGAAGAAGGAAAGGCTGATTCTGGGAGAGAGTTCCAGAGCTCAGCAGTTGAATAGAAGAAAGACTGAGAATAGCGTTTCACTTTTGGGTTGGAGAGTTGCACAGAGTAGGGGTGGGATTGTGTTGCAAGACGGGTACTACGTACCCTACGTAGAGGAAGTGATATACACTGGGAAAGCTCTGAGGAACACTGATTATTGTAGTAGCGATAGAATAGCGAGAGAGATTGCAGAGAGTTGGTAAGTGGACAGGAGTTAATGATACGGAAGGCTTTCCTTTCTACTTTGTCTAGGAGTGCGGTGTGTGAGGATCCTCCCCACACATGTGAACAATACTCAATACAAGGACGCACTGTGCCCCTGTACAGAGCAAGAAGCTGTGCAGGGGTAAAGAACCCCTTGAGGCGGTTAAGCACACCCAGCTTCTGGGAGGCTGCCTTAGCAAGACTGGTAATATGGTCCTTCCAAGTGAGAGCAGAAGAAAAAGAGACACCGAGAATATTGAGAGAAGATGAAGAATTGTCACCATCATTGTGTATGTACTCTTATGTTGTAATTGTACCCTTGTGTGTTTCCATTGTGCAATATATTTTATTCTGTGTTCACTATTCCGTTCGTATTTATCTCCTAGATAAAGACCCAATATACGTCTAAATAATATAGGCACAATATAAAGCTTACATTTGCTCAATGACGACATCTAAGATCAACAGGTAGAAATAGTATTGATTTTAAGTGACATTAATGGGCTCTGGCAAAATTGTTAAAGTGTCTACTTAGGCTCATATCTAAACATCAATGAACAAAATTGCCCATTAGGAATTCCCCTCTCTGTTTCCATTTCCAAGAGTGCCACCTCTGAGTGACCCCACGTGAATACATGTCTATCACACAAAACATTGGGGGAGGCATTGCAGAGTGGATAGCGTCGACGACTGCAAACCAAATTTTTTTGGATTCAAGTCTTCACAAAAAATCAAGGTTTTTCTCTTAGATGATCCCACTGCTCCTGCTGTTCTACAATATCCTGGCTATACTAACACACCATGAAATATCCCCTACATCATCTCAACTCGCAGCATAGATGTCCGGCCATATCATTCCTCTGACACAATCTGTGACGTGTCTAAATATGGTCCTACCATCTAGCTGCTTCTAGCAACTAAGATTTCGAAGTATCATAGAATAATCTCGGTGCCTCGTAAGAGCTATAATCTGCTAAAAAGCCTACAGTTCCGAGCTTGGAGACAAAGGAAAAAACAAAGGTTATTTCTGAACGCATTACAATTATTTACTGTTTGTTCTTGGAAATATTTGAGCAGAACCTTGTGTTCCTCGTATGGTAATATTTCAAATATAGCCTCTTGCCTAGTAGTCTCTTGGAGGATCCTTTGAACACAAATCAGAAAATGTTATTCTTTGGTTCGCCCTCATCTGGAATACTGTGTACAACTTTGATGTCCATATTATCAAAAGGGCTTAGATAAAATAGAGAATACAGCGGAGAGTAACAAAAATGATTCCTAGACTAAGATACAAGTCATACGAAGAACGTCTATTTTTAGTTTAACAAAACAAAAGCTAAGAGGAGACCTCATTCAAGTGTTTATAATTATTAAAGATATTGACAATATGGATGTCAACAAATACTTCACAATTGATCACTCAAATTAAACTAGAGTAAATGGTTGTAAGATTGGAAAGCCTTTTCATTCACATGAGGCATTTATTTTTTAATCGAGTGGTAAACTTATGGAGAGGACTACCTTGTAGTATCATTGAGTGAAGTACTGTTCAAACTTTCAAAAACCTTCTAGACAAATGTCTCGCTCTTAACCCCAGATCAACTGCATTTTCAAACGAATAGCACCACTTTATACTGTACTATCCTTTCCTGTTTCCACATAGGATCGGTAGTTTAGTTACAAGCTGCCTCATACGGGTTGATAGATCTGTTGTTGCTTGTTTTCCGTTGTATCCCTTTGTAAACAATATTATGATAATGCCATCTATGGCTTTGACTGTATTACTATTAACCCAAAAACCGTGACCGTCCTCAATAGAGGTTTTTCTGGTGCACTGCGACCATCCCCAATAGATCCAGAGCATAAACATAACCTTAGAAAACACCCCAGTGGCACTCAAAACAAAGCAATTTGTGATTAGGTGAGATAATTCCCCTCCATTACTTGTTACCACTCCTACATATGTGCCCCCCCCCCTTTCCCTCCTTTTCCCCCTTCCTCAATTATCATCTATTTTTCCTCTTATTCCCCCTTTTACCGGGTAAGTTTTGGCGCAAATTTCACCCTCCCGGTCTTTTTAACACGGGTGAGTCAGATAAAGTTCCTTGCAACACAGAGACTTCTACTCAGACCCGTCAGTGCCGCTCTACAGAGAGGGTGGTTAAACGTCCCCTCAACTCTCGCCTCATAATACGACCTTGCGGCAATAATGCGTCTTTTACACCCTCCAAATGCTATTCCCACTTCTTTTATTGCTCTTAAATGTTCATATGCTCATATTAAAAGCAAAATAGGCACATATGGATAAGTAATAATTATATATACGTTACATATGACGATTTTCGTCAGAATAGAACCAAATACCTTCGCTTGGCGGGAGGGTTTGGACTACCATAGGTTTGCAGTTTAGGAGTTAACTGAGAGTCAGTAATTGCTTTATGAACCGCATGTGTGCCTATATAGTATATGTATATACTTCAATAAATATGTATAATAATAATGATCTGAAATAGTTTTGCAGGAGCAATCTATAAAATAAGTGACTATTTTGTGAATTTTGTGATTTTTATTTGTACCTTCGGAAATTGCAGGAGCTTTTTACAGGCGTCGAAGGGCGTGGCAGGACGTGGTGGGTAGCCTACCACAGGAGGTAGGGCTGGTGTCTCGGGAGGCAGCACTCAGCATTGTGTCCTCACACCTCACCACCTCTCTATCTCACCTCCACAACATCACATTGGTATGTCCATTTAATCACTTAGCTTTATGTCTCTCCCTCACACCTCACTACTTACCTCTGCAACATTACCTTGGAATGCTAACTTCATGCCTTACAACGCCTTCCTCACACCTTATCACTTTTCCCTGTTATCCTCACACCTCTATCCTCCATCCTCACCCTCTCTCCCACACTTTCACACGCCTCACCACGTCTCTCCCTTATGATGTACAGTATAATTGACTCTCAGGCCCTTAGCCTGGATGATCACTTTCGGAGGTGTACTGGCATGTTCTGATACAAAAAAAACATTGTTTTAAGAAATTCTTGGCAGTTCGGGACAATGATCAGGCTCCCTTGTTTCAACACCTTCCCTCTGAGCTTAATCTTGCACTCAGGGTGTTTTCAAAGCTGGTCCGACCGGTTATTCTGCCTCTCCTCGAGGAGGGCATTACCGTACTGTGATATCTCGACAATTGGCTAATCCTTGCAGATTGACCACGTCAGTCAATTTAACAGATGGAGCAAGTCATTCTGCACATCACTAACCTAAGATTCAGGTTAAATCTTCGAAAATCCAACCTCATTCCATCTCAATTCACCCAGTGAGTGGATCTGCTGTGGGATACCCGATCACTCACGATTCGACAGAGCCCGGATAATGCCTCTCGATTCTGACAACTTTTTCTATTAACCCTTAATTAGCGGCTCACCACATAAGTCGAGTTAAATAAAGCTGGACTATGTGGCGGCGCTCGACATAACTCGAGTGGCAATTTCAGCACGTAATGTTGCTGAGAGAGAGAGACAAGTGGTGGCAGGAGACTAGCGAGCGTATGACTGCTCCAGACCACCGCGGCGAACCTACTGACACGAATCTCAGCTCCCTCCTCCCTCTCTCACTCGCTACATACTGAATTATATGGGGAAAGTACCGAATTACATGCTTTTTGCACTCGCGTTGCACGGTTATTGCAAGAAAACTAGCCATCATAAAAGGATCGTTATGGTGTCATTCGAAAGCTCTGTTTATGCCCTTTCAGGGATAGGTACTTGTTTTACGTTCTGGGTCTTATTTAGGCATGAAAATGATCACGTAAACAGCCCTATTTTGGCTAAAAACACCCCGCTGTGCGGTACATATAAATAAACCGCATAGGCCGCTCGTAAGGTGTTAATGCACAACAGAAATGTTACGCAGTACCAATGGGAGTCATTGAAAAGGCACGCTTAACTGGGTTCAATAAACCATTCCATTAGGCCACGTACGATTAAGAAGACTCATATTGGAAGGCAGCAAACCTTTCCCTCTCATGTCGGCAAGGAAGCTTTGGCCAATTCCTCCATTCATTGGCATTCTTTTAGCATTTTGGGAGTGACGTCATGTTCCCAACTCAGTTAAATCGTTGACAGTCGGTATAAATAGAAACAGATGCATCGGCGACTCTATGGGTTGAGGATTTCAGTCTTCCGAGGCCCACCAAGGTCTGGGTCTGTAGCCAAGTCCAACAGGCTTTACATAAATGGGAAAGTACTCACAGTTCCACTGTAATTTCTTCAGTCTCACGGCACTTCTCCGAAAGACAAATCTCTGCCATTCCAAATATACAATCTGAATGCATTCAGAAACAAGGCTTGGCGAGGTCCCAGATGTTACAATCTCCTCCAACCACGTCTCTGCCCAGTGTGGCCAACCTATGGGCAAAAGCTTTGTCGAGGGGACGGAGCACACTTGTTGAGTGGGCCTTCAAGCACACCGTTATTCAAGAAAAGATTGCCTTGAAATAACAACCCTATTAGTAGATATGTTTGCATCTGCAGTGAGATGAGCAAGTTAACCCACTACATGACTCGTTGGGTGCAAACTCCGGCGAGAGATCTGAATGCATTGTGCAAGGACTGGAACAGATGGAGGTATTATCTGCTTCTGCTTCCAAACGTATCACTGATGTGTCAAGTAGTCAACAAACTATGGTCATATTGGGGGATGGTCTTTCTAATAGCGCCAGTCTGGCTGGATCAGGTGTGCTATCCATCCCTGTAGGCGTGGTGCAGCAACCAAGTGTTACGCCCGGTTTTAAGTTTCCACTTTGAAATTATTGGGAACCTAAAGACTTGACTTTAACGGAGGAAGTGTCACTGCAAAATTAATAAATTGCTATGCCGAGTCTACTAAAAGGCAATATCAGTCCCATTGGAAATAATTCAACAATTGGATCACAGAAGCCAATCAGTATGCTCCCTCAGTCGCAACTTTCAGTAGTCAAACTAAAAAATCACTTGTCTGCTATTCAAATCCCATTCTATGATCTAACAGGTTTGTAGATGCCCGCAGCCGAGGAGAAGGGTTATATGCGAGCTTGTTTCCATCTTTGGTCTCTTAATATGGTCCTGTTACTTCCCATATCTCCATTATATACACTGTGACCATCAACACTAAAATAATTTCTTGAAAAAAAGCTATATTTATAATGGCACTACCGACGGGTGGTCAGCTATTGGAGTTGGCGGCAATGTCCAGTCTTCTTTATCATTATTTTGCTCCAGGTTTGGCATTAGTTGCGATTTGCTCCTGACCCCCAGTTCATTGTAAAAATGAGCATGCCAAACACATTGCAGAGTTTACAATGCCGGCTCTTAACCCTTTCACGTACAGGACGCCATTTAACCCTATTCTGGGATACTTTATAGCCTTTGTGACTATCAGGGGTGTTTAGAAATCTTTAGTTTATTTACTTCATCCTCTGCACTTGTCTTTGAGCTAGCTGTGGGCGGAAAACTAATTTTGGAGAGGTAATTATAAGATTGAGAGAACTCTATTTCTGATTGCTAATCGGCAACCCTGGCATCCATACGTGCGTGAAAGGGTTAAACGTGAATTAACCCATCATGTCATGTGCCCTGTCAAGATCTATGTGACTGCTGTTGTCAGCTAACTCGATCAATGACTTCCATTTGTGGGTTTCACCGACCTTGGGGACTAGATTGAGATTTTTTTTAGATATAGGCTATGATAGTAGAGGTCATATGAGAAGCTAAACCTAGTGTCCTTTGTCAGGCACACAATTTACTTAAGGGGGCTGCTTCCATTGGCATTTTTCACAATTATTATCTAGAAAACATTGCTAGCACTAACTTGTGTACATCGTCGCACACCTTTCTTTTTCGATACTTGTCTGTAAATCTGGAGAAACCACATGTACTTTCTGGGGCTCTCCGACACTGAATATATTGAGTATAAGAGTCCTAATGTTTAAGTTAAGGACAAGAGGGGTGTGTGTGGTGGGGAGGGGGTGCAGAAAGAACATGGGTCTCCTACCTCAGTATATACTCAAGAAAAATGAATTTGTTCAATAGAGTTTAAGTCTTTGTGTATACTTTTGTAATTAAGAGTTACGATTCTCAAGGAGAAATGTTGTGTTTGTTTAATATGTCCACAAATATTTTTATCTTCCCATATACTATGGTAACTAAGTAGTTACTCTCTCTTTCCAATAGGCTATTATTAAGACACCGTCCTGCCTCTGTCTTTATTGTCTTGCATTAAAAGAATTATATTATCAAGTGAGTTTCTGTTTTCCCGTTTGAGCTCATGGCATATTTGACATAGTAATGTCCCGCTTCCAGTCTTGGTAATCTAGGCAGTACGTCATTGATGGAGGAGCCACTATTACATTATAGGTTTGAGTCACGAAGGGAGGTATGAAAACCTACTACTAAATAGTAGTGGCTCCGGAATCATTAATGTAATGTTCCCTCCCACCATCCCCTACCCATTCCTGTGTTATCGTGATAAATCATAGAAGGAAAAAACATGGTTGAGGAGACAAGTGTTAAACAAGTGAGGAATGAGAAGTGCATTAACAATGCTTAATATTTTAGTTATTTATTATTATTTTCTTATATCTTCATAGTGATATCCATTCAAATGACGTTCCTTGGGTAATTTAACGGTGTTCCCTATGAAGTTGATTGATCATTGTTGATGTTCCCTATGAAGGGTTTGGTAGGATAGCAATGGCGCCAAATATTAATATAGGCAGTACGTCATTGATTCCGGAGCCATTACTAAATATTTGATTTTCATACCTCCTTTCGGGACTCAAACCTATATTGTCACCTCACCTCCACAACCTCCTGTGGTATATCAACGTGTAACCATCTCCCACTCACACCATACCACCTTTTTCCCTCACACCTCTCCACCTGTCTCTATCACACTTCATCACCTCTCCTTCACCACTCCTATCACTTTACCTATCACTTCACCTTCAAAACCGTACTTTTGTACGTCACTCTCGCCATCTATTATGTTCGCACCTTTCTCCCTTTACCCTCACTCTTACACCTCACAAGTTGTCTATCTCGTCTCCACAAGCTCGCTAATTTGACCACTTGCGAGTTTCAGGTTGTAAGGAAGTATACACCTTGATATTTAGCAGAATGAAAAACTAAAATACGGTCGTAGTACATTTACAAATACAGAAGACCAAATTTATCATACATTCTATCCATTAGAAATCTACAATATTATTGCATTTCTGTTAAATATAGATGTTCACGGCTCCAACTTCCTTATAACCAGAAACTCGCAAGTGGTCAAGTGTCATCACTTGTATTTCTGATTCGCCTCACACCTCATTCGAATGAGGTATGAGGCAAATCAGAAATACAAGCGATGACACTTGACCACTTGCGTACTTCTCTCCCTCAACATCATATCATAACATCTCTCACTTCTCTGCCTCACTTCCCCAAATACCTTGGTACATCACTCTCACACCCCACTCTCTCACCAGGTCACTCTCTCCCCCATAGCTACTCGCCATCTCTCTTCCTCATACCTACTCACCACTCCTTCACACCTCAATATGTCTCCTTCACCCGTACATCTCACCATCTCTCCCTTTACCCTCACATCTCACTACCCTCACGTCAACACCTCATTTTTCGAACATCACACACCTACACCCCCTCTCTCTCTCTCTCTCTCACACACACACACGAATATCACCATAAACTACCCCTCCCTTACCTTTTCATCTCATAACCTATCTCCCTCCATAGCCAAATTTCACCCTTACATATCACTTTTGTGCCTTTCAACCTCACATCCATAGGCTCATCCTAACACCCCACCCTCCATACCCTCTTAGCCCAATCATCCTATCATACAATACCCTACCCTCACACTCCATACCCTCTTTACCTCACCTTCACCCAATCATCTTATCATACAATACCCTACCCTCGCACTCCATACCCTCTTTCCCTCACCTTCACACAATCATACTATCATACAGTACCCCATGTTAATCATACAAACCTCACCACTTCCTATCTTTACCCTACATCCCTAAATAGTTCACATCGTTCCCAGTATCTCCTCCTCTATCAAATAACCTCATTACTCATCAGCCTATACATGCTAACCGTATTTTCCGAGTGTGGTCATGCTGGATTGTTTCTTTTTTACCCCATTAGTTTGACAGTTGTAAAACGTTTCACCCAATTCTGGTGTCCACTTTTTCTTGGGGAGTAAAAGCGGGCCTGCAATTTGAATGAAAACGACCTGCCATCTGCGGCCATGACATTAATTTTTATCTGCGGACAAATTTACAGATTTAGCTTGAAGGGGTATCGGGGGGTACCCCCGAGGTCTAGGAGTCAAACTAAGAACATTAAACACCCTCAAAATGTTAGAAAGGCTAAGCTTTTTTATTAAATAAAATAACGATAATAACTATATGAAAAAACGCACTCTACAACAACTCTCCAAATTGTCAGATCAGCTAGTGTTAAATGATTCACATCGTCCCTTCTCTCTCCTCCACATTATAATACGGTATGGTACACTCGGATACCATAGTCTCTTGCCCACTCAGGAGAATTTGTGGACTCCCTATGTGTTTCTTTATGCAATTAAACCTATCCGGATTGATTTTTAGATAAAACTTGCTTTTCAATAAATAGTATATATATAGTTTTGTAGTTGATTTATAGACAATTGTATTAATAAAGTAGGTGTGCAGTTTTCGCGTTACCAAGAAAAAAAATGCATACGCAACTCTGCGACCTAGAATTCTGCAAGTAGTATTGAATATCTTAGGTAAAATGGGTTTATATATAGTATATATATATATATATATATATATATATATATATATATATATATATATATATATATATATACAGTATAGATATATCGCAAATACACATAAGCTACTAAATTGTTGTATACTCACAGCCGGACTTGAACCACCGACAGTCAGAACAAGTGCCCATACTTTAATCCACAATACCACGGCGTCGTATTAGAGGATACTTGTGTGCAGTGGATTAAAGCATGGACCCTCGTCCTGACTGGTGGTTTATGTCCGCCTGGGAGTACTATTATATATAATTACATTTATGATCACATTGAATCTTAACCATTGGAATATTTATCTATAATAAGGTCAGCGTAACACTATTTTGTAGCTCTTTGAATATGGTGTAATTCAAATTTAAAATATATTTAAGAAAGAAATGGTGACCATAATCTGTGACCTTCACCATTTACCTTGACCTTTGAATACAAAAACACAAAATTAGCAGGCTTTCAACTAACTTAAGTAACCCATTTTACTACCACAGATCCTTCATAAGCTGCACAAAATCGTCTAATTATACCTAGAATATAATAAAAAATATGTCACTGGTACACAAAGGGTTAAACAGTCTAGGAAGAGTTTAAATAATATGATTAACACTCTTCTTTAGTTCTCTGACCTTGACCTTTAACCTTAATTATTATTATTATTATTATTATTATATATATATATACAGTATATATATATATATATATATATATATATATATACAGTATATATGATTGAAATATATGTTATTTAAGTAAAATGCAACTAACAGTCGTCAGCTTATCGAAAATTTTGTATTTTTTTATGATGAAGGTTAACTTATGACCTTGGCCTGTGACCTTGACCTTTATATAGGATTACATTTTTGTTTACTTTGATGTAACCCTAGACAATCAAATAAGTGTCAAATTTAATTAAAGATCGTCAGTTAGTTTCAGAGGTATTAAAGGAATAGTTGACCATGACCTTTGACCTTCATCTTGACCTTCATGATGTCTGAAAAATTTACATTTTAATTTTCCCTTAAAGCACAACTATCTCAACACATGTTGTGAAGTTTACATGAATAGTAAAGAAATTAGCATATTGACCTTATATTTGATGTTGACCTGTGACCTTGACCTATCAAATGGAATTATGTTTATTTTTGTATGATCTTGGTCTAGGCATTCCGAATATGCATGATATGCCTAATGAGAATCTTACGTTAAATATGAAATACTAGTACAAATCATATTTCTACCTTTAACCTTAACTTTTGACCTTGACCTTCTACCTTAGAATTTCTTATCAAGGATTTGGTTAGCTTAACAGCAATGTTCGTATTAACTAGCATTATGAATATGGTGTAATTCGTATAAAACTTATTGATTACAAATAGTGATCATATAGTGTGACCCTGACCTTTGACTTTTGACAAAGAATATAATACATATATTTGGATGGTCGTCACATTGACCAACTGAATTTGCCTGTATAATTTGATGACAATACATTAAACAGTCAAGGAGGAGTTTAGGGAAAATGGCAAATACTCTTGTTTTGACCTTGACCTCTGACCTTAACTATTACAATATTTATGTGAAATTTGATATAGATGATATATAAGTAATAATCCATAACAGCCAGTTTTCTAAAATTTGAGTAATAATTTTTAATTAATAATAAAAGTTGACCTTTGATCTTGACCTGTGACCTTGACCTTTATGTAAGAGTACATTTTTGTTTGCATTGACAATGCCCATTAAAATCAAATACACATGCCTAATTTCATTAAAACCCATCAGTTAGTTTCATATATAATAATAGAATAGTTGACCTTGACCTTTGACCTTCATCTTGACCTTTATATGTCGCAACATTTATTATTTTCTTTTTCGCTTAAAGTGCAACTATCTCACCAAATTTTGTGAATTTTTCATGAAAAGTAAAGACAATAGCATAATGACCTTTTATTTGACCTTGACCTGTGACCTTGGCCTTTCACATGGAATTGAATAGTTTATTGTATTACCTTGGCATAGGTATTCCGAATATACATGGTAAGCCTAGTGAGAATCTAACAGTTAGTATAAGAAATACTAGTAAAAAAACTATTTTGACCTTTGACCTTGAACTTTGACCTTACCCTTTAGAATATTTATCTAAAATTTGTGCAATACAATATCAAGGTTACCAGTAACTTGTACAGTGAAAATGAAGACAATTGATTAAATACTAAAAATAAATAGTATAAGCTGACCTTTCACCTTGACCTGTGACCTTGACCTTTATGTAAGAGTACATTTCTGTTGTTCATTGACATTGCCCAGGAAAATCATATAAGCATGACTAATTTAATTAAAACCCATCAGTTAGTTTCATATATATTTATAGAATAGTTGACCTTGACCTTTGACCTTAACCTTGACCTTCATGATATGTCTCAAAATGAATTATTTTCATTTTCATTTGAAGTGCAACTATATCACTAAATGTTGTGATGTTTGCGTGAAAAGTAAAGAAATTAGCATATTGACCTTTTTTTACCTTGACCTGTGAGCTTGACCCTTCATATGGAATTGTATAGTTGCTTGTATGACCTTGGCCTAAGTATTCCGAATATACATGGTAAGTCTAGTGAAAATCTAACTGTTAATATAAGAAATACTAGTAAAAAATTTGTTTTGATCTATGACCCTGACCTTTGACCTTACCCTTCAGAATATTTATCTAAAATTTGGTCAATAAGATATCGAGGTTACCAGTAACTTGTATTGTGAAATTGAAGAAATTTAAGTAAAAACTAAGACACATGAAATATTTACCTTATTTTTAACCTTGACCTTTGACCTTAACCTTTAAGTTAAATTGAAAATTTCTTTTTGACTGACCTTTGTATTGACCAAATGAATATACCTGTGAAGTTTGGTGAAAATCCATCGAACGGTCTAGGAGGAGTTTCTGGACGGACGACGGCGACGGATGACGGACGACGACGACAGACAAGCTGACTGATGGTGCACAGTATACGGGCAGGATCTGTGTGCGCGATACCACTCTGCTTTGCAGAGTTGATCAATTCGTGTACAGAGATATGCTTCCATAACTAAAAATAGGTGAAATCCACGAATTTGTATGAGTGGGCTAGACACTATGGTATCCGAGTGTACAACGTTTATTTCTCTTCGCTGTCGATATTAAGGCAAGGCATCACCTCAAATTAACAATTTCACTTGCATTCGAGTGTTATTGTACTTACCCACAAAATTGTACTCCAGTAAGCCAATTATGTCACAACTGTCACATATCTTCTCTTTACCTCCATAACATGACCTTGAAGTTTGACTGATAATATTTTATAACAGAGTAGCCAAATTTAGGTGAGTTAAGGCATACATTTCATTAATTTTGTTTAAAGACCTTAATACGTCTATGTGATTCTTAATTTGTTGGCATTGTTTGTGTTAATCAAATAGCTTATTATCTAAAATAACCGCAACTATTAATGTGAAATTGCATATATGTCGTTAAATCAATGTTGCTTAAATACCTTTTTACTTTCAGGATGTGGAGTACCGAACCTTCCAAGATGACCTGACCACTATAGCCAAGGACCTCTTCACACCATCACCCCCAGAACAAGACGAGTGAACTGTATCGGCCGTAGACGTCCTCCATGACTTTCCTTTCTCCTTTACTCTTGCTTAATTATTTATATTATATATGTCATTGGTAAGTTACATCCAAACAACTTCCGCTTGTCCTTTAATTTATTTTTTTCCCTAGTCAGATTAGTTCCATATATGCACCTATACTGTATATATAGGCTACACCTTGGCACCCTGCCAATGTTCATGTATATTCAAAATGTAACCTTATCCTTTTGAAAAGCTAATTCAAGTGTGGTATTTGGTGCATTCCCCGAATTAATAATTATGCAAATTCTTACTATAACCAACTCTTGCCTTTTGTTTACAGTTCTGCCTCTTTTTTGTAATATCTAAAGTTCTCCTCTCTTCAGAAGTTGTTAAGAAGGCAAACAAAATAATTGGCTTTATAGGCAAGTCATTTGAGCATAAATCCAAAGAAGTTGTCCTAACCCTTTACAATTCCTTAGTCCGCCCTCTTCTGGAATACTGCGTTCAATCCTGGTGCCCTTATTACCAAAAAGATATAAACAAGCTAGAACGAGTTCAACGTAGAGTTACCAAAATGATACCTAGCCTAAAGAACAAACCATACGAAGAGCATCTTAGAGAATTAAATCTATTTCCTTTAACCCAGCGCAGATTAAGAGGTGACTTAATTCAAGTGTTCAAAATCATCAAAGGCATCGACAATATGAACTGTAGTAAGTACTTCACTATCGACCAATCTAATTACACGCGGGGAAACGGTTGCAAAATTATTGGTAAATCTTTTAACTCGCACGAATCTAAGAATTTCTTCTTCAATCGAGTTGTCAACTTGTGGAATGGGCTTCCCCGAAACGTTATAGACTGCATCACCGTTGATTCATTTAAACTCCGCCTAGACAAATATCTTGCATCAAACCCGCGACTGACTGCGTTTGTAAATGAATAACTTTATTTTATCCCCCCCTCAGTTACTAACCCCTCTGTCCTCTACTAACTTCCTAATCCTGCCACGGACATTAGTTCCAGGGCAGTAATTCCCTTTCCAATGTTTCCTTACCCACTCTAAACCACTGTTTGGACACTTGATCCTCAGTGTTTTGGAGGACAAGCAACCTAGAAGGGTCACTAGATCTGTTGTTGCTTGATTTCCTTTGTACTCCTTTGTACCCTTTGTACTCTCTTTCGCTTCTCCTTCCTTTGTAATGAGACATCGTTAGTGTAAAGTGGTTCATTGAAAAACCTTAAAGAGCAAAATGACGATAGTTGAAGTGATGCTTCAACCCGTACTAAGTAAATTATTCTTATGGCACACTGAGACGATATGAGACAGACAAATACACTTTCTAAATATAAAACGATCTTACTGTGTAGGAAATAAACATAGTGCAATGCAGTTAAACGATGCCTCAGTCAGTGGAATGTGCTCCAGATACAATCAAGACACAATCAAGATTTTCTGTCGGACAGTATGAAAGCTACTTGGAATACCTGGTTTATAATTTTGCATCAACTTCTTCATAGGCAGGTACGTTATCTGTGTTTGAATGTGTATAGTATGAGGTGAAATCATTTATATACTTCACATTGTGAGTGGACGACATGGAAATTAGTTTTAACTAAAATTTCAGAGTAGGGGTATATAGAATATGCATCCTTAAATACTGATATTGCTCATTACAGTGAAGTCGCATAATAGACCAAGCAGATTACGAGATAATTAAATACAAAATTATTATTAAAAATAATAGTCCAACTTAAAAAAAATTGTACTATTTTGCTTAGGCATTTATATTATTTGAAGATCGGGATCGTTTGAAACTGTGGAAGGAATTATGAGATTAATTTTGATAGGAACTTCAAAAGAACCCTTTTTAGCTAAGCACAACAGCGTATGAAATTAATTACACATGACAGCCTCGTGGAGAAAGATAGAGTAGGAGGGTTTGAATTAATAGCCACAAGGAGGGAAGAAAAACATGGAGTCCCAAGCATATTCATGATGTTACGTCATCTTCAGGGGACAGAAAATGAAAATACATAAAGAAAGTACAGTAATACTCATAATGGGAATGCCTAATTCAAAAGAAGAATTCCCATTTTGAGTATTATATACTGTAATATACTTGTGTAGTTTCATTCTCTGTCTGTCCCCTGAAGATGTAACTACACGAAAGCACTTGGGACTCAGTGATATTCTGCCTTCCCTGTGGATATTCTGAATCTTTTGGTTCATGTATTGCTTTGACTTTCTTGCATATATATATATATATATATATATATATATATATATATATATATATATATATATATATATACCCGGTATATATAATTATATATATGCGTTCTACTGCCTGAGTATTCGATCGTTGTACACACAAATATCTGGATGTCTTATTCTAGAGGACGAATTTGTAGGTAGTACTTGGATGATCCTTTGACCTCCCTCCCAAGCTAGCAACGCCGCTGTTTCCTAATCTCAGTCTCATTCACTTTCCACACTACCTAATGGGCTTCTCACTTACCTTGAATATGGGAATATTCATACAACAATGGCCTTTTTATGTATTCGACACAACAAAGTTTGTTTTGTGGCATGCAGGTGATCTTTTTGGTGAAGCACTGTATTAAATTACTGTATAAGTTTGTGATTGCTTAAGTTTTAAGAACTGTCAGATTGTCTGTCCGAAAGTCTGGACACATTAGGATTTAAGCCCGATATATACGGTGGAGGTATAGACCGGTACAGCAACACCAATCTACACCACTCCTCCCCTATAGATAGATTAACTAGAGGGGCACTCGGTAGAACGCCTATGCTGGCTGGTTCTTTACCGTTATTACATGGGTTATAGGATATGATCAGGATCGCCTCCTAAATTGAATCACTTTTTCCATAGCGCATATACTATATGCCGACCAAATTTTGTGAAAATCGGTTCATAACTTTGTGAGATATGCCACCAAATGTTGTGAAGATCTCCAGATTGCCTCCAAAATGGAATTACTTCTTCCTTGGTGCATAACATATCTGTCCACCAAATTTCGTGGAAATCGATTCATAACTTTTTGAGATCTTCCTTACAGACAGACAGACAAACAAACAAATGGAGGCGAAAACATAACCTCCACCCAATGTCGTTGGTGGAGGTAATAAGAGATATGTGGCGTGTGTGTATAAGAGAGAGAAAGAAGAGAGATTTTTTGTGAGATGCGTTTGCAATAGATAGAAGGACGAGAAATGTGTACTGTATATAGAGGGTTTGTAAGAAAGAGAATGAGAGGTATATTTATTAAGTGCACGTGTGTAAGAGAGGGAGATGCATATGTGAGGTATAATTTGTATCAAAGACTGGGTGGTGAGATGTGTATGTGAGGTGTATGAGAGAGAGAGAGAGAGAGAGAGAGAGAGAGAGAGAGAGAGAGAGAGAGAGAGAGAGAGAGAGAGAGAGAGAGAGAGAGAGAGAAGAAATAGAAAGAGAGGGGGTGCGTATAAGAGGTGTGGTATGAGTTTGTGTAGCAGGAGATTGTAGGCACCAATCGAACAGGGCAATACCCATGGGAGGCTATGGGCAAGTGATAAGGAGTTGCTTGGCCTCTCTTACTGATTTTCTTTGGGCCTCACCTACACTGGGAGTAATCCAGCTACCGCAAACTCTCTCTCTCCATAACACTTAGCCACACAAGCACACTATAATTCTTTCCAATACACCAAAACTTTTAAGAGAGGGACCATAAATCATCCCCCCCCCCCCCCGCGCCCCAACACACGCACTGGACACCTACCCAATGACCCCTCAAAATATTATGGACTGCAGTCTAACACTCTCACTATCAACTTCTGCAACATTTGTGGCTTTTCCTCTAATTTCTACTCTGTTGAACACCACCTCTCCTGTAACAAAACTAATATTCTTTTCCTCACTGAAACCTGGTTGTCTGAGGTACCTGTAACTGACAGCATTCCCTACTCTTTATTCTCCAATTATATCTATCCTCAGTTTCAAGGCAAAGGTGGATGTTGTGTTTATGTGTGCAACAATCTTACTTGCTCATGTGTTCTCAATTTTGACTCTAATGAATTCTCAATTCTCTGGCTTAAGGTATCTTGTCATTCTGTCACTAAATAAATCTGTACTGTTTATCTCTCCCTTAAATCTACTGACTATTCACAAATCTTTGACTATATTACCTCTAAAGTGAAACACATTCAGCTATTCATCTCAAATCAACCCTTCGCCTTCTCTCATTATTCTTGGTGTCTCTTTTTCTTCTGATCTTTCTTGGAAAGACCATATCACCTCTCTTGCTAAATCATCTGCCCAGAAGTAAGGTGTTCTCCACTGTCTCCGTGGGTTCTTTACCCCTGCACAGCTTCTTGCTCTGTACAGGGGCACAGTGCACCCATATAATGTTCACATGTGTGGGGAGGTTCCACCCATACCGCACTTCTAGAAAATGTACAATCAAAAGCATTTTGTCTCATCAACTCATCTCCTCTTACTAATTCCCTACAATCTCTCGCCATGCGCCGCAATGTTGCATCTCTCTCACTCTTCTACCGTTATTACAATAATCAGTGTTCTTCGGAGCTCTCTCAGTGCATACCTCCTCACTTACAGATAGTGGGTGGTACCCGCCTTTTAATACATTTCCCACTTCTAATCTGTCCAAATCTCTAACCCAAAAGTGAACCAATTTTCCCAGTCTACCATCTATTCAATAAACTAAACTTTGGAACTATCTACCTCAATCTATCTTTCCTTCATCCTATGACATAAACTGCCTCGAGTGTCCAGACATTTTGAATCAAATATACATTGAATTTGACTCCCTATCTCTCTTTCAACTTTGAGGTTGGACACTTATTACATACATCATTGTCTATTGTCTCCTTCATACACATAGAATAATATAGAGATAGTGGATAGAGGGATGTGTATGTGATTTTCATTTCTTTTTTTCTTTTGTCTCTGTGAGTGAAGGGGACAAAGGGCAAAGCTGCCTTTAGCAAGTGTCTCCCCCAAAGTTGAAAGAGTGACAGAGAGCCAAATACAAGATATGTTAGAATCAAAATATCTGGACACACGGAGCTGGAAGCAGTTTAAGTAACAGGATGAGGGAAAGACAGATTGAGAGAGAGAGAGAGAGTGAGAGTGAGAGAGATGTAAGGTGTGGTGTGGGTTTGTGTACGCTGGCAGACCCCCAAGGTGCAGGTACAAGGGAGCCACTGTTGATATCTGATTGACTACCTTCACTCACTATTATCACCTCTCCTTCCTCTAACTCCCTCTCGCACTCTCTCTCTCTCTCTCTCTCTCTCTCTCTCTCTCTAATCACCACTCCTGATACTATTTCTCTATTTTTCTTTATATGCCTTTCATTCTTGTCAATTTTCTCATATATTCCATCTTTATTTGTTCCTCTCTTATTCCTCCTCCTTCTTCAGCTCCCCTTAATTTATGTTCTTACTCTAGCTCCTACTCCTCCTCTTTATTCAGTTATTTTCTATTCCTGTTTGTTATCTGGCATCTATTCATCTTTCTTTTCTTTTTCTGTGAGTATGGCGGAGACAAAAGGCAAAGATGCCTCTAACAAGTGTGTCCCCCAAAAGTTGAAAGAGTGATAGAGAGCCAAATTCAAGAGAAGTTATAGTCAAAATGGCTAGACACATAGATAGTGAAGCAGGTTAAGTCATAAAATGAGGGAGAGACAGATTGCAAGGGAGAGTTCTAGAGCTTACTTGTTGAGTAGAAGAAAGACTGGGAAAATCGGTTCACTCTTGAAATAGAGAGTTGGTGAGAATAGGGGTGAGAATGTGTTGAAAGGCGGGTCCCCCCCTCCTGTAAAGGAGGAGGTATACAGTGAGAAAGCTCTGAAGAACATGGATTATTGTAATAGCGGTAGAAGAGTGAGAAAGATGCAACATTGTGGCATGTAGAGAGAGATTTTAAGGAATTAGTTATAGTTGGTGAACTGATATGGTGATTTTTGACACTACCTTTTTGAGAAGTGCAGTATGGGTGGAACCTCTGTACATATGTGATCAATACTCATTATATGAGTGCATTGTGTACCTGTACATGACAAGAAGGTTTGCAGGGGTGAAGAACTCATGGACACGGTTGAGCACACCTAACTTCTGGGAAGCTGTTTTAGCAAGAGTGGTATTATGATCTTTCCAAGAAATTACAGAAGAAAAAGAAGCACCAAGAATATTGAGAGAAAATGAAGGATTGTTGAAGAATAAGGGATAATCATGTGCCTCACCAATATTGAGGGTAACCCCAGTCTGCCCTACAAAACACCTTCCTCTTCCAATCAGTACATTATACCACAAACACATTACATACTACGATATCTTCTTCGCAAAATTCACAAAAACAAAATAGTGTAAGGTAGAGTCTTCAGGATATGAGTGGATAGAACTAGAGGTACAGTTGAGAAGATTCTTAATGAATATTAGACAGAGAACTGAAGACAGGATAGAACCCTGAGGAACACTGGAGTTGATAGGTTGAGGAAGTGAACGATGGCCGTCCACAACCACAGCAATGGAACGGACAGAAAGGAAATTGGAGATAAAGGCACAGATAGAGAGATAGACACCTAAGATGGGTATTTTATGAATTTGAGATTTGTGCCAGACTCTATCGAAGGCTTTCAATATGTCTAATGCAATAGAAAAGGTCTTATTGAATTTCCGAAAGGAGGATGACCAAGATTTAGTAAGATATGAAAGAAGATCACCAGTAGAGTGACCCTTAACCTCTCCGCTGCGCAGCCCCTGCAGTATATATCATAACGCTGTGCGTAGGTATTTACACTAATTCCTCACTAAAATCGTTATTTTACCATAAATATCATTAATACTTATCCTTATGCGCCTATTTTACGTTTAATATGAAGATAGTAACATGTTACAACAATAAAACAAGTGGGAAAAGTGTTTGGATGGTGAGAAACGTGAAATAAAGTAGAGCGGTTCAGTCATGAAGTTGGAGGAGAGAGAGATCACATCCTCCCTCCACCAGCTCTGGTGAGAGACTGGAGGTAGTGTGGGCTATGAGTCTCTCTCCCTCCTCCACCTCCACCCTCCCTCACCACCTTGTAACTGGGTGGCGAGTTTTGGCGCCATAAATAAACCGATAATTACATGAATAAGAGAAAAATAGGTGATAATTGAAGGGTGGGGGGGGGGGGGGAATAGGGGGGAAGGAGGGGATGTGGAGGAGTGATATGTGGCATTCCCGAGGGGCAAAAAAAAAAAAAAAAAAGAAAATCAAGTGCTACTGGGGCCTTTTAAACGTTTTTTTTTTAGGCCTAGGATCTTAAGAGTCTCCCCGCAGTCGCCCAGTAAAACCTCTTAAGAGTCTCCCCACAGCTGCCGGGTTAAGGAAGTCATACTGGTGATCTGAGAGTAGGTTATGAGAAGAGAAATGCTAAGAAATTTAGAAGTAAGAATAGTTTCAAAAACTTTAGATATGCAAGAGATGAGAGCAATTGGACGATAATGGGAGGGTTGAGAGCGGTCACCCTTCCTTGGTACAGGTTGAATATATATATATATATATATATATATATATATATATATATATATATATATATACTGTATATATGCAAGCATGTTTATATTTATCTGTTCAATGTTAGCCCACTACCAGTATCTAAGGAAGCAATAGCTACCTCAGGTCTGATAGTCTATACTTATAACATGTCAAATATTTTGGGTGTATCATCACCAATTTATATCCTTTCTTAGAGACCTATAATGGCCAATTGCTACATTTTGTTTAGTATAATTGCGTATGTGTTTAATGAGTTAGTTTAAATATGATTGTGTTGTAACTGGTGCCAGAGCAAGCCGCTGCATCCCCTGCACCTGCCTTGTTAAATACAGATGAATCTATCATTGTACCCGTACTATCTACACCTGGTAATGACCCTACCCTGGATCCTGTAGTAGAACAAGCCACAGCAACACCTGTATCAGTAAATACAACTAAACCCACCATAAACCTGTACCAGATGCTCAAACCAATAGCATCTCAGCACCTGCCTCTGTAATGCCATCTTCTCCTGTCCATAGGCCTGTGCCAATAGAAGTACTAACTGCATTTGCATCCTCACCTGAACCCGACAGACACATCCCGTGTCTACACCGACCCCGGTATCTACATACACAACAGTAACTACCCCTCCACCTGTACCTGCACCTGCTTCTGTCCCAGCAGCTATATCAAAATCTGAGGGGATAATATGGAATCAGGTGTCCTATGTAAAGGGTAGATGTAAGATTACACCATTTAACAATAAAAATTCCCCGGATGGTAGTGCAATGGAATACAAGCCTCGTAAGAAGAAACCCAATATCATAATTGGTAATGGCACTGGCTATGGTCTCGCAACTGCTCCTATGCAAACAGCCAGAATCATTATACATACATAATACATACATAAATTCAAAGACTGCGTAATCCACACAGAGTGCGGTTCTGGTCCCATGTCCTAATGGCGGCGCTCCAAGCAGCCCTATTTAGAGCTTCCTCACTTGTCAGTTTTGTTTATTCAAGATCAGACCATAAAGTCTGATCTCACGTCTTTCTTGGTCTGCCCCTTGGTGCAGCTCTCCCCACGTTCATAGACTTGCATGTTTTCATCCAACTTAGTTCATTCATCCTCTCCACATGCCCGAAACATCGAACCCTACTAGTAAGCATCTCATCACTGATACTCTTGATGCCTAACCGTCTCCTCAACTCTTCATTATATATCCTATCTTGCAGTTTGGCCCCACACATCAATCTCACCATTCTCATCTTGTTACGTTCCATTGTGTTGATATCATCCACTTTGACAGACCACTTTTCCGAAGCATATGTCATTGCGCTTCTAACACATGAAGCATACACCTTTCCCTTGAAGGAGAGAGGGAGTATTCTCCTAGTGAGTAGTGGCAACAGTTCTCTGAACTCTCCCCTGCCGCATCTAATTCTAGTGATAGTGGCAACTTCTGCCCCACCACCAGCGAAGGTGCTATCTCCCAAGTAGTAAAACTTGCCCACCATCTCTAGTGCCTCATTGCCGAGGTTAACATTCTTGAGCTGATCATTGATCACAAGCTCACCTTTGCATACTAAGCATACACATTTCTCAACTTCGGACTTGTTCCTTGGTTGAGGTTAATTTATTCTAGTGCAATCGCTTCTTCCCGTGGTGTACCCATTAACGGCAGATGCTACACTGAATTGAGTTCGTGCCCACCCCTTTTCTGCATACTGTGCATGAGTATACACCACTTTTGTATACTTTTCCAAGCCCTATTCTACTGTATAAAACCTTAGTTTTATATATACTTACTCTTAATCCTTTACTTGCTATGCCCTCTCACCATCTTTTGAGCTTGGCCTCGGCATTCTGCACACTCTCTGCGATAAGTACTAGGTAATCTGTATGTAGCAGTTTCCAGGGGAGCCCAACTCTAAAATCTTCAGATAGTGCCTCCAGAACCATAACAAAGAGGAGGGGGCTTAACACAGAGCCCAGGTGAACTTTAACTCGCACTCTGAGCTCCTCACTCAGTACAACTTTCACACTCACTGCCATTCATGAGTCCTCATACATCTTCATTATCACACGCACCAACCACTATGTCAAGTTTTCTCATAGCCCACTGTACAATATAGCTGGGCTCCCTATCAAAGGCCTTCTCCAGGTCTACAAACACAAGGTAGAGATCCCTATCTTTAAGTGAATATCTTTTCCTGCAGCTGCCTGACTATGAAGATAGCATCAATTGTACCACATCCTGACATAAAATCGAACTGCATATCGTGGATAGAAATGCTTACCCTGATCATGCCTTCAAAGACTCTGCCACAGACCTTCATGACTTGATCAAGCATTTTCAGGCCCCTATAATTGTCTCTATCTAACGAATCCCCCTTACCCTTATATGTGTTTACTATTACACTGTTATGCTATTCATCCGAGATTCTGTCCTCTCTAATGATGGAGTTTATTAGATCAGTGACCAGTCTCACTCCTATGTCACCTGAGGCTTTTATCATATCAGCGACAATGATATATTTTTTGTCAGCATAAACAATTTTCCCATTAAAATTTCTGACACACTGTTCTACGACATCTCTACTGTCATCCTAAATTCGCCTGGATAAGTTGAAGATTATGTTGGGATTTTATGCGTTACTCACTTAGCTATGACCAAGCCCTGTATAATTGTCTTTGCCTTGTACATCTCTTGGTTTTTTGCAATTCGCTTAGCCGCCATATTTTCTTTCTTTCTTCCATGATTTGAAGCATCTTCTTTTCTCCTTTATTGCATTTTCGACCTCCTCATTCCACCACCACAAAGTCTTATGCCTGGGACACCTTAAGTTTTCCCACAGACTTTGTCAGTGGCAGCAGGAATGCTATGTTCAAGGAAGTGACATTGGCTATTTACATAATTTGGCTTAGCGCCCCTATTCCTAAACATTTCCTCCAGTTCGCTGCAAAACCTATCCTTGTATTCAGATTTATTCAACATCCATACTTCCCATTTTGGAATGTAAACCTTTTGCACAGGATCTCGCCTTAAGCTCACTTCAACGACTAGGAGCTATGTTGGGAGGTACATTCTTCGCTCAGGATGACCTTTACATCCCGAACAAACTTACAGTCTTCCCTATTGATTAAGAAGTAATCTACCTGGCTAGATAGATAACGTCTTTGCTGCTAGATTTTCTTCATCAGTTTCTGAGGAAGACATGAAGGACCATCTTATGGAAAAATTGAATTTAGAGGTTAATGTTGAAAACGTAAGCAAGGGATAACAGGGTTCTTTCCTTGTAACATGTGTATATCCAAACCTATATTGCCTCATAAAAGACTCTGTTTGACCAATAGGTGTTCTTGTAAAGTGGTGGAAGGAGAGGAGAAATCCAACTGAAAATTGCATATTTGGTGGCTCTGACATTGACAGCAGTAGGCTAGTGCTGGCACTGCTAGTCCTCATCCACTGTCATAACTCTAAAAGAAATTAAAAATGGATTCTTTCAAGAGACGAGAAACACTTTTATTGTGGGTAGCTATAACTGTAGAGGTATACCAATAACTAACAATGACTTGTTTTTAATGCCTGGTATACTAAATGTTATGAGAAGAAATTATAATACTGTATACAGGTATGCTTACAAGAGGCCTGGCTTGACAAGCAGGTTTTATCATGTGTCAATAAAATACATAAACAATTTTAGGACGATTGTTCATCCTAAATATGAATGACTTTTGTGTTTGGTTGGGTTAGAATTAAATTAAATAAATTTCAGCCCGAGTTTCGTGGGGGTACTTGTAAAAATCACTGGATGGTATCCTGGAATATGGATCCTACGACTTGTGTATGCATATTGAAATACATTCTCATAGTAGGATTTCCCTCCTCCTTAATATATATATATATATATATATATATATATATATATATATATATATATATATATATATAGATAGATAGATAGATAGATAGATAGATAGATAGATAGATAGATAGATAGAGAGAGATAATATACATATTTGTTTTCTATGTGTTTGAAGAAGACACAAGGCAGGTTGCCTGTAATGAGTCTCTCACCCAGAGCCAAAAGCGTAACAGAGCCCAATTAAATGGACATTGGGGTCAAAGTGCCTGAACACACAACGTTTAAAGCATTATAAGTCATAGGATGAAGGAAAGATTGATTGAGGGAGAGAGTTTCAGGGTTTACTTGTTAAATTTGTTTTGCCGATTCTTGGGTTGGAGAGCTGGACAGAATAGGAGTGGAACTGTGTTTAAAGGCATGCGCCGCAAAGGAGGGGGTATGCACTAAGATAGCTCTGAAAAACACTGGAAGAACTGGTTGGCGATAGAGGAGTGAACGAAATGCAACATTGCACCATGTAGAAAGGGATTGTAGGGAACTAGTAAGAGGAAGTGAGTTGATGAAGCAAAATGCTTGTGACTCTATACTCTTTCGAGAAGTATGTTGTGGGTGGAACCTCCCCACATATACGAACAATACTCAATACAGGGCCGCACTGTGCCCCGATACAGAGCAAGCTGCTGTGCAGGAGTGAAGAACCCACAGAGACTGTTTAGCACACCTAACTTTTGGGAAGCTGTTTTAGCAAGAGTGGGAATAAGATCTTTTCAAAAATGGTCAGATGAAAATGAAACACCTAGAATAGTGAGAGAATATGAAGGGTTGATTCGTGTATTGTTGAAGAATAAATGATAGTCTTGCAGACGGTTGCGACAGGTAGATAGTGAGAGAAATTGGGTTTTGTTGAAAGTAACAAGGTGTCTTTGCCCCCATCAGAAATTATTAATAGATCAGAAAATAGGCGTGCCATGTTACGTGAATTTTGGAGTTTTTGCATGCTGAGTTGTTGTGAAAAACTAGTTGAATAGTGTAAGTTGGAGTCATCAGCATGTGAGTGGATAGGATCAGAGGTACAGTTGAGGAGATCATTAATGAATATTATAAAGAGAATTGGAGACAGGACAGAACCCTGAGGAACACCTAAGTTGATAGGTTTAAGAAGTGAGCAATGGCCAGCCACAACTGCAGCTATAGAACGGTCAGAAAGGAAATTAGAGACACAGGCACAGATAGAGGGATAAAAACCGATGGTGGGTAGTTTTGAAATTAGATATTTGTGCCAGATTCTATCGAAGGCTTTTAAGCTGTCTAGTGCAATATAAAAAGCCTCAACAAAGTCCCGAAAGGAGGATGACCAAGAGTTACTAAGATAAGCAAGAAAATCACCAGTAGAGCAGTCTATAAATAAACCGTACTGGCGATCTGAAAGTAGATTATTGGAATATAAAGGCTTAAGAAATTTTGAGTTAGGAATAGTTCCAAAAAAATTTAGCGATGCAAGAAATTGAGAGCAATGGGACAATAGTTGGAGGGTTGAGAGTAGTCACTCTTCTTTGGGACAGGTTGAATGAGAGCAAACTTCCAGCAAGAAGAAAAGACGTTCGAGGAAAGACAGAGACAAAAGAGTTTGCCTAGGCAGGGAATCATCACGGAAGAACAGTTTATGAGTACAACAGGAGGAACACCCTCCAGTCCATACGCCTTCTTTGTATAATCCAAGGTGGAGTTTGTAGCGAAAGTTTGAGCGAAGAGTTCAGTTTTCTCAGAGGAGAGGTGACGGTGGTACCGTCAGAGTGGAAAAGAGAAGGGAAAGACGAGGAAGTTAAATTTTTTGAGATGTTTTGGTCTAGGGGCTATAAGCTTGGAAAGAGCTTGAGTTGGAAAGTTCAGAGCATTTGTTATTGATGAAAGAGATTTTGGTGAGTCGAAGGACCGTTTGAATGGTTCCTCCTTATTGCGGACAGACAGCAGTAGAACAAGCGTTAGTAAACCAAGATTTTTGTGAGTTAGTTTGAGAGAAAGAGAATGGAATGCATGCTTCTATGCCCAGACAGGACAGGCGACAGAGATAAGGTTATGATAGGAAAATCCAAACCGAGGGAGAAGATTTACAGTGAAAGCTGAAGGATTAGAGGTTAGAAATAAGTCAAGAATGTTGGGCCGATCCTCAGAGTTCTCCAACTCCAAAAATTAGCAAATTTTCCCTATCTTTTTTACACTCAGCAAGTGAACTCTGGAACTTTTTCCCTCAATCAATCTTTCCTTCATCCTATGAGTTAGACTGCTTTAAATGTTGTGTGTCCAGGCATTTTGACCCCATTGTCCCTTGTATTTGGCACTCTTTTATTCTTTTAAATGTGGGCGAGACACTTGTTGCAGGCAACCTTGCTTTATATATATTCAGCTGTTTTAGGTTCATGTGAGTTCTGTTGTATTATCTTAAGTCTAGACTTTACATTGCCACTAGCTGCATGCATGGTGATAAATTATTTTACAAATATTTGTGACTGTGTTGCATGACGTGATAATTATAGCAAAATGCAATATTTTGGCACTTCGTGTGATATGTAATACCATCAATTGCGATAATTTTCAGTCAATAATGTGATATTTTTTTTTAAATTATGTATTCTACTGATTATCAGGCACTCCCTATTTAGTTTCACCTAAGGTACTGTTATTTATGTAAGAATCATTCAACCATTATCCTGTTTATATTAGTATTTAAAAATCTGAAGAAGAAAAAACGTGGATTGCAAAATTAACAAGTCTACTGTAAGCCTAGTACACTAGAAGGATTTGGAGTAACTCTTACGATAACTAGTAATATAATCTGGTAGTTACTTAACAGAATAAAGAAATCCAGTAACGTTAATTAATATATCTACATAAGATGTGTGTGAATTTGTGTTTTGTCTGTGTGTGCAAGTTGTGTTATGTTGTGTTTTGTGTTTTCCCTGTTCTTGCTCTGTCTTGAGGCGGCCACCCCCAAGAAAAAAAAAATAAAGAAATGATAATTAAATAGAAAATAAAAATAAAAAATAGGAAAAGTGGGGATTGGGCCTGAGCATATAGATAGATAGATAGATATAATTATATTAATTCCACAGTAATTACCGATGTGTGTGAAGAAATGCCATTGTTTCTGGGAGTGCGATCATTTTAATAAAAAAGTGGATAATTTTAACGTGCGTGTACGATAGTATGGGTTTGAGAATTTGGCAACGCTGAAACAAATGTGGTTGAGAGTTTAGTCTGTAACTTGTGTTATGGCTGTGGGAAGGTCTCACCAGAAGGGCAAGCTAAATGTTGGTGCATTGTGAGGTATAGCAGGCCTCACTCTTAAGGGGTGGCAGACCGTTTTTCTGGACCCCCTTCTCCCTAATGTTTAGCCCCACTAGTTTTGAGATTATAAGACGCTCGGCCCATTAGTTTGGCGATTTTAACACCTTTCGCCCCATTTAGTTGTCAATTTTAAGACCTTTCGTGCCATTTAGGTGTCGATTATTTCCTGGCGAGCGATAGCTAGCCTGCAATTTTAAGAGGAACTGGCCTTCGGCCGGAATTTGTTTTTACCGAAAAATTTACAAATTTATCTTGAAGGGGGATCTGGGATGTTTTTCTAAGCTTGATGGAGGTCTAGGGAGGAAACTAAAAACAAAATATGAATAAATGAATTAATAGACCAAACAAACGGCCAGCCTCCCTTTAACCCATTCTGTACCGGAAACGTCTTTTTCATGTTATTCTAGCTATATTAAGACGATGTTGTGCAGGTATCAAAAGGGTTTATGGTAGTCATAAGGGTTAAGTGAGATAGTTCGAAACCTGTTAATTGCTGGAGGCCTTTTTAAAACTGAATACATTTATATAAAAGTAGCCAGAATAAAGTTAAAAGGACGGCACCGGTACTGAAAGGGTTAAACAACCACCTCCCAAACAACCGCAAAATTGAATAGCCAAGATTATATCAGATTACCTTTGTAAGTTAAGTTTTGGCTATATCTGGCTTGCTTAGATTAGGTTTAGTTTGGCTACATTAAGTAAGGTTAGGTTACGAGGCTGGTCGTTTTGGTTTTAGCCACTGTGAACTGAAACCCTTGTGGATTAATTACGTACACTGTAAACATTGAACGGTTTTTCGTGTCCGTATTTTTATCATTGTACAATCGTGACCACTAACGGCAACGCATCCATAATCGCTATTATGTTTAAAATGCCTCAGAATTTGGCTTCAAACTTGCATAGAAAGAAGTAGGTGTAACCTTATTACTGCCGAAGACTGTACATACTCATTTGTTGAATTCGTAAAATCTGAATTTTAATTCAAAATGTTATTGTTATATACAAATATATTTACAATATTTACATTAAAATAGATTATTTGAAGATGACAATACTTCTATAAACACAGTAACTTTCCTTTCCTCCTTCCATGCTCTTCCTACTCTCAGCCTCCCCTCTTGCCAGCGTCTGTATAATATTACTGAATCCATATAATACCACTTTCACCTCAGTATTCTTGCTTGTTTGCCTGCACCGTGTTAAAGGCATTTTTGTCGCCACACTGGTCTCGTAAAGGTGCTGTTAAGGCTAAGTGTGTGTATGTCGGAGAGAGAGAGAGAGAATGGTGTGTGTGTGTTACTCAGTTACTCAGTTACTTGTTCGTCAAGGGGAATCCACGCAATGCGAGCTAAGCTCATTATTATCGCGCCTCCTTAACTGGGAATGTATTGCGTTAAATGCATGTTAAGTGTTTTATGTATTGTTGGAATGGCTGTGGATGTGTGTGTAGTCTGTATTTTAGCCAATTGGCGACATCGGAAACGAAGGCTTAGGGTGGATCTGTATGGTACCATTCTCACTATAGACGGTACCGTCTCGCCCGAAGGCTTAGGTAGCCATCAGCTTAGGTGAACCATAATTATGATACCCATGTGTGTGTGTTGGGAAGTTGGGGTCTGGCGCCAGAAGACTGATACCTTCTCCAATCCCTCCCCTTTACCGTGTTCGTCTTCGTCACATAGCACTCTTTCTTGACACACCTGTATCCTTATATCCTTTTATACAGCATATTTGTACTATTATATATGATTATTTTGTTTTATTATTTCTGCTTCAATCAACACATATCTGAAATGTTTGTTGCATATATTTTGGTTATAATATTGGGTCACATATACACAATGTCTTAATATTCCACTACGCATAAAATGTGTACTAAAGTATCGTTATTAGGCTGCCTTTAACCTATTGAAAAATAACGTGAACATCCAAACGTCCTACGTTACAGGAATAAAGTTATGTAACAGCGAACACAATTGGAAACATATTTGATATTAGTTATTGAAGGCACAGCACTCAGATGTTTTTATACAATATTATTCCATAAGTATTATGTGTACCATTAGGGGTTAAATAAGGGTTGCGAAGAGAGTAGACAGCTATAATTTTCTGTTCATTCTTCGTCCATTCGTGGTTAGGTTTAACTAATTTATCTTAGAACCCACAGAGCTCGGACATACTGTTAAAAGTACGTTCAGAGCTCGCCTGGTGGAGCCCGGGCATAATATATATTACATATGGGTAGTAAATCACAAATACGTGTTATCAAATTATATAGTTAAACTCGCAGGAAAAATTAAACAATGGAACACCAAGCTTTCGCCTATTCTTTATTACCCTGAAAATGTGAATAGACGAAAGCATGGTGTTCCATTGTTTATTGTTTCCTGCGAGTTTAACTACATTTTTATATATATACATATATATATATATATATATATATATATATATACTGTATATACAGTATATATATTTTTTTTTCTATGTGATTGAGGGACGCAAAAGGCAGAACTGCCTATAGCGAGTGCCTCCCCCATAGTTGAAAGAGTGACAGGGCCAAAATCAAGGGACGCTCGAGCCAAAATGCCTGGACACACGGAGTTTGAAGCAATTTAAGTCGTAGGAAGAGGGAAAGACTGATTCTGGGAGAGAGTTCCAGGGCTCAGCTGTTGTGTAGAAGAAAGACTGAGAGTAACGTTTCACTCTCGGGTTGGAGAGTTGCACAGAGTAGGGGTGGGATTGAGTTGCAAGACGGGTACCACGTGCCCTACGTAAAGGAGGTGGTATACACTGGGAAAGCTCTGAGGAACACTGATTATTATAGTAGCGATAGAATAGCGAGACAGATGCAACATTGCGGCGGAGAGAGAGAGATTGCAGAGAGTTGGTGAGTGGACGGGAGTTAATGATACGAAAGGCCTTCCTTCCAACTTTGTCTAGGAGAGCGGTGTGAGAGGAACCTCCCCACACATGTGAACTTTACTCAATACAAGGACGCACTATGCCCCTGTACAGAGCAAGAAGCTGTGCAGGGGAAAAGAACCCCCTAAGGCGGTTGAGCACACCCAGCTTCTGGGAGGCTGTCTTAGCAAGACTGGTAATATGGTCCTTCCAAATATATTTATATATATATATATATATATATATATATATATATATATATATATATGTATATATATAGTATATATATATATATATATATATATATATATATATATATATATATATATATAATTTGAAGAGTAATCATATCTAAATGACTAGGGTTAAGGTCAAAGGGAAAAGATCAAAATTAAATTTTTATAAAAGTGTCTTTCCTAACTAACGAATACACACTCATCAAAATTTACAGTATTACCTCCCATTCGCATTAAAAGGTCAGAGAAGCATTACATCATCCATTTATTAGGTCAAGGTCAATTTCAAGGTAATTCTATTGTTCAATATATATTCCATTTTCAAAATAGGCCTATGTACCGACCAACTTTCAGATAAATATATATAAAAATCAACGCATACGATCAATGATATTATTAAGCAAATAATGTCTCATAAGTTATATGATAGAATTAGGCACAATCTATTGGGGGTATACAATATTCTTATTCAATGTTCAGTTAAAATAACATAACAAAATGTTGAAACATTTATTATAATGCCTTTAATAGGCAATTGTAAAGAGAAACAAATCAAATTAGCAGAATTGGGCATGCAGATTTATTACCAAAATGTGAAAGCAGCTTTTCTAGTTTATTAGTATTTTTATCATTAACATTATAATCAATATTATTATTATTATCCGCGCTGGAAAATCTTACATGCAGCTGGCTTATTTTAGCTCTGAGCTCAGTGCATCTCTGATCGGTTAGTCGCGTCCCCACGACTGGAAAGCCGCCATTTAGGACATGAGATTGTAACCACACTCTCTGTGGACGAAGCGGTCTTTAAGCTTGCATGTATGTATGTATGTATGTAACCTAACCTTACCTAACTAACCTAACCAACCCTAACCTTACCTAACTAACCTAACCAACCCTAACCTAACTTAATTGTATACAAACAAAAAAGATACAATACCATTACTCACAGGTAGGTGTGATCGAACACTAGACCTATGGGTTACAAGACCAAGACTTTACCTCTGAGTTACTAGGCAACATGCTGAGGATGGTTTGAAAGATCTATTTAAGCTTGGGCGGGAAGGGTGATGAACCAATCACAGATGCGCTTAGCTCAGCCAATCAGAGACGTAGGGTGCTAAAATCGGTCCGCTCTCTGCTGAATGCAAGTCCTTTCTCCAACACTACTTCAGTTCTAAGCATAAGGGTACACCAATTTGATTTTTTAGTTCTATGTGCATGAAGGAAACAAAAGGGAATGCTGCCTGTAACAAGTGTCTCCCCCAGAGGTTGAAAGAGTGACAGAGAGCCAAAATCAAGGTACATTATTGGTATTTTAGATGTTTTGCAAAGATGTCTGGTGTGCTTGTTAGGTGTAACGAAATTAATAGGAGGAGGAGGTGCTTGTGAGAGTTAGCTGGATTACTCTCTGTGTAGGTGAGGCACAAATAGAAACAGTGGGGGAAGCCAGGCAAATGAAGCAGGAGTTCCAGCAACTCCTATCATATGCCTATGTGTCCTCCCCTGGGTACTGCCCTGTTCGATTGGTGCCTAAAATTTCCCCTTCAAAGCCAAGTTCTGAAGCATCTGAGCTATAATCTAACATTGTATTGCCTCGTTTGCATTCGATTCTGATTCAGATGAGTGCGTCATTTATGCTCTTGACTGTACAGTACATATACATATATTTAAAAAAAGCGTAATCATTCAAAAACATATAAAACAGGGATACACCAGAACCCACTAGGCACTGTGTCATTGGTCTAGAAGTAAATGACGCCAAGTGTGAACTTGTCCTCCTCAACCACACACCCAAATAAAGAGAGCACACACGCACCCAATTCCAAGAGGCCTGCCAAGTGTGAAGGTCCTTCAGGACCTTCACACTGAAGATCCTGTGAGTTGGTGAGTTGGAAATATACAGTTGCTCGAGCGTTTGGGGCTACCAACACGTATTATGAAAAACAAGTATCCATCATAATAACTTTTTATTCTTACCTTACTTAACCTTACAATTTGCCTAAAAGATAACAGGTTTTTCACAATACGTAAAAGGAGGTCTTTATACAAAAAATGGCGAGTTTTCACATTTGAATGGCTCGTCTCTTGGTCTCTTGTTTGTGTTTATAATATATGATAGCGTAATGCATAGCGCGCGGAATTTCGATGTGAGTATCCTGGGTTCGAGTCCTCGGAGTGCCACATGTATTTGTTGATATCATTAATTGAGTTTAGATGTGAAGTTGGTTGGTGTAAAAAACATAATAATTATATTCTGCTAACTAAGTCGAAAAACTAAGATTGAGAATGGTTGGCTGAAATTAACTAAGGTCAAGTGAAACTGACTGAAATCAAATGAGGTTATAAGGAATTGAACGAAGCTGAACGTAATGGAGTGGAAATAAATGAGTTTGACTGAGATAAAAACATGTGATTTAGCTTTATGTCTAATGAGTTTGAGAGAGGTTGACAAAGGGCAAGTACAGTTCACGGAAAATTAGTGATATTGAATGAGGTAGTGTGAGATTAAAACATTCCGAGTATATATTGAGTACAAACGAGGATGACTGGACTTCATTGAACTGAGAGGAGAACAGAAACTAACAAGAAGAGTGTGTTACGGGCTGTAGCGATTCTCTCTCTCTCTCTCTCTCTCATAAATTTCCGACTTTTGCCTCGTTCCCTTATAGACCCACACGAAACTAATCTCCCCTTTGCTTTAACTGTCTGCATCTTAGCCTTCCTGTCACTTTAATTCCTACCAAATGTGCATCCTCATAATTATGTTGCTCCTCTTTCCTGGCCATTTATCAGTTCAGTTAAATTCATTACCTCCGGTAGAGAGGCTGTGTTTTAACATTTTTAGTGTACTTCATATATATATATATATATAATTATATATATATATATATATATATATATATATACTGTATCTGATGACAGGGTGACCAGGGAGAACATAAACATCTTGAAGTAGGGTGTTTATTGGTTAACGTTTTGGAACAACTCAGTCTATCATCAGAGCCTAAAATACAAAGGAAGGTTCGCTTAATCAAATGTGAAGATATTAATATTTGCATAACAAAAAATAATGAAATTCAAAGTCAATATACTATATTACAATACATGATATATTTATGAAAAATCATATGCTTTATAAACCTGAAGTAATTAAGTCGTACAGTCTGGGACTAATGTCGTGGTATGGATCTTCAGCCATCCATTAGTGCCCTCTGACGGTGGTATTCGAAGCAATCCGAGATATGGTGTCTTTTGCTCTCCATAGATGGCTCTGTTCGACACATCCAAGTAACGCCAAAAGTAAGCGAACAACTTCATGTTTATTGGTGGATTACGACTATGCCAACTAGAACACACACTACTTCATTATTTGAATGTATGGAATATAAATGCTAAAAGGAAGCACAAATGGACTGGGTATCCATAACAGATGTAACAGGCACACATTTCAGAGTTGAAGTGGTGTGTGTCATTGTCCTTTATAGGTAATATATAAGAGGATATTCCTATATATAGTAGTTTATTCATGCGAATAATATAACCAATAATGGGTGTTTATAGTATAGGTCGTTAAATGACAGTATTGCTAGCGCCAATAATATGAATATAACGTTGAGATTAGGATACTAACAATGCAACACAAATAATGTAACTGAATATGGCATGGTTCATGGGAATGACAACGTGGTGTAACATAACATTAATTAAAATACAAAATATATGATATTAATACATAGTCGAGGAACAATAGAAGGAAACAAATAAAAGATTAATAGGAATATTAAAATACAGTATATAATGTGTTAAAGAGTTATTGCGATATATAAGTCCATCATTCCATACAGTAAATTGTGTTAACGATCCCACCGCCCAACCTTGGTCTGCATCACACCATCCTTCGATTATCACGACGACGTGTTTTATTATTAAATGAATACCACTACAAACGTTAATTTGTTTCACCATTTCATATCTCCTTCAACAGAGTTTGATCGTAGTGTAATAAATAAAATCCATATGTTATTCCCATACCGTCTATATCTCCTATCTTTATGGAGGAGAGTGACAGTTTATGAAACGCTCCGAAGCAAGGAGAAAATAACTATAGCTCTTTTAATACTTTAGGGCGTAGGGAGATAACGTAAACATCCAATGATTCATAGGTCAAACTAGGTCTTATTAAAACCTTTTCTTCCATGGATACTTTCTAATGATGTATAGTAACAGATAATAGCTAAAATATGGCATGACATGATTTAGGGATTACTGAAAAGTTTAAACAGCTTCCTAGACGGTAATAATGTAGTTAGGATATTTGTATGCATAAAATTAAAACAAAACTAGTTGTGTCAATTGTATATATTATACAGCATACCTCTAATTGTTGTGAAAATATTTGGTAATCATCGGACTTCGTCAGTATTTGATAATATTGAATAACTGTTCATAGTAACTATGTTATGCAAGGTTTCATAACCCATCTCCACATTAAATCCAGTGCCCTAGGGAACTCCTTCACACAATTATTTGTGTTAGGTGTTCTAGTTAGCAGGTCAAGCGTCCTTTCTTTACCAGTTAATACATCTGAATGATAGTAGGCTGTATTGTCTACCATGTTAAGATTATTGGCTTACAAAATATGTTTGTTATCAACTCTGTGTAAACAGAGTTTGGTATCGCCCCCCGTATAGTGGGTACCACACAAAAAAAAAATCTGTCGTCGTCGTCGTCGTCGTCCGTCTGTCTCGGAACTCCTCCTAGACCGTTGGACGGATTTTCACCAAATTTCACACGAACATTTGTTGCGTGAATGCGAACATCAGTCAAAAAAGATTTTTTGAATTTATGCAATAGTTATCATTTTAGGTCCAAAATATGGTTTTACCAAGCCCCATACCCCCTCCAGGAGGCCCCCCCCCCCCCCCTTCCCGGACCCCCCTCCTCCCATACCCCCGCCTTCCCCAGAAATGATGGCGTTCTTAGTGTGTGAGCCCCGAAGGGGCTCACACACTATGAACGCATTCGTTCTGGGGGCGAAATCATCTCGCTCCGCATTTGCTAAGTTAAGTTAGTTTAGTTGGCATTAGAAGTGATGGTAGTAATAGTGGGATTGATGGTGATAGTAGTGATTATGGTGATAATAGTAGTGATGATGGTTGTAGTTGTATTGATGATGACAGGTAGTGATGATGATGACAGTAGTAGATATGATGGTGACAGTAGTAGATATGATGGTGACAGTACTAGTAGTAATGATGATGGTCATAATAGTAGTGATGATGGTGACCAGTAATGATGATAGTTGTAGTGATAATAATGACAGTAGTGATGATGGTAGTGATTATGGTGTGAGTATTAGTGATGATGGTGAGTAGTTGTGAGGATGGTGAAAGTTGTAGTGATGATGACAATAGTTGTGATGATGAAGATCATAGTAATGGTGATGATGGCAGTAGTAGTGATGATGGTGATAGTAGGATACATGATGGTAATACTTGTGACAGTAGTAATGATGATGGTTATAGTAGTAGTGATGATGTTAACAGTAGTAATGACGATTGTAAGACGGTGGTGATGATAGTAATGATGGTTGATAGTTGTAGTATCAATGATTATAGTAGTGATTAAGATGGTAGTGACAATGGTGATAGTAGTAGTGATGATGGTGAGAGTAGTAGTAATGATTGTAATTGTAGTAGTGATGATCATAGTAATGGTGATGATGACAGTAGTCGTGATGATTGTGGCAGTTGTAGTGATGATGGCAGTAGTAATGATGATGGTGTTTGTGATTGATGATGGTATTAGTAGTGATGATGGTAACCCCTTGCAGAGTTTGGTATGCCGTTTTGATTTTGGGCAAAACGGCACGTCTACTTTATCAACTATGCGTAAGCAGAGTTTGGTATCGCCCCCCCCCCCCCCCCCCCCCCCCCGCCCCGTATAGTGGGTACCACACAAAAAAAATGTCTGTCGTCGTCGTCGTCGTCAACGTCGTCCGTCTGTCTCGGAACTCCTCCTAAACCGTTGGACGGATTTTCACCAAATTTCACACGAACATTTGTTGCGTGAATGCGAAAGTCAGCCAAAAAAGATTTTTTGAATTTATCCAATAGTTATGATTTTAGGGCCAAAATATGTTTTTATCAAGCCCCCTACCCCCTCCCGGACCCCCAACCGTTCTGCCCCCCCCCCCCCCCCCCCCCCCCCCCTTCCATCCAGCAATGATGTCGATCTTAGTGTGTGAGCCCCTTCGGGGCTCACACACTAAGAACGCATTCGTTCTGGGAGCGGAAACATCTCGCTCTGCAGTTGCTAGGTTAAGTTAGTTTAGTTGGCATTAGAAGTGATGGTAGTAATATTTGGATTTATGGTGATAGTAGTGATAATGGTGATAATAGTAGTGATGATGGTTGTAGTTGTATTGATGATGATGACAGTAGTGATGATGGTGACAGTAGTAGATATGATGGTGACAGTACTAGTAGTAGTGATAATGGTCATAATAGTAGTGATGATGGTGACCAGTAATGATGATAGTTGTAGTGATAATGATGACAGTAGTGATAATGGTAGTTACTATGGTGTGAGTATTAGTGATTATGGTGAGTAGTAGTGAGGATGGTGAAATTTGTAGTGATGATGACAATAGTTGTGGTGATGAAGATCGATCATAGTAATGGTGATGATGGCAGTAGTAGTGATGATGCTGACAGTAGAATAAATGATGGTAATATTTGTGACAGTAGTAATTATGATGGTTATAGTAGTAGTGATGATGTTAACAGTAGTAATGATGATTGTAAGATGGTGGTGATGATATTAGTAATGATGGTTGATAGTTGTAGTATCAATGATGATAGTAGTGATTAAGATGCTAGTGACAATGGACAGTGATGATGTTGAGAGTAGTAGTGATGATTGTAATTGTAGTAGTGATGATGATCATAGTAATGGTGATGATGACAGTACTCGTGATGATTGTGGCAGTTGTAGTGATGATGGCAGTAGTAGTGATTATGATGATTGTGATTAATGATGGTATTAGTAGTGATGATGGTAACCCATCGCAGAGTTGGGTATGCCGTTTTGATTTTGGGCAAAACGGCACGTCTACTTTATTTATATAATATTTTGTTTTAACTTTCCGTTTATATAAAATCGAAAATATCTTTCCACTATACAGGGCAACTTACCCAGTCCATTACCCATTACAAAATGTGTCTCTATTATTGTTATCCTGTTGTAGTATGCTGCCTAATAATGCACATCTTGTTACACGAGAGGATTCTTCTTAATCTCAAGATGTAAAGACTACCCGCAAAATCCTACAAGCCTCCCTCCCACTATCCCTCCCTCTCTTCACCTCCCACAACCCCCTCCCTCCATCCACCTCTCACTACCCCCTCCGTCCCTCCACCTCTCACTACCCCCTCCGTCCCTCCACCTCTCACTACCCACTCCCTCTCTCCACTTACAACTACCCCTCCCTCCCTCCACCTCCCACTACCCCCTCCCTCCCTTCACCTCCCACTATCCCTCCCTTCCTCCACCTCCCACTACCCCTCTCTCCCTCTACCTGACTCTCTCTCTCTCTCTCTCTCTGTCATCGTGAAATAATTGTGCGAGATATACGAGTTTCAGGAGAGATACTCACAATGCAGTGAATGTTTGAATGGCGAATTATACTCACCTGATGGAAAACGATCGTTTATTATTTATATGGACGCGACAAGTTTTGACTCACAACCTCTCTTCACAGTCCTTCACAACTGAATAGTGTTACGACCGGGACTACGAATAAAATTTATATAATATTTTGTTTTAACTTTCCGTTTATATAAAATCGAAAATATCTTTCCGCTATACAGGGCAACTTACCCAGTCCATTACCCATTACAAAATGTGTCTCTATTATTTTTATCCTGTTGTAGTATGCTGCCTAATAATGCACATCTTGTTACACAAGAGGATTCTTCTTATGGTGGGGTCACACATTCACGTATATTGCTCCCGTCCGGCCTATCGCCAATTTATGTAAAGACGCGAGTAGTTTCTGCCGTTGAACGCCCGTTCTTCCACGTCTATTGCACTTCCCGACAGACGTAGCGTAACGGGGCCAGTGTTACGTCAGACGTAATGGAGTCGTATTGAACTACGTACGTGTTTGCGACGTGCGTAAGCATAGCCCCGTTCGACCTCATGGGCTGCACGATTTGCGGGAACACAGGCCACGCCCATGCCACGCCCCCTCAAGACCGGCGTAGCTGAGGCCGCACGTCTTGGGATTTGTTAGGTCGTACCTGGACCGGTTCTGGCCAATCGTAGGCACACCCCGTCTGACCAAACACAGACAAAGACAGTCTTTGTCAACCACGTAGGTCTGGGTTGGAATCTGGGAACTACAAAAGGGCAGGAATGGCCACACCATTCCCATTCCCAGTCCTTCATCGGCACCATGAACAACATCGAGGAATTCATCCTGGAGGAGTTACCCGCTGAGTGCCAGCCAATTTTGATGGTGTGTTTCTGCCAGTGCCAGATTTTTTTTTTTTTTTTGGCTAAATCTATTAAGTTGGGAGAGAAATGGTAAAAAAAAACACTCCCCTCGCCAGAAATCAGGTCCCCGATGGTCCCGAAAGTAGCTGAAAAGACACTATAGACTACAGAGACTTTTATGGTATCGGAATGTATGGGTGGGAGGGTGGTGGGAGGGTGGTTTTGGGGTTGGTTGGGGGAAGGTAGAAGGGTAATTGACTTGTGTTACACATATGAAGCCAATTGGTGAGGTAGTTTCGCCACCACGGATTTTCCTTTTTTTCCTTTTCTTCGTACGGATACGCTAGAAGTGGGTGGTGGGAGGCGGTTGGGGGTGTGGTGGGGGGAAGGCAGAAGGGTAAGAGACTTGTCACACAAATATGGAACCGATTGGTGCAGTCGTTTCGCCGCCACAGATTTTCCTTTTTTTTCCTTCTGACGGGACCGACAGTCAGCGAGTGGGTGGGAGGAGGGATTTGAGATTTTTGTGGTGGGTAGCCTAAAGGGTAAGGTACATGTGGTAAAAATATGAAAGCCATAGGTGTAGTCGTTTCGCTGCTACGATTTGTTTTCGGCAGGGTGCAGAGGGTGGCAGGGTTGGCTTGTTGGTTGCTGCTCCGGTGTGGTGAGAGGTGTGACTGGAGGGTCCCTCGCTGGTCCCGTTGTCCCCTCGTACAACGGTGCCGCATCTTCCCGCCAACCCGTAGTGCGGCGGTTCTGCCAGATGCGGCCTAACTAACGTATACTTCCACGTTCGACTGGAACTTTCTACGATTTGACGAGAGCAGCTCTCGTCTGACGGGGTAGCTGCTACGTCTGACAAGGCTGCTCCGGTCAGACGGCCGTGGTGGCCAGGTCGGTCGTAAGTTTTCCCGTCTTTTGACATACGTGAGGGCGAGCCACGTTCTTGATTCAACTCGAATCAACAACCGCGCGGCCTTGGCCGCACCCACAACATTCCCGACCCACGTGGGCTACTCGTTTCTACTCGCGCCATGCGTGAGTACCCCCCCGACTGGCCGTAATTTCATTTACGTTTTGCGTATTATGCCATTACGTTTTACGTAATCGGTTGCCAACTACCAATATACCTTCGTTTACAACAGACGGGAGCTGACGGGAGCAATATACGTGAATGTGTGACCCCACCATTAATCTCAAGATGTAAAGACTACCCGCAAAATCCTACAAGCCTCCCTCCCACTATCCCTCCCTCTCTTCACCTCCCACAACCCCCTCCCTCCATCCACCTCTCACTACCCCCTCCGTCCCTCCACCTCTCACTACCCCCTCCGTCCCTCCACCTCTCACTACCAACTCCCTCTCTCCACTTACAACTACCCCTCCCTCCCTCCACCTCCCACTACCCCCTCCCTCCCTTCACCTCCCACTATCCCTCCCTTCCTCCACCTCCCACTACCCCTCTCTCCCTCTACCTGACTCTCTCTCTCTCTCTCTCTCTCTCTCTGTCATCGTGAAATAATTTTGCGAGATATACGAGTTTCAGGAGAGATACTCACAATGCAGTGAATGTTTGAATGGCGAATTATACTCACCTGATGGAAAACGATCGTTTATTATTTATATGGACGCGACAAGTTTTGACTCACAACCTCTCTTCACAGTCCTTCACAACTGAATAGTGTTACGACCGGGACTAAGAATAAAACAAGGGCACTCAATGATTGGACTAGTAATAGGGCACTATGCAACAACGGTACGTTAGATCCAAACCCTCAAACTTATATGCTGGCGAACAAAACAGCTATCCCCTCCAGGGTTAATCTGCGATAGCGGGGTATCCTTAACTGGGCATAAATGTACTCTACTTCAGGCTAACCTGCACTGGTATAGCCTGATAACAAACAAGATGCAAGTTACGTTAAAATGCATAAAAAGGCATCTATGGAAAGATCAATTAAATCACTGCAAGATTTAATACAATAAAAAGATGCTTCAATACAGTTACTCTAAACAACAATAAACTCTTCACTCCTATCTGAAAGAAAGTGAAGTATAGTCCTACAGCATAGATCTGGAAACTTCTGAAGAAAGTCTGATGCTCATAAGATGCTTGTACTGATTTAGAACTATATAAAGGCAGGAGGCAGGACACCACACATGTAAATCGAATACACTAAAAGATAGGACATATAATGTTAACTGACACGAGAATACTATAAATGCGCAACGGTAGCAATGCTCAACACTAAAAGAAGTACTTCCTCATCAACGAAACAGTCTGCTATGGTTGTGCGGCTCAGCCACAACCTAGACTAATAAATGCTCTGAATAATAATGCGCACATATCAAAGAGCTTATATTAAATACTAACAAGTGTCTACTCGATTAATAATGTCTAGCTGGGATACTCTAGGTAAGGAACTGGGGTTGAGCAAGACAGGCTCGTAGCCTAGCGATGTCCTTAAGACTGCATCCTCTAAGTTACGTTAATTGACTAGGGGGGCTCTCTCGATAGATCCAGATCACAAGTATCTGGTTCTATCCTGGCGACCCTCTAAAGACAAGCAAAGAGGCAGCAAAGTGTGGAACTGGTACAGGCCAAAACCCTCAGTCAACACAATGCTGCACTCGCAAAGGACGCAACCGAAAAGACAACCCCGGCTACCACAGGACCGGTCGAAGTCGTGTAGGTATAAGCAAACCGTACACACATCGGAGACAACGACTACAGTTACCTTATCCCAGTCTAGCATTAAATAAAAGAGCAGAAACACTAAATCAATAATGGAGACACACAAAGTTCTTAACCTATACTAACTAAGAACCCTCAAACCTATTCTAAGTACATGTAAATATCTCTAAGGACGGCGCATGCAATACAATGGGCTGGCTATGAAAACCGTATGCAGAACCCAAGGGGAGTGTTGTGCAGTTAATAAAGGTTAGAGTATGGAAAGAGAGAATCGAGTGAGAGAAACCGTGATAAAGGTGGTGATCGGGAGAGAGTATGCAAAGGGATGTTAGAAGCACGCGCACCAAGCCTGTCCTGACGAGGACAGCTCCTGGGGACCCTCATGGAGGAGGTAAGTTACACAGGAGACCACAAAGGCGCGATGGTCGGCCAATCACGGGCCGAGACGTCATAAGACAACAGGCGTCATATGACACAGCAAGACTGCAAGACAGCAAGTCCAATGGCGAGCGAGAGGCAGGAATGCACCCGTACATACAGACACTTACTACCTCCTCGCTCTGAAAATCTTTCTCATTCACACGCTGGTACTATTATAACTACTGTTGATATAAAATATGACCCGTTGTCACAGACGAAAACAAAGACCACCACTGGACTGTCTGTGACAATGCGATTACTAGGAAAGAAAGAACAACATTCTCTGATAACTGTAGCCCATTTCGATGTCCCTGGCGAGCGCTAGTGGCTAACAAGAGGCGATTCTGCCAACGCTGGTAGACGTCACAATAGATCTCCAAATAGAGTCAAAACTTGGCGTGTCCTTGTGAATAACAACTAGGAGCAGTCTAACACAAGATATTGGACTGTGACTGGAACCTGGCAACAAGGGCAAAGCATGGGGTCATCCCCCGATATAAAAAAGCCACGTATGAGCGTAGTGTGGCCGAGACTCAGGCGAACCAAGGCAAACTCCTACCTTCTATTATCATGGAAAAAACACTGCCAGCAAACTATAGTAAGTTTAGTGAAGTGTAGATTGTTATTTGTCATGAACGTCCAATCTACTTGCTACCATTGACGGAGGAGTTGGGTAATGTTTGAGAAATATTAATTTAGTGGGGAGATTGTAGGCACCAATCGATCAGGGCTAGACCCAGGTGAGGCTATAGGCATGTGCTAAAGACTAGCTGGAACTCTTGTTTCATTTGTTTGGCCTCTCTTAGTGATTTTCTTTGTGCGTCATTTACACATAGTAATCCAGCTAGCTCTCACAAACACCTCCTCCTCCTATCCACTTCACTACACTAAACATGCACACCACACTTCATTCTTCCACACAAAAATTGAACGAAATTATGAATTTTAGCCCAGCCTCGGAGTCCCCAAGGAAGGGGTGGGGGTGGGGGGGGTAGGGGGGTGCAGGAACCATAAATGCCCCACACCCGCCCGACCTTCCCTGACGACCCCACAAAATCACCTGGACATCGGCCTGTTACTCTTTCTACTAACTTCTGCAACATTCGCGGACTTTCCTCTATTTTTCACTCTGTTGATCACCATCTCTCCACCTACAAACCTGATCTTCTTTTCCTCACCAAAACTCAGGTGTCTGTAGCAACTTCTAGCAGTCCCTTCTCTGTATCTTCTTACTTTCTCTATCCTAGTTTCAAGGCCAAAGGCGGATGTTGTGCATATGTGCACAACAAACTCACTTGCTCTCATGTTCCGATTTCGACTCCTCTGAATTTTCAACTTTATGGCTCAAACTTTCCTGTCATTTTCTTACTAAATATGTCTGTGCTGTCTATCTCTCCCCTAACTCTACCGACTTTCCCAAATTCTTTGACTATCCAAACTATACAGTGGAACACATTCTATCCATTTCTCCTTTCTCAGAAATCTCCATCTTAGGAGATTTCAACGTTCACCACCGCCAATGGCTCACCTCTCACACTACTGACCAACCTGGTGAACAAGCCTACGTCTTTTCTATCCTAAATGACCTAGACCAGTTAGTTCAGCAACCCACCCGTATCCCGGATCGCCTCGGAGATCGGCCCAACATTCTTGAGTTGTTTCTAACTTCTAACCCTTCTTCTTATACTGCGCTTCTTATACTGTTGGTGGAGAGAACATAATAATTCATTCAGGTTCAGTAGTAGTTTATCGAGAGGCCTTCCCTAGGGTTAAGTGCCCCATTAATTACTATTTCCTTTCACCTATGCATAGCCTATGATAGCGCAGTTGGAAAGTGTGTACATGCTTAGATTGATATGCAGGATTCGAAACTGCATAATAAATCGTAGGCTTGTCCACCTTTCTTTAACTGTCTTCGTGGTGCAATGCATAAGTGTGTTGATTTTCGATGTGAACATCCTAGGTTCGAATCCCCGGACTGCCACATATGTTTGTTAATTTCATTAATCGAGTTTAGGAGTAAAGTTGGTTGGTGGAGAGAACATAATAATTCATTCAGATTCAGTAGTAGTTTATCGAGAGGCCTTCCCTAGGGTTAAGTGCCCCATTAATTACTATTTCCTTTCACCTATGCATAGCCTATGATAGCGCAGTTGGAAAGTGTGTACATGCTTAGATTGATATGCAGGATTCGAAACTGCATAATAAATCGTAGGCTTGTCCACCTTTCTTTAACTGTCTTCGTGGTGCAATGCATAAGTGTGTTGATTTTCGATGTGAGCATCCTAGGTTCGAATCCCCGGACTGCCACATGTGTTTGTTAATGTCATTAATCGAGTTTAGGAGTAAAGTTGGTTGGTGGAGAGAACATAATAATTCATTCAGGTTCAGTAGTAGTTTATCGAGAGGCCTTCCCTAGGGTTAAGTGCCCCATTAATTACTATTTCCTTTCACCTATGCATAGCCTATGATAGCGCAGTTGGAAAGTGTGTACATGCTTAGATTGATATGCAGGATTCGAAACTGCATAATAAATCGTAGGCTTGTCCACCTTTCTTTAACTGTCTTCGTGGTGCAATGCATAAGTGTGTTGATTTTCGATGTGAGCATCCTAGGTTCGAATCCCTGGACTGCCACATGTGTTTGTTAATTTCATTAATCGAGTTTAGGAGTAAAGTTGGTTGGTGGAGAGAACATAATAATTCATTCAGGTTCAGTAGTAGTTTATCGAGAGGCCTTCCCTAGGGTTAAGTGCCCCATTAATTACTATTTCCTTTCACCTATGCATAGCCTATGATAGCGCAGTTGGAAAGTGTGTACATGCTTAGATTGATATGCAGGATTCGAAACTGCATAATAAATCGTAGGCTTGTCCACCTTTCTTTAACTGTCTTCGTGGTGCAATGCATAAGTGTGTTGATTTTCGATGTGAGCATCCTAGGTTCGAATCCCGGACTGCCACATGTGTTTGTTAATTTCATTAATCGAGTTTAGGAGTAAAGTTGGTTGGTGGAGAGAACATAATAATTCATTCAGGTTCAGTAGTAGTTTATCGAGAGGCCTTCCCTAGGGTTAAGTGCCCCATTAATTACTATTTCCTTTCACCTATGCATAGCCTATGATAGCGCAGTTGGAAAGTGTGTACATGCTTAGATTGATATGCAGGATTCGAAACTGCATAATAAATCGTAGGCTTGTCCACCTTTCTTTAACTGTCTTCGTGGTGCAATGCATAAGTGTGTTGATTTTCGATGTGAGCATCCTAGGTTCGAATCCCCGGACTGCCACATGTGTTTGTTAATTTCATTAATCGAGTTTAGGAGTAAAGTTGGTTGGTGGAGAGAACATAATAATTCATTCAGGTTCAGTAGTAGTTTATCGAGAGGCCTTCCCTAGGGTTAAGTGCCCCATTAATTACTATTTCCTTTCACCTATGCATAGCCTATGATAGCGCAGTTGGAAAGTGTGTACCTGCTTAGATTGATATGCAGGATTCGAAACTGCATAATAAATCGTAGGCTTGTCCACCTTTCTTTAACTGTCTTCGTGGTGCAATGCATAAGTGTGTTGATTTTCGATGTGAGCATCCTAGGTTCGAATCCCCGGACTGCCACATGTGTTTGTTAATTTCATTAATCGAGTTTAGGAGTAAAGTTGGTTGGTGGAGAGAACATAATAATTCATTCAGGTTCAGTAGTAGTTTATCGAGAGGCCTTCCCTAGGGTTAAGTGCCCCATTAATTACTATTTCCTTTCACCTATGCATAGCCTATGATAGCGCAGTTGGAAAGTGTGTACATGCTTAGATTGATATGCAGGATTCGAAACTGCATAATAAATCGTAGGCGTGTCCACCTTTCTTTAACTGTCTTCGTGGTGCAATGCATAAGTGTGTTGATTTTCGATGTGAGCATCCTAGGTTCGAATCCCCGGACTGCCACATGTGTTTGTTAATTTCATTAATCGAGTTTAGGAGTAAAGTTGGTTGGTGGAGAGAACATAATAATTCATTCAGGTTCAGTAGTAGTTTATCGAGAGGCCTTCCCTAGGGTTAAGTGCCCCATTAATTACTATTTCCTTTCACCTATGCATAGCCTATGATAGCGCAGTTGGAAAGTGTGTACATACTTAGATTGATATGCAGGATTCGAAACTGCATAATAAATCGTACGCTTGTCCACCTTTCTTTAACTGTCTTCGTGGTGCAATGCATAATTGTGTTGATTTTCGATGTGAGCATCCTAGGTTCGAATTCCCGGACTGCCACATGTGTTTGTTAATTTCATTAATCGAGTTTAGGAGTAAAGTTGGTTGGTGGAGAGAACATAATAATTCATTCAGGTTCAGTAGTAGTTTATCGAGAGGCCTTCCCTAGGGTTAAGTGCCCCATTAATTACTATTTCCTTTCACCTATGCATAGCCTATGATAGCGCAGTTGGAAAGTGTGTACATGCTTAGATTGATATGCAGGATTCGAAACTGCATAATAAATCGTAGGCTTGTCCACCTTTCTTTAACTGTCTTCGTGGTGCAATGCATAAGTGTGTTGATTTTCGATGTGAGCATCCTAGGTTCGAATCCCCGGACTGCCACATGTGTTTGTTAATTTCATTAATCGAGTTTAGGAGTAAAGTTGGTTGGTGGAGAGAACATAATAATTCATTCAGGTTCAGTAGTAGTTTATCGAGAGGCCTTCCCTAGGGTTAAGTGCCCCATTAATTACTATTTCCTTTCACCTATGCATAGCCTATGATAGCGCAGTTGGAAAGTGTGTACATGCTTAGATTGATATGCAGGATTCGAAACTGCATAATAAATCGTAGGCTTGTCCACCTTTCTTTAACTGTCTTCGTGGTGCAATGCATAAGTGTGTTGATTTTCGATGTGAGCATCCTAGGTTCGAATCCCCGGACTGCCACATATGTTTGTTAATTTCATTAATCGAGTTTAGGAGTAAAGTTGGTTGGTGGAGAGAACATAATAAATCTCCTTTGGGCTCCTCCGACCATAAACTTATCTCTGTCACTTGTCCTATCTGTCCAGTACGGCCAGCCGATCCTCCTAGCCGGCAGCGCTTGTGGCACTTTGGCGCTGCTGACTGGGAGGCTCTCCGGCAGTACTTCATTGATTTCCCATGGAATTATTTCTGCTTCCGTGGCCGGGGACCCTCGGAGAGTGCTGAACGCATTACCGAGGTAATCCTATCGGGCATGGAGGCATACATTCCATTCTCTTTCTCTCAGTGTAATGCAAAACAATCTTGGTTTACCCACGCCTGTTCTACTGCTGTCCGCAATAAGGAGGAAGCATTCAAACGGTACCAACGCCTTAAAACTCAAGAATCTCATTCTTCCTATGTTTCTGCCCGGAATCAAGCCAAATCTGTTCTTCGACTTGCCAAACACTCTTTCATCAATAATAAATGCACTGAACTATCCAACTCGAGCTCTTCCCAAGCTTTCTGGCATCTTGCCAAAAGCCTCTCCATCAATTTCTCTTCCTCGTCTTTCCCACCCCATTTCCACTCTGATGGCACAACCATCACTTCTGCCTCTGACAAAGCTAAACTCTTCGCTCAAACTTTTGCTAGAAACTCCACCTTGGATGATTCCAGTGCTATTCCTCCCTCTCCACCCCCCTCTCTCCTATTTATACCTAATATCCTAATCTCTTCTAAAGATGTACTTTCTACCCTCTCTGGGCTTAATACTAAGAAGGTGTACAGTCCGGACGGTGTTCCTCCTGTTGTACTCAAAAACTGTGCTTCCGTGCTGACTCCCTGCCTAGGCAAACTCTTTCATCTCTGTCTATCCTCTATCATCTTCCCTTCATGCTGGAAGCTTGCTCTCATTCAACCTGTCCCAAAGAAGGGTGACCGCTCTCAACCCTCCAACTATCGTCCAATTGCTCTCATCTCTTGTATCTCTAAAGTTTTTGAAACTATTCTTGCTTCCAAATTTCTTAAGCATTTCTCTTCTCATATTCTGCTCTCAGATCGCCAGTATGGCTTCCTTAAGGGTCGCTCTTGATCTTCTTTCATATTTGACTAACTCTTGGTCATCCTCCTTTCGGGACTTCGGTGAGACTTTTTCTATTGCACTAGACATATCGAAAGCCTTTGATAGAGTCTGGCACAAATCTTTAATTTCTAAATTACCCTCCTTCGGTTTCTATGCCTCCATCTGTGCCTTTGTCTCTAATTTCCTTTCTGGCCATTCCATAGATGCTGTACTGGACGGTCATCGCTCACTTCCTCACCCTATCAACTCCGGTGTGCCTCAGGGCTCTGTCCTATCTCCTATTTTCTTTCTAATTTTCATAAATTTTTTCTCAACTGTACCTCAAGTCCCATCCATTCATACGCAGATGACTCAACCTTACACTACTCAATTAGTTTTCCAGAACGCCCCAGCCAGCAATCCCTCAAAGACAAAAGTAATGAAGCCATGGAACATTTAAATTCTGATCTAACTACTATTTCCAATTGGGGCAAAGAAAACCTTGTTACCTTTAATGCTTCCAAAACCCAATTTCTCCAGCTATCTACCCGTCCGGAACTCCCAGCGGACTATCCCTTATTCTTCAACAAAACAAAAATCAATCCATCATCTTCTCTCAATATTCTTGGTGTCTCTTTTTCTTCTCCTCTCATTTGGAAGGACCATATTACCAGTCTTGCTAAGGCAGCCTCCCAGAAGCTGGGTGTGCTCAACCGCCTCAGGGGGTTCTTTACCCCTGCACCACTTCTTGCTCTGTACAGGGGCACAGTGCGTCCTTGTATTGAGTATTGTTCACATGTGTGGGCAGGTTCCTCTCACACCGCTCTCCTAGACAAAGTAGAAAGAAAGGCCTTTCGTATCATTAACTCCCGTCCACTCACCAACTCTCTGCAATCTCTCTCTCTCTGCCGCAATGTTGCATCTCTCTCTCTATTCTATCGCTATTATAATAATCAGTGCTCCTCAGAGCTTTCCCAGTGTATACCACCTCCTCTACGTAGGGCACGTGGTACCCGTCTTCCAACACAATCCCACCCCTATTATGTGCAACTCTCCAACCCAAGAGTGAAACGTTACTCACAAACTTTCTTCTATTCAACAGCTGAGCTCTGGAACTCTCTCCCAGAATCAGTCTTTCCCTCCTCCTATGAATTAAATTACTTCAAACTCTGTGTGTCCAGGCATTTTGGTTCGAACGTCCCTTGATTTTGGCCCTGTCACTCTTTCAACTATGGGGGAGGCACTCGCTACAGGCTGTTCTGCCTTTTGCCTCCCTCACTCACATAAACAAAAATACAGGAATAGGTAACGGCATGATTAAGTTGAGTAGATTTCTTACGCAAAAAGTCAAAGAATTGCCAATATTCACTAGGTATATTATATTTCTAAACATTGGTGTAAACTAACTGTTTATATAATTCCTACATGATATATGACTAAATTATAATAGGCTATAGATTTGTGTTACATTCACTTACAAAGTGTTGTAAACTATTCACTACACTAAACAAGCACACCATACTTATTTATGTCACAACAAAAAATATTCGTCTCTACCAGCTGAGTCTGGCTCGGTAGTTTGTTCGTCACTACTTGGGTTTAGTCGGCTTTTCGTCCCTACCTACTTTCAACTCTGGGGGAGGCACTGTCACAGGCAGCTCTGCCTTTTGTCCTCCTCAACCATATAGAAGAAAAAAAATACTGTATCCACTATATACCATTTCCCTAGTAAGCTACAGTACTCGGTGTGCCTTATCTACAGTGCTATGTTTGACCATTATTAAATATTTAATCATTAATATCCGGAACAGCGTCTTAATACAGTATTCTAATTTCTTTTAATGATATTCCTATGCAAGAGTAAAACTCGCATCACTCAATTATACATATATTATAGTTGTAGAGCATACCAATATTCCTTGCATTCTGATAATGAAGTAGTGTGTGTGTGTGTGTGTTATAGTTGGCATGGTCGTAATTCACCAATAAACAGGAAGTTTCTCGCTTACTTTTGGCGCTACCTGGTCGTGTTAACAGAGCCATCTGTGGAAAGCCCAAAACACCAAATCTCGGATTGCTTCAAATACTGCCGTCAGAGGGCACTAATGGATGGCTGAAGACCCATACCACGACATTAGTCCCAGACTGTACAACAATATTGAGATGATTTTCGGTTGAATATTAAACACGATGTGCTGATGGTCCTAAACTAAAAACGTTAACATTTCTGGACGTAAATAGTCACCATACTCAAGATAACCTTGTGACATCATTTATACAGAAAACCTACATTCACTGGCTGGTATATGTAATGTTCATCCTTCTTTCCAAATAGTTATTTAGTTTGTTCTCTCACTCACAGACCATATGAGATTTGCTCAACTTACTTTCATTTTGACAATGAACTTAAATACCTCAGATAATTACTGTTTAATAATGGCTTCCCTAAGAACTTTACAGATACCTATATAGGTATAGTCCCCAACAAATGTTTTTCATCAGTAAAGACTCCCATACCCACTGTTCATAGACACATCATATATTTCCCAATTTCGTACACTGGCCCTCTAAGTCTCACTCTCAAGAAAAAGCTTCAAATGCTTCTCAACGAGATTTTCCCACAGGTTTCACTAAAGGTTGCCTTTAGATCACGCAGGACTATTCAATACTTATTCACATAATATTCACATAATAATATCACACGTAATTAAATGTACAAATGATGATTGTAGGTGTAATGGAATTGTGTCTTTATATTATAAAGACACAATTCCATTACACCTACAATCATCATTTGTATATTTATTTACGTGTGCTATCTGTAGGGAAGCATATATAGGTAAAACAATAAAGCACCTCAAAACTAGTATCAACGAGCCTGAACACCATGAGGGGTAACCGAGCAAAAAGAGTGATACCTGAGGCTTGGCAACTTTCGTATTATCGTTGTTGTTGTTGTCGTTGTTGTCGAGCTCACGCCGTGTCCATACGCTTGATGGCGTTAGTGTCGATCTGCATCGTCTGCATGTCATCAGCTTAGCTATATAATTAGGCAATGCATAACGTTTGAGCTTGAAATGCACACACATAAGTTTGGATTCCCAATTAAGATAACTATCGAAATAATATAGATAAATTATGTTGGGAGACGAATACAATAATGTTGACAAATAAGAACCATTCATTTCAGCAGACGTCAGACGGACTCACGGAGGTAGGGCTGATGTTGATGTTAAGTTAATATTTTTTTTATCTCTCCTGAAAGAGGGATTAATGCTGGTCCTTATGTCTCACCGAAAACCAAGGCCCTCTCTTAGATGTATATATGAGGAAAGAAGCGACCCAATAATTATAGTTTCCCTACAGCAAGTGAAAGGTAGATTTTGCCGAAGGTAGGCAATGTAAACATTAGGCATATCGTGAAATACTTAGGGTGACGTATATCTCGATCAGTCACTTTTCTTATATCTCACTGCTCTGTATTAACATTATCCATGTTTAGCTAATACTTTATTGTTTTTATCCACAGATCGTGTAACTTGTGGATTGGTGCCAGTGTTCAGCTGAGGAGTTCATACATCATATATCCATAAACTAATCTAAATAAACAGAACAATAATTATGTATTATGTGTTATTATCCTTTCACATGTTATAATAGGGATCCGACATGAAACTACTTTTAATGATATGGTATACGCAATAGCCTATATAGCACATAATGCAGTCTTGTGGGTTATAATATAATTGTGCTCACAGCTGTTTAGGATATGTTTCGTGATTATATATTTCTATATATTCCTATATATTACTGTTCTTGCTCTGTTTTGAATCGGCCACCCCCAAGAAAAAATAAAATAAAAATAATAATAATAAAATAGAGGAAAGTAAAAATAGGAAAAGTAGGGATTGGGCCTGAGCATATAGATAGATAGATTACATACATTAGGGCGATTTGGCTATACGTAAATTATAAAGTATTCGTGGTTAATTTCAATTGTTTAATGTGAGGAAATTAATTATTTATAGCGTATTCTCTTACCTCCTTAAATATTTAATGACCAAATACACAATGACTAAACAATTTCAAGTTTAAAGATAATCACCCAAGCTTTGGTTATGACCTACCCGTAGGCTACTATTGATATAATAACCTATGGATTAATTTGATTATAGTGCATACATAATACTCTGATGTAAACCAACTCAATCCTATAGGCTACAATTTGAATATAATGTTACTGGTCGCTTTATATGCATATGTTATTTCATTGGTCACTACAATACATACTTTGTCAGTCCGAAATTACGTTTTCGCAGTTAATTTTGAATATCCTGATAGCGAATAAACATTTCTAATTGATTTTAATGTGTTCATTCCTCTTACAGTCATTTATGAATAGAAAATGTCTTTGTAAATGCCATATTCAAATGCGTAGAATCAACCTGAGCAACGCTTGATAATCATATAACTGCGAAAATGTAGTTTCGACCAGACTAGAGGACTAGTATCGTATATATCATGGTAGAATAATAGACTTATTATAGTAGAGGTGATGAGGTAAATATTTTCATAACGAACAATGATACAGTAGCCTACTATCATTTGGTATGTTATATAACAGTGGCGATTCTGACATTAGTAAAGTGTGTAGGGAGGATTGCTTAGCCTAAAGTAAACTATCAATATTGAATACAGTAGCTGTGTGAAGTATGAAGACAAATCCCCTAGATTTTGTTCACCAATATTAGTACCGCATCCATACACTAGATGGCGTTGGTTGCAGCCTCAAATCGATGCCAGACTCGCTATCTATGGTATCATTTATATTAATGGGAGGCATAGGAAGTTTCCTATCTCCCTTATATATTCTCTGGTAGTATCCATGAACACTTAGGTTGCTAAGTTCGAACACGACAATTAATTACGAATCCCTCACACTCTGTTATACGTAATCCTTCTGAACAACGCGACCATCCATTCACACAGTCAGACTTCTCAGTTCTCGGTGGTAGCAGCAACTAGTTACACCTCCCAATCATAAAGGCCCTACACCAGTACAGACGTAACCCAGATATCAGTGACACGGCGGCCTGTGATCTGTTTTGCTTCCCCCGTGAAATACCCGTATGTTCCTTTCTATATTATCGTATTATATTTGGTAATTTTTTTGAAAAGACTCTCAGCGTTATTATACATAATTTATTAGGGAAAGTGAAGCTCTATGGAATCCTTATAATATACTCGCATAGATTCCACTGTGGGAGAATAGTTTTGATAGTTAACTATAGTTGGAAAATATTAAGGAAACCACCCACAATTTTTTTTTTTTTTTTTTTTTTTTTTAGATTTAGTTTATTTGCATCAGTATAATTAGTGATTGACATTAGTTTCAACTTCCGCAAAAATCGCTTTCCCCTTTATCCAACGATCTTGAGACACGGCGCCCGATAGTGGGGAGGGCTATGAAGATCAGGGAAAATGTGGGGTTAAAGACCTAAAAAGGCGATATAATGGCTTTTATGATGAAAGGTGGCTCGGGTTTTGTTGTTTTTCAACTTGAGAAAACTCCAAAATGAAAAAACTTGAGCCAAGTTTTGGCAAAAGTTGGCTCGGATTTTAAGATTTTTCAGCTGCATAAAAGACAGCAAGTGCAAAAAAGAAGTTGGCTCCGGTTTTCTTGTTTTTCAACTTAAGAAACTCCCAAAATGAAAAAATAAAATAAAATAAAGTTTTGGCAAAAGTTGTTGGATGATACATGGGATAGAAAATGAACTTACCCAGTAAGCTCATTATCCATTATCCAACAATTAAGCAACATTAAAGATTTTAGCCTAACCTACCAACCTTACCTAACCTAACCTAGTATTATGGGTGGGGGCTGCCGCCCCCACACCCCCGCTGGTTGGATAGTACATTGGATAGAAAATTAGGTAAATTCCTAGAGTTAATTAGACTGAAAGGCAGGGAGAAAGAGGTCCGCCGAGTCGTGTTGTGTGCCGTCTATGGGGAGGTCAACCTTGGACAAATATCGTTACAGGTTACAGGTTCTAGGTTCTGTATCTCCCTTAATAGAATTTTTGGTCAATATTTACGAGTCACACCACAGCTGGGATCTCATTTCTAATGGTAGTTTTGGATTCCTATCAGTCTATGCTTCATTGCTATATACTTTTTATCCACCGGAATTTTTTTTCTTTTTCTTGGCTTTATTTTTTTTTTTAGCATTAACCTAACCAAAAAAACCTGACCTAACCTAACTTAAATGTATTTGGGGGCTATTAGGTTAGGTTTAGGTTAGGTTAGGTTAGGTTAGGTTAGGTTAGGTTTTTTGGTTAGGTTAATGCTAATAAAATAAATAAAGCCAAGAAAAAAAAAAATTCCGGTGGATAAAAAGTATATAGCAATGAAGTATATAGACTGATAGGAACCCAAAACTACCATTAGAAATGAGATCCCAGCTGTGGTGTGACTCGTAAATATTGACCGAATTTTTCGAGGGTTGACACTTATTTTAACAGAGTATAGGTTATATTACATCCTAAATGAAATTTAAAATATCTGTGAAAATTCTTGGGTTGTTTATATAATAGAAGGTACTGTGAGACACGTAATATGTTGAAGGGGGAGTTCTGCCCCCTCTAAACACCCGTCACTTATGTCCTCATAATCTGTTTTACTTCATAGGGGGTCCAATTAACCTGACAAGCGCGATATGACAGTAGGTGCTAGGGTAGTTATTTGTGCATTTCTAGCCCTGGATTCTGACAGAATTTGTTATATTTACAATATAAACCATTATTTGTTTTCGGTATGCTTTTATTTTACATATATGATGTATATATGAACCTTCAAGAGTGCTAAAATAAGTGGGAAAAGCATTTGGGTGGTGAAAAACGAAGATATTGGCCACCCGGTCATAATCTCAGGCGAGAGAGAGAGAGACAGGCAGCCCTCCCCTCTCGCTGTCTGGGAGTCAACTGAGAAGAGCGGGGCGGTGTGTGCCGGTGTCTGGGTGTTGCATAACGATCTTTTATGCAACCCACTTGTGCTACATTATCGCGGGAGAGAAAAATAACCGATAAATGATGATAATAAGAGGAAAAATAGGTGATAATTGAGGTGGGGAGGGAGGGGGGAATAAGGTGGGGAAGGAGGGGAGGGGGGTGGGTGAGATTTACATGGATGAGTACTGGAGGGGAATTATCTCACCTAGAGACAAATTCCTTTGTTTTGATAGGCCCTTTTTTTTTATGGAAGGCTTTTTTTATGGTCCTGCTTCCGTGAGGCCTATCGCGTTCCCTATAGGAAGCCTTCCGTGAGGCCTATCGCGCTTGCCGGGTTAAGGAGAAAGTGAATTAACAGACGAAATTAGGCCGCAAACTACAATAACATAGCGGGCCGCCGTTTATGGGAGACTTTTTACACATCATTTTCAATGTTAATTTTCTCCCTTAATCGATTTTTCCAAATTATCAAACTTACATAAAAATGAAGTACAGTTTATAGGGATTCCAACATGCATTTCAAAATTGTCATGAAAATTGGTGGGTGGTTTGCTTAATATATACCCTATAGTTTTGATGTAAATACTACCGCAACTACGAATCTTGTTTCCGAGACTAACTAACCTAACCCTAGAGTGCCCTAGACACAGTACGTGGGATACAACACTAGCCCTTGCAAGTTGCATGCCAGCTACTGTGGGTTCATATATTAGACATACAGTAACATCTTTGTAGAACGTAACACTTTACCGTAGCGAGTGTACTCCATTTCGAACACGTCCGTAGCAGAGCTCTCAAGATTGCGGGACTGAGTTTGTTTACGCGCGGGACTATTTATATCGACAAAATCGAGTTCCAAAACTTATCAAAACTATTCTACCACAACGGAATCTATGCGAGTATAATAAAATAATAAATTATTATAAGGATTCCATAGAGCTTCACTTTCCCTAGTAAATTATGTATAATAACGCTGCGAGTCTACTCGCGATAATTATCTTATATTTTATTCTAGTTTAGGAATCATATTCTATATATGTTTGTATGTGAATAGCTAATACATTTCATATTTCTAGTAGATGTATTTTATGAGTGTAAAGGTTTGTAGGACAATATAAAGATCTTGTAATTAAATTCATACATCGATTTTATCGTGGCCTATAGGTTTCTTATGCCATGTATTTCGTTCCTATATGTGTCTAAATGCCCGTAAAAATATATTACTGATCCTGAAAAGAAGAAAAAAATATCCTCTATATCGCCTACCTCACAAGAAGCGGTTGGCTTTGTTTACATCCGCCGCAAGTGTCGCCTCGGCGTCTCGCGTTGGGGAAAATTTGTTTTTTTGCCCCCTACTGTTTAAATATATTAAGAATTCAATAGATCTTGGTGGGGGGTGAGGGGGGCTTTGCCCCCCCCCCCCCCCAAAATATTTATAAATGTTTACCTATGGTCCCATTAAAATATCCTCAAGTAACCAATTAAGGTTAATATACAGGATACGCAACAATATAGGTAGCACATTTCTAATGGTAGTTTTGGGTTCCTATCATCATATGTTTCATTTCTATATATTTTTTATCCCCGGGAAAAGAAAAAAAAATCTTGGGATTTTTTATTTTTTTTCTTGGGATTTTTTTTTTTTCATTAACCTAACCAAAAAACCTAACCTAACCTAATAGCCCCCAAATACATTTAGGTTAGGTTAGGTTAGGTTAGGTTTTTTGGTTAGGTTAATAAAAAAAATAAAAAACCAAAGATTTTTTTTGTTTTTCCCCGGGGATAAAAAGTATATAGAAATGAAGCATATGATGATAGGAACCCAAAACTACCATTAGAGATTTGATACCTATATTGTTGCGTCTCCTGTATATTGACCCCTATTAAAAACTGGGTTTATGTTGATCACCAACCAGTGACGTGCCCCATCGATGATTATTATTGTGTTATCACTTTCATGAACGATACTCTGTTGGTGTACATGTACTTACCGTCGCAGATTAGTTATCAATGAAATACGAGAAACTGTAAAAAATACCTCCCTGTCGATGGCCGCGGCGCAATAGTAAACAATGGCTGTCGTTCGGGAGCTCTTACCCTCAAGCTTTCAGTCGAACGTCACTACACCTAGCAGTCTTTTTATGAATCATGAACCATAGCATGAACCAATCACAGCCTTCCATCAAATTATCAACCAATCACAGTCTTTCAGTCGTCACGTCACGCGCCACGCCCCTCGCCGGCCCGGGCGCCGGGCGGGCTCAGTTTGAAGATGGAACCCTAACATGGAGGTCGTGGTGGTATGTGCTACAAGTTTTTCAGGTAATTTGTTGTACTTTGTTATTTTTATTTACCGGATCAGTCTGAAGATGGTTTTTTCTTTGATATACAGTGTTGTTTAATACCTAGGACGGTCGCATTTTACTATTTTCCCATTAGCCTATCCATCAATCTTAAGGGTAAACCATCTTAAGACACGGCCCCCCGATAGTGGGGAGGGCTATGAAGATCAGGGAAATTGTGGGGTAAAAGCCGTAAATAAAGGGGTAATATTGGAAGAACTGTGAAAATACAATATTGAAAAGTAACAAAACCTGAAAATAGAAAAACCCCAGCCAAGTTTTGACCAAACTTGGCTCGGGTTTTTCAATTTTTCAGAGTCAAAGATCACAGTAGGCCTAACCTCATTTCGAAAGTTGGCTCGTTTTTCTTTGGCAAAAGTTGGCTCGGATTTAAGGGATTTAGCGGGTTAGGTTAGGTTAGGCTAGGCTAATGTTAACCCCATAATACTAGGTTAGGATAGGTTAGGTTATTTGGTTAGGTTAATGACAAAACTTGGCTCGGATTTCATGGATTTAGTGGGGTTGTGGGGGCGGCAGCCCCCACCCATCATACTAGGTTAGGTTAGGTTAGGTTAGGCTAATGTTAACCACATTCTTACTGGCTTTATGGTCCTCAACTCATCATGTATCCCACATTGGAATTATAACTAAAATCATGAAAACACTAATTTCTCAAAATCTGGAGGAAAAACATGAAAAATAAGGGTGCGAGCCTATTCCCTATAATTACCAAATAATTTGTTAGCAATTTAATTAAAAGATCTTTATATTGACCGGTTTGCATTATAGAGTACAGAAGGATAGAGCTGAAAGCGTGACGTCACACGGTTATTTTGCCGCTCGTCCTAGGGATTTGATGGCAGCACTGTTGTAGGGCAAACAACCAAAACACCTCAGTCGTTTTTCCTTATTAGATACTCCTTGATATCTGTGCGCTTGGCTTGTCTGCAGTGTTACCAAAGTTAAGGGTAATTCCGCAAAATGTTGGGGCAATAGATTAAAGAGGGAACGTCTTTAAGAATGCTTTAATGTTGGTAAAAACACTTGTAAAATATTTAAAATAAATTAGATATATACAAAAAAAGAGGAAAATATTAGGAATACATATACAATTTAAAAATACGGCAAGAATGTTAAGTGCGGGCGTACCACCAGCCTTGTTTACACTACGCGTAGTGGCGTCGGACCTTTCCTATCATGTTCCCGTCTATTTTGACTGCCTTTGGATATAAATATACATTAGCCTAACCAAACAACCTAACCTAACCTAACCTAGTATTCATGTAGTAATGACAGGGGGCAAATAGCAGAAAATATAGCATCGAAATAGACTGGAACGTAACTGCGATCCCACATGACAACCGTACACCCGGAAACTACATCCTTCCCAAAAATACTTATATATGATGTAAGCTGTATGACTACAAGCAACACAACAAGAATTACAATGTAATTTTGAATATATATTATTAGTTATGTTATGTAGATGTTAATTTATAAAGTTGCACTAAAACGAGACATTTCATGAAATACGTTCATAGGTTATACTTATGACACCTAGGGATATTTTGGCCCAGCATGTTTGAGGTTGGCAACTCCCAGTCTCTCCACTCTCACACCAACAATGGTGAGGGTAGAAGAGAAGTGGCTGTGAAGCTCCTCATAATGACGACAAATTCACGGTGATCTGGCCTTTACAGTAGCCTCTACCTATATCTATTTAACTGTCATGTCTATAGAGTTTCAGGATAGTGTAGAATTGATTATTAATAGCGTTATTAGTACAAGGTAGGGATTATTACGAATTAATGGAGACCCTCCCATTTTCCTTTGCGATCGTGCTGCCATCTCTCGAACGCGCGGCTCGCTATTTTCAGATTTGTAGCGTCCTTCTTTCCTCTCTATCCTTCTGTACTCTGTGGTTTGTAAATACCCTTTGAATACGTTTCTTTCTATTATAGTTCTATTTCATATTTTAGGAAACCTGAACGTTAATAAATTATGTTTATCTTAGGACAATCAGCACATCGTGTTTTTATTATTTAACCAAATAATCATCGTAATATTATAGTACGACTTAATTACTTTAGGCTTATAGGCGTATGTATTTTAATATATTATCCCGTATTTGAACTTAGTAAATTGACTTTGAATTAAATTAAGTGTTTTATGTAAATATTTAAATCTTCACATTTGACTAAGCAAAGCTTCCTTTGCATTATAGGCTCTGATGATAGACTGAATTGTACCAAAACGTTAGCCAATAAACACCCTACTTCAAGATGTTTGTTCTTCCTGGTGATCCTGTGCATCTCAAGAATGCGCTTTCCACGTCTTCAGCCTTTTGCTCTACCGACTTTTTAACTCTACATGCCTCCGTTATGTTCACACTTCTTATTTTGTCAATTCTTTGAAATCCACACGTATTTCTTAGCAAATCCATTTCAACTGCTCTTGTTTGTGACTTTCCATTTTTATGCCATACCATAGTTTCACATCCATACATCAATGTCGGCACCAACACACCCTCATGCAATCCTCTGACTACTCCCATACTCAAGTTCCTGCTCCTAAACAAGGCTTTCATTGCTCCAGTTACCCATCTTCCTTGTTACTCTGTTATACTTCTCTTGCACATTATCCCCTGTTCTCAATCATGGCTCCCAGATACATAGCTCAAGCTGTTTTACATTAATCCTTACATTACACACAGTGTCTCCTTCTCTTTCTACTACCATTATTTTGATTTTATTAACATACTTTCAGACCTCGTCTTTCACAAACTTCCACAAATATCTCCACCATCTGGCACAGGTAATTCTCGCCCTTGGCACATAAACCTGCATCATCTGCATGAAACACATTAGTGAGTCATTCTGTTCCCATCTCTACTCCCTCTCTTCTTGATCTGTCCTTTACTTCTCTCATTACCCCATCCATGTAGATATTCAACAACCAAGGTGACATCACATATACCTGTCTCACTCCAACCTGCACACTTCTTACACATGCTTCACTACCATCATAAAAACTCTTCAACATTCAACAAATTTCTTTTACATCATACAGCTCTAAAACTTTCTATAATCCTTCCCAATTAACTTTTGTCATATACTTTATGAAGATCTATAAATGCTATTAAGGTGAAAAAGCCGCCAGCCAATCAACGCGATCCCTTTAACCTTCCCTTTAAACCAGCTGAGCTTGACACTCTGGACTTTGGATGTAAACATGCCACACCTTCCCGGCCGACCAATCAGAAGCCTCCGTTTTCGGAGCCGACAGCTACGTGTACAGCTACACGTTTAAACTCGCTCTCGCTCTCTCCACAGGCCATTTCCTCTGGTTGCAATAGGTCTAATGCATCAGTACCAGCCCTATACTCCCATCAGCCACTAAAAGACATTCGCAACCAGCTTCCAGGAACTTAGTATGGAGAGAAAAGAGTTGAAGCGAAGGAAGGAAATATTCGGCCAAAGCAACGACTGGCCGAGCGGGCGGCTCAGCCAATCACAGCGCCGGAAAGTGGGAGGTGGGGCTATATCAAGGGGGTGGGGGAAGCTGCAGAATTGACTCAATGCCACCCAAAATTACCTCCCCCTATACCATTTTCGAATACTACCACCCAAAAATACAACCCCAAAACATGCAAGCACTTTCGATCTTATACCATCCAAAATTAACTTGCTCCCCATCCCTTGCCCCCTTCTTGGCAAGCCATCCTGAATCACTAAAGTAACTTCTCCAACTAAATCAACTCAACCCCAGCTCAATTATTCAACTCACGCACGTTGGGTCAAGCCCCGACACCCTATTTCTCCCACTATTATCACTGTCTCTCCTACTTAACCAATAAAAACTTCCCTTCTTTCACCCTCACCCACCTTTTCTATATTCATTCATTCATTCTGCAGAATTCATTCACCTCTCGGACTCCACTGGGCTAACTTCTTGCAACCCACATTCTCTCCCTCGCTTGGGCACCCATGGAAACTTGGATCCACTTGTTTCAGCCTTCCAGCCCACTCCACTAGTTCCAGCAAAGTCCACCTCGGGCCTGGTGTCACTCTCCCCTACTAGGTGGATACACCTTCAGTATCCGGCCGCCTGTCGTCACATCGCTGGCTTGCACACCCACAGCCAAGCGATTCAAGAGGGACGACAAATAGTAGATGGGAGCGAAGATTTCCAGTTGAGCTATTGGCCGGCTCTGAGGTGGTGAAGTTGTGCCAGTAGATACCTAAGACTGTCTTATATTTTTAAAGGACCCATATTGGGCCCGAACCAGATTTCGAGAAAGCGAGAAGACGCTTGGCAAACCCAGTGGTTCCAACCAATAATAATTGACGTGTTCTTATAGGACAAAATAAAGAAAAAGATATTATACTTCTGTAAATAAATAAAATTATGATGTGTTAAGAGAATAATAGTTATTCTTGACAGAGAAGGCTCCATGCCATTTAGCTATCAATAGTATAGGATCTTGTAGGGCAGCAAATAGACATTAACATTAAAGTAAGAGGGGATGATCCATAAATAGATAAGCATCTATAAGGCTCAGGGGAATAAATAATAGTTGCAATTAGATCAGCTTTAGTTTGAGAAATAGATAAGGAGGACACTAGTCCGTATGATCAACTATATCTTTTTGTTATAAAGGAAACATTGTCAATCATATTGTTTAAGAGAATATTCCGTCGGTTCCGTGGTAAGCGTTAAGAGTATTAAGTCAAGGATAATATTGTAATCATAAAATATATGTAGAGGATTAAGCGGTGAATATTGTTCATGTAGGTGTTTTGAGATACTGATCATATCAAGCCATTTGTTGAGATATATTATTGGAATAGGTGGTATACGTGGCATACGGACTTATTGGTAATAGGGTTAGGAGAATATATAATATAAGCGTGTTCTAGATAGGGAGATAGAGGTCATGTGTAGTAACGCCCTAGTCTCTTGAGTAGACATATTAGGGCCCGGTAAAGTTATATTATTTTGGAGTTTAGTTAAGAATATATCTATTGTTCTAGATAGGGAAATAAAGGTCAGATTTATTAACGCCCTTGTCTCTTGAGTAGACACAGTAGGGCCCGGTAAAACTATACTATTTTGTAGACTAGTAACGTGCCTTTGGATCGAAGTCGAAGCGAGTCAATACCTGAATAGCGGGAATCCAAATAGGTGGTAACGGGAGCTCTCGAGTTCCAATGTACAATCTATGGTGGGTCGAAGAAATATTCAATCTGTGTATTGAACTCATGTCGGCCCGAACAGAGAAATGGTTACTAGGTTATCATAAAACTAGTAGTAAGTTTGTTAAATAAAGTATACGAACTTCTAAATGACTGTCGAATTATTCCCCACCTAAGTAGAATATTTAGAATAAGAACATAAGTACTACAGCTATGTATACCCTCTTATCTCTATCGCCTTTTTTAATGCAAAAATCTGATCCACACATCCATCTTCCACATCGAAATCCACCTTGTTCATCACTTACTTTTCCATCAGTAATTTGTTTCACTCGGTCAATCACTATTCTTGCATAAATCTTATCAACCACACTCAGCAGACTCATACCTCTGTAACACTTACATTTTCGTGCACCTTTACCGTTATACAACGGGACTATCATATATCTCTTCCAGTCCACTGGCACCACTCCATTTGTCCAATATTTTGAATATAATTTACACAGCCAATTAGTTGAAACTTCACCTCCATTCCTTATCATTTCACAATGCATTTCATCTACACCAGCAGTTTTTCCATGTGTAACCTACTTTATTGCATTCACTAATTCTACTCTAGATGTATTCCCTCTTTCTACATGTCTCTCACGTGGCACATGTAACAGACCTCTATCACTGACAAATGTTCTGTTTCTAATTCCACTCTTTAGTCCTTCAAAATAATCCTTCCATCTCCCTTATTTGCTCTACATCTGTAATCACATTTCCTCTTTCATCTTTCACATTTTCACATTTTCACATTCTGACCATTCTCTCCTGCATTACGCACTTCCTTCCAAATTAATTTGTTATTCTCTGCAAAGTTTATATTTGTTTTCTTTCCCAAATTCTCATTAACTTTCTCTTTCTTTTCCCTAACTAATCTCATTACCTTGCTGATGCCATCCCTGTACTTTCGTCACAGTTCTTATTCTGCAGCCACACAAGCTATTTACTTTTGTTATCTTCCCCAGCTTCTTTCACTTCTTCATCCCACCATGCTGTCCCTTTTCTTCCATTTCTGATCTTGCACACACCACATACATTCTTCACATAATCTCCATATCATATACCATTAATTCTTCTTCCACCCGTTGCCTGTATTTTTCTGCTAAATCCTGATTTTTCATATATATATATATATATATATATAATGTATGGTACACCTTATAATTCCGATGAAAGCTATTAATTGTGTGAAGGCCTGAATAATTAATACCATCATAACCTACAGTATAAAACATTATGGATTTAAAGAAGGTATGGATATTGTAATCAATGTGCCCATAATAATATACACTTGCAAAGGTATATTGTCAGTAATATTCATACCATACCCAATATTCAAAAATTTTCACCAACCCACTTTACTTCTAAACTCAATTAATGAAATCAACAAATACATGTGGCACTCCAAGGACTCGAACCTGGGGTACTCGCACCTAATTCCGTGCATTTATGCATTACGATATAAATACCGTTAAAGAATGATGCACAAGCCTACGATTTATTATGCAGTTTCGAATCCTGCATATTAATCTGAGTATGTGTACATACATTCCAACTGTGCTATGGTAGCCTTGACTTCAATCAAAGTACCCAGCTTCCCACATCCGCTCTTTTACTATACTTATTCAGACAATCAGACTTTCAATAACCTTAGTTTTGAATTTAATCAGAACAAAGTTGGGAGATAATTTAGAATTTTGATTGAACGGCAATTAATTGAACCTGAGATCTCTGATACATATTGCAAATACTTTATGGTTGATATTTATCTGTACGTTTTTCTTTTTCTGTACTCATAATTCTGGATTGCTTTTGTATTGCCTTTCTATAACTAACGCTTGATCTACTATTCTTTCTTGCCTGTGCCTTTCTTTATCTTTCAGTCCCTTTCATATTTCCGCTTGGTAGGCCTCTCATAAAATGTGCTTTCCTCGGTTAACCTCCCATACACGAATTATCAGTTGTTAGGATTCCCGAGGTTGGCTACTGACTGACTGAACATTTCGAGTGCTTCAACTTTGCCCTTCTTCTGTATTCTGAATTAAGTATTGTAGGCGCAATACGATACCTACAGCTTTTATATATATAGCTGGCTTAGAGTTTCACACAACTTTACTTCTAATAACTATCTTCAGCGTTACAGCTTATTTTGTCTTTATTGGCTCATTATATCATTGTTTACTATGTTTTGTTTCCTCTCCCACCATTACTTTCCTCTTAATGTTTTCATTACTAGTGTTCCACCTCATATTTGACTTTCTTCGTACCGTGGTAAGCCTCGTAACTCCGTGTATGTTCCCACCAGTTGATCTCTTAAGGTGCAGCGCACTGGAGACCCTATATTAATAGAGATCGGCTAGCTTTCTCTATATTGGTGGTACTATAGTCTGTTCATTCTAGGTTGGGCAGAAATCGTAACCCCTAACCTCTCCTAACTCAAAAAGGACTAGAGTAATCGAGCGAATATTTCTACCAAATAGGAAGTCTTGGCTAGAGAATAGGTGTACAAATTGATACCTCATTTGCTCTGGCCCTTTTTGAGTTATAGAGGTTAGAGGTTACGATTCCTGCCCAACCTAGAACTAACGGACTATAGTGTCCCTAGCCTCTCTTCACACTCTATAATAAACATTCGGTTATTATGGTACATGGTACACACAGTTGCTAGGTCTGTGGATCTAAATTCTGCATGATCAAAAATTAAATTTCATCCCTTTATTTAGGTCAGGTCAGGTGAAGGTATTGAGGGATAAGCCTTTACAACGGCACATTGTTAATTACGGCACTAGAATGGCATCCACAGATAAATGTATCCGCTCTCTCTCTTACTAAAGGATCTCCAGGGCCCCTCACACCCGCGAGCTCAAAGGAGTGGGTATGATACAAGGCCCCTCTAATGGCTCCGCTGCTCATCCACCACCTATTAACTGGCTGTAGTAACTTCTTAAGGGGGCATGAGCCAATTTTGTTTCCTCATTTGTAATATATGTTTATCATTGTTTTTACTTTCCTCCCTAGACCTCCATCAAACTTAAAAAACACATTCATTAGATCCTTTTTCTAGATATATTTGTAAATTTTTCATAAAAAAAAATCCCGACCGAAGGCCGGTTCTTCCACAATTTCAGGCTCACTCGCGTTCGGCAGGAAAAAACTAGACACCTAAATAGCACGAAAGGTCTGAATATTGACAAAGAAATGGGGCGAAAAGTCTTCAAATCGACAAACTAATGGGGCAAACATCTTAAAATCTGAAAACTAATGAGGCTGAACATGAGGAAGAAGAGGGCCCAGAAAAACGACCCATCTCCTCTTAATGTGGTGTGTGTTCACCGACCTGTATAGTGGAAGGGGAGAGCTCTTTGGCTCTTTGGTATAACTTTCAATATGTTTTGCTTTATTACCACAAACAAGAAATTCAAACTAGTTATTTATTGTCTTGGCAGGATTACTGACAGTCTGAATAGTATTGTTTGTTTACACTAAATCAAGTAAAGATATTTGTAAGGTCATATGTAATAAATAATGCAATAATGCTGGTGCACGATTTCTTATAATATGACTTCGTCTGAAAGTTAATAAAAAATTGACTCGGCTTAGTTTGAACTGGATTTTGAAGTTATTTGAAGTGCCGGCTTATGTTGAGCTTAACCCAAGTTTTAAGGGAATATCGGGTGGCTGTCTTCTAAAAAGGAGCTGTTCATGGACTTTATTTAATCACCTGTAGGTATATTACTAAAGTTGCCAATAGTGTGCAATCTCACCATCTGTAACCATAATGTTTGTATATCATTTTCTCTAACTTTATAATTCTTTGTTTTCATATATTTCTTCAAACATTTGTTTTCGTTTCATGTATCTCCTCCCTACAGTATAATCCCTCTTTATCCCTCATACTCATATTTCCATCTTTGAAGAAACTAAACCCAAATATTGAGAATAGTATTAATTGTGAAAAACGACAGATTCGGCTCATTTTGAGTCCTTTTCAAGGAGGCTTAAGATAAGCCGAAACTGTCATGTTTTCTCATTATAACTATTTTCAATATGTAGGCTCAGTTTTTCTAGTTTTAGTTCATGGCACCATAAATAGCTTACTCATTATTATATTTTCTTCCCCGTCATCCATACAAAACACTTTGTTTCCCAGGGAAAGCTATAGAATATTATTGTTTATATGCAATCAGAAATACATAAGTCGGGGGGACTTATGTATTTCTGATTGCATATAAAGCACAGAAAACCTCGGGACCAATACCCCCAGAGAAATTGGAATTATAGATTGCATTGCTAGCAATTGACAAGAACGGTACCCTACAACAGCACCAATCACCACCAAGAGATCCTTGCTCACACCACTCAGGGCAAGAAGAGCCCTTCTAGATTCTGCTCACATTGCTCCAGGCCACGAATCTTCCACTCAATAGCCCCACAGCCAATGCACTTCCCATCTATCTAGATTCGGCAAGTTACTGTTGCCAACCACCAAAGGCACACATCTTAACTCGTAAAGTGCGACAAATATGTTTATAAAACTTCCACTAGTGTGGGACCTTTAAAGGTCAGTGCATACAAAATGTTATATATTTACCATATAAAGTAATATTACTGAATCATATGAGAATATTTTACTTGTATAATGAGCATGTAAACATTGAAGAACCAGAAAATAGGTATAAAGAGCAAATATCCCCCGAGAAAACTTATAATTGTGACGGGAGAGGTGATGAATGCATACGAGGGAGCGCAACATACGTCTTACTCTCTCGAAAGTCTCTTGTGACACTGACAAGACTGGCAGTCTCGCGTGTATGTATGAGGGAGGAAGGGGATAAGGGGAGTGTAGAGGAAGGTGGCTGGACATATTTGAGGCGGGAAGGGAGGGAGGAAGTAGGTAGACTAAAAGGAGGGAAAAAGTAGAATATAGAAGGGAAGTGGGGGGAGGAGAGAGAGGATGGGTGAGACACATGTAAAAGGAAGACAGGAGGTGGTGGAAAGGAAACATTCCACCTAATCACATATTCCATCCATTTTACCAGCACTGTGGTGTTTCTTGTTGTTTTTAAGTGCCATCTTCCGGAAGGAACGTCGCTTTCCCCCAGTAAAACTTCCCGGAAGGAACATTGCCGATCTTGGGTTAGAGAACCTTGAAATATATGTTAGACAAGTAGGCCTCTGCTGATGTATGAGACTAGAGTTCCGTCAAAGCTATATCACCAATGGCAGTGTACTGCAAGAAGCATGCAACAGTACCAGTGTGTAGCAAGAGATGAAACATTCAGTGCCAGACCAACACTTTCCTCAACAATTACTATTGCCAGAGTCAGCCAAGAGTTCTGAACCAATGTCTCTCCTGCCATCAAGATTCAAGAATGTTAATATGCCAGATTCTACGACATCCGAGCACATCGCCAGTGCACAAGTTGCTGTCTTATCACCTGATTAGCCTACAAATTCAAGACCACCCAACACCAACATAGTCATCCCTACAACCAAGCCGTGCTATTTGGACCAGCAGCGGGACAACAGAAAACAAGGACAACACCTGGATAGCCATTTTCTTTACGTGCTACCACTCCCACTGCTGCTAATTACCCCTCTCTCTGGCAGCCAAGAGAAAAATGGGCATTAGTCCAGGGAGATTCTTGGAATAACTATAGTCCCTTTTCCAGGAAGTTCACCATCAGCAAGAGGCACAAGAAAAAGATACGGGACCAGATGGAGAAGTTGTTCGGCATCTTACCCGCTCCTTAGCTAGGTCCTTTCAGTAATGCCCACTTGTTACGTCTTCCAAGCAAGGCACCAGTGCGTCCTCCAACTGAAGAACCATTATGTCCTCTGAATTATTTTGGATTGGTACGTCCTCCGAGCAATCCTAGAGAGATATGTCCTCCAAACTCTCATCCGGTGATGCGTCCTCCGATCACCACACCAGCATACTCGTGCAGCAAGGAACTAGGGCGTATTCGTACGCATGGTAAAGTACCTCCTTTGCCGAGTGTACCGAGAGCCCAGCTAATTAAGTCTGTGACCCCCGTGAAGATACCCTGACGCAACTACAGCTGGACCATAAAGAGGAAGCAGAGGAAGAAGAGAATGAGAAACCCTTGCCTGAAACCCCAGGGAAATCTATCCTTTCAAAGTTAGGACAGAAGGTACAAGCTTAGTATGATATTTTGTTGTTGTTCACTTTGCGAGATCCCTCTTCTTATATTATCACACACTTTTTCACCTTTCTCATATTTGTAGAAGATATATTTATATATTATTCTATATTACTTAGTGTATAAATATATTTCCTATTTTACCTATTTACCGTCATAACTACAGACAATACCACTCGCCTACAAAACATTCTAGTTATAATATTATCCACTACCTCCCGCCCCCTTCCATATACTGTATATGTTTGTTCTATATTCCAGGTTTTATTAGATATGTATCATTATGTACATACATTCTTAATCTCGGATATTACGCACCATATTGTTCTTGTTTAAAATTGTATTACTTAATTGTTAAACTTATCCAACACATGTTTGCTCTTGGCTGTAATTTATTAATATTATCTTATTGTCCGTGACTGTGCACTCTGTTCTGGTCTGTAGTTTCCCAGTTTATATAAGATCCATCGCACCTCTAAAAGGTTATTTCACGTACTGTAAGTAGCCAGAAATGTGGCCTTTTAGACGTATTAGGAGCCGTACTTAGAGACCTATGGTGGGAATTCTCATTGAATATATTATGTAACCAATTGCTCCGTCCTTTATTCGCCATAAATAGGTCTACCTAAACAAGTTCAATATGGAAACCCTATATAACGCCTATTTATATTTCCACTCAGAATAAAATAAATTACAGAAGGTTAATACAACATAGCGTGTACGATTATTAGTTTTTGTTCAAGGATGGTTATTGGTAAATGTTAAACGCTCTGGTTACCCTATTTATTCCTTAAAATGAGTCAAGTCATCAAATATTAGCTACATTATAATAATAAGTCTACATTCCTATTGAAGGAGTTTTACGAAACCATTTTGACCCATTGTCTAATATAGCTTTTCTTAAGCTGAATAAGAACGCTAAGGGTTTGTTATAACTAAATATATAAAGACGTCAACTTACTGAAAGGATAAAATACTCAGTTGCATATATTTTGGAAAGGAAATGTAGCTAGTAGAGGGTAATCTATTTTCTTCTTATACTCAATATGGTATTATTGTGTTTTTCAAAGTTTTTCCCAACTCTTTTTTTTTTTTCCCATTACTTTCTATTGTCCATTAATATGGGCCTGTCAAGTTTTACTGCTAGTTGTGGAGGTGGTCTGTCTCTGTCAGGCTGTACTATACATATTTCGGCTTCGGACATGATTTTTTTATTTCTGTGACTTCTTGTATTATATCTATGCATTATGTTCCATTAAGACATGTTCCACACTTGTTAGGACGCAAAAGCACATATACTCACTATGATTTAATAGATACCAACTCGAATTTATTCTTCAGAGTCACATAAGCTTACCCATATGAGCATATGGTCCTTATATAAAAGGAAGGACTTATACTAGAACAAATGCATGTACTTCGGTGTATAGGGTATATTTAAAGAATATGAGGAAAGTTAGGTTGAGATTCAAATATTAATATTGGCCAAGTAAGGATAATATACTGTAGATATATAGAAATATCTTAATAATTGTGTGAACGGATGTTGCGGGCATGGAAATTAAGTCTGAATAAAAATATCTATAATCTCATAGACTGAGTTGTCGACGAATTTCTAAATATCAGTATGCCTCGGCAACGGTAGCTGAGAATAGAGTGTAAGTTTTATTTGGAGGACTTTTAAGATAAAAAAAGAACTGTCACCCAGAGACGAAATACTCTTGCACTAATTGCAATCGCTTTCTAATATGTTTCCCCGGGGTCCCAGGGATATTCTAGTCTCTTCGCATCTTCTTCTCGGGTGACTGGGACGTGGACCTCTGCTTCTGGGACTTCTTTTTTCTTCTCGCTCGTCTCAGGATGGCACCGTGCATGGGACTTCTGGTACGCTTCTTTCTTCTTCTTTTTCTTCTTCTTGGTACGTACTGAGGAAGGGTTTCTGAACTATCTTAGTGCCAATCCCATAATAGCCTTGCAAGGATTGCTGAATGAGGGTGTCACAGAGCAAGGGTTGCTAAACTCGATGTGTGGGGATCAAAGGTAGCAACCTTTAGCAGCTCTACTAAAGCCTCAAGAAGTGTTGAACTCATTTCGAGAGCAAAAATTGTTGCACTCTCGTGTCTCGCAAAGGTTGTTTGAATGAGATGGATACTGAGCATGGGTTGCTGAACTCCGTAGAGGCAGAGCAGTGTTACGGAAAGCTGGTGACTTGTCAAATAGTCAACCTTATCTTGATTTTGTGGATTTTTTGGAACTATCTCGTAACTGTTTTCTGGTTATGTGTGTCAAACTTGGGGTCATTACTAGGGTTGGAGGTTTCGTAGGTTTCTGGGGGTTGTATTCTTCGGGTTGAAAGCAGACTAGGTAGGGTTGGGAGGGAGGGAAACGGTGGATCAAAGGTTTTCCTGAGGGACGCCTCCTGTTTCTGCAAGAATGAGGAGTGGGGGAAAGTTTCTATGAAGGCTTTTGGTAGTGGAGGGTAGTAGTGGCTTGTCTAGGGTTGTAAATTATTCCTATAAGTCCGTCCTGGAATACGAGCTTAGCACAACCAGAGTGACAAGCTGGGAACTTGAAAGGATCTATGGATAAGTTATGGTTACTTCGGGGAGGGTAGTACAGTTGAGGTTGTTGCAGATAAGGGTTGCGGTTGTGGGAAGAGAAAGGGTGGTAAGGAGTATGGGGGGGCCTCGGTTTCGCCAACTGTTGTTTGAATGCCATTGATTATTTCCACCAGCCTGTGGTTGTGCGAGGACCCTGTTTACGATGCAAACTTGTGCCTCTTTCTCTATATGCACAACCAGGAGTTTGCAAATCAGGATGATATCCTTGTCCGTCTCTGAGGGGTAATGGATCGCAAAGTGTTATTGCACATGTTTAGGTAGTGTACGCATTAGGTGGTAAAAGATGATGAGACATGTCACGGCTGCCGTAAGTGATGGGTAGGCGTCTGTGGCATGTTCGTGCAGTAGGGTGATGGTCTCATCTAAGTTTCCCTGATAGGCGACAGTGTGCAAGTTTAATAAGGCTACTATGAGTTTACTATTAGGAGCTTTTTTAAATCTGCTCCACTCAGGTTGTCTGTTACCTCTCCAGAGATCAACACGAATGCTTTGATGCCAAGGTTAAGTAATAATGCAGTAATTTGTTTCTCTTTAGCAAGTGGTGCTAGCCTTAGACCGAGTTCTATCATCTGTATGTATGTCTTTATATCCATGGAATTGTACTCATACCCCTGGATGGAGATATGAACTCTGTGGTTATTCGTTATTTGTGATGTACTGTTTCTTCTACGCTATTTTATGAGAACTAACCTTTTATCATCTAACTATTCCAAGAGAGCCGTCTAATACATCTCCGAATTCAGGACACCGCATGCCACCAATAAGATACCGACTCAAATTCAATCTTCAGAGTAGCATAAACTTATCCATATGAGCGAATGGTCCTAAAGGTGCGTCCACACTGGCAACAAAACATGTTTGCAACACACAATACAACATAGTAGGCAACAACGTATTGTTAATGATACAGTGTTGCAGACAAGGACAGATAAGGACAAATGCCCCCACAATCTCAGACTTGCTAGTGTGAGTGAATGTTGGTAGTTTGAATCTGTGTGCAAATTAAGTGGCTGAGATGTGTGAGAGGAGGCGAGTGGATGTCTGCTGTGCCCAGGAAACCCTCTGGAAGAGGCATGGTGTACAGTGGATTGTCGGAAGAAAGAAAAGATATAGGATCTACTGGATGGGGGTGGAGACTGATAAAGCGATAGGAGGAGAGAGTGTTCTGGTGGCTGAAGAGCTGGCGGAAAGTGTGCTTCAGATTACGAGAGTTAGTGAAAGGCTGATTGTTTTGAAGTTGAAAGTTGGTGAAAGAATTCTGAATGTGATATCTGCATATGCCCACAGGCTGTTCTACAGAAAGAGATAAAAGAGGACTTCTGGAATGACACAGTCCGTGTCATTTCAGGCCTCTCAGAGAATGAAATAACAATTGTGGGGGGGGGACCTGAATGGTCACGTGGGAGCATCTGCAGATGGATACGAGGGGGTACATGGAGGAAATGGTTACGGAAGGAGGAATCTGGAAGGCGAATATATACTGGAGTCCTGCGTTGCACTCAACATGGTTGTGTGCAACACGAAGTTCAAGTAAAGACAGAGCCATCTGATCACATATAACTCTGGGGTCTCCAGTAGCCAGATAGATTACTTCTTGGTTAACAGGAAAGACTGGAAACTGGTTCGAGATGTAAAGGTCATCCCGAGCGAAGAATTTATCCCCCAGCATAAGCTACTTGTGTGAAGCATGAGCTTATACAGAGATCCTAAGCACAAGAAGGTATACATACCCAAAAGGAAATTGTAGCTGCTGAAGAACAAGGAAGTTAGGGATAGGTTACATAGTGAACTGGAGGAAATTAATAGAAATAAGGAAGCTAGGCCTAACAATGTAAATAGTCAATGGAACTTTCTTAAGCATAGCCTTATCGCTGCCACTGACAAAGTTTGTGGGAAAATAAAGGGTCACCCCAGGAATAAGACCTCCTGGTGGTGGAACGATGAGGTAGAACATGCTGTGAAAGAGAAAAGGAGATGCTTCAAAGCATGGAAGAAGGGAGGCAGCAAGGAGCAATACCAGGCAGCTAAACGAACTGCCAAAAGAGTTATTTACAATGCTACAAAAGGCATTAAGGACCTGGTCCTCGAACAAGTGTGTAACACTGACAATCCCAATGGGATCTTCAACCTAGCTAGGTGAGTTAAAAATTACAGTAGGGATATTATAGGTAAACAGTGTGTTAAAAACGATAATGGGAAGATTGTGTATGCAGAAAAATTAAATCAGAGAAGCATGGAAGGCACACTATGAACGATTGCTAAAAGTAGAGTTTGAATGGGATAAGGAACAGCTTAGTATCGTAAAACCAATATCTGGACCCCCTCCTTTGATAGCACCAGCTGTAGTGAGCGACGCAATCAATAAAATGAAGGACGGTAAAGCTCCAGGTTGCTCTGACATTGTCGCTGAGATGATAAAAGCCTCGGGGGAGACTGGTGTCAACTTAGTCACTGAGTTGATAAACACCATTATTAAAGATGAGAAAATCCCAGAGGATTGGCTCAAAAGTGTAATAGTAAATATATACAAAGGAAAAGGGGATGCGCTAGATAAGAGGAAATTATAGGGGCCTGAAAATGCTTTACCAAATCATGAAGGTATCTCCATTGATGATATGCAGTTTGGCTTTATGCCAGGACGGGGTACAACCGATGCTATCTTCATAGTCAGGCAGATACAGGAAAGATACTTACTAAAAGGCAGGGATCTTTACTTTGTGCTTGTAGACCTGGAGAAGGCCTTTGATAGGGTGCCTAGAGATGTTGTGCAGTGGGCTATGAGGAAACTTGGTGTGGAAGAGTGGCTGGTGCGTGTGATAATGAAAATGTATGAGGATTCGCGAAGTGCGGTGAGGGTGAAGGGTGTACTGAGTGATGAGTTCACAGTCCGTGATGGAGTCCATCAGGGTTCAGTGTTAAGCCCCCTCCTCTTTATTATGGTCCTGGAGGCACTGTCTAGAGTTTTTAGAGGCGGACTCCTGTTGGAACTGTTTTATGCAGACGATTTAGTCCTAATAGCTGACAGTATGCAAGATGCTGAGGCCAAATTCAGGAAATGGAGAGAGGGCATGGCGAGCAAGGGTTTAAGAGTCAATATTAACAATACCAAGGTTATGCATTGTAGATTGAGACGAGGCAATATGGAAAAGAGCGGTGCATACCCATGTGCAGTCTGTGGAAAGGGTGTGGGCATTAACGCGATTCAATGTAGCATCTGTCGACGCTGGGTGCACCATGGGAATAAGCGCTGTAGTAGAATAAAGGGACCCCTGCCGAAGGATAAGTCAGAAATAGAGAAATTTGAGTGCGTAGTGTGCAAAGGCGAGCTTGTGTTAAGTGATGATCCTGTGGCTGTGAATTTTGGAAATGAGTCATTGGAGCTGGTGAACAAGTTTTGTTACCTAGGAGATACCATCTCTGCCGGTGGTGGGGCCGAGGCTGCCACTGTTGCTAGAATTAGATGTGGCTGGGGGAAGTTCAGAGAACTGCTGCCAATCCTGACCATGAAAAGAATGCCTCTCCCCCTGAAGGGAAAGGTGTATGCCTCATGTGTTAGAAGTGCAATAACGTATGCCTCGGAAACATGGGCCGTTAAAGTAGAGGATGTCAACAGAATGGAACGTAATGAGATGAGAATGGCGAGATGGATGTGTGGGCCCAGGCTACAGGATAGAATAACAAATGTTAAGCTGAGGAGACGCTTAGGTATAAAGAATATTAGTGAGGTGATGCGTACAAGTAGACTGGGATGGTATGGACATGTGGAGAGAATGGATGAACAATATTGGGTGAAAAAATGCAAGTCTGTGATTGTGGAGGGAGCTGCACCAAGGGGTGGACCGAGGAAGACCTGGGATAGGACCATACGTGCCGATCTCAAATCCAAGAACTTGACAAGTGAAGCAGACCTTAACAGAGTTGCCTGGAACACCGCCATTAGGACAAGAGACTGAAACTGCACGTATGTGTGGAACACTCGGTCTTAAAATGTTATGTATGTATGCATGTTGGTACTACACATTATTACCAACATGTCTGCAACATTGTATCATTAACAACTTAATACGTTGTTGCCTACTATGTTGTATTTTGTGTTGCAGGCATGTTTTGTTGCCAGTGTGGATGCACCTTAACACCTAAAGAGCGGCCTAGGCGGTATATAATATGTAGCCACCAGCGGGGTGTTTTTAGCCAAAATAGGGCTGTTTACGTGATCATTTTCATGCTTAAATAAGACCCAGAGCGTAAAACTAGTATCTATCCCTGAAAGGGACTAAACAGAGCTTTCCAATGACACCACAACGATCCTTGTATGACCGATAGTTTTCTTGCAACAACCGCGCAACACGAGTGCAAAAACCATGTAATTCGGTACTTTCCCCATACAATTCACTATGTAGCGAGTGTGAGAGGGTAGAGGAGGGTGGGATTCGTGTCAGTTGCACCGCTGCGGTGGTCTGGAGCAGTCATACGCTTGCTACTCTCCTGCCGCCACTTGTCTCTCTCAGCAATATTACGTGCTGAAATTGCCACACGACTTATGGTGTGAGCCGCCACATAGTCCAAATTTATTTAACTCGACTTATGTTGTGGGCCGCCAATAAGGGGTTAATATAAACTGGGAGACTAAGACTAGAACAGATACATGGATAAGGTATATTTACATAATAAATATGGTGTGGTACAATACAATATAATGCATAAACAAGTCAGAGTGTGCCTGAATTTTAAAAGCAAGATTTACCATCAGGTGACTTGGTAGCAGGAACTCCATATCAAGTTCAATATAGAAAGAAAGTCTAGCAAGAGGAATTCACAATATAATTTAGAATACAAATAGAACCCAAAGAAGAGGGAAGTTAGGTTGATATCCAGTATTCGGTAAATGGAGTTATCGTGGTCATGCGCTGAACCTTTAACTGTCTTGGTGGTGTAACGGTTAGAATGTTTTAGGTTCTTTATGTGGTGTCCCAGTGTCGAATTCCGGGAGGATCACAGGTTTTGATTAATTTCATTCAGGGATGATTTGTGTTGGGAGTTAATTTTTTTAATTACGATTATTAATATTAGGCAAGTGAAGATACTATAAAAATATCTAAATATGTATGAATGAGTGTTGTGGGCAAGGACATTAAGTAGGAATAAGGATTCTGTAATCTTGTAGTTGAAGTCGTCGATGAAATTCTAATTATCAGTATACCTTGGCAACATTAGTTAAAGATGCAGTGTAAGGTCCTATAATAGACTTGCAAGGGCTGTTTAACAAAAGCGTCCCAGAGCAAGTTTTGATTAATTCAGGTTGAGAGGAAGGGTTGCTGAACAACGTTGTCACCGAGCAAGTGTTGCTGAACTTAGTGTGGGGGGAGAAAAGGTTGTTGAACTCGAAGCCTCACAAAGGTTGATGACTGAGGGCTTAGATGACTGAGGGCTTAGACAAGGAAAGGTTGCTGAATTTGTCTCGAGAGCAAGGTTTGCTTAACTCTCGTTTCTCCCAAGGGTTATTGAATTAGACCTATACCAAGCAAAGGTTGCAAGCTCGAAGCTCAGGGTCCTTACTCTGTGGGGTGGATAGGTTTTTAGGTCCTTGTTGCCCCAGTCCTTTAGTGGCAGGTAAATTCTTCATCCAGGTGTCAGGAGGGTTGGCAGGTAGGTTGCCTGCTGCAGGACTTGGAGCTCTGACATCACTGGCTCTGATGTCACTTGTAGGATTTGGGTCTTATACTATGCCCGAAAGGGGGTTTATGTAGCTCCGATTTTACTTTCAACCATCTTGACAATTTTACCAACACACCTAAGCTTCGTTTGATGCAAAAATAGCCTCCCGAAAATCTGCACCCAGGGCGGGAATCGAACCTGGGACCCTTGGGTTTCGAGGCAGACACCTTACCACGAGACTAGTAAAGGGACCTCGCTTAGCCTGGTAGTCGAAGTGTATTTCTGCATCTTGTTCAGCTTAAGCTAACCTATTTTTACTGACTTTATATTACTTCACCGTCCGGTTTGCGAAGGCTCCGAACGAACAGAGGAACAAGCCTGAGCCGAACGTGAGTCTGTCAGAGAGGTAGGTAGGGAGAGGTGAGTCAGCCAACTGAGCGTGCTACCACGCACACGAAATGGCCCAGCTAGCAACTCGCAGGAGGGCTGGCAACTCTCACACACACACACACAGACAATCACAGCTTTGTTAAGTCTTACAACACTCTCATTTCTCTCATGCACTCTTACTTGCCCTGTAAGAATTCGATTTTACACCATGCCCGAAAGGGGGTGGGATGGGGGGGGGGGGGGGGTTATGGAGCTCCGATCTTACTTTCAACCATCTTGATAATTTTACCAACACACCTAATCTTATTATCATGGGAAAATAGCCTCCCGAAAATCTGCACCCTGGGTGGTAATGGAACCCTGGACCCTTGGGTTACGAGGTAGACACCTTACCACGAGACTAATATAGGTACTTCACTTAGCCTGGTAGTCAAAGTGTATTTCTGAATCTTGTTCAGCTTATGCTAACCTAGTTGTACTGACTTTACACACTGGCTTCTCGTTTCATTAATATGTAGGGGAGAGTGAAACCGGGCTGGAGGGGGAGTCTCTCTTAACCCGGCGAGCGCGCGCACGGTGTAGTGAACACCACACTTCTGGGAGGCAATATTAAGCTCCATTCCCTCCTATTATCGTCATTTTACGATAAATATCGTTATTACTTATTCATATGCGCCTATTTTAAGTTTAATATGAAGATAGTAACATGTAGCAACAATAAAACAAGTGGGAATAGTGTTTGGATGGTCAAAATCGCAAATTATTATCGAGCGGTTCATTCATGAATTGTGGAGCAGAGCGAGGCAGACCCTCCACTCGGGAGGCGTAGAGCTTGACCGAGTCAGACTGACTCACTCACCCCACCCTCTTCCTTACGTAACACACTGGCTAGTCACATGACCACACCATAGAACCGGCTTGGAGATGTTTACACGAAAATATACCAATGAATAAGGGAATAACAGGGAAAATAGGTGATAATTGAAGGGGGGGTAAAGGGGGGAAGGAGGGGATTTTGACAGATCTGGAGTAGTGAAAGGAGGTATGGAGGGGAATTATCTCACTTAATAACCATTTCACTTGTTTTAAGTGCTACTGGGGCCTTTTAAAAGTTTTTTTTTAGGCCTTCCCTCTTAAGGGGGTCCTCGCCCTTGCCCACCAAAACCTGAGTGTTCTCGCCATTCCCGGGTTAATCCCCTCTGTGTCTTGTGTCTTGCTGGATGGCTCCCACATGTGTTGGTAGCATCGCTATACCTGGGGTGCTGTTGGGGGGTCTCTATGTGGTCCGTTTTCCAGATTTTGGCATAATAATTTTCAATGTCAAAATACTTGCAGGAGAAAATGTAACTCCTAGCAGACAAAGAAGGGCTATCTAGTGGCGCAGTCATCTGCCAATAGGTGGTACACGTCCTCTCTCAATAGTGTCGATCTTCTCCAGGAATAACTATGGAAAAAATATGCTGCATACGTTACACACGGTTCCACATTCCAAATTATCCCAGCAGACGACGACGCTGCGTCAATTAAACTCTCTCTGTAGAAGCTGCCTTGCCTCCACACTCCAACTCGGTAGCTGCTGCCTCTCTGTCTCTCTCTCTATCTCCTCATCCATCGCAGCCATTAGATTCACCACCACAGCCGTGTTTAGGTTGGCCAAAACCTCTTTACAGATGCCGTATTCATACCTTTGTGGGTGTGTATGGTGTTTTTTGTGCAGTTTTTATTGCCACACATTGTGTTGATGTTGATTTGCTTTGGCGAAACAAAAACTTTCAAAGCAAGGACTTCAGTTCTAAGGTTGGAAAGGTGCCTTTGTGCTGATATCCTGAAGGCCTGCTGTTTCTTGATAAGAGGAACGTTTTATACACTATCGTGGATTCACGATAGTCGGTGGTATAACCTACATTTTCTATGTATCATGCCCTAGATACAGTTTGTACAGTATGTAAGCTTAATAAGTTAGATAAGGCCTATTATACGAAAGTATAGTATTTAATTAAGTGTCTTTAGGAATGCATATATGATTTATCATATAAACCATGCTGTAATATTAAGAAAGCGGTGCGATATTTACCGCTAGATATCCGCTACTAACTTAGCAGTAGCCGCTGAATTCGTAGCGTAAGACGATGACGTCTTGGATTGTGGCGCACCGCGTCAGAACACTTTTATACTTCATCCAAGCAACAACTCCACTCTTTAGTTCGCCGCGATCCTGGTTCCGGTTTCATTTAGCTCTCATCATTAACTTAAACTCAACTACATCCTACAGACAGACCGACTGACAGCTAAGCCTCATTATTATGATTTAACTTTCTTTAACCTCATTTATTCAATATTGTTCAGGTGCATCCTCGTGGTCACCTTAAGGTAAACATCCAATGGTGTTGGAATAACAGCCATTTGCCTACCTTCTATCAGCACCTCCATCAGCATTTCCACCTTGCCTCGCTGTATTTTATGGTGATTTAATAAGCGGGTTACACTCCCGGTATTATTATTTATTTATATTATATGAGCGGGCCTTTTCAGTCTTAGGTAGCCTAGAGTAAACTTATCTTCCTTAAATCCGCCATATTGGTGCCCAGACCATCGGGACTTTGGCCCACAGTTAAATTTCCTAAGTTAGGCATGAGCAAGGGCAACGTTGAGGGAGGTTGTAGATCAAAGGATCCGGGGGGTGTAGGTCTGTTGTTTAAACCGGTGCAAGTAGTGGCCGAGGTACATCGCATAGCGATCTTCGGCCACTCATACGCAACCCGACTGAGGGCAGCAGACCAGGGCCCTGTTGACTACAGGGGAGCGACCGGGGATCGGAAATTTCAATTCCGCTACTTTGGGGTGCCGGGGGCTAATATCACAAGTCTTAAGTCCTCCGATGAGTGGGGTAAGCTGGTATTATACCGGCCCCTCTACACCTATTTACTCATCGGGGGCAACGACATAACCCCCGACACCGAACCCTGTGCTCTGGCTGCGGCATTAGGGGACCTGGCTCTGGCTGTCGAGAGGGACACTGGAGGGAAATGCATCCTGATTTCCCTAGAATACCGCTCTAGAGTATGGGGAATGCCAGCAGAGCAGTATAATAAAATCAGGAATTCGGTTAACCGGTCATTGCTCTCTAGGTTAGAAGTAACGCGCCATCGCTTTTTGTCGGTTTAGTCTAAACTGCAGGATCTTGACATCGACTATGTCCATCTAGACCTCGACACTAACAAGATCCTGCATGACAAGATCACGGTCATGACTAAACGATGGCTAGAGCGTGATGCCGGAGTAATAAGCCTGCGACTCCCTAAGTTCTATATCCCGCCCATCACCTTCCCCCAGTAACTTATCCTTTTTTTCTTTTTTCTTTTCTTTATTTTTAACCCTGCATTTGTTTCACTAATTTCATTATTATTTACTTTTTGACTTATGACTGACCTACCATCTCATATTTCCTTCATTGTTTACTCATATCCCAATCTCTCGTGGTACTGTATTGTGTATGGTAAGCAGTTTACTTTAATTACATTAATCTATAAAGGGTAGGCTAATGTGATGTAATATTGCATATGTGGACTGATATTGTAAGTACATATGACAATTACTAAAAGGTGTGCTTATATTTCATGATTGAGACTTATTATAGAGGTCCGTATTGGCTGACGAAGGGTTAGGCTAATTCGTGTAATTAATTTAATGGCTAGTAAACCAGAGGATAAAAAAAACATAATTATGTCTATCACAGTCTTGAAAAACCAGAGAGGGGGTTTGAGGGGTCTCATCACTAGGCTAACGTCCGATTTGGAAGACTTTGTAGCTAGTGCAACTCCTGAACAGCTAGAGGTATAAGTTGGAATACCTACAAACTACCTTTGATCGGATAGCTACCCTGAATGAAAGTATAGTATCAGGTTTGGAGGAAGAGTCAGTAATTCAGGCGGAGTATGAGCAGCGCGCTGTCCATGATATCTCCCATTTAGAGGCAATACATTTACTGCAAAGGGCGGTGAAGAAGGTAGAGATAACCTCGACTAGCAGCGCTGCCAGGCAGACAGACCCCCGTAGTGAAGTCAACTTGCCCAAATTAAATTTACCGAAGTTCAGGGGAAACTTGACCGAGTGGTTAGCATTTTGGGACGTCTTTAAATCCACAGTGAATGATTCAAAACTTGACTATGTACGAAAGTTCCATTATCTGAAAGGCCAACTCGAGGATGAAGCTTTAAATTTGGTAGAAGGTTTTTCCATCGTAGGTGAAAATGATGATAGTGTTGTGAGGTTATTACAGGCGACGTATGGAGACACTGACCAGCTCAAAGTAGCCCACGTGAACGCCCTGTTTAACCTAGCACAGCCTAAGTACAGGGTTCATGAACTGACAAAGTTTAGGGCAGATATGGAGTGTCATACAAGATCATTAGATGCGTTGGGGGTAACCTCACAAGAAATGCTGGACATAATTTTAAGTGGTAAGAAATTACCTCTAGCTATTCTAGATAAGGTTCGTACCTTTAACTTGGAGGAGTTCAAAGAGGCATTTAGCAAGGAGATTAGCAACATACAATTGAACAATGCTAGGACAGTGGGTGGGTCAGAAAGGACAACAGCAAGGGGTTCAATTAATATGATGGTAGGTTATAAAGGGAAGGTTGAAGAGTCACGAAAGAAACCACAAATGTCATGTAGGCTATGCAACAATCCCAAGCATAAATGGCTAAGCTGTACCAAATATCAAACCAATGAAGCGAAATTAGCTCAAGCAAGGAAGCTAAAATTGTGCAAGGGTTGTCTGAGTAAGGACCATGGTATGCAGGGTAAATGTACTGCATCCTATTTGAGGCCCTGTCGCAACTGTGAGGGTCATCACTTTGACAAGTTATGCCCCACAGGTAGTCCAGTCAAGGAGGAAAAAGTAGGGGTACTGCAACATTAATGCTAGGCAGTAGGAAGGACACCACCATTTTACCCACAATCAAGATACCCATAGAGGGTTATGGCAGGACACAAGTCTGTCGGCTACTCCTAGACCAGGGCTCACAACGATCCTTTATAAAGAGATCGGTGCTGGACGGTCTAAAATACCGTGTAGTAGGTAGTGAGACCCTTAGGTTGCAAGGTTTTACAGGAGTGACCGACAGTAGAGACTACGAAGTTGTTGAAGTTGCTTACATCTACCGTAAGAAGAAACACTTCTTACAGTGTGTAGTGGTAGATGAACTCCCAGACTACCAATCTGTAGGAATTATTAAAGTAGAACATGCACTTCGTAGGAAAGGTATTTACCTGTCTGATCCCGTAGGTGACTTGAAGGAGGTGCATATACTGTTAGGGGCAGATTATTATTATGATGTAGTACACCCGGGTTTTAAAAGAGAGAGTGGAGTGATCTTGATCCCCACTAAGTTTGGCTACTGCATGAGCGGTACAGTCCAAACTACCCAGTCAAATGTTCTGGTTGACACGGTATCCGTGTTGAGGATGAGCACGACCGCGGCAGAAGAGTTCACCGAAGATGATACTCACATTGAGGACCCAAAGTTAGCTGCCGAGTTCAATCTAGAAAGACTGTGGAAACTAGACCACATAGGAATTCAACCTGTGGAGAACGACCAGGAATCAAATTTCACGATAGAGAAGTTCTCGGAATTTGTGCGTTACTTGACCACGGAAAAGCAATATGAAGTTTGTCTACCCTGGAAACATGATAATATCAGTTTACCCACTAATTATGGTTTAGCGTTGGGTAGGTTACGCGCCTTGCAGCGTAAACTAACCCAAGAACCTAGCACCTACAAGGCTTATGACGAGGTTTTTAAAAAGTATCTCTACTGAGGGTTTATCGAGGCCGTCGATGTGGATGAACCAGGGAGTGTCGGGAATGTCCATTACCTCGCACATCATGGGGTAAAGAAGGATAGTGTTACCACTCCCATCCGTGTGGTATATGACTGCTCAGCCCACCTAGGCCATAGTCCCAGTCTAAATGACTGTCTGTTGACCGGCACTTCAATGGTGTCAGATCTATCTCAGCAATTGCTGCGATTTAGACTGGGCCAATACGCATTCACCAGCGATATTGAAAAGGCCTTCTTGATGGTGAAACTGCAGAAGGGGGATAGAGACGTCACCCGGTTCCTCTGGTTCGAGGACATCGACGACCCCGAGAGTCCCATACTAACCTATCGGTTTAAGGTAGTCTTGTTTGGTGCAACATGTTCACAGTTTCTATTAAACACGACCACTAAGAAACATCTGGAGGATTCTGAAGAAGACACGTCTGAACTCGCTCACGGATTATATATAGACAATTTACAGGGGTCTAGTGATAGTGAAAAGGAACTAGTCGCAAGCTATAGGCAGGCTAGTAGGTTGTTCACTGAGGCTCATCTGTTTCCCCGCGAGTGGGTTTCGAATTCTGTGTTGCTTCAGGATGGTCTCATAATAGATGGGGTAGCTTCTGATAACCAAGAATATGCCAGAATCTTGGGGATGATATGGCAACCGGGAAAAGACATACTGATGTTCCGGAACAAATATTATACTGAACAGGCAGGGACGCACACAAAACGTAGTCTGTTGAGTAAGGTCGCGCAATTTTTTGATCCATTAGGTTTAGCATTACCTGTTACCATCAGAGCTAGGATTCTAATCCAGGAAATATGGAGACGCAACGTGGGGTGGGACGAAATTTTACTCGATGATCTTATTGAACAGGGTAGGTCCTTACCAGAAGATTATAACACCCTATGTACAGTTGGTCAAGGATGAAAGTATACAGTTTTTCGTCTGCTATAGCCACACATAGTTTGTCATGTTGGCAGCCCTGGTAGCCATATCTCAGAGCCCGAGCTCAGATGTTCCGAAACCGACCTGAGACTGCTCGGAACCATGCTCTGTCCAATCCCGATAGGCTTCAGGCAGTGATAAACAGGATGGGGGGATGGGACAGATATTGAATATATAATATATAATGAACAAAAAACAATTGTATTTGTATTTCTTACCTACGTAACATATTTTAAGCTAAAATTCGTAAGTGACAGTCTATCAGAACGAACCAAATAACTCGTATATAATTTACGAATCCGATTTATTGCTTGCACACCAAAGGTTAGTAACTATCTTCTAGTCAAGGAATTTTGTCTACTGAATATTTAAAGTAACTGGTCAAGAAGAAGAATTGCATATTTCTAAATAATTAATAATAGTAATAAATATACATTATAAATATTGAAAAGTTATATCCTATGATTAATATATTATTTATTACCTTAACAACAATAATAATGATCATAACATTAACTGTAAATATATATAATCCACCATTAAGCATAATAATAATAATAATAATAATAATAATGCATTTATATTGTTAATATTTTATATAATATAAACCTAGAAATATTTAATAATAACCGAAATTATTGTAATAATGATAGTAATATTATATACCGGTATAATAGTAGTAGTGCATCTCCGTTACTGAACAAAGCTGTAAGTTTATGTTACAGTTCTTCACAACTGCTAAACAACTCTCCTCCTAATGGGCGTCACCAGAAAGTTATCTCTGCCAATGAAAACCCCATGTGTGTTGGGATGGTTTGGGCGAGTGGAAAGGCTGTCATGGCTGCCAACATGACAAACCATGTGTGGCTATAGCAGACGAAAAACTGTATACTTTCATCCTTGACCAACTGTACATTAGAGTTACCGCACCAAGTGGCCGCATTGGACCCATATCTTTACATGCATTCTGTGATGCGAGTGCTACAGCGTATGGAGTAGCTATTTATTGTGTTACCTCGTTTGGGATTAATTTACTCACCGCCCGGGCTAAGGTTGCACCGGTAAAGGGGGTCACGATTCCCAAATTGGAACTAACTGCCATGCTGCTATTGGGACGTTTCATTAATCATGTACGCATTTCATACGATAAGGAACTGCAACTAAGGGCGGTACACGTATGGTGCGATAGCCAAATTGCACTAAGCTAGTCAAAGGACATTGCCCGTCTATGTGCGCAATAGGGTGGATGAAATACGATCCCTACTACCAAACGCCTTCTATCATTATGTACCAACCAAAGACAACCCCAGTGACCTAATAAGTAGGGGAGTAACAGCGTCCAAACTGATTAACCCACTGAGCCCCAGCGACGCATGGTTTGCGTCCTGGCCGGTCCGGTCCTAATTACTCCGGTCCTATGGCACCCCGAGGGCTCAGATTTGTATGGGAACTGTGCAAGTATCCCACGCACCCATGCCGATGGTTGAAAATTCTTAAAGTCCAACCGCGTGCGCATGAGTGCGCAAAAACCTGTTTTTGGGGGGAAATTGCCTTCAATTTTTTACTCTTGTAAAATCCGTTTTCGGGGGCTCTGTAGGACCATTTTTTGCACTTTTTGAAAAAAAAATTGTTTTCCTTCATTCCTAACCCATTCGCTATTGTTTCTGGAATAAAAAAAAAAATCAGAATCAGCCGGTCCTGAGTGGTACATTTATTAATATTTAGCTGGTACTCAGCGGGTTAAGTCCGACCTGTGGTGGCAAGGCCCAAATTGTCTGCTCCACGAAGGGAATTGGGCTATATGGAATGCCGAGGTTGAGTTAGCTTTGCCATTAGAAACGGTGACAGCTGTCATTCAACCGACATCAACACCGAATCCTATGTTAGAGTGGGTAAGGATCGGTGGGTACAATAAATTAGTCAGGGTTATCGTATAAATACGATAGAATATGACTATTGTGATCTCGTATGTCTGTGACGTCATGATCGCTCCTACAGCACGACGTAGGACGAGTAGATCGTATATTATAAGATTGTAAATAAGTTAAGTTATAAAAGGCCTAATATGCTATTAAGCAATATTGCCATGGTCTTATGTAGTATATATAATTTATCGTATAGAGCAACCTAGATGCGGTACGATAATTTGGGCTCCTGGCGTTTTGCCAAGGCAGCAAGGTGTGCCTTCGAGGAAGACCAGAGCCTTCACGAACACCAACCAGTTAACATCTAATTTTCCGCCCTCAGTTGATCGTGCTTTTGTGCCTCTAATCACAATACACATACAGCAATACACACAGCTACACCATCACGACGCTCTCATCGACGCCATGACTAACTGGCAGATAAGCATAATATTCATGTCCATTCCCATGTAATCATTTATTCTTTCTTTAACTTGACTCGTGTCTCGGGACCGAAGTCTCGATCCCCATTGTCTACCGCCATATTGGGTAAACGTTCTCCCTTGCCTCATTGCCACGTGGAACTATTGGCGAGTTAATTCCTGGCTAATATTAACCCTTATAACCTTACCCTATATATAAATTTATTATGCGAGACCTTTGGATATAAATTAGCTTGTTTCAGATTGAAATCAATTTAGATATGGAGTAGTTTTTATTTAGATTGATTTATTTGATTCATTATAGCTTAGTAATATTTAACTTCCATTGATAGTTTACCACATTGGTGCCCAGACCTCTGGAATTAGCTACCAGTAAGGGATTTTAAGGCAATGAATAAGGGGACATATAACAGGATGCAGGAACAACTCTATGATAAACTGGCAAGGCTAGCCAAGCGATGGTTAGAGCCGGAATGCAGGGTTATATCGTTGCGCCTGCCTAAGTCCTACATCCCACCCATCATCTCTCCCCAATAATTTTCTTTTCCGTTTCAGACTTCCTGTGACATATGTCCTGACCTAACATTTTTTCTTGTTCAATATGATCCATTAGTAGGTATTGCTATTTAGTGTACTATTTTTTCTCCATAACATAGAAGTCCGCCGGTCGGCGTCTCTTAATTAGACTATTATTTTGCCGTTGTCTTTGTAACGTAACATTTAGATACATAGTTTATAGGCTCGCATGCAAAATGAATAAAGACAATAAAGAGACACTGTCTAGTGGGGTGCTGATCAAAGCCCCTAAAAATCAAAGGGCGGGACTTCAGGGAGTATTAAATAGGCTAATTGTGGACGTCAACACTTTCATCATTACTGCTGAACTAGAGGAATTGGAGGCTAGATTAGAAAACGTCCAAGCTACCCACGGTCGTATTACGGCTCTGAGTGAGGTGATTGTGGCTGACATGATAGAGGAGGAAGAGATAGTTACAGAGTGTGATAATCGCGCCCTCTATGACGAACCTGTCTTTAGAGCGAAGTACCTATTACAGCGTGCTGTCGCGAGTAAGAAGGGAGGCGATAATGAGGCCCATAGAAGGGCTGACCCAAAATAGACAAATATACTGTACACCTCCCAAAGCTCAATCTTCCTACAATTGGGGGCAAGTTAACTGAGTGGTTAGCTTTTTGGGACGTATTTCGGTCTACGGTTCATGAATCCTCTTTGGATAATGTCCGCAAGTTTTACTATCTGAAGGGACAAATGGAAGGAGAGGCCTTACATTTAATAGAGGGTTTTTCAGTAGTGGGTGGTAGTTATCTTTAAGCGGTACACTTATTAGAGTCCACATACGGGGATAGAGAGCAGTTGAAGATGGCCCATGTCGTTGCCTTGTTGGGGCTCGAAGAACCACAGTATAAGGTTGAGGAGTTGACAAACTTCAGGGCAAATATGGAGTGCCATACTCGATCGCTAGAAACCCTAGGGCTTACCACGCAGGAAATGATAATCATTATCTTGCGTCAGAAGCTTCCTATGGCAATACTTGATAAGGTAAGATCATTTGAGCTGGGGGAGTTCAAAACTCAGTTCAGTAGGGAAATCAATAATCTACAGTTGAACAAAGGGAGAATGTATGTGTCGGGAGGGAGTGAGTATGTGGAGAAGAGGGGAACAGTAAGCATGACAGTGGGGACTAAAGAAAAGAAGGAGGGTGCGTATAAGAAACCTGCTCAGATTCTATGTAAGCTATGTAATAACAAACATAAATGGAGTTTCTGCGTAAAATACCCAACAAATGAGACAAAACTAGCACAGGCGAAAAGATTGAAGCTATGTGTGGGTTGTCTAAGTGGGGAACATGGTAAGCAGGGACAATGTACTGCTACATATTTAAGGCCCTGTCGCCACTGCAAAGGACATCACTTTGATAAGTTGTGTCCTACAGCAGATAAAGTCAAAGATGTCAAAACAGAGGGTACTACAACTGTGGCACTAGGTAGCACGCAAGACACCACTATATTGCCCACAATACAGATTCCCATGGAAGGTAATGACAGTAACAAAGTTTGTCGGGTACTTCTGGATCAAGGGTCTCAACGTTCCTTTATAAAGAGGTCCGTACTGGTGGGACTGAAGCACCGAATCGTAGGGGCTGAGACTCTTCGATTACAGGGCTTCACAGGGGTTACTGATAAACAAGACTACGAGATAGCGGAGATTTCATATTTCTATCGTAAAAACTGGTACTTTATGACTTGTATCGTAGTAGACACCCTACCAGAATATGTATCTGTGGGTGTGAAGAAGGTGGAACACGCATTACGTAGCAAAGGGGTTAACTTGTCAGATCCCATGGGAAATCAGAGTGAGGTGCATGTTCTACTTGGTGTGGATCATTATTATGAAGTAGTATACCCTGGATTTAAAAAGATGTGTGGTGTAATTTAAATCCCCACTAAATTTGGATATTGCATGAGCGGAAAGGTGCACAGTCAAAGGTCCTGGTCGACACGGTCTCGATATATAGAGTCGATGTAACCGCGGCAGAGGAGTTGGGAAGGGAGGATTCCCAACCTAGTGACCCTAAGATGGCTGCCGAGTTCGACCTGGAACGACTGTGGAGATTGGATCACATAGGCATTAATCCTATGGAGACTGATTATGACTCGGAAGTTGCGCTACAAAGGTTTGACGAGTCTGTGTGCTACTGTGCCTCGGACGAGCAATATAAAGTTAGTTTACCCTGGAAGAACAGTGAGATAAGCCTGCCTACCAACTATGGTTTGGCATTAGGTCGCTTGCCCGCATTACAGCGTAAATTGTCTAACGAACCGAGCACGCGCCAGGCGTATGACGATGTATTTCGGAGTTATGAAGATAGGGGCTTTATTGAGAGAGTCGATGTCAAGGAACCGTTTAAGAAGGGTAGGGTTCACTATCTGGCCCATCATGGGGTAAGGAATGACAGCGTCACCACACCAATATGGGTGGTGTATGACTGTTCTGCCCACCAAGGTCAACAATCCAGTCTAAATGACTGCCTGTTGACAGGTCCGTCCATGGTGTCGGACCTGTCCCAACATCTATTGTGGTTTAGGCTGGGGAAGTACGCCTATACCAGTGACATAGAGAAAGTATTCTTGATGGTCAAGCTAAAGGAGGAAGATAGAGATGTTACCCGCTTTCTTTGGTTCAGCGACATTAGCGACTCTGAAAGTCCAATCATAATATACCGTTTTCGGGTTGTACTCTTTGGGACCACGTGCTCACAGTTTTTGTTAAATGCCACAATCAGAAAACATCTAGCTGACACTCATGAGGACACAAGTAAACTATCTCGCAGATTATATATTGACAATTTGCAGGGTTCTAGCGATAGTCAGGATGATTTGTTATATGCATACTGGCAAGCACGCAGATTGTTTGCGGATGCACATCTATTTCTCCGCGAGTGGGTTACTAATAGTGAAGATCTTCAGAGTTTAATACAGGTGGACGGTACGGCATCTCTTAACCAGGAAAAGTCCAGAAATTTGGGGATGATCTGGCAACCTAAACATGACATACTAACTTTTCAAACAAGGTCTTTTGCTCAGCAGACAGGAACGCACACCAAAAGAAGTCTGTTGAGCAAAGTTGCGCAATTTTTTTATCCTTTGGGTCTAGCATTACCCGTTACCATAAGAGCTAGGATTCTAATGCAGGAAGTTTGGAGACGTAAAATAGGATGGGATGACAGTTTGCCCGAGGACCTGAATGACCAAGGGACATTGTTCTTGAATGAATATGCCATCCTATGTACTAAACCTATACCTCGTAAAGTGGCGGCGTTCGGTGACGTTACGTTACACACGTTTTGCGATGCTAGCGCCACGGCATACGGGGTAACCATATATGTCGTTACTTCATTTGGGGCACATTTAGTTACAGCCCGGGCCAAGGTAGCCCCGGTTAAAAAGGTAACTATCCCTAAAATGGAATTGACTGCCATGCTGCTATTCACGTCTGGTGCAACATGTACGCGCAGCATACGAGAGCGAATTAAATATTGAAATCGTTCACGTTTGGTGCGATAGTCAGGTCGCACTCAACTGGATACATAGCAAGAAGTCTCTGCCAGTTTATGTGCGGAATAGGGTAGATGAGATTAGAGCCCTTTTGCCAGATGTTGCTTATCATTATGTAAATACAAAAGATAACCCTAGTGATCTCATAACTAGGGGTAAAATGGCTAGCCAGCTAGTGAAGTCCGAATTGTGGTGGCATGGTCCAAAGTGGCTGCTCCATGAAAGTGAATGGACGATTTGGCATGCTGTTGGTGAGGGACTTCTGCCACTGGAAACAGTGGCAGTTACAGCCCAACCAAATGAGCCACCGGGTCCAATCATAGAGTGGGCAAGATTCGGTGACTATAATAAACTAGTCAGAGTTGTAGCTTGGGTATTGCGATATGTATCCAATCTCAAGCTTAAAGTAACGGGCCAACTCTGCAACAAGGGTCACAACATTGATGCTCGTGAATTTAAAGCAGCTGAAGTAACTTTGATCAAATGGGTTCAAGTAGAAACCTTTTCCAATGAATTAGAATCCTTGAAAAGCTCGATTAAGACATTAATACCTAATATAGTGCGTCAACTAAGGTTGCACCTAGACAATGGCCTCATCAGGTGTGAGGGTCGCCTGAAGTGGTTGGGTGTACCAGACGGCACAAACCGCCCTATACTTATGCCAACAAGACATCACGTTACTGATCTATTGATCATACGTGCACATAGGGAAGTAAAACACTACGGGGTATGTCATATTATATCAAATTTACGTCTCACATGGTGGATACCCAGAGTTCGACAAGTAGCTCGATGCGTAGTAAGAAAGTGTGTAATATGCCAGAGACTAAAAGGTAAACCATATGCAACTGGACCAGCTCCACCTCTACCTGAATGCCGTGTAAAGCACGTAGAACCTTTCCAAGCGGTAGGATTAGATTACACAGGGGCATTGAAGACGAGGGAGAGTGAGAAGGTGTATATATTATTGTTTACCTGTGCTACATCTCGAGCGGTACACCTAGAACTATGTGATATGTCTAGCGAAGAATTTATGCTGGCGTTCAGACGGTTTTGTGCCCGTCGTTCATTCCCTCAACTCATTCTTAGCGATAATGTTCCCACTTATGTCCAAGCATCAAAATATCTAAAGGATATGAGTAGTGATCCTACTATCATCACTTTTTTGGGAGAGAAGAAGTGCGAATGGAGGTTCATTCCAGTTAAGGCACCTTGGTTTGGTGGAATGTGGGAACGATGTGTCGGCATAGTAAAGTCAGGACTCAGAGCGGTTGTAGGACGTGCTCTATTAAAGAAGAGCGAGTTGACGACAGTCCTCACAGAGATAGAGGCAGTCGTGAATGATCGCCTGCTTACATATGTGTACACTGACCTGCAAGAACCACTACCATTAACGCCAGCTCACTTGCTATATGGAAAACCATTGACTGCGTTTCCATCTGATTTTCAGTCCATAGTAGAGTTAGAGGATCCCTCGTTGTACTCTGAGGTAGCGGTGTCTAAGAGATACCAGTATATATCCAGGATAATCGAGGATTTTAGGAAACGGTGGATTAGTAAATATCTGCTAGCATTGAGGGAAAGGAGTGTTACTCCCTATGGTAGACCAACAGCACCTACTGTTGGTGAAGTTGTTTTAATTAAAGAAGATAGTCCTCGTTTATACTGGAAATTGGGCCGCGTGTTGGAGGTATACAAGGGGGCAGACTCTGTAGAGCGGGTGGCGCTATTGAAGACAGCCACTGGTACTACTGTTCGTCCTATCGCACGTTTGTACGCTTTGGAGCTCGATTCCGCATTGCAATCTGATGCTCCACCTATTATTGCTGGGTCCGAGGATTCTCAAAGGAACGACTCGCCTCTTACTGATGGTGATCATTCTCGGACCGGGACGCGTCCCAGACGCGCTTCTGCTGGCGCCGTCGACTTGTGGCGTCAGAAGATAGCCTCTGGGCAACTTTAGGTTTAAGGTGGGGTTCAGGTCTTTTTTGTGGGGGGAGTGTATCGTATAAATACGATAGAATATGACTCTTTTGTGATCTCGTATGTCTCTGTGACGTCACGATCGCTCCTACAGCACGACATAGGACGAGTAGATCGTATATTATTAGATTGTAAATAAGTTAAGTTATAAAAGGCCTAATATGCTATTAAGCAATATTGCCATGGTCTTATGTAGTATATATGAATTTATCGTATATATTAATATAATTTATCGTATAGAGCAACCTAGATGCGGTACGATAATTTGGGCTCCTGGCGTCTTGCCAAGGCAGCAAGGTGTGCCTTCGAGGAAGACCAGAGCCTTCACGAACACCAACCAGTTAACATCAAATTTTCCGCCCTCAGTTGATCGTGCTTTTGTGCCTCTAATCACAATACACATACAGCAATACACACAGCTACACCATCACGACGCTCTCATCGACGCCATGACTAACTGACAGATAAGCATAATATTCATGTCCATTCCCATGTAATCATTTATTCTTTCTTTAACTTGACTCGTGTCTCGGGACCGAAGTCTCGATCCCCATTGTCCACCGCCATATTGGGTAAACGTTCTCCCTTGCCTCATTGCCACGTGGAACTATTGGCGAGTTAATTCCTGGCTAATATTAACCCTTATAACCTTACCCTATATATAAATTTATTATGAGAGACCTTTGGATATAAATTAGCTTGTTTCAGATTGAATTCAATTTAGATATGGAGTAGTTTTTATTTAGATTTATTTATTTGATTCATTATAGCTTAGTAATATTTAACTTCCATTGATAGTTTACCACAAGGGTCGTAGCTTGGGGGTTGCGTTATATCACCAACATAAAGGCCAGGCTACAAGGACGACTCTGCAATCTGGGTCAAAGCTTAAATGCAGTAGAAATAAAAGCAGCTGAGGTAACACTAATTAGATGGGTTCAAAGGGAATCCTTCAGTCAGGAATTAGAATCCATAAGAAGTTCTGGTAAGATTAAAATGCCTAACATTGTGTGTCAACTAAGGCTACACCTGAAGAATGACCTAATTAGATGTGAGGGACATCTAAAGTGGTCAGGTGTAGACGACTGTGCCAACAATCCTACCTGATGCCTGCAAACACACCATGTCACCGATCTACTGGTACAACGCACTCACGAGGAAGTCATGCACTACGGGGTCCACCACGTTATTTCTAAATTGCGTCTCAACTGGTGGATACCCAGAGTTCGACAGGTAGTTCGACGAGTAGTCAAAAGGTGTGTGGTGTGCCGTAGACTAAAAGGAAGACCATTTACGATTGGACCTGCTCCACCCTTGCCAGAGTGTCGCGTTAATCATCTAGAACCCTTCAGAGTTACAGGACTAAACTATACCGGCGCACTGAGAACTAGGGAACTGGACAAGGTTTATGTGTTGCTATTTACTTGTGCCACTTCACGTGCAATACATTTAGAACTCTGTGACAATATATCTTGTGAAGAGTTTATGCTGGCATTCAGGAGATTTTGTGCACGTCGTTCCTTCCCTCATTTGATTCTTAGCGACAATGCTCCCACTTTTCTTCAAGCTTCCAGGTACTTGATAGATATGAGCGACGATCCAACGGTTGTTGCTTACTTGGGAGAGCGAAGGTGCGAGTGGAAGTTTATACCAGTCAAAGCGCCGTGGTTTGGTGGAATGTGGGAACGGTGTGTAGGCATCGTGAAGTCAGGCTTATGGGCGGTCCAGGACGCGCCTTGTCAAAAAGGAGCGAACTAGTAACTGTGCTCACTGAAGTCGAGGCGGTTGTTAACGATCGTCCTCTCACTTACATATATACCGACCTGCAAGAACCACTGCCACTTACACCAGCGCATTTGCTCTACGGCAAGCCAATGACTGCCTTTCCTACTGATCTGCAGTCACAGGCAGAGTTAGAGGACCCTTCGATGTTCACCGAGGCTGCGGTGTCACGACGTTACCAGTATATTTCTAGGGTTATAGGTGATTTTAAAAAGAGATGGATGAATGACTACTTATTGGCACTACGTGAGAGGGCAAATAAGACTGCTGGTCAACCATCAGCACCCTCTGTAGGCGAGATAGTGTTCATCCATGATGATAGTCCTAGATTGTACTGGAGGTTGGGCCACGTAGTGAAGGTGTACGAGGGCGAAGGCTCGGTAGGGCGAGTAGCGCTGCTCAAGACTGCTACTGGGACTACTGTTCGTCCGGTCGCACGACTGTACGCTATGGAGCTTGGCTCTTCTATCCGGATCCGCCTCGGGTCGGGACTAGACCCAGACGCGCAGCTCGTGGCGCCGTTGATATGTGGCATCACAAGATTGCTTCTGGGCAACTCTAGATATAAGGTGGGGTTCAGGTATTGTGTTTGGGGGGGGGGGGGAGTGTATCGTGGATTCACGATAGTCAGTGGTATAACCTATATTTTCTATGTATCATACCCTAGATACAGTTTGTACAGTATGTAAGCTTAATAAGTTAGATAAGGCCTATTATACGAAAGTATAGTATTTAAGTGTCTTTAGGAATGCATATATGATTTATCATATAAACCATGCTGTAATATTAAGAAAGCGGTGCGATATTTACCGCTAGATATCCGCTACTAACTTAGCAGTAGCCGCTGGATTCGTAGCGTAACACGATGACGTCTTGGATTGTGGCGCACCGCGTCAGAGCACTTTTATACTTCATCCAAGCAACAACTCCACTCTTTAGTTCGCCGCGATCCTGGTTCCGGTTTCATCTAGCTCTCATCATTTACTTAAACTCAACTACATCCTACAGACAGACCGACTGACAGCTAAGCCTTATTATCATGATTTAAATTTCTTTAACCCTTCCTACCCGGGCTGCCTTAGGTAAGGACAGCTCGGCAGAAGGGCCGCTACCCGGTATGCCTTATCTAAGGCATTTGCTTTAAAGCGTGCTTTAAATTTCGCGCGGGAAAATTTTACTTTGCGTGGGCGATCGTAGCGCCACCAAGCCTCAACTACCACTCTTATCAGTTCCTATGATGCCGCTATTGCGAGCTACAGCAAAAAAATTAATTCCGACGCGTCCGATACTGTGCAATCTCCCGCGCGTCCCAGTGCTAACCCGCTTGCAACATCTACGCCTCTGCCAACCGAGAAGAAAAAGAAACTAAGGAAAGTGAAACGTTTGCTAAGTGAGAGTGCAATACACCGTGAACTTTTCAACCCGGATTTGAGCAGTGGTGAAAGCTCTGTGGACAAAAACCTCTATATTCAGAGTAGAAGTGGAAGCGAAATTGATGATTTTGTGGGATTTGGTGATGATGACAATGTGGATTTATTTGAGGGGGGTGATAGTAGTGATGATCCTGATGTGGAAGTGGTGGAGGAAGGTGCTATTGAAGTACCAAGTGTGCTAGAGCCAACCCCTTCGCCTAGTTTCGTAGGTCAGGGTAGGCCTAGGCCTAGCCCTAGCCCTACGCCAGGACCTTCCCCTTTGCCTGCCCGTACGCCCTTGAAAGTGGGTAAATACTTCTATAAACAGTCTTTAGTGAAAAGTGCAGCCAAGAAAGCACGCAGGGAAGCAGAACAAGTGAGGGAAGGCATAGATAGTGATAGTGACGCTGACCCAGGCCTAGCAACCACCCGCATTCCTTTGTCCCGACGCCTTGACCGGGGACGCCGGGAGGGCCACCCACAGCCCTCGGCTTCATCTGTCCCTCAGGATGACCAAAGGGCCTCTACAAGTGCGTCATTGGCCTCCCACAGTGTGCCACCACAGGCCCCGCATCGTAGGTCATTATTTCCGGCGGAAAAGTCCACGGCTAGCCGCAAAAGGAGCCAACTCCCGAGGCCGAGGCTCCCATTGCTCAACCTCCCGCAGCCCCACGCCGCCGACGCCCGGTCTATTCTTCACCAGAGTTGTCTCCTGAAGAGGATGCTGACGACCCCAACATTGCCCCAGATGACCTGACGTCGCCTGAGGAAGAGGAAAACGAAGAGGAAGAGGAAGAGGAAGTCCCGACAAGAAGAGTCAAAGGGCGAGGTCGTGGACGTGGTCAGCCTGCCGACGCCGCTGCCCCTGGGCCTGGGCCTGGGCCTGGGCCTGGGCCTGGGCGTGGGCATGCAGGGTGTCCGCCTGGGCGTCCGCGTGGCCAAGGGTGTGTGCCAGGGCGTCCAGGGCGTGTGCCTGCTGCAGCTGCACGTCCTCGTCCTCGAGCAGCTGACATGTTTGTGTGGACAGATGGGGCAGATTTTGTGCCAGATTGTCCTGCCTTTGACGAGGTACAGCAGGGTTCCGGGGTGTCACCAGCATATCCCTGTGGCCCAAATGCCACCCCCAGTGAACTTTTCTGTGGCTTCTACGACAATGAAGTCACGGAATACCTTGTCAAAGAGACAAATAACCACCAGGCTATCTGTTCAAACTTTCTTGGGAGGAAGACCAGTGCCAAGATGGTGGCATGGAGAGCTCTCACTGTGGCAGAATTATATGTGTTCTTGGCACTCACAATGCTGATGACACACATAAAGAAGCACGTTCTGGCCGACTACTGGATAACTGGCGACCTCACAACGACTCGAGCATTTGGCAAATTCATGTCAAGGGATAGGTACTTCGACATCCTCTCATATTTCCACCTGACAAATAACATGCATGTCCACGAGCCCGACACACTCTGGAAGATCAGGCAACTGTATTACATGATACGTCATCGGTTTTCCACCTACCTGATTCCTTTTCAGAAGCTGTGCATCGACGAGTCTCTGGTCCTGTTCCGTGGTAGGCTGCACTTCCGACAGTATATCCCGTCCAAGAGACACCGCTTCGGCATCAAGCTCTTCGTCCTCTGCGACTGCAAGACGGGATATGTGCTCGACTTTATAGTCTACAGCGGCAAGGGTGGTGAGGTGCAGATTGACCCCCTCATTGGTTTTGGCGGCGCTGTGGTAAAGAGGATGATGGAGAGGTACTTCCATGATAACCACATCCTCTATACCGACAATTATTACACGTTGCCTATCCTCGCTAAGTACCTCCATGACCGCAAGACCGGAACTGTCGGCACAGTGAAGGGGAAGAGGAAGGGCATGCCAGCCTACCCAACCAAGACTAAGAAGCCGGACATCTTCCATAAGAAGAGTGGCCCCATCCTCTCCATCCACTGGCATGACCAGCGCAAGGTCAACCTCCTCACCACATGCCACAAAGCAGAGATGGTCCCCACAGGGAAGGTGGACCGAAAAACGAAGAACCCTATCACGAAACCAGCTGCTGTTCTGGACTATAACCTCAACATGCGCCTCGTCGACAAGTCCGACATGCAGATGGGCTTCATAGACTGCCTGCGAACATCTTGCAGGTGGTACAAGGAGTTTGTCCTGCATACAGTAGATATGTCTGTCCTCAACGCGTACAACATCTACCGTTTGAGGAGTCCAGTCATGAAGTACAAGAGCCTGCGGACCTTCCAAAAGCAGCTGATACATGAGCTCCTGGTAAAACATGCGGGTACACCAGGGAGGCCACTACAAGGACCAGGCATGATGGACAGAACAGGGCGTGCCGAGTTCTTCAGAAAGCACCAGCTCGTCGCCCTTCCTTTCCAGGGTCCTAACAGCAGAATAAGAATGCAGAAGAGGTGCTATGTGTGCACCCGCACAACTCGACGACCAAGCAAACCCACAAAAACCACTTGGCAATGCCTCGAGTGTCAGGTGGGACTGTGTGCTGGCACCTGCTTCAATGATTTCCACACTATGACAAACTATTGAAGTGTAAGTGACGGTGATAGTGACACTCAATAATAATAATAATAATATAACTAAGTATAAGTGAAAGAGAGACACATAAGTAATAATAAGTGCCTTCAGAACAATATGAACAAGTGAAAGTGACACTAAAATATATATTCCTAACAATAAATAAGTGAAAATGACACTATCAATTGCCATAGTCCAGTGAAATTGACACTATACTAATAATAAAACTAAGTATAAGTGAAAGAGACGCACATAAGTAATAATAAGTGCCTTCAGAACAATATGAACAAGTGAAAGTGACACTACAATATATATTTCTAACAAAAAATAAGTGAAAATGACCCTATCAATTACCATAGTCCAGTATAAATAATCATAACTACTATAATAATGACTATAAAACTAAGTCTAAGTGAAAGAGACACACATAAGTAATAAGAAGTGCCTTCAGAACAATATGAACAAGTGAAAGTGACACTAAAATATATATTCCTAACAATAAATAAGTGAAAATGACACTATCAATTACCATAGTCCAGTATAAATAATCATAACTACTATAATAATAACAATAATACTAAGTATAAGTGACAGAGACACAAATTACTTCAGAAAAATAACTTTATTGAGTGAAAATAACATAATAACAATAATATATGGCATAATAAACAATAAAACACTAAAAAATCGCTTCCCGCCATAATTCAAGGTAGAGCGACGAGTCAAAACGTTCGTCGTAGCCTGGGCCGCGGTTGAGCGTTCGGACGCGGCGAGGTAAATACGCGGCAAAAGTTACCTCCACTTCCATCACCATCACTCCGGAACCAGTTGAGCTAGGAAGCTCTACTCAATGCCATTCTACGCGGCAAGGTAAGGCGCACATTTTGACATATGCTTGATTAATGTAGGTAGTATATTAAGCGAGATTAGTCTTAGTTTACTTTTGTTGTGTTTTCAGCCGAATCGCCCGGATACAGCCTCCGTCCTTAAGAAAGGCTGCCCGGGTAGGAAAGGTTAACCTCGTTTATTCAATATTGTTCAGGTGCATCCTCGTAGTCACCTTAAGGTAAACATCCAATGGTGTTTGAATAACAGCCATTTGCCTACCATCTATCAGCACCTCCATCAGCATTTCCACCTTGCCTAGCTGTATTTTATGGTGATTTAATAAGTGAGTTACATTCCCGGTATTATTATTTATTTACATTATATGAGCGGACCTTTTCAGTCTTAGGTAGCCTAGAGTAAACTTATCTTCCTTAAATCCGCCATATACACCTTTACCACCACTGAGTGTCGATGCCAGCACGAAATGGCACCGAATTACCACGTGTGTAGGACAAGGCACTAAATTCGAATCCATCCCACCACTGCCACCAATTGTACCGCTAATTTAGTACAATAAACACTCTGTCGGGTCGATGTATACTTCAGTTCTGTTTTCTTCTCTTTGTTGGCACAATCTTAATCTTTTACACACACCAACACATGCACACACACCCCTAACCACTAACCAAAGAAGTTGGGGTCTGCTCTCGCTGGTGTCCTGGTTGCACCTGCCTCCCCTCTCAGGCTACCACAGATGTTTCCCTCGTTAAAAAACATACAATGTATATATGTCTGTAGGCTCAACATGCATGTGTCTGTAGGCTTATAGACCTACGTAACAAGGGTCCCGTTGTCCCGCGGGCAACAGTTACTGAGGGAAAAGGGGTCTCCCCTGAGATCCAACTACCATCCTACAGCAAAATTAACTCTCTAGAAGTGCAAGTTCTCTAAATGTAAATATGAATACTAATACTACAATTCTTTCACTTAAACATTCTTACTCCTAAGCTTTCACAGACATACTAAAACAACTAGAGGGGCACTCGTAAGAGTGTGTACCTCCGCCTATGCTGTTGGAGGTATGCACTCTATTGGTCGCCTCCAATTGAATCTATTCTTACTGCCCACCAAATTTTGTGTTCATAACTTTGTGAGCCACCTACTCGGGCAGAGGTATGCTCTCTACTGATCATCTCCTAAATTAAATAACTTTTTCCTTGGTGCGAATTCTCTCTGGCCACCAATTTTCGTGAACATCGTTTTATAACTTTTTGAGATATATTGGTAACTTCGCTGCTCAGGTGGCAATTGGAGAAGTTTTTAAATACGACCATGTCATACCTTGTATAAAAGAACTTAGATGGCGAAAATTGAAACTAAAATATAAGTATGACTTGGGTATCACAACTCCTTCAATAATAAATAAAATATTTTCCAACTGGCAATTCTCCCTGTCAACAGTAAGATATATTTACAATGCCAATACGAGGCAACAACAGCATTTGTATGTTCCTTAAGCCAACACAAGTATCGGAACCAAATCACTCAAAGTTGTTGGGCCAACATTTTGGAGTAGTCTTTCCACTAACATCAGAAATACTATCTCCACACACTCCTTTAGGACGCAGTTGAAAATTTTCTCCTGAATATCCAACATAATTATTAACATGACTACAATGTAAATAATGTATTATATTACATTTTTATTATTTTTTAATTTAGTGTAGTTGTATAAATTATGTAGTGTATGTAAAGAAAAACAATTGCATTAATGGAATAAAATATCTCTCTGTCTCTCTGTCTCTCTCTCTGTCTCTCTCTCTGTCTCTCTCTCTCTCTCTCTCTCTCTCTCTCTCTCTCTCTCTCTCTCTCTCTCTCTCTCTCTCTCTCTCTCTCTCTCTCTCTCTCTCTCTCTCTCTCTCTCTCTCTCTCTCTCTCTCTCTCTCTCTCTCCTGTCTATGTGCATAAAAGAAACAAAAGGCAGGTTGCCTGTACGAGTGTCTCCCCCAAAGCCAAAAGAGTGACAAAGCCAAATTCAAGGGACGTTGGGGTCAAAATGCCTGGATACACGAAGTTTAAAGCAGTTTAAGTAATAGGATGGAAGAAAGATTGCTTGAGAGAGTTCCAGAGTTCACTTATTGAGTAGAGGAAAGACTGAGAAAATTTGCCAATATGTTGGTTGGAGAGCTGCATAGAATAGGAGTGGAACTGCATTGAAAGGCAGGTGCCTCGCACTCACCGCAAGGGAGCGGGTATGCACCGAGAGAGCTCTGAACAACATTTATTGTTGTAATAGCGATAGAAGATTGAAAGAGATAAAACATTTTTGGTGTGTAGAAAGAGATTGTAGAGAACTAGAAAGAGGAAGAGAGTTGATGAGGCGAAATGCTTTGGATTCTACTCGTTCGAGAAGTGTGGTATGGGTGGAGCCTCCCCACACATGCGAACAATACTCAATACAGGGGCGCACTGTGCCCCGATACAGAGTACGAAGCTGTGCGGGGTAAAGAACCCACGGAGATGGTTGAGCACACCTAACATTAGGGAAGCTGTTTTAGCAAGAGTGGTAATATTATCTTTTCAAGAAAGGTCGGATGAAAAAGATACACCTAGAATATTGAGAGAAGACGAAGGGTTTATTTGTGTGTTGTTGAAGAATAGATGATAGTCTTGTGGAGGATTGTGATGGAGAGATAGAGGGAGAAATTGGGTCTTGGAGGGGGTTGAAAGTAACAAGATTTTCTTTGCCCCAATCAGAAATATTTGATAGATCAGTAGATAGGTGCTCTATAGTCCTGTTACATGAGTTTTGGAGTGATTGTATGCTGGGTTGATGTGAACAACTAGTTGAATAGTGTAAGGTGGAGTCATCAGCATATGAGTGCATAGGACTAGAGGTGCAGTTGAGATCATTAATAAATATTAGAAAGAGAATTGGAGACAGAACAGAACCCTGCGAAACACCGGAGTTAATAAGTTGAGGAAGTGAGCGATGGCCATTCAAAACTGCAGCTATGGAATTGCCGGAAAGGAAATTTGAGACAAAGGTACAGATAGAGGGAGAGTAATCCTTCATCTTCTCTCAATAGTCTTGGTGTCTCTTTTTCTTCTGCTCTCATTTGGAAGGACCATATTACCAGTCTTGCTAAGGCAGCCTCCCAGAAGCTGGGTGTGCTCATCCGCCTTAGGGGGTTCTTTACCCCTGCACAGCTTCTTGCTTTGTACAGGGACATAGTGTGTCCTTGTATTGAGTATAGTTCACATGTGTGGGGAGGCTCCTCTCACACCGCTTTCCTAGACAAAGTTGAAAGGAAGGCCTTTCGTATCATTAACTCCCGTCCACTCACCAACTCTCTGCAATCTCTCTCTCTCCGCCGCAATGTTGCATCTCTCTCGCTATTCTATCGCTACTATAATAATCAGTGTTCCTCAGGGCTTTCCCAGTGTATACCACCACCTTTACGTAGGGCACATGGTACCTGTCTTGCTACTCAATCCCACCCCTACTCTGTGCAACTCTCCAACCCAAGAGTGAAACGTTACTCTCAAACTTTCTTCTACTCAACAGCTGAGCTCTGGAACTCTCTCCCAGAATCAGTCTTTCCCTCTTCCTATGACTTAAATTGCTTCAAACTCAGTGTGTCCAGGTATTTTGGCTCGAACGTACCTTGATTTTGGCCCTGTCACTCTCTCAACTATGGGGGAGGCAATCGCTATAGGCAGTTCTGCCTTTTGTCTCCCTTAATCACATAGAAAAAAAAAAAAAAAAAAAAGACGGAGGATAGTTTGGAAATGAGAAATTTGTGCCAGACTCTATCGAAGGCCTTCAACATGTCTAGTGCAACAGAAAAAGTTTCACCGAAGTCCTGCATGGAGGATGACCAAGAGTTAGTAAGGTAAGAAAGAAGATCACCAGTATTGCATCCTTTAACCCCATATTGGCGGCGCTCGACTTAAGTCGTGCACCAATTTGCAGCAAGTTAGGAGCATTATTAAGGCTTTTAAAGGGTTGAAATAGAGTGCAAATGGCCGGGAGCGCAACGAGCCAGACAGCCGACTCCCAGGGCTTACCGCCACCCATTAACTCATGTTCCCTGTGTTCTCGAGAGGCCGGCAGTGTAGCCAGTAGTGAGCATAGCTGGGAAAAGTATACCGCTATACGCTAAACTCCCATGTTCGTGGCACCACTGCAAGAGAACCACGACTGCTACGTAGCTCGTTCTGGTCTCATTTTGAAGCTTTTAGCGCCTAGTTTTTTTGCTGAATAAATTTCTTTTCATGCAGATACTTGATTGATCATTCAGGAGGGCCTGAATATGCCCAAATGAGCCTAAAACACCCCGCTAGACAAGGGTTAAGGAAGCCATACTGGCGGTCTGAGAGTAGGTTATGGGAAGTTAAATGCTTAAGAAATTTTGAGGTAAGAATAGTTTCAAAAACTTTAAAAATACAAGAAATGAGAGCGATTGGACGATAGTTGGAGGGTTGAGAGCGATCACCCTTCTTTGGGACAGGTTGAATGAGAGCAAACTTAAAGCAAGAAAGGAAGATGTCGGAGGATAAGACAGAGACGGAAGAGTTTGCCTAGGCAGGGAGTCCGCACGGAAGCACAGTTTTTTAGTACAACAGGAGGAACATCGTCCTGTCTGTACGCCTTCTTAGTATTAAGCCCAGAGAGGGTGGAAAGTACATCCTTGGAAGAGATTATGATGCTAGGCATAAGTAGGAGAGAGGGGGGTGGAGAGGGAGGAATAGCTCCAGAATAATCCAAAGTGGAGTTTTTAGCGAAAGTGTTAGCGAAGAGTCCAGCTTTGTCAGAGGAAGAAGTGACGGTGGTGCCATTACAGTGGAAAAGAGGAGGGAAAGACAAAGAAGAAAAACTGTTAGAGAGGTTTCTAGCTAGATGCCAGAAAGAAGAGCTAGAGTTGGATAGTTCAGTGCATTTATTTTTTATGTACACTACACAATCTCTACTTTTCACTTTGAGTATCTCCCCGGAATAGAAATCAAAGTATTTGAGATACTAATTATTCCTTGTAACTCTCTTAATCTCCTTCACACACACACACACACACACACACACACACACACACACACACACACACACACACACACACATGCTCAATCACTCAGTACAAGCAATCTTACACAATAACTAATTTATCTCTTTACGTACAGTCACTTATAAACATTCGTGGACCCCCACGTGAACGTGTCAACTAAAATGGATTGTTTTTTGCTTGGTACCCCTTGAGACTGGATGCCAGCCAGAGGAAGGGGAGGGTAATGCCCCTTTCACAGATACAGGACTCGGGTGCCGCATGCAGAAGAGTAGCTAGTCGTGGCGGGTTTTTTCCCCGACTTGGTGGAGCTGGCTCGGTATGCCGCATCCAAAGGACTTCACTAGACTACAGCCGCATACAGCCGACGTTGTCGTCTTGACTCCGGAGAAGTCTTGAGACTCGAACCGACAATGGAAATAACGGTCATTTGTACATGCCGACTACACCCGCATCTATAAGACTTCAGACGATCGACTTCAGAGTCGATCCGCATACACTCGCATAAAGCCGACACATACAGGTTCTGTGGCCAACGGAGGTTACATGAATGGTTAGTAATAATACGATCTATAATAGGGGTAGAAAGGTATATCACTATCAATATACCAAATGATATATGTGTTATACCTGTGGTTATTGACAGTACAGTGACGCTATTAAGGGGAGATGCGCCGTTTTTTTGTTTTTTGGGGGGGGGTCTGTTAATTAATGTATTCCTTTATTTCTTAGTTTCCTCGCTAGACCTCCATCAAGCTTAGAAAAATACCCCCTAAATCCCCTTCAAGATAAATTTGTAAATTTTTTCGGTAGAAAAATATCCCAGTTTGCTTTCGCTCGCCAAAAAAAATAAAATAAAAAAATATATGGCACGAAACGTCTTAAAATTGTCAACTATATGGGGCGAAAGGTTTTAAAATCGCCAAACTGATAGGCCGAGCGTCATATAATCCCAAAACAAATGGGGCTTAACCAAGGCCACCGAGGTCTCGGTGGCCTCGGTTAACACGAGGGAGAAAAGGGACCAGAAAAACGACCCATGTCCCCTTAAGTCACGTCTCGGCTGTCATTACGTTTGGTTCGCTCTGTGCTGTATTAATGTGTGTCTGATGTTGAATAGGGGTGGGTAAGTGTAGGAACATGTTTGTATACCTCACTCAAAAAGAAGAAGTCATGTGTAAATATTGCCGATACCAATTATTGATCAAAACGTAATTGGGTTGCCGAGACATCACTTATTAGACCGACTGTACAGGGGCTCCAATATGGGGGGGGGTGTGGGGGGGAGGGATCTCTGTTACGATAGGGTCTCTGGTGGGCGGAGGAAAGACCATAATATTTTATGGTGAAGAAGTGGGCGGGGGGTGACGGGCGGGGGTGGGTGGAGGGGGCGGTCCGTGAAAATAGAGGTTGAGGGAGTGGGGTATTGAGAGGTCGTGGAAATGGGGGGGAAAGGGAGTGGGGTATTGGGGAGGACTGAACGGAATACAGTAGACTTCAGAATGGAGACTATAAATGGCAGGTAGAGAGGGAGGAAGGGGAGAAGAGAGGGAGAGGTAGAGAGGGAGGGGGAGAGGTAGAGGTAGAGATGGGGAGGAGGGAGGGAGGGGGAGGTAGAGAGGAGGCGGGAGGTAGAGAGGGAGGGGGAGGGGGAGGTAGAAAGGGAGGGAGAGGTAGAAAGAGGGGGACGTAGAAAGGGAGGGGTAGATAGAGGGGGAGGTAGAAAGGGATGGGTAGGTAGAGAGGGAAGGGGGAGGTAGAAAGGGAGGGGGGCGTAGAGGGGGAGAGGGAGGGAAGAAGAGAGGAAAGGGAGGTATCGGTGGAGAAGGATGGAGAGAGGTAGGGAGGGGAGGAAGGAGGGAGATGGTGAAGTTATGAGAAAGTATGAGGTAAAAGAAAAAAGGAAACGAACGAAAAGGAAGGCAAATATGAAGGGAAAGAAGGGGGTAGGGGTATGGGAAAGAGGGAGGGAGGGAAGGAGGGAGCTAGGTATGGAAGAAGGAAGGCAGACCTATGCGGCTGTACTCGGGTGTATGCGCCTGTATGCGGCTGTAGTCTTTATGCTACACATGACACACAATTCGCTACGCTATACTCAAGGACTACAGCCGCATACAGAAGACTAGTGACGACTAGCGCCGACTAGTGCAGACTACTCCCCGCATCCACCAGACAAATGTCAAGTCTGGACAAAATTTTGAAACTCGCCAAAACTTTGTTCTGGGGCCACGACTTGACACGCATTGCCAGGACTTCACCAGACTACAGACGACTACAGCCGCATTGTCAGGACTAGGTGCCGACTCGTGTGCCGCATGCAGCAGAGTAGCTACTCTGCTGCATGCGGCACCCTAGTCCTGTATGTGTTAAAGGGGCATTACCCCCACTGTCTTCCTCTAAACTAAAATTCCACACACCTCTCTCTCTCTCTCTCTCTCTCTCTCTCATATTATCAATAAAATACGCACATATATGATAGCCCTCTCCCTATCTCTACCAATTTATATACGTTATCTAATATCACCTACACTAACTCATACGTTATCTAATAGCACCTACACTAACTCCTACATTATATACGTTATCTAATCGCACCTACACTAACTCCTACATTATATACGTTATCTAATAGCACCTACACTCCTACATTATATACGTTATATAATAGCACCTACACTCCTACATTATATACGTTATATAATAGCACCTACACTAACTCCTACATTATATACGTTATCTAATAGCACCTACACTCCTACATTATATACGTTATATAATAGCACCTACACTCCTACATTATATACGTTATATAATAGCACCTACACTAACTCCTACATTATATACGTTATATAATAGCACCTACACTCCTACATTATATACGTTATCTAATAGCACCTACACTCCTACATTATATACGTTATATAATAGCACCTACACTCCTACATTATATACGTTATATAATAGCACCTACACTCCTACATTATATACGTTATCTAATAGCACCTACACTCCTACATTATATACGTTATATAATAGCACCTACACTCCTACATTATATACGTTATCTAATAGCACCTACACTAATAGCACCTACACTCCTACATTATATACGTTATCTAATAGCACCTACACTAACTCCTACATTATATACGTTATCTAATAGCACCTACACTCCTACATTATATACGTTATCTAATAGCACCTACACTCCTACATTATATACGTTATCTAATAGCACCTACACTCCTACATTATATACGTTATATAATAGCACCTACACTCCTACATTATATACGTTATATAATAGCACCTACACTAACTCCTACATTATATACGTTATCTAATAGCACCTACACTCCTACATTATATACGTTATATAATAGCACCTACACTCCTACATTATATACGTTATATAATAGCACCTACACTAACTCCTACATTATATACGTTATATAATAGCACCTACACTAACTCCTACATTATATACGTTATCTAATAGCACCTACACTAACTCCTACATTATATACGTTATCTAATAGCACCTACACTCCTACATTATATACGTTATATAATAGCACCTACACTCCTACATTATATACGTTATATAATAGCACCTACACTAACTCCTACATTATATACGTTATCTAATAGCACCTACACTCCTACATTATATACGTTATATAATAGCACCTACACTCCTACATTATATACGTTATATAATAGCACCTACACTCCTACATTATATACGTTATCTAATAGCACCTACACTAACTCCTACATTATATACGTTATCTAATAGCACCTACACTCCTACATTATATACGTTATCTAATAGCACCTACACTAACTCCTACATTATATACGTTATCTAATAGCACCTACACTCCTACATTATATACGTTATCTAATAGCACCTACACTCCTACATTATATACGTTATCTAATAGCACCTACACTAACTCCTACATTATATGTTAGTGTATTTGTTTTATTTGCCTTATGTTTATTTATGTGTTATAAGAGTTTAGACCAAATGTTGTTAATATTCTGTAATTCACTTCCATTCTCACGTATATTATTAATGTATTTCTATTTAATATTACCTATTATCGCTATATCCATTTCCTATATCCGTATAATGCTTTTCTTCGTATAATGTTTTGTGTTTAGAACGTGGCGGCCAGCTATATATGTGTTAAGAGTTCTACTCAGTCTTCCCTAACTATTCTTTCCTAAATCTATCCTACGATTACCTTACTTCGGAGAACATAATTTGTATACAATAAGCCTACTTGGTTTAAATAGACGAGGTTTATACAAAGACAAGGTTAGATATAGATATAGGATAAAGGCTTACATGATTTATAAGAAAAGTAGAGCGGCATTTGGTAGAGAGCATACCTCCGCCTATACTGGCTGGTTCTATATCATTAATATTAATGACCTAAAACAAATTCTGGATCTGGGTTCCGGGATATATTCCGGAACGCTTCCTAAATTGAATCACTTCTCCAAAAGTGCATATTCTATCTGCCCACCATATGTCGTGAAAATCTGCAGATCGCCTCATAAAGTGAATCACTTATTCCTTGCTGCAAATCTTATTTTCCCACCAATCTTCATAAAATTCAGGTAATTATTTTTTTCTAGATATCTTGTTTACAGACAGACAAACAAACGGAGGCAAACACATAACTTCCGGTAAATAGTAAACTGGTAATTATAGAGTAAACATATAGCAGAACGCATATATATATATATATATATATATATATATATATATATATATATATATATATATATATACTACAGTATTATATATACCGTATATATATATATACAGGGAGTCCCAGGAGGAAAGGGCATAACTTTGGGAAATGATAGAACAAGGTATTCTAAGCCTATAATGTTCTATAAGAAATATTCCAAATTTCGGCCGGTATAGAGTTATGGCATCTTGAAAATTGTATTTTGTTCAGTAATTCCCCATAAGGCTGGCATAGCTGCTGTTGTTGTTGTTCCCCAAGCTGCCTGGCCGAACAGCCCCAAGGCCCCGAGCAAGGCCAAGGCCATAACCGAGCACCCCCACAGAAACCTCCCTGCCGACCACAATAAAGCCTGGGTGACCGAAGCCACTCCATGGCGAGGAGCTGAGGATGGTGCGGAAACGCCCAGGAAACCAAAGCCCCACCCAGGGCTCTGTGCCCCTCAGCAATTATGAAGAAAAAGTTGAGGGGCAAAGGAAAAATGTGACTCTTTGGCTTCCAATCTTGGTAGATTGGGAGGTCAATCCACGGGAGAGACGCCGTCACTTGAGATCTAGAAGATAATTATATAAGTAAAAGGAACAGTCTGAGTAAGCTATGGTATGGCAGAGATCGCTCCGTTCTCACTCTGATAGACCAGCCCATCACCACATGACTAGAACCCAATCCTCTCAGCATCAGCTAGGAAAGGCCCTAGAAAGCCACCTTTGGTGGGGGGGATAGCTCCCCTATTTCAACCCCTTTCGGAGATTGGGCACCCGCATAGCTGTTGTAGGGCCTACCACACCTCCATCTAACTGCAATTATTTTACCATGTTATTATATTATTTGAACTTTTTGTTATAGAACATGTTATGCTTAGAATACCTCGTTTTATCATTTCCCAAAGTTATGCCCTTTCCTCCTGGAACACACTGTATATATATATATATATATATATATATATATAATTCAATGAAAAGATACACCATTTGAGGAGGAACACTTTATTGACAAAGTTGCACAGATAGCTTCTTCAGGCCAGTACTCAAACCAAGCATACACTCGGTATTCTTTTCTGGCTATTGTCGAACCTCGTTCACCTGACAACAATCTCTTACCACAGACCCTGCAGTTTCAACACCGCCTGATCATCTCAATTCCAAGCGGTGTTTGTATAACAGTTTAATCTATCCATATTATCAGTATTGTAATGTTGTTTGGAGTTCAGCAACAAAAACAAACTTAGAACCATTATTCAAACTTCAAAAGAAAGCCATGAGAATAATATATAAAGTGAGTTTCCGGTATTTAGACCATACAACTCCTTTATTCAAAGAACTGCGAGTGTTAAAACTATGTGATATTCATCACATAGAATCTCTAAAAAAAAAAATCAATCAGCTTGATTGTGTTCAGAATCAACATTTCCATCACGTAGACAGTATACATAGTCACAACACTATAAACAAAAACCTTCTCAGACCACCCAAGCCAAATACTAACCTTGGTAAAAGATTTGTTACCTACTCGGAAAGTATCTTCTGGAATAGACTACCAGAAGAAATAAAAGTAGCTAACAATCTTTTAGAATTTAAGCGAAATTGTAAAAATCACTTAGGCTACAAAGTAACTATTAAGTTTTAAAACGCCAACTGAGTATCTAAATTGTAAGCATACTACATAATAATATACAGAACACTGCTGGTAATTTCCTAAACTTATTTTGAAGGCGCCCATACAAAATGTTCACATGTTATGGGCTCAGCCTTGATAATGAATTATGAAGATATTGTAATATATTGTATATGTTTTTAGTCTAAATAAAGTTATTATTATTATATTATTATTATAAGCTCACACCTATATGACCAAAACATAATATATTGACGGACGAACTGATCGATCTATAACTGGAGATATTGACTAACCCATTTCTTATTAGCAGCATGCACACATACTGATATAATAGTGGGTTGAAACAAAAAATAATCATATATGCATCTACAGTATAATGTTTTTCATATTCAGCAAATCGTTGTGTTTGCATCATGGGCAATATAATAATCATTAAATCAAATAAAGATGATCAAAACCAACTAATTCCAATCGTTTCGTTGCTAATTTTGACCTAGGTCTGTTTCTGAAGAAATCAAAATCATCACACTGACTTTCGCAGAATTGATTAGAAAATCACGATAAAAGTCCTGTTATAAAACTATTGGTATTACAGTAATTTACCTACGACTGAATTATATCATGAAGAAACTTGTAATTTGTATGAGTTTGAAGAGGCGGTTATATAAAAGGAAACGGCATATGGAACTGTCAGGATCTATTTTATATAATTTACTTATAATTAATATCACATGCAGTTTGGTAGGGTAAGTCTTCTCTAGCTCAAATATCCAAATTATAGTTGCAGGTGTGTTATTTAACCTACATTGCCCCGGAGATTGGTCAGACTACTTACTGTGTGGCACATTGGTTTCGTATACGCTTCACAACAGATAGGACAGGTTAGGACGATACGAATGGGCAAGTCTCCTAACAATTGGTGCCTTTGTTCACCTAAAAGTATATAAGAACAGGCACTTACACGTTCATTAACTCCCATAAAAGAGAGAGAGAGAGAGAGAATCACTTGGTTGATCTTTTACCTCTGTTTGTTTGTCGATTTGTTTGTTTGACTCTAAACATGATACAAAAAAAACAGCCAGTATAGGCGGAGGTATGCTCTCTACCAAGTGCCGCTCTAGTTTACTTATATATCCTGTAAGCCTATATCCTATATCTAACCTTGTCTTTGTATAAACCTCGTCTATTAAAACCAAGTAGGTTTATTGCATACAAATCATGTTCTCCGAAGTAAGGTAATCGTAGGATAGATTTAGGAAAGAATAGTTAGGGAAAACTGAGTAGAACTGTTAACACATATAATTATATCTGCCCGCCACGTTCTAAACACAAAGCATTATACGAAGAAAAACATTATACGGATATAGGAAATGGACATAGTGATAATAGGTAATATTAAATAGAAATACATTAATAATATACGTGAGAATGGAAGTAAATTACAGAATATTAACAAAATTTGGTCTAAACTCTTATAACACATAAATAAACATAACAAGGCAAATAAAACAAATACACTAACACTAGGTGTGGTGGAGTGGTCTTGCCACTGGCCTGGTAATCCAAAGGTGGTCCCGGGTTCAAATCCCGATGTATCAATGGGAAGATATTATTGGGATTGAATTTGTGCCGTACCTAGTATCAGTGCATTACCACAAGCCCACCGAAACGTCAATAAAATACCCTCATTGTTCCCTGATTAAATAGCACTGTATGAATATTCCCATATTCAAAATATGCTATAGGGGTGCAATGCCTGGTGAGTTATCTGCTCAACAGGTGGCGTTTTGTGTGTGTGTAAGTGTGAGAGTCCGAGTGTAGTGGGTGAGACAGTGAAGCACGGGAACGAGGTAGCTTCAGAGATGGGGTCGTTTCGGGCCATGAGTGAGCACCGTGCCTCATGTGAAGGCAAGATTGCAGGTGCTCGTTGTACTCTACGTGCTTCACATGTCTCACTCCCTAGACTGGAACAAGACCTCACGGGCTTCACTGTTCATTGTAAAGCGGTGAATGTTAAGGCTCTCAGCCTATGCCCGAGAGGAAGTAAGTTGGAATATAGAATAAAAAAAAAATAAAAAAAAAAAATGTAGGAGTGTAGGTGCTATTAGATAACTTATATAATTTGGTAGAGATAGGGAGAGGGCTATCATATATGTGCGTATTTTATTGATAATATGAGAGAGAGAGAGAGAGAGAGAGAGAGAGAGAGAGAGAGAGAGAGGTGTGGAATTTTAGTTTAGGGGAAGAAAGTGGGGGTAAGGTAACTACCGTACTACCCTGCTTCTACACCCTCCTACTCTGCCCTCTCTAACACCCCCCTTACCCTCCCCTTCCTCTGGCTGGCATCCAGTCTCAAGGGGTACCAAGCAAAAAACAATATATTTTAGTTGACGCGTTCACGTGGGGGTCCACCAATTTTTATGAGTGACTGTACAGACTCCCACGCACTTTAGCGCTATACTTCTCCCACTGGCACAGTCGCTCACTATGAATCTATACACTCTCCATACGCACACAAACATAGATACACACATACCCTCAAAGAAACTCTCTCTCTCTCACACAGACACAACACACACACACACACATTATTAGCCTATTATTAGCCTCACCTGACCCTACCAGAACAGTTTTTGTATGTATGTATGTTTGTTTGCATACGTGAGCGTTTATGTATACGGGCATGTGCACACTTACTGCATGTTCTTATGTTCTTATATATGTATGTATATATATATGCGTATGTATGTGTGTACGTATGTGTATATATGTATGTTCTGTATATATATAAGTAAAATAAATGTGTACTGTTATGTACTGTATATCACTTACTCTCGTGGTTAATTTATGATAATTTGTATTTTACACTCGCATAATTATTGTATTAATATATTTTTTAATGTTAAGTATATTATACTCACACATTGTAAACTGAGCTTACCATTTTCATATCTGTACATCTCATGTTCATCCACTAAATTGTAAAATGTGTATTTTCAGCTCATGAGGCTGCCATTCTTTAATAAACCGTTTATTATTATTATTATTATTACACACACACACACGTGCGTTTTCCTCAGCCTACCAAAATACCCTCCCTTCCCCAGACATGTGTGGATCAGAGGTAAACACTGTCATGTGTGTATACCTCGTGGGGCCCCTCACTCCTCTACACAGAACACGGTAACAAACACACACACACACCTACACACACACACTTCCTTCGTTAAAGTAGACGTTTTCATGCTCGTATACAGAAGGTATTCTTGTAATAAATCATCAACGGAAAATTAAATAATCCATTTTGTTCTCAAATTCATATTTGTTTTCACCAACTCGCCAATTAATTTACAAATAAACCTAACTAATGAAATCAATGAAAGTAATTACTACATGTGGTACTCCAAGGACTCGAACCTAGGATACTCCCACCGAAATTCCGCACACTAAGCACTAGGTTATCAAGACAGTTAATGGTTTATGCACAAGCCTACGATATATTATGCATTCTCGAATACTGCAAATTAATCTTAGCCTGTACATATACCCAACTGCACTCTGATAACGAAATGATTAGACGAATGAAAGGGGTAATTAATGGGGCACTTAACCACAAATTATAAAATTATAAAATGCAAGCAAGTAACCTACATATATTTTTCTCTCTCTCTGTCTCCTCTCATTCTCTTCATCTACCTGATATTATAGTTCACCATCTATCTATAGGCATTTCTATTTTCAATATTATATCAGTCTAATTTCTCTCTACTCTATTTTGTGTGTCTCTCCCTTGCATACCTTACGTCATGATGGCCGACCGGTCAGGTCGCAGTCCGGTCTTCCTGGCGTGGGTTCTAATCCCACTTCTGATCAGATGTTTTATGACAAGATCAAACTACCGTCCATCATTTATTTCGTACTATATGATGATTGGTGAATGCCATAGTTAGTTTATTATAATATCCTCTCGGAACTATGACGTCTATATCATATTTGTTGGGTGACATTGTTGACGGCCTGTCATAACAAAATGCATAATAAAACCTATTGGAGTAAGTCAGGAATATGATTGACATGTTAAAAAATGTATTAGGAATTGCCGCCCGAATGAAGTTTTGTAGAGGCTAAAATCCAATAGAAAAGCGAGTTTCGACCTGTTATTTGTTGAATCAAGCGATGTTATAAAACACAAAATATTACCATATTATATCTTGATAACTATCTTATTAGAAGTAGATCTATCTATCTATCTATCTATATGCTCAGGCCCAATCCCCACTTTTCCTATGTTTTATTTTTATTTTTCCTCTATTTTTTATTTATGTTTTATTTTGATGAATAATGTTTTTAGATGAATATTAATTTCTGGTATTTCTGAATGCATGGCATATTTGTGGAGTTCTGGACTTGTAAGTTAATATAATAATCAATAGAATTAACACAAATCTCGTTTGCAAATAAACGCTTAACATGAGAATATACATTATTTTTCAGAAGAGTTATTCCACATTACAAAATTGACATTGCTACATAATTTGGAAGGTGAACTGTACACGTTTTGAGTAACTGGACATATAGGAAGGGGGACATAAAAAATATACAGTATGTCCAAAAGAAAGTAAATATAACTGAATTTAAAATAGAAAAACTAGTTGGTCAGCGTCAAAACGCCTTCAGATTTATATAATAATAACTATATGCTTCGCCTATGGAATATGGAGACACATATAGTATACACATACAAATTGACAAATAAAAACATATCGCTCAGGGTTCAACAATCCTTTTGCTTTAAGTTTTTAAACGATGCATATTAATCAGGTATGTGTGTTTAAATGTCGGTGTTATTTTTCTGCCAATATTGAACAATATTGAGTAGCTCTCGGCATTGGTTAAAATTGCAAAACACTGCATTTTTATTAGCTCACTTAGAGTCTATGTAGTTTCAACATAATAACGATACTCAATTTTCGGCACACTCAAGACCCAAATCAAGTGTACACCCATTTTAATTTGTATCAAACACAAACGAAAAGATACAGTTGTATAATTATATTATCCATATAAGCTACAGAGTTCGTCTTTAAAGGTTTTGTTACGAATGCTCCATTATAACCATTAGACATTTCACGACCTCTTATAGCGCTTATCTCTGTTTTGTGTTGCCCCCGTCCATCGTAATTTCCTTTCTATATATTCTTCACTAACCATACATAAATAATTACGCGGTCCTTTTTGTGGAGTACCTGGGTTCATTGTTGTACTATCGCATTGTTGTACTATCGGTGGGTATAGGAAATTTAGTGTTTAAGCTTCGTATTATGATGTAGTGTAGCTGTTCTCGAGAGTTGCTAGAAAAATGTTGCTGCTCTGTCTGATACTTGCGGCTCTGTCGTCTGAGGGAGATATATACTATTGTTTACCCCTGTGAATGTGAGCCTGCGGTGCCTACTTTGTCATACATAAGCACTTATCATTATTTGTACATTTTGCCCATGTGTTCCTGCATAATATTTAATTGTTCATAGATGATTGAGGATGATGTATACTAATTGCACCAGCTGGCAACTGTCCGCAGCCCAGCTAGAGCTGGATTCCAGACGGTCGTGACTCCCAGGGTTGCCAAATCAAGTCCGTTAGATAGTAACCAAAAGCCAGAAATCGCTAGAATCAGGTCACAATCTCGACAATATCACTCTTAAATGGCAAAAAAAATCTCCAGAATATTGCTAGAATTCATGTTGCTGAATTTTAAAATGTCTAAATCGAAGTAATTACCTCCAGATCTAGCGGGAAAGTAGCTAAATTGGCAACACTAGTCGTGAGTCGGTGGGTGTGTGCCTATTGGGACGGACTTTTTGGATATGTTCCCTACTTGCTTGCTTTATTGCTGCATTTCTGTAATGTAGATTCCACCCCCGGCTCAGAGAGACTATGAGAGTTACTAATGTAAATTAAACAAATAATTACAACCAGGCACGGGACATAATCCTTGTATTTTTTCATTTATTTATTGCACTTAACTTTTGTACACCTGAGGCGCGTTCGGCAGAGCTATCGCCGATTCGTCTGATAGCGCTTGACCAAACGGTGTTTCGATTTCACTACCGAACGACACAGATCGCCGATCGGTCTGCCAGAGCTTTGTAAACAATAACAATAGCCCTTTGACCCAAGAAAAAAGAAGAAGATATCGCAACAAGAATTGCTTTATTTTTCGCCTATTTTTCGTAGTGTGTTTAATATTTACATAAATTGTATTCAAGAAGGGGAAACACGATACACAATCTATAGTATTAGCAATATAATAACTTTAAATTGTTTGTTTACATTCTCGGCGATCATTCGATCAACCTCCCAGGACCGATCGCTCTGATAGCTAAAACAGCAATCGTTTTCGATCGCCGATTCGTCGAATCGGCGGCTATCGCGTTCGCTAGAGCTATCGGCCCTAAACGATAGGTCTGTCGAACGCGCCTCTGGTGACTGGCCAAGGCCGGCCAGCCGTTGTACATAGCATTAATTTCACTTGTCTTGGTTAATTACATTTATTTATTGAACTTAACTTTGTTGTTACTGGACTCAACACAGCTGCCTCTCGACTGTGGTGTCATGGATCAGGCACCCCCAGCGCCAGTTGTATGATAAGGTATCGACTGTCCAATAATACTATTGGCAGCTGCTTATGTTATCTTACATGTCGATTATCCGTGGGTTAGTACACGCACCTTTGTAGTTCTTTGATAGCGCCCAGTAACTGGCATGTTTGCTACTGTGGGGATATAATATACATAAATGATATTATATATTGCATTTGATTAATTAATAAGGGTCCAGTTTGCACAAGTGTCCTCTCTGCAGCAGATGGTGGTGGGCTTCATTAGCCTTCAGTTATGTGAAAGGATTGCTTCGGATTAGCCACTCTGGCATTCTGGGAGGGTTGGTTTTCTTATAATAGTTGTTAAGTGCTTCCTCATAATTGATTATGGTAAGTTTGTCACTCTCTGTGAGGGATGTCTTTTTGCACTGACTTTACTATAAGAAACCCGTTGAGTGTACGTCATTTTAGGACTGTCCGTCGTACACACACACACACACACCTGCACCTCTGACTCAATTCAAGCGTATGTTCAACCTGCTCCCAACTATAAGGTCATTACAAAATAAATATATATATAATCAGAATATGCTAGAAACCAATACTAGTATATTGATTTAAAACTTTACATATGCTGAAGAATGGAGACTATTACAATGTTTGGCTCTGCGTGAAACAAAGGAAACATGTGGCCAAGATCTTGCTAACAGGAATTAAACTTGCATCTGGCTCATATCCTCTATGCAAGGAGTCTATGGCATCTCCAGATGGTTTTTGTTAATTACATACATATAATATGAACAAATCTTGTGTAACACACCTGGCACTCATATTACATATTTTATTTGTTCACACTTTAGGTAGTTTCGAATATTTGGAACTCTTTCTGAAGAAACTGATAATATGCATAGAAGTTTGTACTAAAATCTCGAAATAATATAATCGATTTTTTTTTTTTTGTAAACTATTATTATACATTGATAATGTGTACCAGTTTGGCTAGACTTTTCTGCATATACTGGATACCGAGCACAAACTTGGTGTTCATCGGTAAACGGGTAATTTACATTACTTGGTTCTACTGGAAGCAATAAAGTTATGTAGTGATCCTGACTCGGCCGATAGCGTGAAGGTGAAGAGAGGCGACAGAAGTGAAATTCAGATATTGCAGAGCCCTAATGGTCCTTGGTCTCTGGGTCTTCTCCTGGGCTACCTAGATGTCTGAATTTTCTATCTTTATTTTATTTTGTTGTTTCTGTTCGGGCTCTGTCTAGAGTCGGCCACCTCCAGCTAAGAGGTATGTGCCTGAGTATATACAGTACATACTTACATATCCCCCACCCTTTAAAGTTTAAACCCTTGTATCACCCTCAGTGTAATACTATGAATATATCCTCCACCCAGACCCGTAAGAATGCTACAATTGTTTGAACGTATATTATATTTCTAGATTATCTTGTATACCCAAACCCACCTTAGCCAAGCCAACAGGCGAAAATCTAGTAAGCAATGCTTTCAGTCGCCTTTACTATGTGTATGTTCCTAAAGGGCCTATCACACATTCACGATCTGTGCCTGGGACCCTGATAATTCGCCAGAGAGCCGATGCATGGGGGTAATCCTAGTGATCCGTCTGCAGGTTATCCGAAATAATGACGGTGGGCGTGCCAATTACGATTGCCATAAGAGCCCCGGTGACGTACCTGTGGGGAGGGACGGTGTCCCTGCATCCTGCACGCCGTCCTGCAATGGTATGTGCCGAAATTGATTGCAGCTCTTAAGGGATATGTCAAGATTGCCAAAGGCGTCACTGTAGTCACCACAGAGAAGCCTCGGACAATCTTGACCAACTCGAGTTTGTCTCTGCCTACCCTGGCTGCCTGCCTGCTTTCCCTCTTGCCTACATTACCTATCCCCCTGCTTACCTACACTCCCTACCTATTCCTTTCTGCCTACACTACCAATTTCCCTGCCTTGTCTACCTACCATTCCTTCCTACCTTGCTTACCCTGCCTGCCTTCACTGCCTACCTACCTACCTATCTCCCTGCCTACTTTGTTTGGCTTCCTGCTTCGCCTGTTTACCTATCTACCTCACTGCTTTGCCTACCAACCCTTTCTTCCTACCTGCCATGTCTGTGGTGATGGGCTGGTCTATCAGAGTGAGAACTGCGCGATCTCTGCCATACCCATAGCTTACTCTGACTGTTAATTCCTTTTACTTATATATTTTCTAGATCTCGAGTGACTTTTCTCTTCCGTGGATTGTTCTCCCAATCTACCAAGATTGGAAGCCAAAGCGTCACATTTTTCCTTTGCCCCTCAACTTTCTTTTCATAATTGCTGAGGGGCACAGGGTCCTGGGTGGGGCATTGGTTTCCCGGGTGTTTCTGCACCCTCCTCAGCTCCCCGCCATGGAGTGGCTTCAGTCACCCAGGCTTTATTGTGGTCGGCAGGGAGGGTTCTGTGGGGGCGCTCAGTTATGGCCTTGGCCTTGCTCGAGGCCTTGGGGCTGTTCGGCCAGGCAGCTTGGGGAACAACAACGACAACAACAACAACCTGCCTTGTCTACTTCTGCCTTCCGTTTGCCTGCCTCCCCTGGCTACCTACCTTTCCTTTCTACCTACACAGCCTGCCTGCCTCCCCTGCCTACCTAACTTTTCTACCAATCTTTCCTTCCTACCTACCCAGCCTATGTTGTTTACCTTTCTGCATTCCCCCTCCTGAATGTATACCTTCTTGCCTAGCCTGCCTCACTGCTTTCCCATCCTTCTTCCCTACGAATCCAACTCTACTCCTTCCATGCCTAACTTATGCCTTGTCCTTCCTTACTTCCTTATCTCCTAACCTAACCTACCTCCCTTTCTATCTTGTTTATCTATTTATCTAGCTTTTTACCCTACCTATCTACATTTATATACTGCTTATATACATTTATATCCTGCCTGTCTACTTTTCTATCCTGCCTATCTACCTGTCAATCCTGCCTTTCTATCCTACCTCTCTATCTTTCTAGCCTGCCTGTTTATCTTCCTACCCATCCTATACACTGCAGTGGTTCCCAAACCCATGGTCGCGACCCAAACAAGGGTCGTGAGCCTGTTTCTGAGGGTCGTGGAGGGTCTGGAGAAAAGAGTTAGCAATAATCCTTTGTCCCTTTTATCTATTAGTATCTCGTTTCCCTTTTTATCTGTAGACCCCTCCGTTTATCTTATGCTATTACCCCACAATCTTTGACTTCATTCTCTTTCTGTCCATATAATTTTCTTAGGCGTATTGTCTAATTCCCCCCTCCCTCTTTTTTCTTTATTCTCTTTTTCTAGTTCCCTTCCCGCACCCTCACTCTCTTTATTAATTGTTCTATCTCTATCTATTGCCAGACGCCTTACTCCCCTTAATGAGGGTGGCCATACACAGAATGCCCCCAAGAGGACTTATTCCCTGTAAGAGGGACAACCCGAGCCAGTTTACTGAAGGACTTACAGGATTGACCACTCAATTTAGGATCCGTCCGACTCCGAGGCCCTCTGTGTATCTTGTTAGCACTATTTGTCTACAGTGGTGTTCGGCTAGTCCATCCAGTAACCTGCCTTACCCTTCGGTAAGCAGTACGGATTTGTATCAGGTTATCATCCCCTAGACAGGTTGCCGACCAAGGCTGACGAGTCCCATCCACCCGGATTTTTATAAGGTTGTCTCCCCTAGATGGGTTGCCGACCAAGACTAACGAGTCCCATCCACCCTGTTTTATTAATTGTTCTGTGTCCAAATTTGATCTAGAGTTTTTTAAATAGATATATATTTTGTTTTGTATGGCTTGACCCTCCATCTCATTTATAAACCCACACAAGCTCTTATCCCTATCCCCCATCATAGAATGGTTTACTTTGTACTTTGTGTCTTCCGTTTTCAATTCTTGCCCACTCCCCCATCCCTTCCCTTGCTCTGAATTTCCTTTCCACTTGGTGTTGCTACATATTTACCCTTTCCAAACTTTTTCTACACTCCCTGCTCCACTTACTTTCACCATTTACCCACATATATACATTTGTTTGGCCATCTATCTTCTTACATTTCTTCCAGTCTACCTTGTACTTACCCTTTACTTTCCCAATCCACGTATCGAATGTATTCCCCCCCCCCCCCCATAGTTTCTTCCGCTACGTACTTATTTGCCCCAAGTCCTGCCCTCCCAATTTTGTTCTGTGTTGCTTCTAACTTTCTTGGCTATTCTACTGTGCATCCCAACGTCTCGAATCTACCACTCCTATTATTCAGTGGTATTCAAGAAGTTCGTTAATGAATGGTTAGTAATGTCTGCATCCTACTTGTTTATGCGTAATTGCTGGACTTGGTATGCCATCATTATGATATATTGTCGTATTAAACCTCTCCGATATATGACGCGATTTTGAGCCGATTAGGGATACTTTAAAGCCTTTGTTACCATCAGGGGTATTTAGAAACCTTTAGTTTAGTTATTTCAACCTCTGCAGTTGTCTTTGAGTTTGCTGTGGGCAGAAAACTAATTTTGGAGAGGTAATTATAAGAGTGAGAGAACTCTATTTCTTATTGCTAATCTGGCAACCTCTGCGTCATATGAGTCTGAAGGGGTTAATGCTACACGCAGTTAACACTTTCATCTTTAAGCCTTGGTAATGAAGTTATATATTACGTATTGCATGTTAGTTAAAGTAAAACTTCCTTATAACATATAAGTTTAATTTATTACTAGAAGCCACAATACCTTTATAATATTTACTTTTTACCCGTTTTTACACCACGATACAAGTACATTTTTCTTTTTCATTTACTTTTCATTTCTTGCAAGAATTAACAGACGTGTGTTTACTGATTGGAAGAAGAAACATTGTCATTATGATATATATTTGTACTCATTACCGTTTTTCACATCGCAGCCTTAAATCCAAAATTGCCCAAATATGTTCATATGCTTTGGGATTTTTTATTTTTGTTGTATGTGTTTGTTTTTATTTGTGTTTTCTTATTACCTGTAACCTGCAACCTACAGTATAGTATCAAAACCAATGTTAATAATAATAGTTAATCATATAATACATTGATATAACAACAATGTATATAGATATAGAGATGAGGAATATTTTTGAGTTTGTGATGATGTTTTTGACGGGGCGAAGCCACAAAATGTACTTTAACAGTATATCATACATGTACTTTTTCGTTGTACGTGGATTACTACGAGTATATCCTTGAATGTGTGTATTATAATTATATGAATGTGGGTTAGTGAGCGACTGAGAGGGGTTTGATTGAATGTATTTCATGATGAATACTAGTAATTCCTAAAGTTTAACGTTGTGGTAGGCATATTTTTATTTAATTATAGCAACAGTCAGATTTATATTTTGACTGCCTGATAGACTGTTTGGGAGAGCAAATGTGAGTGAAGAAGATGAGTTGTGCAATCAACTATATGGGGATCAGCTAGAGGATAAATCCATTTTGAATCGAGAAGCAAAGAAAACTCTTCTCCCTTTTTTAATAATTAACCTACCTCTGTGACCAAGTATTTTTAGACTATGAAAACTAAAGCAAGAGACCCACTTGATCCCCAACATCCATCAACATAAACCTATACTAGAGAAACTCAACAACAAAATGAGGCAGCATCAGTTTTCTTAATAATAAATATGTGTTTTTCATTGCACATAGCGCAGCTACTGACATTACAGAAATAAGATATACATACATACATACATACATAACATTTTAAGACTGAGTGTTCCACACATAAGTGCAGTTTCAGTCTCTTGTCCTAATGGCGGCGTTCCAGGCAACCCTGTTAAGGGCTGCTTCACTTGTCAAGTTCTTGGATTTGAGATCGGCGCGTATAGTCCGATCCCAGGTCTTCCTCGGTCCACCCCTTGGTGCAGCTCCCTCCACAATCACAGACCTGCATTTTGTCACCCAATTTTGTTCATCCATTCTCTCCACATGTCCATACCATCCCAGTCTACTTGTACGCATCACCTCGCTAATACTCTTTATACCTAAACGTCTCCTCAGCTCAACATTTGTTATTCTATCCTGTAGCCTGGCCCCACACATCCATCTCACCATTCTCATCTCATTACGCTCCATTCTGTTGACATCCTCTACTTTAACGGCCCATGTTTCTGAGGCATACGTCATTGCACTTCTAACACATGAGGCATACACCTTTCCCTTCAGGGGGAGAGGCATTCTTTTCATGGTCAGGATTGGCATCAATTCTCTGAACTTCCCCCAGCCACACCTAATTCTAGCAACAGTGGCAGCCTCGGCCCCACCACCGGCAGAGATGGTATCTCCTAGGTAACAAAACTTGTTCACCAGCTCCAAAGACTCATTTCCAAAATTCACAGCCACAGGATCATCACTTAACACAAGCTCGCCTTTGCACACTACGCACTCAAATTTCTCTATTTCTGACTTATCCTTCGGCAGGGGCCCCTTTATTCTACTACAGCGCTTACTCCCATGGTGTACCCAACATCGACAGATGCTACATTGAATTGAGTTAACGCCCACTCCCTTTCCACACACTGCACATGGGTATGCACCGCTCTTTTCCACATTGCCTCGTCTCAAACTACAATGCATAACCTTGGTTTTGTTAATATTGACTCTTAAACCCTTGCTCGCCATGCCCTCTCTCCACTTTCTGAATTTGGCCTCAGCATCCTGCATACTGTCAGCTATTAGGACTAAATCGTCTGCATAAAACAGTTCCAACGGGAGTCCGCCTCTAAAAACTCTAGACAGCGCCTCCAAGACCATAATAAAGAGGAGGGGGCTTAACACTGAACCCTGATGGACTCCAACACGGACTGCGAATTCATCACTCAGTACACCTTTCACCCTCACCGAACTTCGCGAATCCTCATACATCTTCATTATCACACGCACCAGCCACTCTTCCACACCAAGTTTCCTCATAGCCCACTGTACAACCTCTCTAGGTACCCTATCAAAGGCCTTCTCCAGGTCCACAAACACAAAGTAAAGATCCCTGCCTTTTAGTAGGTATCTTTCCTGCATATCAAGAGTTACATACTAAAATATATGTATCTAAGTTACTGCCTTGAAAATTAATATGAATTACTAAGAATCAATATATATATATATATATATATAACGTACCAATCCAGTGTTTCAGGGTGTAGGGTCGTAAGGATGATGAAATATTGTATTTGGGGTCGCCATCAAAATAGTTTGGAACCACTGCTATACAGTATACCTTTCTACCCTGCTATCTACCTTTCTCACTGCTGCTGATTGCCCCATTCATACCTGTGGTTGCCTGTACCTTAACATGAAATTCCACAGACACATATGTGGGCCAGCCAGGATTTCCGGTGCATTTTTGGAGCTCGCCGACCGTCTCTTAAAATTGCAAGCATGCTTGAAGTTTTTCCCGCCTTACTTTCGTGCCTTACTTTGGCTGTGAGAAGCTGAAGAAACAATGAATTGTGTGATAGTACTTTCAATACTGTAAGCCAAAAAATTGTATGACCGCAAAGGCTTCAAACAAAATAATTCCTAAGTAATTTGTTTGTCTCCGACTGGGAAGGTCGCTTTGCTCAGATCTTTAGATTTTTGGAATCGTTGTTTCTATGTACAATTTGTGTATATATGCGATTGAAATTTATTAATAGAAAATTGAAAATTACCTATAAATGCTTGGATATCGTCACCATATATGTGGTTAAGAAAATATTGTCCCCGATACTACTTACGGTAAGCAAACCTATATTTAAACCTGTTCTAACTATCACTGCAGGTTTATACAGATACGAAAATATTCTTCTAAATTAAAGTTTTAGTGATGGGGATTTGATTCCTGAATCCGCGAGAAGTCGCCCCAGGACACCAAGATTGCAATCCTTCAACTGAACATGAGTACCAAAACCCAGAATTGTCCGGAAGATCCCGGAGTCTGAATAATTAATGATATTTTGGCATTACGCTCTCTCGAGCTGTACCAGTGTTAAGATGTAAGAACACGAAATATCTGCCTTATCTATGTGAGGACTATAGCTGCGTTTTTCTTTACCACCACTGAGTAGCCATTGGACTTTTGGCAGAAAATGCCAAAAAATATCAGTGATATCCGAGACATGTTTACATACAGTATTCTCATCGTCCAGCATATTACTGCTTCAAATTCATCAGCTAACTTAAACTAGCCCTATATAATATTTAATTATCACTAGAACAATACACTATACCATGTAGGAAGTCTTCTGGAGAAATAGGGCAAATTTAGAAAACAATGCAAGATAAACTAAAGCACAAATGTATGCTAGAATAGCATTGACAAATCGCTAGATAGTCACCAGACACTAAAAACTTGTATGTCACTAGAAAACATATGTTGAAGTATCTAGAATAATCTTTAACAATCGAAAAATCTCTACAATAGGGAAAATAACTTTAATATCGCTAGAATTCATCACATCTTGATGTCGCTAGATGGAAGTGATGGAAGTGATTCGCTGGATCTAGCGGTAGCCGCTACATTGGCAACATCGTACCCAGATAATTCATTCAGTTATAATGAAGAAGGTCAGGTTTCGAAACTATTATTTATTTCAAAGTTCAGTTATCATCAGATTGGTTTGGAAGTCGATGTACACAATTTCAGTTCCATTAGTTTAAAAAAAAATCACATAATATGATACTTAGAGGGTTTGATAACGAAGCATTCCTTTCCCCGACATCGTACAAGCGAACGCAATTTTTTTTTTTTTTTTTTTTAAGAACGTCAACAAACGCTTCGTATATTTGGGTTTGGTAAACCTTTTGGGGTTCCTAGTTATATATTAGAACATATTTATATTTTGCACACTCTTATAAGTATAAACACTTACTTGTTAAAGAGGAAATACACAAAAGCCCAATTTCGAATGATCGTGAATTACTTTACTTTGGCGTATGTTTGGGCTAGTTTAAGACTACATTTAGATAGATAGATTTGTTTAACACTCGCCAATATGATGACTTGCTTACTGATATATACGTAAAGCCGAATCGGATTGACTTCAAACCAGTTCTTCACTTCCTCAAACCTGTGGAAGAGCAGGTTTGAGATGGTTTGATATTAGACACCCTTAAGGGTGAAATACGACACCTTTTCCAGTCTATCTGAGATAGTGGCGGTGAAGGAAAACGCAGTTTATGTTTACCGACCATGTGATGATAACATTTAAGTAACTCTTTCCTTTTAGTCCGACCCGAGGTCCAACTATATGTGCATTTATTTTGAGAATCTATTGCCCAAAGACTTTTATCTCCCTTCCAGTTACTGCTATAAATAGATCCTCTGCCTTGCCCTCCGTATAAATATACCTAGAGTTCCAGTATAATCTATATTTATAGAAATTCTTATAACCGAGAGATAAACTAAAGTAGAGTCAACAGGCGAACCACCGTGCTTTTCGTCGCCTCTTATGTTATGTGTATGTTTCTAAGTGTACCGCGTTAACGGAGAGAGAGAGAGAGAGAGAGAGAGCAAGCCAGATATGAGAATAACGACTTGATGCTTATTCACGTGTGACCATGTGGCCATTGTTGCTACATTTATCATTGATATATATATAAAATGCCGTAAGGCCGTCATTCTAGGTATTGGTCAAACGGAATAATAATAAGAGAGTGAGTGAGATTGTTTTCAGTCGATTGCATATCTCGGAATCGTGAATTAGTTTAGAAGTAAGATTGTAATTCTGAATTGTTAACCGAATTGTATAGTGCAAGCGCACCCATAACAGTCAGACGAGAGTCGCAGTAAAGAGATCTACTTTGCATTCCTTAACGGTCACGTTAATCGTTGGGGAAGCCGACATGATCAGAGCCAATATGGAGACACCATAAATTATGTAAACTGTTAAAATTGAACCCTGTATAGATGCTAATTAACAAAGTTAATCATTGGTGCTTTCCCTCGTCACCTCAGTAATTATAGTTTAGTCTAACTGCACTTCAGACAGCAGAACCAGTCCTTGAGTCAGTGTATTTTTGTGCTAATCATGAGCCTGGATGCTTAGATACATGTGGTTATTTCAACCTAGTAAGGTCGGTTTATAGCTAGCAAAACTGATTGTAGCCTTCACCGCTGAAGAGATATTTCTATACATATTATTATTGTATGCATGTAGTGACAACGATGATTGTGTATGGTTGAATATATCTAGGCCTATATACATGTGAGTATACTTATTCAAGTGTTATGCATTTATGTGTACTATGTCCATATTTATGCACTCTTGCTTGGCATAGACATTCAGAGCTCCTTTGCGTGTCGAGACATATACATTTACTCGTGATTTTTATAGTAATATGTGTTTGTGAAGTGAATTTCTTGAAGTATTGTATTTCCAGTATTTTTCACAGTACTTGTTTCCCGTTTGTTTGCCTCCTTGAGACAAACCCTTCAGCCGCCTACCCTAGACAGAAATAATGCTACCGTGTGAATCTTTAAAGGCTCGTTAACCTGAGAAGTCCCCCCCCCCACCTCCCCTTCTTGTCCCTGTCTCCATTTCTTCATTTGATCCAGGCCGCGTCTTGACACGCACCTGTTAAGTCCGTTGGCAGATTACCCGCTAAGTCTTAGCTAATACCGAGGCCTCTTCCGGCCCTATCTTTAATCAAAGATTTCCCATGTGTATACTAAATTCAGGCCAGTGTCTATGTTCTTGTTTTCTAGGTGTATATATATACAGTATATATATATATATATATATATATATATATATATATATATATATATATATATATATATATATGAAGGTCTAGAATAGGCAATAACAACTCTGGTCATATTACATATTGTTGCATCGGAAAATGAAAATGAGATAGCAGACAGACCTCGCCAAAAATCCAGCGATTGAGCAGCCATTCACGGCACAATGTGTCACTTCACCAGCAATCATGCCAATCAATAACAATGCCATCCAGGTAGCCATACTCTCAGAAAAGCCCATCTACCGACCAAAAGGGCTGATAATGGGAGACTTAGACATTTTATTATCTCCAACTACCCGTGACAAGCAACACCAAGAACCCCGACACACCCATCCTGCCAGCCAAGCCCGATCACCTTACTCTAACTCATCAACAAAAACTACTACAAGTGCTGCTCGAGTTTCAAGACATATTTCCACAGAGTGCTGAAGACATCGGAAGAACGCATGTGTTGGATCACCCGATGTTCGTGACAGGATCACCAATACGACAATCCTCCAGAAGGAAAAACACGATTCAACACCAAAAAGAAGACAGATAAGTGGAGGAAATGGTAGCCCCTGGTTTCATCACACACTCGACCAGCCATTGGTCATCACCAGTGGTACTAGTTAAAAAACATGTTATCTCGATCGATGATTCACTAAATTCCCTGTTCGGCTTAAGATGGTTCTCCACCCTCGACCTGCAAGCCGGATACTGAAAAGTCTCCTCTCAACAAAATAAAAACAATTAAACCGAAAACGGCCTTCTCCACTTGCATGAGGAGATTATTTGAGCTTAGTGTGTTGCCTTTCGGGCTGTGCAATGTCTCCCGTTTGAAGGATAGGTCCTGAGCGGATTAATCTGGGAAACTTGCTTAGCATATCTGGACGACGTTATCGTGTTCAGCTGAACCTAGCCGGAGCACTTGCAACAACTGAGGTAAGCTTTTCAGCGTACCTGCGAAGCGAGCTTGAAACTTAAACCCACTAAGAGCACCATGGGCGCCTCGGTGGACTACCTCGGACACACTATCTCTGCACAAGGTATTGCCTCTGACCCAAAAAAATTACAGGCCATCGCCAGCAGTCTCTCTCTCTTCGCCGCAATGTTGCATCTTTCTCGCTCTTCTACCGCTATTACAATAATCAGTGTTCCTCAGAGCTCTCACAGTGTACACCATCCCCTCTTCGTAGAGCATGTAGCACCCGTCTCACAACACAATCCCACCCCTACTCTGTGCAACTCTCCAACCCAAGAGTGAAACGTTATTCTCAATTGTTCTTCTATTTAACAGGTGAGCTCTGAAACTCTCTCCCAGAATAAGTCTTTCCCTCTTCCTATGACTTAAGTTGCTTCAAACTCCGTGTGTCCCGGCATTTTGGCTCGAACGTCCCTTGATTTTGGCCTGTCACTCTTTCAACTATAGGGGAGGCACTTGCCACAGGCAGTTCTGCCTTTTGTCTCCCTCATTCACATGGAACAAAAAAAAAAATTGTATTCGCATATTTATGATTTGTTTTATATATTTGTTAGTGTCGATCTCTGCTTTAAAGACGTGTATTTATTATGTGTGTATTAATATAACCATTCTTCTGTCTTTGCATATATGAATTGTTTTGTTCTAGTATTGTCTGTGTGTTGAATATCTTGTTTCTTCCCGTTTAGTAAAGCCACACAACCTGTTTTGTCTAGCATAACACAAACACCAGTGTACTTAAGTTATGGCGGTGTTACATTAATGTTAATCCTGTCAGTATATCTTGGCACATTCTTTCATGTTATTCAGGCTATTGTTAAGCAAATTTAGTAAGTTACAAAGGATCCGTTAGAATACTAAAGTTATATTTAGATAATGTTTCCGCTTTGATTGCGAGAGGTCCTTTCTAAGCTGCATAATATAATTTTGTGTTCTCTAGAATGCAACAAAGGTGACGGCATTGTATTGAAGGGGTTAACAGCTACTATTTTTCTAGAGCCCTCGTTTGTAGGCCCCACGTCAGTGGAAAGATAGGCGGTGGCAGGCAGAGTTACCATTTCAGTTCACAAAATTAATTTCCACTGTCACTCACAAGCCACTAGAATGTTGCTTCATAGTGAATCATTCAGGATTTCTTGAATATGGCATTAAAATGGTTTAAAGCTCTAACATATCGGTGTCATGTCGCTACATGTCTACAACTTACGCTGGATCGACGGAATTAGCTCTAGATCTAGCAGTACAGTATGTAAATTGGCAACACTGGTGGCAGATCGGGGCTGTAAACAGTTTATACTGGGTAGGCTGAAGACCTGGCGGCCCCCAGACACCACTAATTAATTATTTCCCTGCCAACAGTGAAGGTAAACTTGTGGGAGATTGAAGATACTTCCACTAACTATCTATCATTTTACAGACTTTTTTTATTAGCTAACCAACCTAACCTAGCCTGTGTTACTGGTGAGAGAGCTGGCCAGCCTATTTGCTCACTGCATGCGCGGGTAACGTTTTGTTTCAGATTTGGACAGTACACGATACAGCTCGACACTGTTGTCAGTCTGGTGCAATAGTGCAAAGGTCGACTTCCCCAATTAAAAGACTATGTTTTATCTTATTTTTCGCAAAGAAAATAGAGCCAATAATAGTTAATTTATCTTTGATCCCCTATTTCCCAATAATACTCGGTATCGTGAAATTAGATATTTATTGTAAAAGACGTTCAACACATCTGAAATTGCGATTGATATTCAGGATTCGAAGTTGCATAATAAATCGTAGGCAGTGTCCACCAACCTTTAACTGTCTTCGTGGTGCGATGTATAAGGTGTTGATTTTCGGTGTGAGCATCCTGGGTTCGAGTCCACGGACTGCCACATGTGTTTGTAAATTTCATTAATCGATTTTAGGAGTATGGTTGGTTGTTGGAAGGAACATAATAATTGATATTGGTTCAGGAGTAATTTATCGAGAGGACTTCCCTAAATGGTTAAGGCCCCATTAATTGCTCTTTCCATTCACTTATGCATAGCCTACGTGAGTTGCAGTTGGGATGTGTGTACATGCTTAGATTGATATGCAGGATTCGAAGTTGCATAATAAATCTTAGGCAGTGTCCACCAACCTTTAACTGTCTTCGTGGTGCGATGTATAAGGTGTTGATTTTCAGTGTGAGCATCCTGGGTTCGAGTCCACGGACTGCCACATGTGTTTGTAAATTTCATTAATCGATTTTAGGAGTATGGTTGGTTGTTGGAAGGAACATAATAATTAGGTTGGTTGAAGGCTTAATCAACTTGGAATTAAGGCATAAACGTGTATAGGTAATGCTACCGGCAAACGTGAGAAGGATTAAAATAGGGAAAGATAATTTGAAGTGACACTATCTATGTGTGACAGGGTTAGGATTAACCTTGTCAACAACATGGCGCGTTATTAGGTCCGCGCTAAGCGAAGGCCCTCTAGGGTTTACTCATGTCATTGTTTTTCTTGTTCTTGTTCTTGTTCTTATTGTTAGTGTTAGGGCGACGCTTATTAAATATTCCTATTTCTCGACTGTTACTGAAGCAAATTTAATGATATTTCATATGCATATACTCTGATCTATCCTCTAGGCCGTTACAGAGCCGTTTTTTTCATTTCGTCCTGGGCGTCGCGACAAGCGCCTCAGTTAACATGGCTGCACGGACCTACAGTCGCTTGGACTTGTTAAGTTCGCGCACGAAGCGAAGAACCTCAAGGGCTAACACATGTCGTTGTTGTTTGTTTTTCTTCTTCTTCTTCTTGTTAGGGCGAAGCTTATTGAAAATTGCTATTTCTCAGTTATAACCGAACTAAATTTAAAGATTTTTCTCATGCATATACTCGGATCTATCCTCTAGGCCGTAACAGAGCCCTTTTTTTATATTTCGTCCTGTGTGTCGCGCAACGTGCCTCGAAGTTAACATGGCCAAGCGGACCCGCTTGGATTTGTTGTTCTACTTCCTCTTGATATTAAGGCAACGCTTATAAATAAATGTTATATCTATTATTATAGAACCAAATTTAATTATCTTTCACATGCATATACTCTGATCTATCTTCTAGTCCGTAATTTCGCCCTGTGTAACGCGCCTTGGAGTTAACACGGTTACGAAGACCTACTGTATAGTCCGCTTGAACTTGTCAGATCTGTTTGAAGCAACGACCTCTAAGCACTACTCATGTCGTTGTTGTAGTTGTTCTTCTTGTTGTTGTTAGGGCGACGCAAGTTAACCCGGGAGCTGCGGGGAGACTCTTAAGAGTTCCCCCGGCGCACTGCGGGAAGACTCTTAAGAGTCAGAGAAAATAAAAATCAACTTTTGACATCGAAAAAAAAATATTTTTTTATATATTTTTTTTTTTTTATTTTTTTATTTTTTTTTGGCCCCTGGGCCATGCAAAATCTCAGTCCTCTACCTCCCCTCCTTCCCCACTTTCCTCCTCTCCTTCAGTTATCACCTATTTTCCCTGTTATTCCCTTATTCTGAGGTATATTTTTCGTGCTAACATTAGAAATCCGATTGGAGGGTGTGGTCATCACTGATAGCAAGCGAGTGCAAGAGAGAGAGAGAGAGTATCGATCGACTGTGTCTCAGTGGCCTTGGGGAAATTGGCGGGAAAGCAGATTGCCTCACCCATACATTATACAACTCGCGGGCTATATCTCCGATTTTGACCATCCAAACGCTGTTTTCACTCGTTTTATTGTTGTTTCAGGTTAATACCTTTATAATCAACCCATAATAGGCGCATATGGATAAATATTAATGCTATTAATGGCACAATGAATATTTTAGTGACGGAAACACCTCAAATACGTCAGCACAGGGGGACGTTTCCAATTACCCCCATGCGCACTTCAGAGGTTAATAGTATATATTTCTTGGGTATTACTGAACCATAATTTTATGAGCTTTCACATATGTATATTCTGATCTATCCTCTCGGCCATAACAGAGCCCTTTATTTAATCTAGCCCTGTGCGTCACGCCACAAGCCTCGGAGTTAACACGGCCGCGCAGACCTACTTGTTCACTTCTTGTTTTTCTTATTAAGAATGCTGACAATTTTATACAGCTTGGGAAGGACCTCTAGCATGTACATGGGTTAAGTATATATCAATGTCCCTTTGACTTCCACAGACCCTTTATAAACTTTAAATAGTAAGTTAATATTAACCAAAATATAATGAAAGAATACGCCATGTTATACTGAATAGCACCGTGATGTACTGAGGCATGCCACCAAAAAGCCAGGGAGTTTTCAAACATGTTCGAAAATTCCCTGGTGAGCGCCGATTTTCGGCAAGTCCATGATCCTGGCATTCCGTGCCGACCGCAAGCTCATACAAGTTCATGTTTTTGCTCTGGCGCGCATCTTTATATATCGCGGCAACTGAAAATCGTTGGAAAATAGTTACGAGGCCATGGTAATGTAAGAAACTGCACAGAATACCAAGAAAGGTCAATTGGTCGGACCTTTTTCTCTCTCTCTCTCTCTCTCTCTCTCTCTCTCTCTCTCTCTCTCTCTCTCTCTCTCTCTCTCTCTCTCTCTCTCTTCTCTCTCTCTCTTCTCTCTCTCTCTCTCTCTCTCTCTCTCCTCTCTCTCTCTCTCTCTCTCTCTCTCTCTCTCTCTCTCTCTCTCTCTCTCTCTCTCTCTCTCTCTCTCTCTCTCTCTCTCTCTCTCTCTCTCTCTCTCTCTCTCTCTCTCTCTCTCTCTCTCTCTCTCTCTCTCTCTCTCTCTCTCTCATCAATCATATACGTTCCACTTCATCATAACCCCCAATGTCAGCTGTTGTTAACATACAGCAAAAATTTCTCTCTCACTCCCTCACATCATTATTATTGTTATCTCAATCTCTAACATTTCAAATAAATTCTCGCAATATGTATTCAGAAAACGTGTAAAAATACACTTGCTGTAAAAAACTACAAGTACCAGACCAGATGGCTGGAGTAAAATAGGAAAGAAGAGTAATTGGACAGAGAAAGAACAAGCTGAACCGGTAACTAAAATAATATATATATATGTGAAGACTGATATATTGTCCTTTTTAGGTCTCCGTTAAAACTTTTGCTTAACAGACCCGGCCATAATTTGATTGTTTGTACAAACAAATATTGTAGCTACTGTTGGGACGATATTATTGGGATGGAATTTGTGCTGTACCTAGTTTCAGTGCACTATCACAAAGCACATCGAAATGCCAAAAAAATACCCTCATTGTTCCCTGATTAAATAGTACTGTATGAATATTCCCATATTCAAAATATGTTACCGGGGGGGGGGGGGGGGGGGGGGAATGCCTAGTGAGTTAATTGTTCAATAGGTGGCGTTCTGGGAGTGAGGGTCCTAGTCTGGAGGATGAGATGGTGAAGCACTGAGGCGAAGCAGCTTCAGAGATGGGACTGCTTCGAACCGCGAATGGGTGCTTCGCATGTCTCACTCCCTAGACTGGAACAAGACCTCACGGGCCTCGCCGTGTTCAGCGGTGGAGTGTGCAGGCTCTCAGCCTTATGCCCGAGAGGGAGTAGTTGGTATATAGAACAAAAATAAAAATAAAAATAAATCATTGCATCATGTAATTATATATTGCTATTTAGTCTTTCATATTATGACTGTGCCCGTTTATTTGTGTGGATATGTGTGTGTTTTTTGCGAGAGAGAGAGAGAGAGAGAGAGAGACAGAGTGAGAGAAGATAGTAGCTATCCATTAATAATATTCAAGGTTAATGACGGAAGACTTTATGGGAGTCTTGGGCCCAATTTTGTCATGGGAACTAGTTTGATTTCGGTTACGTATATTGAGCGGAAATAGCGGGATAAGCCCACCCTGTAAGTGAAAGTGACACATACGAATGAATAACAAGTAGGCCTAATAAATAACAGGTTAATAATTCAAATAGCATACTAGTAAGTCCAAAAGATACCCAAAATCGTGTATCGCACTCCGATAAATACCACGCATAAAAAGTGCTACCATAATAAATAATATCATATCAGTGAGTGAAACTGACACATGAGAATGAATAACAAGTAATAATTAAATAGTAAAACTTGCAAAGTAAACAGACAAACCAAAACTTGGACGAACACAGTAAAAAGACAAAACAACTAATCAAAATCGCTATGTGGAAACAACGCTTATCAAAATAATAATTTATAAATAAAAGAACACAATCAACCACATAGGGTGTACATTACTAATTGAGCAAGTTAATCTGTTTCCATAACATGATAATAGTAAATAATAACATACTAGTAAGTATTTGTTCTATGTGAATGAAGGAGACAAAAGGCAAAACTGCCTGTAACAAGTGTCTCCCTCAAAGTTGAAAGAGTGACAGAGCCAAAATCAAGGTACGTTAGAGTCCAAATGTCTGGACACATGGAGCTTGAAGCAGATTAAGTCATAGGATGAGGCTTATACACTGGCTTATACAGAGCAAGAAGCTGCATGGGGATGAAGAACGCATAGAGGCGGTTGAGCACACCTATTTTCTGCGAAGCTGTTCAAGCAAGAGTGGTAATAATAATGATCTTTCGAAGAAAGGTTAGAACAAAAAGAAACTCCAAGAATACTGAGAGAAAATAAAGGGTTAATTTGTGTATTGTTGATGTATAAGGGATAAACCTTGGAAGCATTGAAAGTAACAAGATTTTCTCTGCCCCAATCGGAAAAAAATTGGATGATAAGAAGATAGGTGTGCTATGGCCTCTTCACGTGAGTTTTTGAGTGATTGCATGCTGGGTCATTCTGGAACATAGGAGGGTAGGTTTGAGATTAGAGATTTGTGCCAGACTATTGTAGGATTTTAATATGGCTAGCGCAATAGAAAAGGTCTCACCGAAGTCCCGAAAGGATGATGACCAAGAGTTAGCAAGATAAGAGAGATCACCAGCAGAGCGGCTCATACTGAAACCATACTGGCGATCTGAAAGTAGACTATGGGAAGACAAATGCTTAAGAAATTTTGAATTCAGAATAGTTTCAAAAACTTTAGAAATGCAAGACATGAGAGTAATTGGACGATAGTTAGAGGGTTGATAGCAGTTACTCTTCTTTGTGGCAGGCTGAATGAGAGCAAACTTCCAGCAAGAAGGAAAAATGTTAGAGGAAAGACAAGGACAAAAGAGTTTGCCTAGGCAGGATGTCAGCAAGGAAGAACAGTTTTTGAGTACAATAGGAAGAACACCATTCAGATCATACGCCTTCTTAGTATTTAGCCCAGAGAGGGCAGAGAGTATTCCTTAGAAGAGATTATGATATATGGCATATGTAAGAGTGAGGGGGGTGGGGAGGAAGGGACAGCACCGGAATCATCCAAGGTGGATTGTTTTGCGAATGTATGTGCGAAGAGTTCAGCTTTGTCGGAGGAAGACGTGCCACCACGGTGGTGCCGTCAGAGTGGAAAAGAGAAGGAAGTAAAATTGCTAGAGAGGTTTTTGGCTAGATGGCAGAAAGCTTGGGAAGAGCTAGAGTTGGTAAGTTCAGAATATTTATTATTAATGATAAGAGTTTTGACAAGTCGAAGAATAGATTTGTCTTGATTCCGAGCAGAAACATAAAATGTACAATATTCTTGAGTCTGACGGCGACGGTACTGTTAGAATGCTTCCTCCTTATTGCGGACAACAGTAGAACAAGCATGAGTAAATCAACACTTTCTTTGCATTAGATTGAGAGAAAGAAAATTGATTGTATGCCTCTATGCCTAAGAGGATTACCTCAGTTATGCACTCAGCACACTCTGAGGGTCCCCAGCCGCAGAAGAGAAAATCATTCCATGGGAAATCAAAGAAATACTGCCAAAAAGTCTCCCAGTCGGCAGCACCAAAGTGCCCCAAGAGCCGCCGGCTGGGAGGACCGGATGCCCGTACTGAAGAGATAGGACAGGTAACAGAGATAAGGTTGTTATCGGAGGAGCCAGCGGAGAGAAAAGGTTTACAGTGTAAGTAGAAGGATTACAAGTTAGAAATAAGTCAAGAATGTTAGATCGATCTCCAAGGCAGTGAGGATTGCTAGTACGGTGCTGGACTAACTGCTTGTTCACCAGGTCTGTCAGTGAAATGGGAGAAGAGCCATTGATGGTGGTGAACATTGAAATCTACTAAAATGGATATTTCTGTGAAAGGAGAGATGGATAGAATGTGTTCCAATTTGGAAGTTAGATAGTCGAAGAATATTTTATAGTCAGTAGAATTAGGGGAGAGATAACGGTGCAGAAATACTTAGTTTGAGAGTAACAAGAAAGTTTTAGCCAGAGAGTTGAGAATTCAGAAGATTCAAAGTTGGAAACATGAGAGAAAGCAAAATTGGTGCACACATATAAGCAACATATACCTTTGGCTTGGAACTGAGGATACAGATAGTAGAAGGATACAGAGAAAGGTTTGCTGTCAGCAGTCCCAGACAACTTTGTTTCAGTGAGAAAGAGAAGATCAGGGTTAGCAGAAGAAAGGTGGCTTTCCACAGAGTGGAAGTTAAAGGAAATGCCACGAATGTTGCAAACATTGATAGTAAGAGTGGAAGGTAGCAGTCCAGAGCATTACGATGGGTTAGCAACAGGGGCCAAACCACTGGGGGCATTTCTGATCCCACCCCATGGGGATTCCGAGGCGGGTTGTTGGTCTGTCATTTTGTTTGTACATTTTGAAAAGGTAGCGTAGTATGTAAAGTGTTTGTAGCATAGTTAGTTGAAAGAGAGAGAAGGGATTTTGGAGGGCAAACTGGCGTGCAAGTTACATCTAAAATTATGTACCGTATACCCATAAAGTCCACACATAATGAGTGCTTTTGTAATATATAATAACATATCAGTAATTGAAAGTGATATATAGTATTTCATAACTAGTAGTAATAACATGATAATAGTAGATAATAACTATAAAACACATAAAATTAGCTCTCAGACATATTGCCACAGACGCGATTAGTGACGCGGTGAAGCGTCCGAGCATGGCCCAAATCTCCCACCCAAACTCTCCACATTCATAACATCACAACACAACAACCATACAATGTAACGATGTCAGGTTAACGCCAGGATAAAGACAACAGTGAGTACTCTGTTTCCATTAAGTTGACCTATCTAAATACTTACATTCCTTAGCTATGAAGGTATAAAGATTGAATAATATCGCCATAAGGCCCAAGTCAGGGGTTATGAAGTGTAAGAGGCGGAGGGGTTAATGGGCGTAACCAAAACGGCCACACTCTTACCATCCACAACTAAAATATCCACATTCATAAATGGCCACAATCAAAACAGCCACACTCTTAAATGGCTACAATCAGAATGGTCACACTCCTAAAAGGCTACAACCAAAATAGCCCCATTTTGTAGCTTTTATAATTTCTCCATGCCCAATCAGTTTTATCTCTCTTGCATGGATACTCGAATAGCTTATTCAGGAAAGGTCTCCCTAAATTCATGGATACACAAATAGCATATTCGATACTTTAGAAATCAGTGGAATGAAAACTGAATACTCTAATTGCATATTAATTGTGTTCCAATAAGTTTTGGTAGTGGCATGCTGAATAAAACCTTTGGCAACACTGCTCAACATCAACCTAGCCCTCTTCGGTAGGTAGACAGTCTCTCACTCCTTAGTATCTTTGTGGCAGTCATACACAGAGGTGCTGTTGCCTGTCCCTTATACCTTTCTCTGTGGTAGAGGTACATGTACTTCCTATGTAAAAAAGGCCTATGCTGCGGGCAACATACATATACGTTATGGTAGTACCGGCTGGTTGGTGGCCCCAACCGCCTCATTTGTTGCCAGACACTTCCAGGAGGGTCTAGCCTTGCCATCCATTCATATATCAGTTTGATCTGTTCTTTGGTTGAGGGAGGATGTGTGTACAATGAAGAGGTGTTTTACAAGCTGAACATCAACATAAGCATGTAATTGTGACAGCTATAAACCAAGTATGACTATGAGGTTAATTTCATCTTCATTTCAACATACCATCCTGCCTTTAAACAAAACACTTTATAAAATAACTGTAAACCTCATAGAGTTATCTGGAATGGTAGTGAACTAAAAAAAAATATATATATTATCATTTTGGGAGTGACGACTAGTTAACAACAGGAAGACACAATGTATTGATCGATATTTCTGGGTGGTAAAGAGAAGTTGGTCGGTGACTGTTATAAGGAGAGTTTGACCCAATCTTTTCATTAGAGCTCCTTCCAATTTGCTCCTGGGTAAAGATATGGTGCTGGGGCGACGTATAAGGATCGGATTTAGCGGGAAAATAACTGCCTGGACGAATTTTTCCCAGTTTAAGGGCCGCACCAAATGGGTTAAACGCATCGGATATTCCACTTGGACGACTACTAAGTGTATCTAATATAGTTATTGATAGGGTTTTATATCTTATATCTTTATCATATATATATATATATATATATATATATATATATATATATATATATATATATATATATATATATATAGTGGAAGCTAATATCAGTGTGCTTTATAACTCGTTTTAATACAAAACCGTTATGAGTGCTACAATCCATGTCCGACGAATGTTTTTCATAAATAATTGTATAATAGCAAATATTAGGTGTAGGGACTTCAGGTTTGCTTTATTCTCTTCCTCATACAATGATCTCGAGCTCATTGTATCACTATATTCTATAGCTCTAAAACACCTAAGAACAAAATAAACCGACAATGATGTACTGTAGTGAATACGAGTTTGAGTCCGAGAACCGTGAGCATATACTCTTATGCCATTATATTCATGAAAGAATCTATTGACTTTAGGCAAAATCTGATTGTATTATAGCATATTTATATTGCATATTATTTCATATATAAAAACCTATTGTTGTCACTGAAAATTCTTATTTACGATGGTGAAAATTCGAAAGATGTTGGAAAAACATAAAAACAAACTAATCTGCCTAATTTGTATTGACATTATTTTATTTTTTTTTGGGGGGGGCGGTTTGCAACAGTAGTATTGTAGATTGGCCTTTTCTCTTTCAATTGAGATACAATAGATTATACTAAATGTAATTCTTGTTGCTTAAAATCGATGTTGAATGAATATTTTGGTTACGCATGCATAATTTTTACTTGCCAAGTACCGATTTGTATTTTATACATATATATAACCAACTAGTGCTGATAAATATACTCTGATGACACTTTTGTAATGAGCATGAAAAAAGTCTTCTTTTTTCATGTTAAAAAATTATTGCTTAGCATATAACAAAATATTGACTGCGTAAACTCGGGAAAACTAATAATTATTTCTAATATATAAATTTTCAATGTGATCGTTTGATCTTATGGCATTATATTTCCAGTTATATAATACTATGTTTCTTGCTCTATCTTTTGATTTTAACACTCAAGCCGCGGTGCCCGTCATATGACGGGCGAGAGATAAATGGCCTATCCTCCGGTGCCCGTCATATGACAGGCGGCATTCTGAGCACATTCAGGGCTCTGAGAGAGACTCCGCGCATTGGGAGGACAATAGGCAGGCTCTGACCGCTCAGCAACACCACTGGGCCATGTCTGGGACCACCGCCGTCTTCCCACCAACACTCGTCCTCGCGAGATAAGGAAAAACCTGCGGAAATTACCTTTTTTTAGGGAATTTTCACCTCCGATTACGCGATCGCTACAGGACTACCCGTGGTCGTACAAGGATGATTCTGGTGTCATTAGAAAGCTCTATTATTGCCCTTTCACGGATACATAATTGTATTATGCTCTGGCTCTTGTTTATGCATGAAAAAGAGCATGGAATGAACTCGTTTTCGGTAAATATACCCGCCTCCCAGCTAGGTCATGTCAACAAATGGCCCCGTCCTTAAGGGGTTAATGCATTACATGTAGAGGGGGTTATTGTGGGTTAAAACAGAGTGATAACATACAAGTATCATCTCACAGTAGTGCAATAAGTGCTTGAGAGTGAACGGTATAGCTAATAACTTCCAAGAAACTACCCCTTAGGCGTGAAACGCGATTTGCGTGAAACGTGATTTGCGTGATTTATAGCATATTGTAAACCATGAAATAACCCAGATACACCTTGAAAATTGTAATTTAGTTACCCCTAACATCTTCAGTTTTCTTCAATTGTGTATTAACCCGTGGAGCCCCGGCTAGTTTTGTAATGTTTGTTCACCAGAACCCGGCCGGTTTTCAAAAAATGGTTTTATTCCAGAAACAATAGCGAATGGGTTAGGAATGAAGGAAAAACCACGAAAAACCGCTCAAAAAGCTTTAAAAATGGTCCTACAGAGCCCCCGAAAACGTATTTTACAAGAGTAAAAAATTGAAGGCAATTACCCAAAAAAACAGGTTATTGCGCGCTCACGCGCACGCACGTGGACTTTGAGAGTTTTCAACCATCGGCACGGTTGCGTGGGATACGTACACAGTTCCCATACAAATCTGAGCCCTCTTGAGTGGCTACACCTGAGGTTACGGTCGGTGCAATTAGGGTGACGCGTCAGGCGCGTCTCTGGGGCTGTGCGCTACATACATCGCCGACGCGTCAGACGCGTCGCTGGGGCTGTACGGGTTAAAGAAAACTATTATTAGAAGACTACTAACCTAGTTAAATACTCCCTAAGTGCACATAAATATAAATAATAATAAAACTGGCATCTGTGTGCTTAAGAGGGTTAAGCAAGTTTGAGAGAGTTAAATGATTTTATATAAGTGACATAGCCCATGTATCCAACACAATAACCGGCATGCAACACCACTTGAATCCTGGATAATATTGCTAAAAACTTTAATTATTTTTATTATTATTATTTTTATTTGAATAACAAATGACACCACAGAATGAAGCCTCTCCCTAGCCCACCTGTTAATCTAGTTGAGAACTGGCAAGAAATTGTACAAATTATTCCTCAGACAGATCAAATAGACAGCTGGAGAGAACTGAAAAACATAGAGTATTGGGATGCCGGTAAATGACAGTGACTACGGTAAAATACAGTACTGGACGTACTAAGAAACAAGGAGGTATTCTTCGGACACACAATTATGGGAAATTGGCACGAAATTATGGAAAACACTGCTTACATATTTGTTTCTCCATAATATCGAGCCATTTTCCCTTAATATCTGTTGCTCCTAACATTATACCCAGATATGCCTGAAGCTGCTTTTTCGTCCAAGGTTACCCTTGTATACTGTAATCACGGTTTATTTACCAAGAACTAAATGCTTAATGTGCCCCAGTCCTCTCTCGCTTTCTGTTTATCTGCCTGAAGATATAATGAATATATAAGATATATAAAAGTTATTTAACGGTATATGAAAGACTGCGGTTCAGATTAGACTCCCCACATCCGCGCTGTCAGCTCTTGCAGGCCGGAAAATTAAGAGAGGGTGAAAAGATGGGCACTAAGGCATGGCGGCGTGTCTAGAGAGAAGGTTGAGGGGGGGAGCTTGAAATGCGACTAAGTGCATTATGGGGGGGGGGGAGAGTTCTGCACCCCTTTCTCCCTCATGTTTAGCCCCATTACGTCTGAGATTTTAAGACATTAGCCCCATTTGTTTGGCGATTTTAGGATCTTTAGTGCCATCTAGGTGCCGATATTCTCCTGTCGAGATAGCGAGCACGCAATTTAGAAGAACCGGCTTCCGGCCGTGGCATTTTTCTACCGAAAATGCATAAATTTACCTCGAAGGGCGCCTTTGAGGGTAGTTTCTTAAACTTCATAGAGGCTTAGGGAGGAAACTAATAAAAATAATAAATATATATATATATATATATATATATATATATACATACATACAGTATATATATATATATATATATATATATATATATATATATATATATATATATATAAATACAATATATATATATATACCGGTATATATATACATACAGTACATATATATATATATATATATATATATATATATATATATATATATACCGATATATATATATATATATATATCTATCTATCTATCTATTGCCTGACGCCGTGATCCCCGAAGGGGTGGCCACGAACGAACCGCCCCCATGCACCTCTGTCCCCAGTCAGTCGACGCCCCTCCCCCCAACCAGCACCGCCTTCGTTCATGTAGTTCCTCACTCCATCCTTCCACCTCATATTCGGTCTACCTCTCCCCCTCTGTCCCTCCACCTCGCTCTCGTACACCCTCTTAGTCATTCTCTCGCTTTCCATACGTTCCATATGACCGAACCATCTCAAGTTGTTCCTTTTCACACTTTCCAGCACATCTACCTCCACACCACACCTCCTTCTTACTTCCTCATTAGTCTGTCTATCCCTCCATGTAACTCCGCACGCACTCCTTAAGTAATTCATTTCCACTGCTCTCACTCTTGGTCTGAGTCTCTCAACCAACGTCCATGCTTCGCTTCCGTAAGTCAGTGTCGGGATTACCACACTGTCATGCAAGGACTTCTTCACTTCCATACTGACCACCCTATTTCTTGTTACTGCTTTTAGCGTTCCTACAACCCTCTTCCCCTGTTGTACCCTCTCCCGCACCTCTTCATCCATAGTCCCATCTTTACTCAACACACTGCCCAGATACTTAAAAGAGTTGACGATCTCCATAGCCTGACCGTTCAGCTTCACCTCACACTCTGTGACTTCACCCCTTTCGAAGACCATAACCTTGCTCTTCCCCGTATTTACCTTCAAATTCCGTTTTTCGCACACTGTTCCAAACTCATTTACCAGACCCTGCAACTCCCATTCATTATCACTCATCAGAACTGTATCATCCGCAAACAGCAGTATAGGTAGCTTCCACTCAATTCCCTCCCTTTTCAGCGATACACCAACATCCACTGCTCTTGATAGTATTTCTTTCATAACTCCATCCATATATACAGTAAACAACCACGGGGACATCACACACCCCTGTTTCAAACCAACATTCAGGTCAAAGAACTCGCTCTGCTCACTCTCCACACGTACTGCCGCCTTTGCACCCTCATACATGCTCTTCACTGCTTTCAGCAACTTGCCCTCTACTCCGTATATTCTAAGTACTTTCCACAAACCTTCTCTATCCACTCTGTCATAGGCCTTCTCCAAGTCCATAAAGGCAACATACACCTTCTGTTTCTTCTCCAGATACTTCTCCACAACACAATTCAGGGTAAAAATCTGATCTACACATCCTCTTCCCTTCCTAAAACCTCCCCAGTAATATATATATATATATATATATATATATATATATATATATATATATATATATATATATATATATATATATATATCTACAGTTTATATATATATAAATATATACCTGCCCATAAGGTTACATAGTGTGTGTAGTGTTAACTTTAGGGTACGTTTGGGACAAGTGGGGTTACATTAGTTTGGGGGAGTATTAACCTTATTTGCTGCAGGGAGGGCCTTTTTGGAACCGCCCTGTTTCACTCCATTAGTTTGGATAAAATAGACGTTTTGCCTCATTATTTTGACGATTATAGGACGCTTCAACCCAATAAGGTATCAATATATCCTGGGCGAGCGATAGCGAGCTGGCAAATTGGGAGAAATCGGCCTGTGCCTGGGACATTTGTGCATATTAAGCTTGAAGGGGGTCGACCTGGGGGACGATGTTTAGTTTAAAGGGGGTTTGGAGAGGCGTTATCTAGGGGGTAAACTAATAATACACTGTTTGAAAATGGCGACAGTAATCAAAACTACCAATAATAACTAAACAAAATATCTTTATGGGAGATGGGTCGGTTTTTCTGGTCCCCCTTCTTCCTCGTGATTAGGCCCATTAGTTTTCAGATTTTAAGATGTTTGGCCCATTCGTTTTGCGATTTTAAGAAATGTCCCATTTCTTTGTCAATATTAAGACTTTTCTAATCGTTTAGGTGTCGATTTTTTCCTGGCGAGCGATAGCCAGTGTTACGACCGGGACTCGTATAAAACAAGGGCTCTTAATCATTGGACTAGAAAGGCACACAGCCACAACGGTAACACTAGATCCAACCCTCGAACTTATAATGCCGGCGCACAAAAACACCTATACCCTCCAGAGTTAAATCTGCGATAGCGGGGTATCCTCTAACTCGGTATAAATGCACTACTACAGGCTGATGATCTCTGATACAGCCTGATCACAACAACATACAATTACGTTAATAATGTATACAAGGAAAAAGATAGAGAGCTTAATTAAATCACTGGAATGATTTAATGCAAACAAGAAGAAGGTATAATTAAAGTTACTCTAAACAATAATAAACTGTCACTCCTATATTAAAGAAAGTGAATGAAAGTCCTAAAGCATCGAACAGGAATCTTCTGAAGAAAGTCTGATGCTGCTTAAGATGATCGAATCAGATTTTGAACTGTTATATAAAGCAGGAACAAGATATGACAAGTGTATGGACATACAGTGTTAACTGGCACGGGAATAATAATAAATGCGCAATAGTATTATCTCCAACAACAAAAGAAGTACTTCCTCGGGCAACGCAAAAGCCTGCTCAGGTTGTGCAACTCAACAACAACCAAGGCTTGCTATCAACGTGAATAAAAATGCTGCATACATAACATAAGAGTTTATAATCCTAATCGGGTGTATGCTAGTTGAATAAAGTCTAGCTGGGATGTCGTAGGCTAAGGAAACTATGGCTGATCAAGCGGCTCGTAGCCTAGCGAGGTCCTTAAGACTGTACGGCCAAATTACGTTAAATGACGGGGTGCTCTCTTGAGAAATCCAGATCGCTAGTATCTGGTTCTCTCCTGGCGACCCTCTTCAAGTCAAAGCAAAACTAGTTAGCACAGTGTTGGGTGGCAGAGGCAAAAGCCCTCACTCGCAACACAGTGCTAAACTCACAAGGTACACAGTCAGAAAGACAACCTAGGCTTCCCACGTATCCGTTGCGATTGTACAAGTTCAACAAAACCTGGTACACATCGGAAATCACAACATCAATAGCCTCACCCCAGTCTAGCATTAAATAGCCCAGCAGACAACCAAGAAATAGGTAGGGAGACACCGCGAGTGTGTCGAACCTCTACAGACAAAATTTTAACCCCTCCAAAATGTCTAACTAAGCATGAAATTTCTGAGAGCTTCAGCATATAATACGATGGCCGATATATGAAATCGTGCAGAACCAAAGGGGAGTTATGATATTAAATAGATTAGAAGCATAAGAGGTAAGAAGTTGAGAGAGAGAGAAAGTGTTCTATAGGTGGAAGTCGGGGACAGATGGCAAGGGAGGTGTGAAGGGTATGCTGGTCAGGCAAGCTCTGAGGAAGGTAGCTCCTCGGGACCCTCAGGATTACACAAAGGCATGGTGGTCGGCCAATCACAGGCCGATAAGTCACAAGGCAGCAGGCCTCCAGAAGGCGCCAGGTACCACCAGCCAATCAAAACCCAGAGAAAGGCAACGCGGCGAGAAACTCCTCCGGGAGGGAGGAGGGAGGAGGAAATCAACACTCACTGCCCCCACACTGCTCGCTCGCTCGCTCTCTCTCAACTTCACTACAATGCATCCTATGTTCTACTCATGATATAAAATGTTTCCCGTTGTCACAGACGAAAATAAAGACCACTTCTATACTGCCTGTGACATGACGATTCACAAGAAAGAAAGTATAACATTCTCTGATAACTGTAGCCCATTTCACTGCCCTGGCGAGCGCTGTGTGGCTACCGGGAGGCGATTCTGCCAACGCTGGTAGGCGTCACACCCCGCCCAAGATATGGGACGCTCAACATTAGGCGAGCACCATATCTGACAAGGCAGAATGCCGACAAGACTCGCCACAACCAGCCACTCCGCCAGAAATGAAATGCAAAGCTCAATCATAAACAAAACAACATTTTAGCATAAATATAATCTTATAACCCCTCCCAAACATAATAGTATAATTTTTAGCCTGCTATGCTCCCAGAGCGAGCTTCACAGAGCCCAGCCTCCTAAGTAAAAGACAGGTTCAACTTAGGACTTTAGCTATAACATTGGCAACTTACAATTAACTATCAAAAGAAAGAGTTTTTTATGTGATTTTTTTTTATTTAATTTTAATGTTGTTTTTGATGGCTGCTCTACAGGGGCAAGCCTGATTTTTCTCCACTCTCAACACACACTGACTGAACGGCGAGGGTTCTCCTGCAAACAAACCCTCCCGTGACAAACAATCAGCCAAAACATTATCAGTGCCCTTAGCATGCCACACATCCAACTTGTGTTCCGGCAGCACAACAACACCTGACACTGATAAACTGCCCAGTTCATCACAAGACTGGCACTTCTTTTCGCTCTTTCCGGCAACGGGGCCTGCCAATAACCTTTCACTAGTTCTACCTTCGTGATTAGCGATGCAGCCCCGATGCGGTCTATGGTATCGTCAACTCTAGGTAAGGAATAGGCGTCTGTCAGGGATAATGCTTCCACACTCTTGCAATCACCATACACACGGATCTTGCCACTCAACTCAGGTTGCAAACTCACTGGCAACGACCACTCACGATATCCCTTACCCCTCAGACCCTTGGGCAATGGATAGGTGTCTGTCAGGGATAATGCTTCCACACTCTTGCAATCACCATACACACGGATCTTGCCACTCAACTCCGGTTGCAAACTCATTGGCAACGACCACTCACGATATCCTTTATCCCTCAGACCCTTTTTCCACAGGTCGTCTAGCTCTGTTTTCACGACAGGCTGTTGAGCAGGATTTATACGGTAGGGAATTAAACTGAGCCTAGCACTGTCTTCAGCCTCCATGTCGGATTCTACCCCGTACATCAAGCCTCGAGAAGCAACAAACATGCGGATGCACTGCCACAGCCTAGTAAACAACTTATCTCGCAGAACAACATGCCTAGTGCCCTCCTACAACCCAGCCGAGACTGCAGCTTCTAACCTGTAGTCCCCCTCCTTCTCCACCTTCGTCCCTAGAACAGCCAGGTCATGAGAGGGACAATCAGTACCACCTGTGCAGTCACTCCCATAGTTCATTATTGCTAAGGCTTCCCCACCGATACCGTACATACGCACCCCCGCATTCCTTACGACTACATCTGCCTGCGCAGCATCACCGCTTTTAGCGACATGGCCAGATATAGTCGGTCTATGGTAGGGCTGTTGCATTCGACTAGAGCAGCATTGGGAGGCTATACGACGACCGGGCACATCCACTCCAAGCCAACCTCACCAATCTGCTCAATGTCCTCCTTCTGACCACCACCCTTGGCAGCCATGGGTCGACCTTGACCTGACAACTATGTCCAAGCCTCGTCGCCCACCTTGAACCACCGAAACAACGAGGCTAACGGTCTATTGACATTCAAGTGACCTGCCCGCGGAACATCTTGCACCGCCTGAGTTGTGAGGCTCGGGTGCTCGGCACGACCAGTGGGGTATGAACCGAGCTGGTGCTGGAGCGCTGCACACTGCTGCTCAGGCAGGTGCTCTATCGCTTCCACAGCCACCAGACTCGTGTCCCCTGCCCACTGCTCCGCCGAGACATGACAATCCCAACTCTCCTCCACCTGTGCCCTACTGCCCCCGTCTCCTTCTCCACCTTGGCCGCTGCAGACCAACGCAGGGACAGTAGGCTGCTCAGGTGGTTGCCTCACAAACTCCTCCAACAGGTTCACATGACATGTTTCCCCGTCCTCGTGTTTGATAGCCCCGTTCCCACAACTCTCCTCCAACAGGGAACTACTCAGTCGCGGAGTGCAATCACGCCCAACCATGTCACTAGGAGTGACAGGTTCTGGGGCCACTCCGGAGCTCACCTCTGAGTCAAGTACTAAGCCGCTAAGGAGAGCCGCTGGAGCAAAACTCACAAAACTCCCAACTTTAGCTTGCTCCTTCCGACCGTTCCTCCGCTGGTCTGGAGACTGAGGAATAGGCTGTGACACTTTGGATGCAAGAGATCTTGTAACAATGCACGACATAGGTTGTACTTGACACTTCTCTACCCACTCCTGTTCCTCCCTACTCACGTCGGCCGGCTTCTCGGCAACGACTAAGGGTGAAACCTCAGAAGTAGGCACCGCAAAGTCGTTGCCGAGAAGGAGGTAGACGCCCCCAACAGGCAAGTTCTTCACAATTCCAACATCCAACTCTCGTGTCACACCATCTACCTCCAGTTCCATCCTGACCAACGGGTATGACCTGATAGCATTGATACCTTGCACCACAACCACTCGTGCCACGTTTATTGGTCTACCAGTAAAGTTAGTTCTTCATCAAAGTCTGAGAGGCACCCGTGTCTCGCAACAGCTCAACTCCATGCTTCTTACCAGCCCACTTCACGCAGCCACGCCCTCGATGGTCGCAAAAGACATCGCGGACAGGGTTCGAGCCTTCCGGATTCTTCTCCACTGGCTGTGTCCCAGCCTCTGACGTTATACCCCGGGCAAACTCAGACGACTTCGGGGACACCCCAATGTTGCGAGCCAAAGACACAACTGCATTAGGTAGCTTGCTTGGACAGGCTCTTGCAAAATGCCCCTTCTCATGACAATGAAAACACTCTAACTCCCCCTTGAGCTTCCCTTGAAGTGGGGAAGGGCCCTGACCCTTCTTAAACGGGACGGTATTAGGTTTATGGTCAGACTTAGTATCGTTGCTCTTGTTGTAATGGTTATATGGTGTATCACTGACTCGGGGGGGGGTGGAGTGTTGCGCCCCTTGTTACTTGCATCGTTCCGTTGCGCACACCCGCACCCACGAATCAGTGACATCCGAAGGTCAGCCATCTCAGCTGCCTCCTGAAGAGTTTTCGGGGTTTTTTTCTTTAAGATTCAACGTCAGATCGCCGCCCGTACACTTGAAAAAAATTTCTAGAAGCATCAGCTGTTTCAACTCCTCAAACATCGATGCCTTCTCAGAACGCAGCCAGTTTCTAAATGCATCAGACAGATCCCGGGCATGCTCAAGAAAGGTGCACTCACGACCCTTCGTTACACCCCGGAACTTCAATCTGTACGTCTCTGGTTGTAACTCGTACGCCCGCAGAACAGCTTCCTTCAGTACCTCCTAATCGATGCAAGACTCCAAGGGCAACGCATCATATGCCTAGAGTCCTTTGCCAACCAACCTAGAGGAAACAAGGGCTGCCCACTTTACCTCGGGCCATTGGTGCTCCCGGCACTTCTTCTCAAAACGCATGAAAAATTCGGTGATACCCGACTCATCAAATACAGGGACCAACTTGAGCAGGTGCGATAAAGACTGATCAAGACCCCGATTCCCAGAACCGAGACGCTGCCTTGTCGACTCCACCCGAGACTTCTCAAGAGCTCTGTCTGCACAATACTTCATAGCCTCAACCTGAAGCTCAGCCTTTCTCTCCTCAGCCTCATTCTCTCGCTACCGTTGCTGAATCTTAGCCATCTCAATCTCAGATTCATGTTTTCATTGCTCAAGCTTAGCCATCTCAAGCTGGAAGATCATATCTGCAGTTAAACCTTGAGGAGGAGGAGATGCAACAATTGGAGACCCCCCCCAGTGATTCACTCCGGTGCAAACCACGCTGCCAGTGACTATCGGCTTGCGGGACCGTACCCGGCTCCGGAGCCCGAGGGGGTGCCATGGTAGGAGTCGAGTGGAATGGGTGCTGGGCCGAAGGTGCCCCAGCTCCCGCTCCACCCGAAGCCCCACGCACCCCGCCGAGCACCCAGGCCACCAGGTCACCTCTCGTCATGCTGCTAGTGCCCACATGACCCATGACCGTGGCCAAACACTGGAGACCATGCCGATCAATCCCCGACACCCGGTCAACAGTAATAGGCATCTCCAGAAACTTCTTTGCATCCTCCTCACTAGTTATAACTCTAATGCCTTCTAACAAACCCCGCTGCTGCACCTCAGAGCCTGCTTCCCGTACTGAGTCCTCACTGTACACTGATCCGTCGTCCGACATAGTGTCCACCGAACATTCTCAACGTTTATAAAAAAAAGGAGTACCTAAACTCTCATGCAGCACTATTCACTCAAAAATGCTTGAAGACTCTTAAGTGTTTTACTACTTGCCCAAAAAAAATCGGTGTCCACTATATTCCTTTAAACAAAAAAAAACAAATGACCACTACACTCCTGCAATATTTCTCTAAGTTCACAAAATCCTAAGCAAGGTCGCCATTTGTTACGACCGGGACTCATATAAAACAAGGGCTCTTAATCATTGGACTAGAAAGGCACACAGCCACAACGGTAACACTAGATCCAACCCTCGAACTTATAATGCCGGCGCACAAAAACACCTATACCCTCCAGAGTTAAATCTGCGATAGCGGGGTATCTACTAACTCAGTATAAATGCACTACTACTACAGGCTGATGATCTCTGATACAGCCTGATCACAACAACATACAATTACATTAATAATGTATACAAGGAAAAAGATAGAGAGCTTAATTAAATCACTGGAATTATTTAATGCAAACAAGAAGAAGGTATAATTAAAGTTACTCTAAACAATAATAAACTGTCACTCCTATATTAAATAAAGTGAATGAAAGTCCTAAAGCGTCGAACAGGAATTTTCTGAAGAAAATCTGATGCTGCTTAAGATGATCGAATCGGATTTTGAACTGTTATATAAAGCAGGAACAAGATATGACAAGTGTAGGGACATACAGTGTTAACTGGCACGGGAATAATAATAAATGCGCAATAATATTATCTCCAACAACAAAAGAAGTACTTCCTCGGGCAACGCAAAAGCCTGCTCAGGTTGTGAAACTCAACAACAACCAAGGCTTGCTATCAACGTGAATAAAAATGCTGCATACATAACATAAGAGTTTATAATCCTAATCGGGTGTCTGCTAGGCGAATAAAGTCTAGCTGGGATGTCGTAGGCTAAGGAAACTATGGCTGAGCAAGTGGCTCGTAGCCTAGCGAGGTCCTTAAGACTGTACGGCCAAATTACGTTAAATGACTGGGTGCTCTCTTGAGAGATCCAGATCGCTAGTATCTGGTTCTCTCCTGGCGACCCTCTTCAAGTCAAAGCAAAATGAGTTAGCACAGTGTTGGGTGGCAGAGGCAAAAGCCCTCACTCGCAACACAGTGCTAAACTCACAAGGTACACAGTCAGAAAGACAACCTAGGCTTCCCACGTATCCGTTGCGATTGTACAAGTTCAACAAAACCTGGTACACATCGGAAATCACAACATCAATAGCCTCACCCCAGTCTAGCATTAAATAGCCCAGCAGACAACCAAGAAATAGGTAGGGAGACACCGCGAGTGTGTCGAACCTCTACAAACAAAATGTTAACCCCTCCAAAATGTCTAACTAAGTATGAAATATCTGAGAGCTTCAGCATATAATGCGATGGCCGATATATGAAATCGTGCAGAACCAAAGGGGAGTTATGATATTAAATAGATTAGAAGCATAAGAGGTAAGAAGTTGAGAGAGAGAGAAAGTGTTCTATAGGTGGAAGTCCGGGACAGATGGCAAGGGAGGGTATGCTGGTCAGGCAAGCTCTGAGGAAGGTAGCTCCTTGGGACCCTCAGGATTACACAAAGGCATGGTGATCGGCCAATCACAGGCCGATACGTCACAAGGCAGCAGGCCTCCAGAAGGCGCCAGGAACCACCAGCCAATCAAAACCGAGAGAAAGGCAACGCGGCGAGAAACTCCTCCGGGAGGGAGGAGGGAGGAGAAAATCAACACTCACTGCCCCCACACTGCTCGCTCACTCGCTCTCTCTCAAATTCACTACAATGCATCCTATGTTCTACTCAAGATATAAAATGCTTCCCGTTGTCACAGACGAAAATAAAGACCACTTCTATACTGCCTGTGACATGACGATTCACAAGAAAGAAAGTATAACATTCTCTGATACCTGTAGCCCATTTCACTGCCCTGGCGAGCGCTAGTGGCTACCGGGAGGCGATTCTGCCAACGCTGGTAGGCGTCACACCAGCCTGTAATTTAAAAAGAACCGGCCTTCATCCGGGACATTTATCTTGAAGGAGGGTCTTGGGTGGGTGTTTTTTATCTTGAAGGAGGGTCTTGGGCGGGTGTTTTTTATCTTGAAGGAGGGTCTTGGGCGGGTGTTTTTTATCTTGAAGGAGGGTCTTGGGCGGGTGTTTTTTATCTTGAAGGAGGGTCTTGGGCGGGTGTTTTTTATCTTGAAGGAGGGCCTTGGGCGGGTGTTTTTTTATCTTGAAGGAGGGTCTTGGGCGGGTGTTTTTTATCTTGAAGGAGGATCTTGGGCGGGTGTTTTTTATCTTGAAGGAGGATTTTGGGCGGGTGTTTTTTTATCTTGAACGAGGGTCTTGGGCGGGTGTTTTTTTTATCTTGAAGGAGGGTCTTGGGCGGGTGTTTTTTTATCTTGAAGGAGGATCTTGGGCGAGTGTTTTTTATAAGCTTGATGGAGGTATATGGAGGAAACTTAACAAATACTCAAAATATACATAAATGAGGAAATATGTATACGCCCATCCCCCCTTAAGGGGAGATTTCCACTTGAGGGATTTTTTTCTTGACTCCTTTCTCCCTCATGTTTAGCCCCATTGCTTTTCTAATTTTAAGACGTTCTCCCCATTATTTTGACGATTGTAAGAACCTTCGACCCATTTCTGTAAATTTTAAGACCTTTCGTGCCATTTAGGTGTCGATTTTATCCTGGCGAGCGATAGCGAGCCTGTAATTTACGAGGAACCGGCTTTCAGCCGGGACATTTTTCTACCGAAAAATGTACAAATTTATCTTGAAAGGGGCGTAATCTTAAGCTTGACGGATATCTAGAGACCAAACTAAAAACCTCCCCTTAATCATTCCCAAGACGTTGCACCAGATAGTGTTAGCCCTCCCTGTACTGGTGACCCTTTTGTTATTGGATTCAGTTACTGTTAGACAATTTTATGAAGCTTAGGAAGGATATATGGTGACTAATGCGATTAATTGAGATAGTATGTAGGCTTTTAATGGTTAGACGTCCTTCCTAAGCTGAATAAAATTGTCTAATAGTGGCCAGAATATAATGAAAAGGTACAGAAAGGGATAAAATTCCGTACAAAAATTGGTCACACAATTTTTCTAACAGATCATTGTATCAAAATTTGGAATCCGCTACAAGTTATCTCATTAGTTGAGAAATCTGTGGCATGTTTCAAATACTATGTGAGACTGCAAGATTATTTGATACAAATATTAAAATCAGACCTAATGAAAGTGGAAATAGTCAGCGTAGTTTTGAATCCGATACTGTGACTCCAAGAATATCAGCCGCTCTTTTGACACCAGCTTAAGGTGGATGACCTGTTTTTGTTCTGTCCTTTTCTATCTTTCTCTGGCTTGTATCCATTTGGCCCCATTCAGCCTACTGTATTTTAGACGTTTATCCCCATCCAGGTGTCAATTTTTTACTGGTGAGCGGTAGCGAGCCAGCATATTTTTTATTTTTGTTTGACAGCAGGCTAAATTTGTAAATTTTTCGATAGAAAAATCTCTCCGGCGAAGCCGGATTTCTTCATATAATGCTGGCTCGCTATCGCTAGCCAGGAAGAAATCGACACCTAGATGGGGATAAACGTCTTAAAATAGTTGGCTGAATGGGGCCGAATGGATACAAGCCAGAGAAAGAGAGAAAAGGACAGACCTAACAAAAACAGGTCACCCCCCTTAACACCTTCTGTATTCCTGGACCCTTACTTGCTTTTCTTTTGGCTCTCAAAATGTTTTAGAAAAAAAATATATCTGAGGTTGAATTGAAATATGCAGGTAGTTTACTCCTTTGTTAGAGGTACTTCCTAAGCTGCATAACATCGTCTAATGGTAGCCAGAAATACGTGATAATACTGCAGGGGTTAAAATAATAAAGTTGTAGAGAGTGAGTATTGGTTAGAGCGGTAATGGGTGTGGTGGTGATGTACTGTAAGGTGTGTCACTCTTACTGCCGGTAGTGTGTTGCCTTACTGTACTCTTTAGTGATGTCTATGTTTAGCTTACAGGTAAATAGTGCCATGTGACTAACGCCTTGGTGTGTTCTTATGTGCTCCACTTGTACTTGTATCATATTTATATAATTTTGTATTTCAATTATGCTCGATGGAATGTGTGAAATATTATCTGATTGTGTGCTAAAATGAGCTACTTAGAATAAAGATATGCTTTCATAAGCTAAAATGTAATTAGTTGTACCGAATAACCTATGTGTGCCGACATGTGTTGAGGGATGTTGGCCGTGAAAAGTTATGGAATGTACAGTAGCCGCAGGAGTACGTTCCCATGCCGTGAGTTTCCGTATTGAGATAACAAAATTATGATTGATTTACAAGTGGATGTCTATTTTATATGAAATAGTCAATTTATCAAATAATTTAATTGCTACTGAAAAAAATACACTCGTAATTCGATCGCAAACAAAAATACCTTCATATATACCCCCCACCCTCACCCCCGATATGATTGCAAACTCATGTGGGCCACTGTACGTGACTCACAGTTGTGTATGGGATATTAGCCTACAATATACTGTATGTATGTACAGTACTGTACAGTATAATGAGGCATTGACTAATGAGGCACATAGACTCGGTATTTCTAGTCCAACAAATTATTTCATATGACGACCTTGTTTCTTAAATTAATGTTCTACATAAATAATAGCATAATTATACATGTGTGGGGGGTGTATTTGAAAATGTTTTATTATGTTATGTGAGGTCTTATAGGATAGGTCTAGTTTGAAATGGATATTCCTTGCAAATGTTAGAAATACGTAGTTGTTACGTTGACAATATGTAACTTAGTGTTTTCATTTACAATCCATTATTTACCTATATGTATGCATACAGTTGGGTACATGTCACATAATGAATTGTAATCTGAATAGTAATAAAACACTCCTACATCTTAGTATCAATAGATTAGGTCAACACTATTATACTGTTTGTCACACTATAATCATAAATAACGAAGTAGGATATAAAAGCAGGTCTGTAGTAGTAGGACGTGTGAGCAACTGTACATGAATTATTGTGATGCGCACATTACGCTAGAATGTGATGTGCAAATGGCCAAAAGGCGAGCACGGCCACGTGTGAATCTGTTTGTCCTGGGTTCGATCCCAGCCAAGGTGGACATATTTAGTGGGTGTGGTAGTACGTTCTAGCGTGTTTCATATGCTCACACTCAGTTGGGGGACACCTCGACGACGTATACAGACAAATAACATATATACCAAAGCCACTCCAACAGCTTCCTCTGCCCCAACCGGCGTTTTACGAAAGTGCGGCGTTTTATCTACGGAAGCGCAGATATTTTTATACCAAAATAGCGACAGAATTGTGTATTATTAGCGCGTTTTTCACTCGCCTCTTCCTGCTCAGATTCGGGAGATTTCTTTATTGATCGCGTTTTTTCACTCACCTCTTCCGTTATTTGTTGTTAAGTGTACTTCATAGACTATCAATCCTTCTAAATTATTAAGCCATTACTCTGTAAGTCAAGAATAGCGTCAGGACTGGAGCCCCTTTTCGAGAACCCCAGTCCCTTGGTCCGTTAGCCAGACGTTAACGTCTGTTAACGGGAGGTGGAAGTAGGATTTTGAAGTAGGATATACTTCTTTATTTTTTATTGATCTCGTTTTTCACTCACCTCTTACGTACACATAGTTACAATAGTCCTTTATTGATCTTAAATTGAATAAAATCCACACTGGACACTCACAGTTTCATGTTTATACTTTCTGTGAATCGGAAACACAAAAAATTCATATAATCACGTCGGCTGTGACATAATTATCAACAAGATAGTCTGCAAAGCGAGTACATCCGTCATCCTGCGCACGTTGCGTCTGTCATCAAATCATAGACGAAGCAATTTTCGATATCTTCTGGGTCAATAAACTGAAGACCAAAATTATGATAGCTTCAGCCACTGGCCTATGTCACTGTTGTTGTCCATATATTCCCTACTTAGGCCTACATTTTTAATTTTCGCCACTATGCCTGTGTTAAGCAATATGAAACACCGAATGTTAATTAATGGCAGATAGTTGTTGGAGCGAGTGTTCATCAATAACCGGCACGGTTATTGATGTTTTTTTTTTCAGCAGGAAGTTCGAACGCAGTCACTATTTTGAATCCACGCTTTTGTAATACGCCCTCTCAAACACCGCTTCTCCCTTCTCAACACTCTTCGAAAAGTAGAAGAGAGGTGCCGTTGTAAAGGCTTAACCCTTTATACCTTCACCTGACCTGACCTGACCTGACCTGACCTGACCTAACAATGTGTTTGTATAGGACAGTGAATTGGTCTATGTGATATGTTCTAGTAATGTTAAGGGGACATAGGCCGGTTTTCTGGACCACTTTCTCCCTTATGTTTAGCCCTATTAGTTTTCAGATGTTAAGATGCTTGCCCTATTAGTTAATCGATTTTAGGACCTTTCGCCCCATGTCTTCGTCAATATTTAGACCTTTCGTGCTATTTAGGTGTCAATGTGTTTCCTGGCGAACGATAGTGAGCCTGTAATGTTGGAAGAACCGGCCTTCGGCCGAAAAATGTACAAATTAATCTAGAAGGGGGATCTAATGGATGTTTTTATTTTTTTTTTTTTTTTATTATTTATTTGATGGAGGTCTAGGGAGGAAACTAGAAAAATAATGAATACATGCAAAAATCGCCCAAAAAGTGAACCATCCCTAAACTAAGCAAAACAGACCGCTAAGTTTCTTTACGAGATGGTTTAATTGTAGCTGTAATGGTGTGGTGTGCTGTGGTAGGCTGGCGGAATGTTGTTCTGATTGTTTCCTAAAGTTAAGGGAGAAAAGAGCTCACACTTACACATAACATACGTATAAAAAATGGTTGGTTTGTGGTTTAGATTTACTGAAAATTCTTTCTATATCGATCAAACAGGAGGAATTACTATCTGTCGAATAGGACGTGTTGAGTCATTGTCTTATTTTTAACTACATGTATTTTGTTTCATATTGAAATAATATACAGTATGTATCAATGCACAATGTAGGCTACATACAAAATTGTAACATAACGAATGGAAGCATTGAATGTGTCATTATTACTAAAAAGATACGTATATGGGGTACGTAGAATATGCTTTCTGTACTGCGATATGTATCTTATGTTAACTGGGAGACTAAGACTAGAACAGAGTACATGGTCAGTTGATCACGCTAAAAATGTTTTATATATATTTACAATTGAGAATAAATAATAGTACAAGTTAAGATGAATATACAAGAATCAATATTACTACTAGTGAGGCTAACACATATATACAGGATATAGACTAGTAGAACCTGGAGGAGAACAGGACACACAGTATAATGGAAGAGAGAGTGAGCAGTGAATAACTATCAGAATTTATTTATTGGTGTGTTGACATTAAGTACAGAGATAATTATACACTTAGTAATAATAGCAGAGAGGTATATAGAACATTCAACATATAAATATCTTCTTCTTTAAGCAAGCAAGGGATAGGATATGTATTGTTGAACTTAAGGACGTGGAGGGATCTCATAAATAGAGAACAACAATATCGCTAAAATTGTACTTTTGCTCCTATCTCAGAAAGATAGCTTTTCCAGGAGTCTTGGGCAAGGTATGACTCTGCCTTCTCTTCCTCTTTTTCTGTCTTATCTTCTCCGGGGTACAGCTAGAAGAATGTTGGGGCATCTTATCTTCTGTCTATGACTTTCCCTTGCTGGGATGGTGGTGTGCTCAGCAAAGGAGGCACTTTATCAAGAATACAAATATGCACTGATTTCTCAACAGGCGAGCATACTGGTGCAGTGCTCTGTGTAAGCAACAATGGGGGTGATACAGTACTTCAGGAATATTCTGTGTAAGCAATATTCTCCGATCACCCTGTGTAAGCGATAGCCCTACAGCATGTGTAAGCGCTGGTGCCTTGTTCTGTGTAAGCAGCACGTGTGCTTTGGAAATCTTAGTTCTCAAAAGAGCTGGGAGGCAGCTGAACAATCGCTCCATCTTCGCCTGTAGTCTTTTCCTATGCTTCTTGCTGGAGGTTGGCTTCCGGGGAAGAGCGGCCACAGGTACCAGTACCCTAATGATGGGGCTGGACTTGTGCCCTTTTCTTCATGGAGCTGTCAGATAAAGGGTTGATGGTAATCTTCGTATTCTGTTGTTCCGGCCGGTATAAGTGTATAAGGTATCACTATCCCGTTGTCTTTGATTTCAAATTGTATGGGTGACTGTGGTGTTGTTGATGTGCTGTTCCTTCTGCTTCCTTGAGGTGTCTCGTAGAGGTGTGATGAGAGGTAGTGTATCTGGTAACGGTGTGATGAAAGGCAGCGGTGCTGGTAGTGCCGTAAGTGCTTATCTGGTGGCGTTGGCCGGTGACGAGGTGGCGACTGCTATACAGATGAGGCCTGAAGTGGTTGAGTCTGGGATAACAATTATCAGTTTACGTAACCCCATTTCCTATATCTCCTCTTCCCTTGAGCTTTACCTTATGCCATGAATACTTAGTTAACCCTCTCAGTAACAATAATCTGGAAAACAACAAACAATGCTGATCTGTTCTTGTTTTGTATCGGTAGTCACTGGATTAAACTCCGGACTACATCAACATGTTATGATGTTCATCTATTACTGCATAATTTACACTTCCCCTTAAGATACTGCTGAGCATCTCGTTTCTTTATCTGTCTGCTTGTTCATTACCCAATTCTCATCCACAATATCCATACTCAGTTCTCTAGTTTTGTTCACTTTGTCATTAGTTCATCGGTCATTAGTTCATCAGTGTTTATAGATAAGATTAACCTGAATGTCCACTAATGTATTCTAACAATAACTGTCTTTCACTGTTCTCTTTAATACCAAATGTTATGTTTATTATTAGTGCCATGTTTTCCCCACCACTACATTATTTCTTTCACCTTCTCCTTACGCCTTTCCTCTTCCTTACCCCCCCCCTGTTCTTCCTCTAGACCACCCCTTTCTTCCTCACTAACTCTTCTTTTTCACCACCACCTCTTTTTCTCTCCATTACCCTTTTTTGCTCCTCTTCGCCGCCTATTTCTACTCTCTCTCTCTCTCTCTCTCTCTCTCTCTCTCTCTCTCTCTCTCTCTCTCTCTCTCTCTCTCTCTCTCTCTCTCTCTCTCTCTCTCTCTCTCTCTCTCTCTCTCTCTCTCTCTCTCTCCTTCCTTCCTTTCATACACACTTTTACAAGGCCAACATTCATACAACCAACCACATAAGATTCCTTCTTCGCCCCTATTAAGGAATCCGTCAAATTAAATTATGCAAGCTGATAAGAAAAAAATCGATGACCTCGACAGAACCCAATAGTTTTGTATCATCTATATATTGTCTATGATCTGTTATGTTATTTTTCCTATCGTAATATGTCCAACACTGTTGGCCTTTCGTGTATTCATTTTCGCTACTAGACCCAGCGCCAGTGAACTTGACAGGAATCATGACTCCCCAACTTCTTATAACTCAAAAACAATGAGAGCAAACGAGCTGACATTTCCATCATTTTGAGAAAAGTTGACCAGGAAATAGGTGTGGATGTTTACAGTCTGTTTGCTCTAGTCTGAATATTACAACACTTGTAATCTGAAACCACCGGATCAGAATTCTCGAATTCATAAATATATAAATGATCGTTTGACTCTCTAACGGGATAGTAACGACACAATATACTGTATACGGTAGTATTTTTTAAGAAAGTAGAGTGCTTCAACAGATTACAAAAATTATTCCATTGAATCCATGTCTATGCCCGATAGAATTATGCCATACCATTATGTACATCTATGAACTGGGCGTGTATGTACAGTTTACTTCATCTAGTTTGTTGATTCATCTTGCTCATTGGCTATCCTTAACCTAGCTCCTGGCTACCCCGCGGTGAGGCGGGGCTCAGGTGCTGATGGAAGGGTGGGGCAGGCGTCGAGGGAGAACGCCAGTGCGTAGTGCTGCAGAATAAGGAGGAGGGGAGGGGGGGGGGGGGTTTGATGGAGAACTAAGGAGCGTAGTGCTGGAGAATTAAGAGGAAGAGTGGTGGAGAATAAAGGAGCATGGTGATGGAGAATAGGGGGGGAGGAGTACAAAGGAAATCAAGCAACAACAGATCTAGTGACTCTTCTAGGTTGCTTGTCGTCCAAAACACTGAGGATCAAGCGTCCAAACAGTGGTTTAGAGAGGGTAAGGGAACATTGGAAAGGGAATTACTGCCCTGGAACTAATGTCCGTGGCAGGATTAGGAAGTTAGTAGAGGACAGGTGGGTTAGTAACTGAGGGGGGGATAAAATAAAGTTATTCATTTACAAACGCAGTCAGTCGCGGGTTTGATGCGAGATATTTGTCTAGGCGGAGTTTAAATGAATCAACGGTGATGCAGTCTAAAACGTTTCGGGGAAGCCCATTCCACAAGTTGACAACTCGATTGAAGAAGAAATTCTTAGATTCGTGCGAGTTAAAAGATTTACCAATAATTTTGCAACCGTTTCCCCGCGTGTAATTTGATTGGTCGATAGTGAAGTACTTACTACAGTTCATATTGTCGATGCCTTTGATGATTTTGAACACTTGAATTAAGTCACCTCTTAATCTGCGCTTGGTTAAAGGAAATAGATTTAATTCTCTAAGACGCTCTTCGTATGGTTTGTTCTTTAGGCTAGGTATCATTTTGGTAACTCTACGTTGAACTCGTTCTAGCTTGTTTATATCTTTTTGGTAATAAGGGCACCAGGATTGAACGCAGTATTCCAGAAGAGGGCGGACTAAGGAATTGTAAAGGGTTAGGATAACTTCTTTGGATTTATGCTCAAATGACCTGCCTATAAAGCCAATTATTTTGTTTGCCTTCTTAACAACTTCTGAACATTGTTGACTCGGTTTTAGGTTACTCGATATTGTTACTCCCAGATCGGTTTCTCTGTTTACATTCTTAAGCCGAGTGCCATTCATCGAATAGTTTGCTTTCTCATTTAGGTATCCGATATGTAGTACTTTACATTTATCCGCATTGAAACTCATTTGCTAAATTTGGGCCCAACATGACAATTTATCTAGATTGTGTTGCATATCGTCAACTTGTTCTTTTGAGAGTACGCTATTTGCAATTTTTGTATCGTCAGCAAATTTTGAGATTGTACAGGTGAGACCCTCATCTATGTCGTTGATGTAAATTAGAAAGAGAATTGGTCCTAGTACCGATCCCTGGGGTACCCCGCTACTTACATTGGTCCATTTAGATGCCTTACCATTTATGACTACTCTTTGCTTTCTGTCGCTGAGCCAGTTTTCTATCCATTTCAACACACCGTCTTGTATTCCATGCGCTTTTAGTTTTAGCAGTAAACGTTTGTGGGGAACTTTGTCAAAGGCCTTTTGAAAATCAAGGTATATAATATCTACAGCTTTACTCTCATCGTAGAGGTTGAGGATATCGTGGAAGAAGTCTAAGAGGTTTGTTAAACAGGAACGTTTTTTACGAAAGCCGTGTTGAGTATCTTTAAGTATGTTATTTTCCTCTAAGTGATTTACGAGTCTGTCTCGTATGACCGTTTCTAGCATTTTACATACAACTGAGGTTAAGCTAATTGGACGATAGTTACTGGGTAGGGATTTTCTGCCTTTTTTTAATATCGGTGTTACGTTGGCTAGCTTCCACTGATCGGGCATAGTTCCAGACTGCAAGGATTTATTGAATAGTAATGTCAGTGGTTTGGAGAGCTCATCCTTAGCTTCCTTTAGAACTCTAGGCGAGATTGTATCAGGTCCAGGCGTTTTATTTACCTTGAGTTTATCTAAACAATTCAATACTTCTCTCTCTGTAACGGTGATATTGCTTAGAACATCTGAATTATCAATCTGATTCGGCGATGGTGTAGGGATATCACTGAGGTCTTCTGTTGTAAAAACTGATGCAAAGAAGGTATTGAGGGCATTACTTATTTGTACTTCGTCTTTGGTGTATTCTCCATTTTCATCGACTAACGGTCCAACAGTTGAAGTAACTACATTTTTCTTTCTGATATAACTATAGAATTATTTCGGGTTTGTTTTACTTTGATTCGCAATATGTAACTCTAAGGTCTTTTTACTTTGCTTAATTAACTTTTTGGCTTTGCGTCGTAGCTCTACAAATTTCACCCGTTCTTCGTCATTTTGTGAGGATTTTAATCTATCATTAGCAAATTTTTTAGTAAGGAGGCAGTTTGAAATATCTTTATTCCACCATTTGGGCTTATTATTATGGCCTGGACGCCGTATTTTCGATGGTATGCAGTCTTGCAATGCTTTTAGGTAAGTGGCTTCGAATAACTTCCAAGATGTATTTATGTCGTTATTGTGAATTAAAAAGCTCCAGTCAGTTACTTTAAACATAGCTCTAAGTTTATGGAAGTTTGCTTTCTTGAAATTAGGGACTTTTTCGATGCTACTATTTGGTTCGTTACTAGTAAACTTTAAAGTGAAAGTTATCGTACGATGGTCGCGGTTACTGAATTCATCACCAATATTCAAATTCTCTATTAATTCTTCTTTTGTTGCAAGTACAAGGTCGAGAACGTTATTACCACGGGTCGGCGTTCGAACAAATTGATTAAAGCGAACTCTCTTGAAGTTCGTATACAAGTCATGTCCGGAGTGTGAAGTAAGAGTATCGCCCCACTTGGTCACAGGTAAATTAAAGTCGCCAAAAATTACGGTATCTTGTGAGTTACTTACATCTGCAATTTGTTCGTAAATTTCTCGGTCAGTTTGCACTGATTGAGCTGGAGGTCTGTATATTAATACAAGTATTATTTTTGTACCTTTATTATTCTTTATTAGCACAAAAGATGCGTCGACGTTCACAATTTGAGGTTTTGAGAAGAGGGTAGGGTTAAGACTTTCTTTGAATAAAGTAAAATGCCACCTCCATTTCGATTTATTCGGCTTTTCTCAAACATTACATAACCGGGAAGTGAATACTCTGCTAAAAAGTCTCTATCTTTTGTATTGAGCCAAGATTCTGTTATGCCAATCACATCATAATTTTCTGTAAACACTAGCACCTCTAAATCTGAAAATGTATTGCGTATGCTACGAGCGTTTGCATAGAAAACCTTTAAATTTGTTATTTTAGAACTCACGGAATGCTCTTTAATAATATTTTTGGTTCTTGTCGGATCTACATTAATGTTCATGGCTGTCCTCGGTCCTCGCTGTCTTCGATCCTTATCGCTGGTGGTCCTTGGTTGCCTCTGTTTTTTTCTTGGCGTTGGATGATTTATATCACTGCTGCTTCTTCTCGGATGGCGTTTTTTTATCCATGGCTGCGGACTGCTTCGTGTAGGAGACGACCCATGCGTGCTGAACCCACAGGGTTTAGATGAGTGCCATCGGAACAGAGTAGGCTGGTTGTAGAAGTTGTCCCAGAGGTTGATGAATTCAACTTCTTCCCTCAAACACAAATATTTTAGTCGGCTATTTGTGCTGAAGGCCTTGTCGTAGAATTTGTCAGGTGCGTCGATCTTGGGGAGAATGCCTGAGATGATGATATTCCTTGACTTGTTTTTGTAGTGCTGGATCATCTTGCGATATTTCTCCATCAACTTTTCGGATCTGGTGTGCATGACGTCATTTGAACCAGCATGGATGACAAAAAGGGTATTTTCATTTGCATCCTTTGTGGTATCTTCGAAGGCTTCCACAATGTCGTCCAGTCCAGCTCCTGGGATGCACAATCTTTTTCGTTGATTTGGGACTCTGTCGCAGAACTCTTCGACCTGTCCTCGTAGGATGGAATCCCCAACGAGCCTGGTCTCTTCTGGTTCGTCTTCCATCTCTACCAATATCTCAAAATCTGTTTGACATTGTGACTGGTAGATGAGACCTTTTCTGCGTTGGCCGTGCACCGTTCCTCACTGGTGTAAATCCGGAAACCTGTGGTGGCGGGACTCTACGTACAGGTCAGGGAGAGGAGTGGTTAGAACGGGGGCGAGGGGTTGGTACTGTTCGTGCTAGCAGGCTTCTTGCACGAGGAGTGGGGGAGAGACTAAGGTGAACAGGGCGGCTGTCCTGGTTTGATGTCGGCTCAGGTTCGTCAGAAGCATCTGCTGCAGTGTCTACTGCAGGTGTTGGATTGTTGGCAGATGACGTTGGGGCGATGGTGGATGCTGGAGTTGAAACAATTGGAGTTAGTGATACTCCAACGTTGAGTGTTACAAACTCTTGGAGTGATTCCAGCTTCCTGGTGAGGGCGTTGATCTTGTTGTGGGCTTCATCCAATTTTGCTGTCAAATCCTCTCGTTGCTGGCAGAGTCGGCAGACTTGTGGATCGGCAGGAGCAAACATGGAAGCACCAAACCTACCGGCGCAGTTCGTACAGGCACGAGGCATGGTGACGATCACTTTCTTCAGATCACTTCATTCACTTAAAACACTTAACTCACTTTGAAAAAACAAAAATGTTTAAATACACACAAATAGGTTATCAGCGGTGATAGCCTAACCGAAAATTAAAACAAAACAAAATTAAATTTGAATACGCAGTGATAGCCGAACCGAAAACAATTTTATGTTTATTTAAACAGAAATAGGCCACCAGGGGTTATAGCCTATCCTAACCGAAAACAAAAATTATGAAATACCGGTACGGCAGAAATAGGCCACCAGCGGTGATAGCCTAACTGAAAATTTAAAAATTGAAGTACGCAGAAATAGGCCACCAGGGATGATAGCCTAGACTAACCGAAAACAAAAATAACCGAAAACAAAAATTATGAAATACCGGTACGCAGAAATAGGCCACCAGCGGTGATAGCCTAGACTAACCGAAAACAAAAATAACCGAAAACAAAAATTATGAAATACCGGTACGCAGAAATAGGCCACCAGCGGTGATAGCCTAGACTAACCGAAAACAAAAATAACCGAAAACAAAAATTATGAAATACCGGTACGCAGAAATAGGCCACCAGCGGTGATAGCCTAACTGAAAATTTAAAAATTGAAGTACCGTACGCAGAAATAGGCCACCAGGGATGATAGCCTAGACTAACCGAAAACAAAAATAACCAAAAACAAAAAAGTATGAAATATGCAAAAGTAGGCTACCAGGGGTGATAACCTACCTAAAAAAGCAAAAACAAATATATATATATATATATATATAATAGAATATGTGACTAAATATACAATTCACCAAATAGAGATTATATAAAAATCAAGTGTAACTGCACACAAGGGGTTAATATACTGTATCAACAGATGGCGCTGGTGTCACTGTAGGCTAGTCAAGCAGGATTATATTTATATAAACAAAGTTATCAGTCAAAGGTTACTACAAGATCATGCAAGCAACAACTAAAATTACAGATATATATAGCTACAGTAGGATACTGAATACGATAACTACTAGAGTTAATAAGAAAATACAAAGCTAGGTCGATTAGAGGTGCGCGTGCGTCGTCTGCTACAATGTTTATCAGTCAGAAAAGCAATAAAATAACATGCACGGCAACTACAGAACTATGTGGAGGTTTAACAAGCACTTAACTACTGTTCATGCAATGAATAAAGGGAATTGGGATATGAAATACTCAAATTAGGACCGAGTTTTCTCAGTGGCGATGCGGAGCTGTTGGCGGTGCTAAAGCCGGCGGGTGGCGGGGTACCAGTCCAGATTCACTAACGGTCGTACCGTGCGATGTCGTACAGCAACCTACGATCGTTCCTAAGGGAGTGCGGAAGGTGTATTCACGAACGCATCGTTGAGCTCCCTTACGGCTCCCTTTCGGTTATTTTCACCAAGGCTTCTCTTGACCAATCAGGCGCTTGGCCTTTGTAAATAAACAATATGTCACCCACATGACCGAAGCGCCAAGAAGAACCTAATATACTTTAATTTATGAGTTTGTCATTGTTTAGCATGGCTAATTCGATCCACCACAGCCAGCAGGAAGAAGAATAGAGTATCTTGTGAATTGATGATAAGAAATTAGCTTAGCTAGGCTACAGGGAAGCCTGTTAGTGGCCTAAGTTAAAGGATTTTCGACGGATTGATCATTGATAATCATATGTTAGGCTAGTTGGGAGTGTATTATTTATACCTTAACCACAGTATATTGTTCTACTTTACCATGTCCACACCTAGACAGGGCGAGCCAAACCAAAATGCCAGACTTTACTATGTCTATGCCTACACAGGCAGTTCTAGCCAAGCCAAAATGCCAGACTTAGCCTAGGCCTAATTTTTCAAAATAGGCCTATCTACCTTTTCAAAATAGGCCTAGCATAGGCCTCCTCAATCTATTATCCAACAGTTGGCCATGGGAAATAATGATAGGTTGAGGGGGGCTTTGTCCCCCTCACCTCCCATGACTTATTGCCATCATCAAATATATTACCAGCATGGGACTAATAACAGCTAGTTAACAATGAGGACGGTACGCCTGCAAACACCATCTTAACCTGCTAGGCTTCTACTTTACCATGCTTAGGCTACACCAAGCTAGGCATTGCTAGCCTAACCAAAATACCATACGTAGGCCTAACTTTTCTAGCCTAAATAGCCCTAACTTTTTCGAAATAAACCTAGGTTATAATTATACTAGGCTAGGCTAAACAAAAATATTCACAACACCATATAGGCTAGCCTATTATTTTTTGTTTAGACTATGCCTAGGATAATTCTTTTCATAATTTTGTTCCTGATACTTTCAAATTTGTTGAGGAATTAGGCTACACTAATCTAACCCCGCTAGGCATTGCTAGCCTAACCAAAATACCATACATAGGCCTAACTTGTCTAGCCTAAATAGCCCTAACTTTTTCAAAATAAACCTAGGTTATAGCCTAGGCTAGGCTAAACAAAATTATTCACACAGCGTTTATTATTTATTAATTTTTTAGGCTAGGCCTAGGGTAATTCTTTTCATAATTTTGTTTCCTGTGATATTTTCACATTTGCTGAGGAATAGGCTACCCTAATCTAACTCAGAGGTGGTGGGGAGTTGGATAAAACATTTCCGCAATAAATGAGGGTTAAACCTACTAATGGTAGGCTACGTGTTGTCGCAGCACATGAATGTGTGCATCAATTAACCTTGACTAGGTCTAGGCTGGCATATGTAGGCTATTCATAGCTTAATTCGGCCTGTCATAAGACATTAAGGATACAAATATAGTCATACTTTGTATTAAATGCCTTAATGGTGTTGTAAACACAAGTTAACCAATCCTATTGCGCTATTATTGCCTCAATAATGACTTAGTGTATCATAAAGAGCTATACTGCAGACGAATTTGTTATGGGTCGCGGGTTGTGTTATCGATATTTGTGTACCTATATCCGGGTCAAATTCATGTAAGGGTGGTCTGGACCACCCTTTGCGAAAGGGGATTTTAGGAGCTTCCTACGATCAAAGATGGCTCCTACGACGCTTCGTGAATACCAGCGTTGAGACGTAAGGGAACGGTAAGGGAGTTTTCGGATCGTACGACCGTTAGTGAATCTGGGTCCAGTGAGAGGGTGGTGGTGGTGGCCTACAATAAGAGAGGGTGGTGGTGGTGGTGGACAAATAAGAGAGGGTAGTGGGAGGGTGGTGGACAATACGAGAGGGTGGTGGTGGTGGTGGAAATAGAGAGGGTGGTGGTGTGGTGGACAATAAGAGAGGGTGGTGGTGGTGGTGGACAATAAGAGAGGTAGTGGTGGTGGTGGACAATATGAGAGGTGTGGTGGTGGTGGACAATATGAGAGGGTGGTGGTGGTGGACAATGAGAGGGTGTGGTGGTGGGGACAATAAGAGAGGGTGGTGGTGGTGGTGGACAATAAGAGAGGGTAGTGGTGGTGGACAATAAGAGAGGGTAGTGTGGTGGTGGACAATAAGAGAGGGTGTGGTGGTGGACATAAGAGAGGTGTGGTGGTGGACAATAAGAGAGGGTGGTGTGGTGGTGGACAATAGAGAGGGTAGTGGTGGTGGTGGACAATTGGTGGTGGTGGTGGACAATAAGAGAGGGTAGTGGTGGTGAACAATAAGAGAGTGTGTGGTGGACAAAAGAGAGGGTCGTGGTGGACAATAAGAGGGTTGTGGTGGTGGTGGACAAAAAGAAGAGGGTGGTGGTGGTGGTGGGACAAATAGAGGTGTGGTGGTGGTGGGCGTGGATAATAAGAGAGGGGTAGTGGTGGTGGTGGTAATAAGAGAGGGTAGTGGTGGACCCCCCTAAGAGAGGGTAGTGGTGGTGGTGGACAATGGCGAGGGGTGGTGTGTGTGGCGAGGGTCTGGTGGTGGGGACTGAGAGGGTGGTGGTGGTGGTGGACAATAAGAGAGGGTGGTGGTGGTGGTGGACTAGAGAGGGTAGTGGTGGTGGTGTGGTGGACAATAAGCGGGTAGTGGTGGTGGTGGACAATAAGAGAGGGGGGGTGGTTGTGGGGGGACAATAAGAGAGGGTAGTGGTGGTGGACAATACGAGAGGTGGTGGTGGTGGTGGACAATAAGAGAGGGTAGTGGTGGTGGACAATAAGAGGTGTTGTGATAGTGGTTGGAAAATAAGAGGGTGGTGGTGGTGGTGGACATAAGAGAGGGTAGTGGTGGAGGTGGACAATAAGAGGGGGAAGTGGTGGTGGACAATAAGAGAGAGTAGTGGTGGTGGTGGACAATAAGAGAGGCTAGTGGTGGTGGACAATAAGAGAGTGTTGTGATAGTGGTGGAAAATAAGAGAGGGTGGTGGTGGTGGTGGACAATAAGAGAGGGTAGTGGTGGTGGTGGACAAAAATAGAGGGTGGTAGTGGTGGTGGACAATAAGAGAGGGTAGTGGTGGTGGACAATAAGAGAGGGTAGTGGTGGTGGACAATAAGAGAGGGTAGTGGTGGACAATAAGAGAGGGTAGTGGTGGTGGTGGACAATAAGAGAGGGTAGTGGTGGTGGTGGACAATAAGAGAGGTAGTGGTGGTGGTGGACAAATAGAGAGGGTGGTGGTGGTGGACAATATGAGAGGGTGGTGGTGGTGGTGGACAATAAGAGAGGGTGGTGGTGGTGGTGGACAATAAGAGAGGGTAGTGGTGGTGGTGGACAATAAGAGAGGGTAGTGGTGGTGGTGGACAATAAGAGAGGGTGGTGGTGGTGGACAATAAGAGAGGGTAGTGGTGGTGGACAATAAGAGAGGGTGGTGGTGGTGGACAATAAGAGAGGGTAGTGGTGGTGGTGGACAATAAGAGAGGGTGGTGGTGGTGGTGGACAATAAGAGAGGGTAGTGGTGGTGGACAATAAGAGAGGGTAGTGGTGGTGGTGGACAATAAGAGAGGGTGGTGGTGGTGGTGGTGGTGGTGGACAATAAAAGAGGGTAGTGGTGGTGGTGGACAATAAGAGAGGGTGGTGGTGGTGGACAATAAGAGAGGGTAGTGGTGGTGGACAATAAGAGAGAGTGGTGGTGGTGGTGGACAATAAGAGAGAGTCGTTGTGGTGGACAATAAGAGAGGGTCGTGGTGGTGGACAATAAGAGAGGGTGGTGGTGGTGGACAATAAGAGAGGATAGTGGTGGTGGTGGACAATAAGAGAGGTGGTGGTGGTGGTGGAAAATAAGAGAGGGTAGTTGTGGTGGACAATAAGAGAGGTGTGTGTGGTGGTGGACAATAAGAGAGGGTAGTGGTGGTGGACCAATAACCGCTGGTAGGGGTGGACAATAAGAGAGGGTGGTGGTGGACAATAAGAGAGGGTAGTGGTGGTGGACAATAAGAGAGGGTAGTTGTGGTGGACAATAAAAGAGGTGTGTAGTGGTGGTGGACAATAAGAGAGGGTAGTGGTGGTGGACAATAAGAGAGGATAGTGGTGGTGGTGGACAATACGAGAGGGTGGTGGTGGTGGTGGACAATAAGAGAGGGTAGTGGTGGTGGACAATGAGAGAGGGTAGTTGTGGTGGACAATAAGAGAGGTGTGTAGTGGTGGTGGACAATAAGAGGAGGTATTTAGTGGTGGTGGACAATAAGAGAGGTGTGTAGTGGTGGTGGACAACTAGAGAGGGTAGTTGTGGTGGACAATAAGAGATGTGTGTAGTGGTGGTGGACAATAAGAGAGGGTAGTGGTGGACAGTAAGAGAGGGTAGTGGTGGTGAACAATAAGAGAGGGTAGTGGTGAACAATAAGAGAGGGTAGTGGTGGACAATAGGAGAGGGTAGTGGTGGTGGACAATAAGAGAGGGTGGTGGTGGTGGTGGACAATAAAAGAGAGTAGTGGTGGTGGACAATAAGAGAGGGTGTTGGTGGTGGACAATAAGAGAGGGTGGTGGTGGTAGACAATAAGAGAGGGTGGTGGTGGTGGACAATAAGAGAGGGTTAGTGGTGGTGGTGGACAATAATAGAGGGTGGTGGTGGTGGTGGTGGACAATAAGTGAGGGTGGTGGTGGTGTACAATAAGAGAGGGTAATGGTGGTGGACAATAAAGAGAGGGTAGTGGTGGTGGACAATAAAGAGAGGGTAGTGGTGGTGGTGGACAATAAGAGAGGGTGGTGGTGGTGGTGGACAATAAGAGAGGGTGGTGGTGGTGGTGGTGGTGGACATAAAGAGAGGATAGTGGTGGTGGTGGAAAATCAGAGAGGGTAGTGGTGGTGGTGGAGGATAAGAGAGGGTGGAGGTGGTGGACAATAAGAGAGGGTAGAGTTGGTGGTGGACAATAAGAGGGGGTGGTGGTGGTGGTGGACAATAAGAGCGGGGTAGGGGTGGTGGACAATAAGAGAGGGTGGTGGTGGTGGTGGTGGACAATAAAAGAGGATGGTCGTGCTGGACAATAAGAGACCGTACTGGAGGTGAACAATAAGAAAGAGTTGTGCTGGACAATCCGAGAGGGTAGTGGTGGTGGACAATAAGAGAGGGTTGTGGTGGTGGTGGACAATAAAAGAGAGTAGTGGTGGTGGACAATAAGAGAGGGTGTTGGTGGTGGACTATAAGAGGGGGGGGTGGTGGTAGACAATAAGAGAGGGTGGTGGTGGTGGACAATAAGAGAGGGTAGTGGTGGTGGTGGACAATAATAGAGGGTGGTGGTGGTGGTGGACAATAAGTGAGGGTAGTCGTGGTGGACATAAGAGAGGGTAGTTGTGGTGGACAATAAGAGAGGGTGGTGGTGGTGGACAATAAGAGAGGGTAGTGGTGGTGGACAATAAGAGAGGGTAGTGATGGTGGACAATAAGAGAGGGTAGTGGTGGTGGACAATAAGAGAGGGTAGTGGTGGTGGACAATAAGAGAGGGTGGTGGTGGTGGACAATAAGAGAGGGTAGTGGTGGTGGACAATAAGAGAGGGTATTGATGGTGGACAATAAGACAGGGTAGTGGTGGACAGGAAGAGGGTGGTGGGTGGTGGACCATCAGAGAGGGTAGTGGTGGTGGTGGACAATAAGAGAAGGTGGTGGTGATGGACAATAAGAGAGGGTAGTGGTGGACAAATAGAGAGGGTGGTGGTGGTGGACAATAGGAGAGGGTAGTGGTGGTGGACAATAAGAGAGGGTAGTGGTGGTGGACAATAAGAGAGGGTAGTGGTGGACAATAAGAGAGGGTAGTGGTGGTGGTGGACAATAAGAGAGGGTAGTGGTGGTGGTGGACAAATAGAGAGGGTGGTGGTGGTGGACAATAATAGAGGGTAGTGGTGGTGGTGGACAATAAGAGAGGGTAGTGGTGGTGGACAATAAGAGAGTGTTGTGATAGTGGTGGAAAATAAGAGAGGGTGGTGGTGGTGGTGGACAATAAGAGAGGGTAGTGGTGGTGGTGGACAAAAATAGAGGGTGGTGGTGGTGGTGGACAATAAGAGAGGGTAGTGGTGGTGGACAATAAGAGAGGGTGTTGGTGGTGGACAATAAGAGAGGGTAGTGTTGGTGGTGGACAATAAGAGAGGGTGGCGGTGGTGGTGGACAATAAGAGAGGGTGGTGGTGGTGGTGGACAGTGAGAGGAGAGAGCAGGGTGGTGGTGGTGGTGGTGGACAATAAGAGAGGGTAGTGGTGGTGAACAATAAGAGAGGGTGGTGGTGGTGGACAATAAGAGAGGGTAGTGGTGGTGGTGGACAAAAAGAGAGGGTGGTGGGGCACAATAAGAGAGGGTAGTGATGGTGGACAGTAAGAGGGGGTAGTGGTGGTGGTGGACAATAAGAGAGGGTAGTGGTGGTGGTGGACAATAAGAGAGGGTAGTGGTGGTGGTGGACAATAAGAGAGGGTAGTGGTGGTGGTGGACAATAAGAGAGGGTAGTGGTGGTGGACAATAAGAGAGGGTAGTGGTGGTGGTGGACAATAAGAGAGGGTAGTGGTGGTGGACAATAAGAGAGGGTAATGGTGGTGGTGGACAATAAGAGAGGGTACTGGTGGTGGACAATAAGAGGGGGTAGTGGTGTTGGTGGAAAATAAGAGAGGGTGGTGGTGGTGGTGGTGGACAATAAGAGAGGGTAGTGGTGGTGGTGGACAATAAGAGAGGATAGTGGTGGTGGTGGACAATTAGAGAGGGTAGTGGTGGTGGACAATAAGAGAGGGTAGTGGTGGTGGTGGACAATAAGACAGGGTAGTGGTGGTGGACAATAAGAGAGGGTAGTGGTGGACAATAAGAGGGGGTAGTGGTGGTGGTGGACAATAAGAGAGGGTGGTGGTGGTGGTGGACAATAAGAGAGGGTAGTGGTGGTGGTGGACAATAAGAGAGGGTAGTGGTGGTGGACAATAAGAGAGGGTAGTGGTGGACAATAAGAGAGAGTGGTGGTGGTGGACAATAAGAGAGGGTAGTGGTGGTGGACAATAAGAGAGGGTAGTGGTGGTGGACAATAAGAGAGGGTGGTGGTGGTGGACAATAAGAGAGGGTAGTGGTGGTGGACAATAAGAGAGGGTAGTGGTGGTGGACAATAAGAGAGGGTTGGGGTGGACAATAAGAGAGGGTGGTGGTGGTGGACAATAAGAGAGGGTAGTGGTGGTGGTGGACAATAAGAGAGGTGGTGGTGGTGGACAATAAGAGAGGTAGTGGTGGACAAATAGAGATGCTGGTGGTGGTGGACAATAAGAGAGGGTAGTGGTAGACAATAAGAGAGGGTGGTGGTGGACAATAAGAGAGGGTAATAGTGGTGGTGGACAATAATAGAGGGTAGTGGTGGTGGTGGACAATAAGAGAAGGTAGTGGTGGTGGACAATAAGAGAGTGTTGTGGTGGTGGACAATAAGAGAGTGTAGTGGTGGTGGTGAACAATGAGAGAGGGTAGTGGTGGTGGTGGACAATAAGAGAGGGTAGTGGTGGTGGACAATAAGAGAGGGTAGTGGTAGGACAATAAGAGAGGGTGGTGGTGGACAATAAGAGAGGGTAGTGGTGGTGGTGGACAATAATAGAGGGTAGTGGTGGTGGTGGACAATAAGAGAGGGTAGTGGTGGTGGACAATAAGAGTGTTGTGGTGGTGGTGGTGGACAATACAAGAGTGTAGTGGTGGTGGTGGACAATAAGAGAGAGGGTAGTGGTGGTGGTGGACAATAAGAGAGGGTAGTAGTGGTGGACAATAAGAGAGGGTAGTGGTGGTGGTGGTGATGGACAATAAGAGAGGGTAGTGGTGGTGGACATAAGAGAGGGTAGTGGTGGTGGTGGACAATAAGAGAGGGCTGGTGGTGGACAATAAGAGAGGGTAGTGGTGGTGGTGGTGGACAATAAGAGAGGGTAGTGGTGGTGGTGGTGGACAATAAGAGAGGGTAGTGGTGGTGGACAATAAGAGAGGGTGGTGGTGGTGGACAATAAGAGAGGGTGGTGGTGGTGGAGGACAATAAGAGAGGGTGGTGGTGGTGGTGGACACTAGAGCGAGTAGTGGTGGTGGACAATAAGAGAGGGTAGTGGTGGTGGACAATAAGAGAGGGTGGTGGTGGTGGACAATAAGAGAGGGTAGTGGTGGTGGTGGACAATAAGAGAGGGTGGTGGTGGTGGTGGACAATAAGAGAGGGTAGTGGTGGTGGACAATAAGAGAGGGTAGTGGTGGTGGTGGACAATATGAGAGGGTGGTGGTGGTGGTGGACAATAAGAGAGGGTGGTGGTGGTGGTGGACAATAAGAGAGGGTAGTGGTGGTGGTGGACAATAAGAGAGGGTAGTTGTGGTGGTGGACAATAAGAGAGGGTGGTGGTGGTGGACAATAAGAGAGGGTAGTGGTGGTGGACAATAAGAGAGGGTGGTGGTGGTGGACAATAAGAGAGGGTAGTGGTGGTGGTGGACAATAAGAGAGGGTAGTGGTAGTGGACAATAGAGAGGGTGGTGGGTGGTGGACAATAAGAGAGGGTAGTGGTGGTGGACAATAAGAGAGGGTGGTGGTGGACAATAAGAGCGCGTAGTGGTGGTGGACAATAAGAGAGGGTAGTGGTGGTGGACAATAAGAGAGGGTGGTGGTGGTGGACAATAAGAGAGGGTGGTGGTGGTGGACAATAAGAGAGGGTGGTGGTGGTGGTGGACAATAAGAGAGGGTGGTGGTGGTGGACAATAAGAGAGGGTAGTGATGGTGGACAATAAGAGAGGGTAGTTGTGGTGGACAATAAGAGAGGTGTGTAGTGGTGGTGGACAATAAGAGAGGTACGTAGTGGTGGTGAACAATAAGATAGGGTAGTGGTGGACAATAAGATAGGGTAGTGGTGGACAGTAAGAGAGGGTGGTGGTGGTGGTGGACAATAAGAAAGGGTAGTGGTGGTGGACAATAAGAGAGGGTGGTGGTGGTGGACAATAAGAGAGGTGTGTAGTGGTGGTGGACAATAAGAGAGGTACGTAGTGGTGGTGGACAATAAGAGAGGGTAGTGGTGGACAGTACGAGAGGGTAGTGGTGGTGGACAATAAGAGAGGTTAGTGGTGACAAAAAAAGAGGGTAGTGGTGGACAATAAGAGAGGGTAGTGGTGGGTGGACAATAAGACGGGGTAGTGGTGGACAATAAGAGAGGGTGGTGGTGGACAATAAGAGAGGGTAGTGGTGGACACGTAAGAGAGGGTGGTGGTGGTGGACAATAAGAGAGGGTAGTGGTGAACAATAAGAGAGGGTGGTGGTGGACAATAAGAGAGGGTAGTGGTGGTGGACAATAAGATGAGGTTGAGGTGGTTTGGGTGGTGGACCAATAAGACGAGAGTAGTGGATGGTGCGACAATAAGAGAGGGTCGTTGGTGGTGGACAATAAGAGAGGGTGGTTGGTGGTGGACACTAGGAGAGGGGTGGTGAGTGGTAGGACAAATCAGAGATGGGTAGTGGTGGTGGACGAATAAGAGACAGGGTGGTGGTGTGTTGGGACAATAATGAGAGGGCGTAGTGGTGTCGGATGGACAATAAGAGAGGGTGGTGGTGGTAGTGGACAATAAAGAGAGGGTAGTGGTGGTGGGACAATAAGAGAGGGTAGTGGTGGTGGTGGACCAATAAGAGAGTGTAGCGGTGGTGGACAATAAGAGAGGGTAGTGGTGGACAATAAGAGAGGGTGGTGGTGGGCGACAATAAGAGAGGGTCAATGGTGGGGAACAATAAGATGAGGGTAGTGGTGGTGGACAATAAGAGAGGGTGTGTGGGTGGTGGTGAACAATAAAGAGCAGGGTAGTGGTGGTGGTTGGACAATAGGAGAGGGTGGTGGTGGTGGTGGACAATAAGAGAGGGTCGCGTGGTGAGTGGAAAATAAGAGAGGGTAGTGGTGGTGGTTGACAATACGAGAGGTTAGTGGTGGTGGACACTAAGAGGGGGTAGTGGTGGTGGTGGACTAATAAGAGAGGGTGGTGGTGGTGGTGGACAATAAGAGAGGGTAGTGGTGGTGGTGGACACTAAGAGAGGGTAGTGGGTGGTGGTGGACAATAAGAGAGGGTAGTGGTGGTGGTGGACACTAAGAGTACAAAGTAGTACAAAGGAGTACAAAGGAAATCAAGCAACAACAGACCCAGTGACCCTTCTAGGTTGCTTGTCCTCAAAAACAATGAGGATCAAGTGGTCCAAACAGTGGTTTAGAGTGGGTTAAGGGAACATTGGGAAATCCGCCCTACTCCCCTGTTTTTTTCACCTCCCCCTTTCCCCACTTTTCCTATTCTCTCTCTCTCTTCGGGAATCACTGCCATGTGAACTAATGTCAGTGCCAGGATTAGGAAGTTAGTAGTGGACAGATGGGGTTAGTAACGGAGGGGGGGAGAAAATAAAGTATTTCAATTTACAACCGCAGTCAGGGTCGCGGGTTTGATGCGAGATATTTGTCTAGGCGGAGGTTTAAATTGAATGCAACGGTGCGCAGTCTATAACCGGTTTCGGGGAGGAAGCCCATTCCACAAGTGGACAACTCGAGTGAAGAAGAAAGTCTTAGATTCGTGCAGATGTGGGGAAAAGATTTACCAATAATTTTGCACCCGTTTCCCCGCGTGTAATTAGATTGGGCGATATGGTGAAGTACTTACTACAGTATATTGTCGATGCCTTTGATGATTTTTACCACTTGAA